>CM035101.1:72911706-73598833 GCA_020205505.1 Panax japonicus
AGTTCAGCAAATAATGGTTCAATCAGCTAATTTGTCAAGTTTAGCAAATAATGAGTAATGAGCATATTAACAATGCATCCCAAGAAAATTGTGGAATTGCTGAAATAGGACACCATCAATTACAGAAATAGTAGTACCACATCAGTTTTAGGTACCAAATTCAACACTGAGAAAAAGATCCACCTAAGTGTCTGACCAAGACTACCATTCTGTAATATCCATGGAAGAACAGAATATTGAGAAATATTACGAAGAAACTAAGGACAAGATCAAGGAGTAAATAAGCCAGAAATCTACTTAAATGAGCATTATGCATGTTCTCTCCCTGGGTTAGTTCAAAAAGTTCAAACTTGCAGTCTCGTTATAAAATTTATTTTTTTCAAATCTAATTTCTTATTTCAAATTTCATGTACACCACAGCTCTATGCACTTTTGCTTCAATGATGACATATGAAATCACATCGTGTAGTTAACATCAAAAAATGCTTGATGTATTGGAACCAACACCTATAATAATTCAAATTTAAATTAACCATCATTCATATATGTCCAACGATTATTGTGCTCCAGCTTAAGGGTTGTATCAATCTTTAGGAAAGGTACCGTTGACAATTCAAAAAATGACTTGTAGAACATTTATGTTTTTTTTGCTAAATATGCATAGAACATTTGTACAGGCTAGATGTGGAAAAACTACCTGTTACAAATGCTTTCTGCAGCTGTCCACTCAGTCCAGTCCTCCAAGGACCTATGGTGGTTACTGCTCGGATCCGGTAAACAAAGAATAACGCTGCAGCAATAAATAACACCAAAACAGCACTTGAGATTCCAACTATGTACTTCCAAGTATTTCCAGAATGTCCACCAGCTTCCTCAATCGGTTGTTTAGATTGACCAACAGGATTTGATGTGTTTTGACGAGTCTCTTGGTTGGGAGGTTTAGCAGGCACAGGAGGAGATTGTTTTTTCTTTTCCTTTGGTATAGCAGGGAATGACCCACTACTTCTGGTACTGGGAAGAGCTATAATCTGGTCAGAAGAAGACATAACAGCTGGGACAGCAGCGAGGTTACTGGACTGTTCAACTAGTCTACGACGCACAACATTAACTACATTATGTATATACAGCTCTGAAGAACCTGCCAAATGTGAATAAACAATGTAAGTAATCTCAGAAGCATAAACCTTTGGATCAACGCTACAGCACTGATTAAGTTGTTCATATTTACTTGGTAGATCGTCACAGCAATCATAATCATAGGAGGAGCCTTCTTCAAACTTGAACCTTGAAACATAATCATAGAGTAGACGTAATGAAAATTCAGTGAGTGAACATTATAGGAAATGACCAGGTAATATTAGGAGCATAGAAAACATTCAGATCCTTACATTGGCAACATATTGAGATAATGAATTAGTGTCCCTTTGATCGGTATGACGTAGGAATCTGATTTCTTCAGTGATTTTAAACCACCATGCGAGATGCTGTGCATAACATGCATAGATGATGAGAAAAGCAGAGAACTCATATATTTTAATTTTTTATTTGAACTTGGGTAGGGTTTGGTTCGCTTAATAGTATTTGGGTGTAATACAATAGCCTATGTAATGTAATGGTAACAAGTCATTGTAATTACACTGTTTAGTTCTTCAAAGGGTTTTGTGTAACAATGCAATATCGAAGGACATACTAGATTGTGTTTGGCTAACTAAAAAGGGGTTGTAATGCAATGAATAAAATAAATTCAAAGTCTAAAGGTCATATCAGTGATGAGCACTGCTAGTTCATCTTTTCTGCCTTGTTGCATTGCGGAGTAATGAGCTAATACATCCATCGGAAGGTGTAACATAACAACCAGCAAATATCTAATACTTTGTGGTGGGAGAAGTTAAGAAAAAATTGTCATATCAATGAAATGACCTATTTCAGTATGGAGATAATACATCAACATGAAGCAAAGAAACTCTACCTTAGAATGATAGAGATTGAATTTATTAAACATCTGAAAACACACGTCCACACACAGACACATGTACAAACGTATACATATTAGTAGTGTTTATTTAAAAAAGATCCAGACAACCAATCTATTACACACTGAATATAAATCAAATATAAACTAAGAAATTTTGATCAAAAGGGATAGCCAGCCAAGCAAATTGTGAGTAGCAACAAGAAGAAGAAAACATTCCTCCTCTTAATATAGAATAAGAAGATTATTATTTGATTTTATTAGTCCAGTATCACATATATAGCTACTGTGGCATGTCTTTAATTTGGAGGAATAAACATAGAGTGCAGAAATTTATTGTGCCATGCTAAAGGGTGGTGCTAATGTGAAGTGAGGGTCAAAAGTGTTAAAAACCACAGGGACATGCAGGAAGAGTTCAAAGAGATGAAATCTCTTACCAGTTTCCAATCTTTCTATTTACACATCCAATTCCATCGGCAGCATCAGAGACAAAGTTTTCATCAAACTGAGATTCAAAGAGCAAATCAACCTTCCCACAATGCAAAGAAGTGCTGTCTTCAAAGTTATTATTATATAGCAACCTGGTGTAAATTATGAATTCAGTTAAGGTATATAGAAGAACTTACATTCTCTAGCTTAGAAAATTGATTACATTAGATAATGTACTCACAAACACTTTAGCGAATGAATTTCTCCTAATTCTGCTGGAACAGTTCCGTTCAAACTATTATTCCTCAAGTCTAATACCTCCAGCATTGCAAGCTCACCAAACTCTTTAGGGATAGCACCAGAAAAATGGTTCTCAGAAAGTACACTGAAAATGCAAACGGAGGACAAGAGATCAAGAATGCTCTATATGATTCAAAATTGAACAAATCACAGAAAAGATACTTATATCCAGGAGTGCATCCTCATCACACCTATCACTTAAGGAGGATATATTAATGACAAATTCTCATATAAAGATTCATAAGTTCATAAAATATATTCAGTAAAAAATTAAAGTTCTAACAAGTATTAAATTCTACAAGTTGAAATGGTTTGGAAGAGAAAGTAATGAACTGGTTCAGGAGAGAAGTTCACGATGGGCAGATATGAGACTATTGAATCAGAGGATTTCACTATGGAAATCTTATAGCTCCAATAGGATAAATAATGCATTCATATTTAAAATAGAACTGATGATGACCATCATTGAAAAAGATTAACTACAGTTTATACCAAGAGGTTACATTGAGTATGCCCTCAAAACACATAAAGTACTTACAACATATTGATGATTTAAATTGGCGTAGTGTCGTCCCACATACATTACTTTTGCCTCAATTATGTATCATTTCTTTCAATAAATGGTTCTATTTTCCACATCAATATTATAGATTCCCATTTAATCAAACAATATTATGTAATTATGATTCTTTGCAGAAGCAACGCAAAGCAAATCAGTTGCATTGTCACCAGATAAATTCAAAATAGGCACGATTGGGTTTGAAACTAAACCACCACATAAATCATGAAATGGAACCAGAGTGACCATTAAAATTTAAAACAAAATTGGAATTTCACAACAATAGTCTAGAAGCAAAGTTAATACTTACAGAATTTTTAAGTGAGTAAGTTTTGCAAGATCCGGTGCCAGTACTCCTTCTAAAGAAAGCCCATTGAGATCCCTTTGCATGAATAAAAGAAAAAGAAAAAAAGAAATTACAACGGTATGAATACTCCAAAGCATATATGACCTTTCTTCCTTCACCACTAAGCAACATAAACACACCCTAGTTGTGCATACTAAATTTTTAAGAGTATATCATTTGACAGAATAGAAGTATTCTGTATATTATTAAAGGAAAAGAAAAGGAACAAATTTGTCCGGGTATTGTTTGTTAAACACATATAATCTCACACTGAAGGAAGTAGACTGTTAGAATTTGATCACACACAGGTACACAACAATAAAGAATTAACACAGAGATTTACGTGGTTCCCCAATTTGGGTAGTCCACAGGAGCGGCGTTCCTTTGTTTATTATTCACTGAGCACATGGAAACTTCTCAGTTATGAGTCACAAGTCCCAACATAGACATTAATTTCAATTCCTTTCTTTTTTTCTAAATATATGTGATTGTAATGTTTTGTAAGAAACATAATTGGGACTTACAGCATTTGCACTTTACTGTCAACGCAATGAATACTTGACCACATGCATGGATCGCAGTCATCAGGATTCCAATCCGAAAAAACACCATACGGATCCAATGTCACTCCAGCACGAAATGCCAATAATGCTAATCCTGCATTTCCATTTTAAACCATAGTAACAATGACTGGTTATTGCCATTATACAAGTTCATATTTGGGAATTATCAACACTATCCACCATGGATTACCTTCAGAATTCAGCAAACAATTCCCTTGAATTTCCAACACAAGAATCAAAATTACGAAACACGATAACTGGATTCCATAAGAGTTGCATCTACCCCCCATCGCTCGCAAATCCGTATGTCACAGTGGTGGAGGCAGCGATAATTTCTGCCAACAGCCAGGACTCTATACAAGCTGCTATAGAAAATCGCCAGCTTTATCGTACTAACCACCCCTCCGAGTTATTAATTACCCGGACGCGTGATTAGTAACAACAACAACAATCTAAACAAATTATACAAATACACTACTAGGCACAAACTATATGAAAATTTAACGAAAATTCATCAGCCCTCTTGAACCTAATTAACAAATAGGGGTCCCTCATTTTTGGTTCTGTTTCAGAAATTCAGGGACCAACTCCTCTGTTTTATCCGTCAACAATCGCGTAAACACCTTAAGATTCAATGAAAGCTGAAATTTTGAAAAATATATAACAAAATTAATAATGCTGATGGTCAAATGGTGAAACAAAGTATATTTCACAAGTCACAAAACAATTTAAAAAAAATACAAAATAATAAGGGAATACCCTTAAGAGCAAGCAATCCAACAAAAAGCAAAAAAGGTATGAAATGTAAAGAAAAAGAGTGAACTTACCAGAAAGGAGAGGCAAAAAAGGGCAGTCCAAGAAACAAATATTCTATGCTTTTGTTGCTGTTTTATGATAATATGAAAGTCTTGGGAATAAGGGTTTGGAGGGAAACAAAATGTAGTGAAAGATTATTCGGGAAAGATGGTAAAAAATTATGAAGATTGGAAGGATTATTGAGACTTGAATAGGCAGCTATGAAAATTTAAAAAATTATTGGAAAAATAAATATACAAAAATGCATTAATTTCTTGACTGCCCTTTTCAGGATGATCTCAGAGGAGGAACCTCTCTTCGACCATCATTTCTGAAAGAGGGATGAACAATTTTCCTTTCTCTCTCCGTCTGTTGCTATCTTTTTTTTCTCTCTCTCTCTCTAAAAAATTGTTTCTGCTTTCTCTCTCTAACCTTTACACCAGGGTCAGCATCCCCCACAAACTGTGCTATGTTTTTTCTCGCTTTTTCTTTTCTAATTTTTTCCATTGGATGTCCCACTATTTTTTTTGGGTTTAGTTTTTCTTTTTCTTTTTCTTTTTCCTTTTTTAATTTCCTTGCATTTGCTTTTGTTTTGGTGGGCCCACGCCACGTAAGATCGGCGGTGGTTTTACCGGTTGACATTTCCCGACGGCATTACAATTCGCGCGGTTTTTTTGAGAGGTGATTAGGAGTGTGGCACCCGAGTTAGTAGAATCCTGGTTTTACGTTCGTTGACCAGGAAAACTTCCTCTCTTCATTTGCGTGCCTGCCTCGTAGCCTCTACCAACATTATTTTAAGGTTTTATAAAATGAGTACTCGTAGGAGGAGTAATATGGATTTTAATTAAGACTTGAGAGTATTGGCTTCATATTTTCTTTATTTTAAAGGAATTTATTCTTAATAACCACCATTGATATTCTCAAAAAACACAAACAAAAACATTTGTAGTTTTCCTAATGTATGTTATTGGATAAAATTTTAGGATTTTTAAAGTTGCGAAATTTCATAATGCTGACAATTATGATTTATTATTATTGTCTACTGAAGTTTTGTCATAAATTTAAGAAAATTGTTAAATTCATAATATTTTTTGTTATTTTCACAACAAAAGTGAGTATAGCGACAGTAAAAACTGTCACTATATGATCTATAAGGGCTCCCTTATTTCACTCATTCTTTCATCTTAGATGGCTATATATATATATATATATATATATATATATATATATATATATAGGGTCCGGTTCCTTTAAGGGCTCCCTTATTTTGTTAAAATACGGATTTTTTTTTGTTTTTTGGCTTTTTTTTAAATAACCAAAAAAAGTTTAATATTTTATGGAACTGAATTTTTTTTCATAATACAGTGTTTTGGATGTGATTTGGATACGTATAACAAAACAGGTCTGTGCAGACTGTACCACCATTTTTTGGTATAGGTATTCAAATCACGCCGAAAACATTATATTGAGAAAAAAATATCAGTTCCATAAAATATTAAATATTTTTTTTAGTTGTTTTAAAAAAACAAAACAAAAAAAAGATCCGCATTTTAACAAAGTAAGAGAGCCCTCACCTGATCGGTTTTATATATATATATATATATATATATATATATATATATATATATATATATATATAGTGAATCGAACAAGGTTATTCTCTTAGGTACTCTAATTGTTGTAACTTATAACAACACTCATTTTCTCTTTATTTATACTCTATTATTATAATAAAATGAAATAAAAATGGTTTTATACCAATTTCTAGTTCATAACGCATTTGTCATCTTCCAAAAATTAGTAAAAAATCATGGGTAAAAGTTTTTGATGACAAACTAAATTGCTTTTTAACTATATAAATTTTTGAGAATTATTTTATATATATCCACAAATTAAAATTGTAAAGTACTTAAATAAATTGTAGGTAGATGATGAAATATATACACTCATGTGACAACACTAGTGAGTATTCATAATATATTTAAAGAAGTATGGGTTAACACTAGCTACTTCACATATTGAGTTTTGATGTCCGTCCTAGATACAATGGATAGTTAAATTTAGGCATAACCACAATTAGTTAGTTAATTTTATTTTGTTTTATCTACATGTAATGTGATTGAGAAACTTACATTTGCAGTTAATAGGAGGGTGTGACACAAAGTTGCAAAGTGAAAAGACAAAATGATACATTTCATTAGATGAATCCAGGACAAATGTTCTCTACTTATCTTTTTTGCATTTATTAATTTCCTGTGCAAGACATGGACAAATTTATAAAATAGTTAGTAATTAACTTATTGATTCAAAAGTAATTCAATTTTAAAACAAGAGAGAGAGTGAGGGAAGACTTTGTAATAGAATATGTGTAATTATTTTTGTAAATATTTTATATTAAGTGTAAATCTTCTATATTAAGATATGCTTTAGTCTATTGTATTTAATCATTATTTTTCCTAGTTTCTAGCCTTTGATTACTCTAGTAACTAATGTATATTAGGGATCTCAATGAATGAGAAACATTACGGAACAATTTCCTTTATGGTATCAAAGCCTACCTATCTCAACCCTACCTAGCCGTCTTCTTCTTCCTCCCTTCCCTTTGCTCCGTCGTGCCTCCTCATCAGCATGGCCGATCAACCTAAATTCCATCCTGTTTTGGCTGTTACTAACGTCAAATCTCTCATCCCTATTACGTTAGATCATGATTCCAACCAACATCATTCTTGGGCAGTCCTCTTCAAGGTTCACGCACGAGTTCATAATGTGCTTGAGCACATCATCCCCCCACTGGATGAGACGGCAAAGAAGACGGCACAAGATGCAAAGGCAGCCGATCCGTCCTTTGGCACCGCCTTGACGCTGCTATATTGCAATGGTTGTATGCAACCGTATCACAAGACATCCTTAACTCAATTCTTGTGAACGATGACTCGGCTGAGAATGCTTGGAAACATATTGCAGCGATTTTCCAGGACAATAAACACTCGCGAGTTGTTCACCTTGAAAACCAATTCACAAATACGAATTTGGAGGATTTCCCCACAACCACTGCCTATTGCAATCGACTCAAGCTTTTGCCCGATCAATTGGCGAATGTTGATGCTCCGGTCTCTAATACTCGTTTGGTGTTGAAAATGATTGCTGGATTAACAGATGCTTATGCTGGTTTTGTGACTCACATTCAACAACATGACCCATTACCGAGTTTTGAGGCGGCAAAATCCAAGTTAGCTTTGGAGGAGACAACGATCCTTCAACGGGCTGCTCGTGAGTCGGGTTCCACTGCTCTTGTCGCTAATTCCCAGCAGTCCGATGATGACATGTATTATCCCATTCACTCTCACGGTCATACATCTCATAATCGGCATAATAATACTAACACTACTAATCGCGGGAATAAGGGACAAAATAAGAAAAATAATAAAACTAGTGGCCGGAACCCCGGCAAGGGTGGCCGGAACTCAGGCGGTGGACATAACACCGGCGGCGGATGTGGTGGACAGGGACGGCAGCACCAGCAGCAAGGGTTGCTTCTTGGGTTGTACCTCCTTGCCCATTTCCCACATTCAATTGGACTCGGCCTAATGCTCCCTACACACAGACGCCCCAACCTGGAATTCTGGGTCCAAGGCCTCAGCAAGCCCTCAATGCCAATGCACCTCGCCCAACTGACATTGAAGCTGCTCTTCATACTCTCAGCCTTGTGCAACCTGATCCGTCGTGGTATATGGACACCGGGGCGACATCTCATATGACATCCGCGCAAGATAACCTCTCGTCTTATTTTAAATTGAGCAATGATCGTGGTATAATTGTCGAAAATGGCCATTCTATTCCTATTCGTGGTTTTGGTTGTGCTAAATTATCTCCCCCTCACACTCCATTAGATTTAAAAAATGTTCTTCATGCCCCTCATTTAATTAAAAACTTAGTTTCAGTTAGATAATTTACTACTGATAACCAAGTTTCTGTTGAATTTGATCCTGTTGGGTTTTCTGTGAAGGATTTTCAGACGGGGATGACACTAATGAGATGTGATAGTCGGGGCGAGCTTTATTCTATCACCACCTCCACCAAAAGTCAAGTCATCTTCCCTTCACATTTTGCAGCTTTGTCTTCTTCTCTTTGGCATAACCGTTTGGGTCACCAATGAGCGCCTGTTTTAGACTCTCTTAGCCCTTAGGCGGAATAATTTGATCGATTGTAATAAACCTAGAAACTCTCGTTTTTGTCATTCATGCACTCTTGGTAAACATGTTAAATTGCCATTTGTTGATTCTCATAACTCTACTTTTATGCCATTTGATATTTTGCATAGTGATTTGTGGACATCTCCTGTTGTGAGTTCTTTGGGTCACAAATATTATGTGCTTTATTTGGATGATTATTCGAAATTTTTATGGACATTTCCAATTTCCAAAAAATCTCAAGTATACTCCACCTTTCTTACCTTTCGAGCCTATGTCAACACTCAATTCGAAAGGGAATTAAAAAATATCCAATGTGACAATGGTAGAGAATATAACAATGGTTTATTTTTGCGTTTGTGTGCCACTAATGGTATTTCTTTTCGTTTTTCTTGCCCACATACTTCCTCTCAAAATGGCAAAGCCGAAAGAAAAATTCGCTCTATTAATAATATCATTCGCACAATGTTAGCTCATGCGTCCCTCCCTACATCTTTTTGGCACCGTGCCTTATAAATGGCAACATATCTCCTTAACATCTTACCAACTAAAACTCTCACCTTTCAATCTCCTCTAAAAATCTTATACCAAAAAACCCGTCGTACTCTCACTTACGCGTCTTTGGTTGCTTATGTTATCCTCTTTTTCCATCCCCTACAATAAATAAGCTTCAACCTCGTTCCACTCCTTGTGTCTTTTTGGGTTACCCATCAAATCATCGTGGTTACAAATGCTATGATTTATCTTCTAATAAAATTATCATTAGTCGCCATGTATTGTTTGATGAGACAGAGTTTCCTTTTGCAAAGCTGCATACTCCTACATCCTCTATATATGATTTTCTGGACAAAAATATATCACCTTACGTGATTCATCATCTTTAATCCAATTCACCCACAACCTTCCCACTGCCACCTCCTCCAATCAACAGCCAATACCGCCGTTAGACCATCCATCGTCTCACCCAAACACAGACCACACACAACATCAACCTCTCCATTCCATTTTCCAGCCCACCTTGAGTTCAGCCCTCAAACCGGTTACTAGAAGTCAACATGGTATTTTTAAACCAAATCAAAAATATCATCATGGCCTTTTCACTCATGTCACAAAATTACCTCTACCTCGTAACCCAGTGTCTGCACTCAAGGACTCGAATTGGAGAATGGCTATGGACGATGAATATAATGCTCTTATTAAAAATAAGACGTGGGATTTAGTGCCCCGTCCGCCTGATGTTAATGTTATTCGGTCTATGTGAATTTTTAGACATAAAGAAAACTCTGACGGTTCTTTTGAGAGGCATAAAGCTCGTCTTATAGGTGATGGTGCAGGTCAACAAGTTAGCATGGATTGTGGCGAAACTTTTAGCCCGGTGGTCAAACCGACAACTATTCGCACCGTACTCAGTCTTGCTCTCTCTAAGGCATGGCCCATTCATCAGTTGGATGTTAAAAATGCCTTTTTGCATGGTGAACTCAAAGAAACAGTATACATGCATCAGCCCTTGGGTTTTAAAGACCTTGATCGCCCTAATCATGTCTGTCTTCTACAAAGATCTTTGTACGGGTTAAAACAAGCTCCCCGGGCTTGGTACAAACGATTCGCCGACTATGCTTCTTCCATTAGGTTCATTCACAACAAGTCTGATAACTCTCTCTTTATATTTCGCAACGGTACTAATATGGCTTATATTCTTCTGTATGTGGACGATATTATCTTAACTGCTTCTTCTGATACTCTTCGCAAGTCCATAGTGACACTTCTCAGCTCAGAATTTGTTATGAAAGACTTGGGTCCACTAAGTTATTTCTTGGGTATAGCTGTCACTCGTCATGCAGGCGGTCTATTTTTATCTCAGAAAAAGTATGCAGCAGAGATTATTGAACGTGCTGGCATGTCCTCTTATAAGCCTTGTCCTACTCCGGTTGACACCAAACCGAAACTCAGTGCTACATCCAGCCATCCTTATGAGGATGCTTCTCATTACCGCAGTCTTGCAGGGGCTCTACAGTATCTCACATTCACACGACCCGACATATCGTATGCAGTACAACAGATCTGCTTGTTTATGCATAACCCGATGGATAAACATATGCAAGCTCTCCGCCGCATTCTGCGCTACATTCAAGGTACTATTAACTATGGTCTACATCTTTATCCTTCTTCGATCTCCACTCTGGTTTCCTATACAGATGCAGATTGGGGTGGATGTCCAAACACCAGGAGGTCAACTTCTGGTTATTGTGTGTTCCTCGGTGACAACTTGTTATCATGGTCCTCCAAACGCCAGCCCACACTTTCTCGCTCTAGTGCTGAAGCAGAGTACAAAGGTGTTGCCAATGTAGTCTTTGAATCATGTTGGTTATGCAATCTTCTTCTAGAGCTACATTGTCCTATTCATAAAGCCACTTTGGTTTACTGCGATAATATTAGTATAAGACCCCGAATTTTATGAAATAAAAGTATTCAATTTTTCTTATAATTACTATTCAGTAAATGGTTAAATTGATAAAAATTAAAGTTATGGGTGATATATGAAATTTTTTTTCAAAATATGCAAGTAGTTATAAAATAGTCATTGTTGTCGAGGAATATTCGTTTGGTCGTGGAATATTCTTTCTGTCGGAGAATATTCGTACGACGGCGCAGCCTTGTGTGGGCCTCATAACAGAATAATTATTGGATGAAGAAAACGACTAAGTATGAGTTTTTTTATAAATAACGGCGTAGTTGTTACCGTTAACACTGTTAGAATACCCGGTTGTTAAAATACAGTAATATGCGTGGTTGCATAGTAGCACACAGTATTGCATCAATTATTGATTCTTAAGTAAGAAGGCACTACTCGATAATTGTTACAGTAATTATTATTCAATATTTTATTTTTGATTAAATAATTGTTGCGTTGATATTTTATATTATTGTTGTTTTAATAATTGTCACTGCACAGTATTTTCCATTATCAAATCAATAATTCATATTATTTGAATAATATTATTAGATAACATTATTGGCAATGTCTAGAAAGTTCTATCTAAGGAGAGCTTTGGTCACCTAATTGCACGCCAGTAAGGAGAAATTCTTTTTGGAAAGCCACATCTTTCCTAGGAACTGTCTGGTTGTCATTATTATGATTCTGTAATATTATTTATGAATAATTAATTATTGATTTATATGATAAGAAAAATATTCATTTTATGTGGATATAGATGGAGAAATTTTTTAATGTGACAATTGTTGAAAATTAATATTTAAACTTTTTCTCATAAAATAATTTATTTAAATATATTATTATATTTTAATAATATAATAATGGTGATATTTTTATAATGAATGTGGTATATATAACTAAATGAGGAGGAGGAGGAGTATTTTTGTTGCAATAAATGTTTAAAACATGTTAAACATGTTGGTGGACCTATTTCTTGACTGAAATTTGATTATAGCCTGTAAAATCGCTCGTTTCTGGATTTATGTCAATTTCTGTTTGGAATTTGGAAAAACTTTCTTCTGCAAAGTTGTAGAGAATTGAATTTTCTATAAAAATTCGCGAGATTCGAATTTTTTGATAAAAAAGACTATTTATTATGAATTATTGAAGTTTCGGAATAATTGATTTTTGAATTTGTAAATATTTTTTAAAAGAAAAACGTTTTCTTCATTATTGGTGGGCCCCACATGAGTGGTAAACATGCTGAATTCAGAATTCAAGTGGTGGGCGTGAAAATTTTTATATAAATATATTATTTTATTAAATTTTATGCTTTGGTGTTCTAAGCAATTTCCTATAAATAGGTGTTTAGGTTAGAATTGAAAATCACACCAGAAACTGAAGTTTTCTCTCTATTTTTCTCTCTATATTATCGAGTGTATTCCTGTGAGTATTTTGATATCTTGAGTGTTGCTATACGGTGCAAGTTCGTTCAGCGTTATTCCAGTCAGAAGTACTGCTCTTTTGAGGTAAGGAATAGTAAGGGATTGTATGTAAGGGATATTGTCGTTAGTATGTAAGGGTTATTATGTTTTTAAATTTTAAAATTTTTCTAAACCTTCAAAAATTCTGGAAAAATTTGAAATGATATTTTGATGAGTTTTGTAGATTGTGTCCAAAAATGACGATTTTTGGATGTATAGATTAGGAGTTATGAATTTTATGAGAAAATAATATTTTAAAAGTAACTGCTTATAACTCCTTGTGATTAACTCTAAAATTGATAAAATTTTATTGGGAGTACATCTATATAATATTAGTATACTCTGTAAATTTCAAAAATTTTGGATAAAAGTACAATTTATGATAAATGTCTGAATATTCTGTGGTTTTGGCCATGTGAAAAATAGTAAATGAATTTTAAAAATTCTGAGAAAAATATATGTTCAATATGGGACTATATTATGCTAAATCCCAGAAAAGAAATATTTTTGAAAATGATTTGGTATTTTTCATGAAAATATTCTAGTTATGAGTAAATGAATTAAATATGTTATGTGAAGTAAGAAAATTGAAAAATATGATTTTATGGCTTGAGAATCATATATGAGGTATATGCAGATTTTTGATGAGGATTTTGGTTATTGGTGATGAAATTTTATGAATTTGACATTTTAAGATGATTAAATACATTAATAGGTAAAGTGTAAACAATCGGAATTAATTGTTTATAAGTTTGAGAAATGATTAAAATATTATTGTAATATTAATAATATTAAGATTTTGATATTATTAAGTGATTTATAATATTTGGATTAAGGTGTTATGAAATCTTATGAATCTTACTCTTGAGATTAAATCTATATATTGAATATATTATTTTTATTATCATATATAACATTCTTATAACCTTAATGATGATATTTCTCTTTGACTTTAGTGTAAAGATGGATAGATTATTGGTATGATCGTGACTATAGGTTCTCTTTAGCCAGTAGTGCAAAGTTGAATTGTTGACTGGTATGATCATGACCATTGAATTTATAATTGAATATCTTTAGCTTATGTGCAAAGATGAATTGATCAACATATATGGTTATAATTATGGTTTATATAAATTCTGAAATGATTATGTATTTCTTTGATATATGAATATATTTGGCATGTAGTGCAAAGATGACATGTTGTTAAATATCTTTGGCCTGTAGTGCAAAGATGAACTGTTGATGAATATCTTTGGCCCGTAGTGCAAAAATGAATTTATTAGTATGATTATGAACAGGAACTGTGATTTGGTATAACCATGATCTTTGATGCTTCAGGTAAAGACAGGTGATGAAAATTATCTTCGTCCTGAATGCGAAAAGAAATTTAGAACTACAATTATGATTATGAGTTATTCACATGATTGTGGACAGGAACTGTTGATTGATGTTACAGGGTTAAAACATTATTGGTGGACTTTTAACATGGAGAAGATAATAGACTTTATGGTCTATTTGACTCTTCTAATGGATTGCTCGTTCCGCTGCAACTATGGTTGAAAAGTTTTATTATCTACCATATGTTCTAAATCTCTGATTTATTACTGATGAAGTCTATTGATAATGTAATTATCTTTAGTCATAATATTCTTTACTGAGCTAGTTGTGCTCACCCTTTTGCTTCACAATTCCTTCCAGGTAATAAGAGTGTAGCTGAGTCGAGCGAGGATAACAGGGGAATAGTGTGATGGTTCGGGTCTGTCAAAGTTTCTCAACACATTATAAAATGGCATGACATACAATATATAATTGTATTGAGGACCTAAGATGTGTGTGTCGTATATTATATGTCACTTAATAATAGATTTTGGTGAACAACAATAGGGTGCGGCGAACCCAACTTTGGAAGAGTGTTTTATCACTATCATACAAGATGTTTAATGACATACAACCTCGCGTTATCATAAGACAGGGTTGTGAAAATCCACTCGCTGAGTATATCTACGAGCACTACCTATATGATCTTGGAGTTTATTTGAAACATAATGTTCAATTGCAGACGGTGGAGATAGTTATATGTCAAGAGAAGACTCACCATTAGAAAGAAGATGATAGTAATCTTCTCATTTTTCTTTGGGGTCTATTGGGTCAACCAAGGATAATTCTGTGGGCATATGATATCTATCAAAACCTAGACGCAAGGCCTCCCATGTACGAAGGTTTCCTTGAGCACTTTCCAAAGATTTTAATTCCTAAAACAGTTTTTGACTATACCTTTATGTAAAATGTCATGGTGACGTGCTTTCCAAGTTGGTGTCAATAGTCATAGTTGATATATATATATATATTTGTATCAAAACTCACAACACATGAGTTATTGCATTTTGTACGACAATTGTTGTAATAAAGTTGTAGTTGTTTTCTGTACCATGTATTTGGCGACTCAGAATAGGTTGGGTGGATTGGACCTCTTTTGAGGGCGTCACAATTAGTGTGATATATCTTTCTGGGAATCTTGTTCAGCATCAACGCACTAAACATATCGAGATGGATATTCATTTTGTTCGCAAAAAAGTGGCTCGTAGACACGTACGCGTCTTACATGTCCCTTCGCGCTATCTAATTGCTGATATTTTCATAAAAGGGCTTCCGCTGGTTTTATTTCAAGATTTCAGAGACAGTCTCAGCATACGTGAACCTCTCGTTTCGACTACGGGGGTGTAATAGAATATATGTAATTATTCTTGTAAATATTTTATATTAAGTGTAAATCTTCTATATTAGGATATGCTTTAGTCTGTTGTATTTAATCATTATCTTTCCTAGTTTCTAGCCTTTGATTACTAGTAACTAATGTATATTAGGGATCTTAATGAATGAGAAACATTACGGAACAATTTTCTTTACTTTGATTGAGAGAGGACAAAAATAAAAACTTATTTTCAAAACCAAAGGAAATCGATTTTTACGTATGAGAGATACATGTCGTGGGGAAGAGAATCTGGTGTATTGTCGGCTCATCACCAACGATACCGTATTATCATCATCAAACAGTCAATGACTTCAATCAGCTTCTCCGCTCTTTCAATCATCCTTTTCATATTTCGATCCTCTTTTACTTGCACTTCTCTATTCTATTCACACCTCTCTCTCTCTCTATATATATATATATATGGGGTTCACATCCAACTCTAATCGACAAAAAAGTTCGATTCGAGCTCAACTCGAAATATAAATGAGTCAAATATGAGTAAATTTTAAAGTTCGATAATTTACTCGAACCTCCTCAAATTGTAATTTTTTATTGATACTCGAATTATATTCGTTCAAAAAGTTCAAACTGCTTGGGCTCGATTCGAGATCGTACTCGACTCGGTAGCTAAATGAACTTTAATCAAACCTTATTTTATACTCGACAAATTTTGTAAACTAAATCTGAACAACTCAATACTCGGCTCGACTCGATTCATTTACACCATTACTTATTGATACCCATCACTAGGACATTTAAGTGAGTCTATAATAGATCTAATTGCATCTCTCTATATGTATATCTATATATATTAGGATATTAGTGATTATGGTGAAGGAATTTAGGGGGCTAGAATGTATAGGAGTCTTTAGAGGACATTTAGTGAATGATGATCAAAACTCTTAGATTTTACAATTCAAATTGGATTATGACTCGTACCAACGAAATTAACTTGGTTGTATATTTACATACGAAAAATTATAATCAACTCCAATTTAATATATTTTTATTTTTGTTGATAACTCGATACTAAGGAGAACTCAACCAAATTAAAAAATTATCTATTCGTTCAACAATCGACTTATGACTTGTTATAAATAAATATTGATTATGCTCACCTTTAGAGAAATGGTGAGACAAGTAGAATTTTTTATATCAAGGCTTAGATTGTATTCGAGGAGCCATGCAAATTACATTTGTCATTCTCAGTGTCTTGTAGACGTGTACTATATTAAATTTATTACTTAATATAGGTGATTACACATACAAAAATATAATACACATATTGTTGACAAGTTCTATAATTAGTAAATAAAAACACTCCAAAGAAATCAAATAGTTGAAGATAGAGAGAGGGTATTTCAAACTCGATGTAAAAGAATTTACACTCGACTCTATAAA
This sequence comes from Panax japonicus, assembly GCA_020205505.1. Lineage (NCBI taxonomy): Eukaryota > Viridiplantae > Streptophyta > Magnoliopsida > Apiales > Araliaceae > Panax > Panax japonicus. Next base: position 72,928,932 of record CM035101.1, read on the forward strand.
TATATAAGAGTGAGTGTGTGTATGTATGGATTTATGCGTGAATAAAAAACTTAGGGAACTGCAAGCGCATTTCTATATATTCCTTCTAGACAACTTTTTTTATATAAAAAAGTAATTTATGTTACTTTAAACTCTCAAGTTTCAAAGTCTTAATTTAAATTCTTTGTACCTTATTTTTATTAAATGAAAATTTAGACAAATAACTTCCACAGGACTACCACATGGGCTACCAACCAAACATACAAAAAATTATCCAACAGGCCAAATTATAATATATACTCCATCCGTTCCCAGAATAAAAGTCCTTATTACTATTTTGGATAGTCACATATTAAATGTCTACTTTCCTTTAATAACCAAACTTTTACACATTTTTTCCTATTATGTCTGTAGCATTAAATATCTCATACTTTTTTTATTCTAATTCTCTCCATATTTAATGACATTATTATGGGCAATTTTGTCATTTTATTTCTCTTCTTAATATGCGTGAAAAGTCCACCAGGACTTTTATCCTAGGACGGAGGGAGTATATAAATACGGTCCGGATCTTAACATTATCCCTTATCTAACATACCTTGTATACCCCCTTTAGAGGCGGACCGGTCGACGATTCGGTCCATCGCTATAGGGTTGGTATGTCGCTATATGTTGTCTGTCGCTAAAAGCTAATAGGGCAATTCTATATATAGCGACGGAGAGAATCGTCGTCCGGTCCGTCGCTAAAGGGGGTATGCTGGTATGTTAGATAAATATAACTTAAGATCCGGACTGTATATATATATATCAAAAGAGTATGAGAAGAAACTAGACCTATACAGAAATGAATGCAATGTATGCCTTGAGAATTGGTAGTTGATACATCATTTGATGGACCATCTATATATGCCCACCCAGGAATATGGTCCAGGTCCAAACTAGAAGAAGGTAGTTGAGCATTTGATTGCCGGCCGACAGCCTGCATTCACCATTCCATTACAAGTTGGGTAACTTTAATTATAGTGGAGTTGAAAGTGGGCAAAAAAAGTACTAAATCATTAATGTAATGTTAGATGGATCTTTAACCTCTAAGCCGAACATAAACTGCAAACTTACTTGCGTTTATTTGAAAATCTCTTTTTCTATGGTCAAGATCTGGTGAGTGCTCTCTTTTTGGAAATCTCTCTTATTTTAATCTAATAAATTATTCTAATAAATTTTTCTATGCGGACATGAAAATTGGACATGAGTTTATTTAAATTTTACTTATTTATATTTTGACAGGGTAAAAATAGAAATAAGTGAAATTCAAATACACTCGTGTCTAATTTTCACGTCCGCCTAGAAGAACTCTTCTCTATGACTATGAGACTATGACTATGAGATTTGATTTCTTTCTCGTGTGAAGAGATTTCATTTTTGGTCTTTTGGACTGCTTGATCAAAAAAAAACAGTATAGTACAAGTGCAAATCATAACTCTTAATTAGATGTACAGAAAAAAAAAAAGAACCAATTTTCAGTAAAGCTTCATCTTTATTCATGTAAAAGAAAGAGAGCTATGTTTTTCATATACAATACAAGCACCACAATGGAACAAATAAAACCAGTATTGTAGTTCAGAAGAATGACTAACTAGAATTGCAAATTTGCATAAGGAGACTAAATAATCTTGTAAAGTAAGAAATGAACTCTATACTCTGATATCAAAACTGTTCACACCAAACCCGGCATCCCTATTAGATCATGCCAAACTACAATTATGTGGTAATTTTGCAGAAAAAATTTGCAAGTGATAATTGGAAATTTCAGGCAGTATCGACCATATGAAGGAAAAACCTCTTGAAGGAAGTGAATGGATCTCAAGTCAAGTACTTAATTTGCGGGTGACCTAATCCAGCTTTAAGATTTGGAGTGCTGAGGGACATGAGAAATGAGTTCCTGTCATAGTGGAAAAGAATGTCATTTCATTTAGTTTTATCCAAACAATTACCATAATGAGACTTTGAAGATGAAGTGATGCGATTACCTCAGAATAGCGCAAGTGCTCATGATGTACATGAGAAGTTTTCACAATGGTCTCCCACTTGGCACCAGTTGTGGAAGCCTTCTGACCCTGCTTCTTAGATTGAGCTTGAGAAAATGGATTCAGCAAGGAAATGGAAGGTATCGTACGCCAGAGCCAAGACTCAGAAGGTGATTTTGGTAAAGGTGGGGGTTGAGGCGAATCCAAAGAGCCAACACTTAAATTCCGTTGATCATCTACTTTGATGGTGTTTTCATTCTTCTTTGCCAAATTTTCATTAGGATGCACCAGCAAGCATTCCAGATCAAGATCTTGACCTTTGAAATTAGATATGCGAGTGCAAGAAGGTAGATCTGCATCCGGCAATCCAATGGCTTTAGGCTTAACTATTTTCTCTCCTCGAGTAAAAGATTTAGGGGTATAAAATTCTTCCATCCCTCTGCTTTTAACCAATGTCTTCTTAGCCCCTTTTTGGATCCCTTTAGCTTCTGATGAGACCAAATCCAAAACTGAGACTTCTGTATTATTTACAGAATCTATGTACAATGTTTTCTCAACTAAATGACTGAATGAGCCTGACTGTTGCTTACATATCTGACGGGATGAAACATCTTGAAACTTATCAGATCCTTTGCAGATTGAACTAAACTTATTAGCCTCATTATCCTTAGTTTCCTTGGGTATACCAAGAAACCTTGCTCCGTCATGAAATGGGGACTGAGGCTTTTCATTCCGGTAGGGAGATATGCCACCGCCCCTGGAACGTCTATGAGGAGATAAACCTTCTGTCGTGTATGAGCCACTGGAGTGATGGAACTGATTGGATACACGAGGAGTCACCTTATTCTCAAGAAGCTCTCGTGATTGAGCTCCACTTTGAATATTTTTCCAATATATGTCATTCCAATCATGCTGCAAAGATACAAGATCATAACTACCATGCCAATCTAAATGAGTTACAAAAGTAGTGAGGAAAGATTCTAAAGCTACCTTCTCATGGTGAGTCTGAGGTAAAGGTCCACTATAAGCAGTTCTGGCCATTCTTCTAACCTCACGACCAGAAGATATGGGACTTTGGGCCCTGGATTTCGTCCCTGGCACTGGATCTAACAGGAGCAAAGAATTTTTTACACATAACCGTGGCAACAATCCACAAGCTTTAACAAATTTTCTGCCACGATTATTGTATTCCTCATCCTCATCCTCATCTTCGCTTGCTGCACTCCCTTTGTATTGACTATGATGTGATGCAGTGTTAGACCCATACCTTTCAATCAGAGGCCTTAATTCCCCACTGACAATCTTTTTAACATGTCTCGGCCTTTGGCTTACCGCAGGTTGCTTCCTGGGAACATACTGTGGTGTCTCTATAACCATAGCCCTCGCTGCAGGTAAGAAGCGAGTCATCATAAAATCTCTAGTTTGTGGGTCAGCGGTGAAAGCTCTGGATGATTTTGCACATGGACCATCATAGCCACTCAAACTACTAACACTGCAGTTCCATGAAAATGATCCAGTTGCTGACAATGCGTCAAGTGCATCAGAATACGCATCATCCTCGCTATGTGAGTCAGAGTCTTTATTCATATTTATATCCTTCACATTTTCATTCAAAGGAGATGCTTCAATGTGAGGCCTAGATACAGTTCGATCTTCAAATTGTTCACCTGAAACGCGCTTTATGGTGTCCGATGTCCATCCGGGAGGAAATCTTGGAGTAATTGTAGGTTCCTCTGGAGGTGGAGAGTGGGTTGTGCTTCCATCTTTGGGTCTTCCAGGAGTTTGTTCCCAAACAAAAGGAACAGCAGCTGGTTTTGTCACCTCAGTTAACTCCCAGTCTGGTTTTTGTGAAGGAAGAGAAAGCATATTTGGCTTTGGTGTTTGTCCTATATTCCTGTGCACTCTTACAGATAGAAGTGGTTTATTAAAATTTAGTTTCTTTCCCTCCATCACGTACTTTTCGGCTCGCTCTCCTCTTTGATTGAAATTTCAAGTATTGACCAAGTTCTTAAACTACAAAATCAGAGAATGCAAAAGGGAAAACATTAAAAAAAGGTTAATTCTGTTGGCCTTATTTCTCCTGGTCACTAAACTACAAATCCAAAACTCACTCAAATTAGGATTACAGATTTAAACTTGAACTGACTTGAAAACTTATGTACAACTTCAGAACTAAGCAAAACCATGATAATACAAAAACATTTTATTTTTTCATTATTTAAAAATAAAAATAAAAAATAGTTTATGCCTATTTGTCTCTGAAAAAGAAAACAAGGACTGGAAATGAAACAGAATGCTTAAGACCTATGTATCGGAACATATAACCAAGATACAGAATAATGAACATCAGTATTTACTAGGAGGCTTTTGGAAATGGAAAAACTGATTACAAGTTCCCTATTGAATATTGATGCTTATAACCACATTCAATATAGTTTTACGGGAGCTTTTTGTTCTCTCAGTTAATTAAACATATAAGAAGCAAAAATATTCATAATCACTATTCTGGCATTTTGTCAGCAGCCAAACAGAGCAATGTGCTTATTATAACATAATTAAACCCAAAAAAAAAAAATATCCTTATCAATGAGTACTATTAAACTATGAACAGGAATCAAATTCCAAATGTAAGAGAAAAACTAATTACATACCCAGAGTATTTCTTATGATCTTATAAATCATTCTAAAATACTCCGGAAATGGAACCAACAAAAAGGGAAGAAAACTAAGAAACAACTTGAACCCTTAATTTCCAAACTAGATTGAACAAGTATTAACTTTCTTGACATTTTCTCAGAATCTCAGTTTAAGTAAATCTCCCCAACATTGAAAACGACTTAAATCACGTATGATTATGAACTAATCTTCAAATGGGCATAACAAAATAGTATAAATTCCAAATTCAGGAAAATGTATATCCAAAATAAAAAGGGGAAATCAAGAACAACTAAAAACCTTTCAATTCAGAGCAAGAACGCCAAATATTCAGAAAGAAAATCTAATGTATAACCAGAAAAAAAACATAGAATCAGTGACTAAGATCAAAACCCAACTCTCAAGAAAGATTTAAAAAAGAAGAAAATTGGATATTTTCGTACCTGGGAGAGAGAAAAATTAATTTCTGGGTGGGTGATTTTGGCCTTGAATGATGGCGAGAGTTGAGGAGAGTGTAAAAAAGCAAGCAAAATGTTAGTCTAGAGAGAGAAAAAGGAAAGAGAGAGCTTTGTGCTTTTGGTGATAAGTGGGGTACAAAATTAGTACTAGAAGTTTGATTTTATTTGTTTGGGGATAATTGTGGGAATTGTCACGAGACAAACCGTTGAAGAACAATGACAGTTATGGGAAAACGGCCTTTAATTCGCCGGCCAACTTTGGAGACAAAAGGACCTCTCTTACCGCCTCCTTGAGCAACTCCTCCCCTAAAATCATTTATTTGGTCACTCTTTTCGGCTTCCTTGAGTGATGGTTACATGTTTGGTATTACCATTTGTAGTTATGCATTTTGGATGGCCCCACACAAGGATGTAAATAGTCCCATATTGTGGGGGTCACTTTAATTTTTGAGCATCTCAATTTTCAAAATAACACTTCAATTTATCAATATATATATATATATATATATATATATATATACATCACCCCTTATTCAACTCACCCGAGCTCACCCCCTTTTAGCGACGGACACGACGACGGTTCGATCATACAACCGTCGTCTATACTTATAGCGACACTATATGTTGTCCGTCGCTAAAAGTATAGACGACGGTTGTATGACCGAACCGTCGTCGGGTCCGTCGCTAAATGGAGGGTGAGCTCGGGTGAGTTAGATAAGGGGTGAGCTTAAGATCCGGACCGTATATATATATATATATATATATATATATACATACATACATACATACATACAGAATTCGGATCTTAAACTCACCTCTTATCCAACTCACCTTAACTCACCCCTTTTAGCGACGGATTCGGCGATGGTTCGGTCATATAACCGTCGTCTATACTTTTAGCGACGCTATATGTTATCTGTCGCTAAAAATAAAGACAACGGTTGTATGACCGAACCGTTGCCGGGTCTGTCGCTAAAGGGGGTGAGCTCAGGTGAGTTGGATAAGGGGTGAGCTTGAGATCCGGACCGTATATATACACACACGAAAATGATCAAGTGTATATACTTTTATTGTTCATTATTTTTTGTGACGGACTAGGCGACGGTTTGATCCGTCGCGTATATCAAAGAACCATCGTATTAGTTTTTAGCGACGCATCGAACCGTCGCCATAATATATAAACCGTTTATATGTTCTATAGCGACGGATCAAATCATCGTCCGATTCGTCACTAAAGGTAGTGAACATGTTATGTAAAATAAAGATGTATGCACCAGAAACGGACTGTATATATACAATCAATGGAGGCCAAAAATTAAGGCAATGGAGGTCGAGAATCAAGGTCACAAAGGCCCAGAATTAAGATCATGGAAGCTAGAATCAAGATTATGGAGTCCATAATTAAGGTCCTAAAATTAAGGCCATAAAGACCTAGAATCAAGGTTATGGACACCAAAATGAAGGACATGAAGATCCGAAATTAAGGTCACGGAAGCTAGAATCAAGGCCATAAAATCTAGAATTAAGGTCCTAAAGGCCCATAATCAAGATTATGGAGCCCATAATTAAGACCATGGATGCACAAAATCAAGTCCATGAAGGCAATCAAGCCCATTGAGGCAAAGAATTAAGGTCATAGAAATTTAGAATTAAGGTCATGGGCACCGCCAAAAATTATGGCTATGGAGGCCAAAATTAAGGCCTAGAATTAACTCTATAAACGCCAAGAATTAAGATCATGGAGAGAAATCTAATGTTATAAATAAAGGATACTTCAACATAATCAATCTACACAATTCTTGTCATATGTTATGATTTAAGTATCAGAGAGTCCTGATTTAAGCATCAGAGAGTTGTCGTTCTAGGGTCCCTACTCTGATAAATCTTTTGTAGGTAATTCGGAAAGATCATCCCTACTCAGATAAATTTTTTGCAAGGTAATCCGACATGATCAAAATGTTTACATAAATATTAAAGTAAAAGTTCATTAGTTAACCGAAACCTTAAACTGAAGGTTACTAATTAACGATTATCGCATCACTATGTATATTATGTTTGTATTTTAATATAATCCATAGATTATTAGGTAAGAATTGAAGAGGTTGACAAAAAATATACATTTGCAATTGTCTTCTTAATACATGTGATTACGTTATGATTGTGATAGGTATTAATCTTATTGATAAACAGTAAAAGCATGTTAGTATCCTTTTGTCTGCCATTACCTTATTTACCTACCATATCAATCAATCAATCAAGCTGATTTTGGGTGTGTTGAACAAAAAGGCACCTGGGCCACACTTCAAAAAGAATAAAAGACTTGGAAAAAGAAAATGGTGACATTTTCTTCAGTCTTCACAGCCCTAAATATACGGAATGCATGTCCCCAAACAAACATATTTCTTCAGCCACATAAATATCCAACTATTTTTAGTTCCAATTCCTTTTTTTCTTCACTGCCCTTTTTCTTCTTTATTGGTAATACTTATAATCAATGGAACTGTCCCTATATACCATGCAGAGTAATAATTAAACAACATATATATATATATGGCTATATGTATATACACAGCTGTTAAATAACTATGACGACGGGTAAAATCGTTACTATAGTCCAAAAAGCCGTTGTCATAACCAACTGTATACTACACACATGTGTACGTATATTTTTCCCATATATATATAGTCCTTGCATTGCATAAACCATACATGAGCTATTGCATTTGATAATTGTGAGGACAAGAGGAAAATGAAAGAAAGGAATAAAGAAGTATCATAAATTAGAAGGAACACCACCATATTGCTTAGTCCTTACTCCTGGAATTTAATGAAACTTGTGATGAAAGGAAATTAAAATCTCATTTATATTTCCTGCTATTGACCTTTAATATTCCTCTTTTCTCTTCCCTTAATTAATTGTTTAGGGAACCAAACTGAGCTTTGAAGATGCAAATCATGCAATGTACAAATATATCCTTAAATTGTTAAAAATAAAACTAATCCATAAACCACAGTTTTGCATAATTTGGTCATTTACTTTATTAAAAGCACTTTTATTATTTTATACTCTAGCTAACACTATTTTAACTTTCTTGTGAAAGCACATTTCTCAAAATTAAGTTTTATATTTAAAAAATATTTTATGTTACTGCACTTATACTATTTTGGTGTTTGAGTTTACCATTGCACTTGTGAGTATGAAGCTTTCTCTTTTTCTTATTTGTCCCTTCATTTTTTATTCTAATTTTCTCCTTTTCTAAGGGAACAATCAAAGCAAGCATTATATTGTGAAGAAGCATATCTTGGACAATTTGAGATGTTATCTGAACTTGGGCTATTTTTTTGGAATAAATATAAACTTGGGCTATTTTTTTGGAATAAATATAAACTTGGGCCTTTGTCCATACAAAAATTTAGGCCTTTTCATTGCCCAACCAATATACCCGTCCCTCTTCATTCATTGCTTTAACCCCCATCTATATGTTGTAGGCTTGACTTTGTTTATCCCTTCCATGATAAACTATTCTCCCTCTTTTCTGAAATATAACATTTAACTTGAAATATTTTAATATTTAAAATTAACATAAATTCTTTTAATTTTAATCAATATAATAATAAATAATATAAACTCTCAAATAAGTATTACTCATTATAAAATTTATTGTTTCACAATTATTAATAACTTATGTTAATTTTGAATTTAAAAATATATCTAATGCTTTCAAAAATTAATAGTGATCTTATAATTTTAAAAAAATGAAGTATTTAATACAATTATAAACTCTTTAATTTTCCTAAAAATTTACAGTTGACTATACACTTAATATCAATTGTTTATACATAATTTTTAGAGGTTTTATTATATCAAAACAAATAAATGCCTCCTTTTTATAAATGAATGTTTGTTTACTTCTAGTGTTCGACCTATTAAAATTAACTAGTTAATTTTTACATGCCCTATATACTAACACAAATAACAAGTTTTTTAAACAACGTTAAAAGACCAGGAAAAAATCATTTAATAGTATCTTGATGTAAAAAATGAACAAGATAAGAAACCTAATCAACATACTCCCTCATTCACATTATATATATACTAGTTGGGTCCCGTACATCCGGTACTGTATGGACAGTGGAATTTATCTAGAACTTTAAACGGTCCAGATGATTTATTGAGTGAGCGAGAAATTCAAAATCATTTGTATTTTATTAGATAGACTAGATGTGTCCCGTGCCTCTGGCACTGTATGGACAGTGGGATTTATCCCAAACTTTGGACGGCCCAAATGATTTATTGAGTGAACGAAAAATTCAAAATCATTTGTATTTTATTAGATAGATAAATAGATGTGTTTTATTAGATAGATGTAGGGACTGTGGGATTTATCCCAAACTTTGGACGGCTCAGATGATTTATTGAGTGAGCGAAAAATTCAAAATTATTTGTATTTTATTATATATATATATATATACACACACATATATGACCTTTTATAATAGTTTATATATATATATAACGTTTTATGTATATCTAGGGGATATAAATTTAATCCTTTTCTATTGTGTTTAAAAAAAATCATCAAGATGAAGTAATTAGGTATGTGATAATTTAATATCACATTTGAATTTTAAGAGTTTGTAAATTGATATTTTGGAACGGAGAGAGTCTTGTGGAATGAATTAATAATCATGATATACTATATATTTATTTAATATTTATATCTAAGGGGTGTATTCAATTAAGATTTTTAAAGACTTTTTTAAGTGACAGATTTTTGTAGAATTTGTGGGATTTTAATAACTTTTAAAGACTTTTTTAAAATGACTTTTATAAACTCCATGAAATAAGTAACAGACTTTTATAAACTTTATATCAGGACTGTGATAGACTTTTGTATACTTTTAATATATCTTGAAACTTATATTAATTGTTAATTAACCTATGTGTACAACCTCTTCTTCTTTTTTCATGAACTAGAGTAAATATATTTATATTATTGTGGCATGAGATTTTATATATGTTGAAAACGTTCATATTATTATACTCATTTCATGATACATTTGGATACTTGGATACAATAAAACTTTAGAAACTACAGACGCAATATAAAAATTAAGCTCACTTTTTATTGAGCTATATATATACTTTATGTATATGCGTACGCTTTTTAGTAGGAATATCAAACTCTGTTTTTCACAAAATAACATGACAATAAAAATCTATATGATCAAAAGTTGTAAAACTTCATACATGTGAGTATAGTATATAATCTTTAAAGTGAAAATAATATATAGTATATAATGTTTAATAATCATAATATATGATATATAGTATATACTGTTTAGATCATATTATTATTGTTAAACAGTATATATATACATCATATATACATACACATCATATATTGTTTATTATTTTTGCCAATTAATTTTAAAGTGTCTCAAAAATTAACAGTAATTTTCTTTGTTTAAAATGTCAGAAAACTAAAAAAAAATACACATACACATTATATATTTTCTATTTTCATATATTATACTTACATAATCCTTACAACTGAACAACTGATATGGGAGTTTCATGTTCTCATCTTTGTTGAACAGATCTCTTTCCTCTTTCTATTGGAAGCTTTCGAACAACTGCTTTTTCTCTCACCAATTCAGATTAGGTCTAATTATTTGTTTACTTATTAATATATCTTGTTAATTCTCTTATTATAATAAATCCAATTATTTTTATGGCCCAAATTTTATCAAATTATTTATCCATCACATATTAATATTTATTAGCCCATATAAAATAAAGGAACAATTACATATAATAGTATATTTTAATAAAATAATACAAAAAAATGCACTCATTAAATATTTACATAATTAATACAAATACAATACTTAATTACAAAAAGAGTGTAATCTTATCCCTTTAATTATGCACACGATTTTCTCAACCATCTCTCCCACAATTTTCTCCCCATCTCCCACGATTTTCTCCCACTTCATTTCTGTTTCCCTTATTCTTCTCCTCCTTCCGCCTCCTCCTCCTCCTCCTGTCCAACCCCTCCCCTCCCTCTGCCTCCCCCACCTCCCGCCTCCCGCCTCCACCTCCTCCTGCCACCCCTCCCTCTCCCTCTCCTCCCGCCCCTTTCTGCTCCTACTGCCGCCCCCCCTCCCCCTCCCCCTCCTCCTCCTTTTGTCTTTCCCCCTCCTCCCGCCCTCGCCGCACCACCTCCCCTTCCTCCTGCATCCCCCTCCTCACGCCTCCCTTTCTCCTTCTCCTCTTCCCGCCCCCTTTTCTCCTCCACCCTCCTCTCCCCCCCACACCCCACGCCCCACCCCCTCCTCCTCCCACCCCTCCCTCTCCTCTCCTCGATCCCTCCGCCTCCCACCGCCACCGGTCCATTCTTTATTTTCACCGGTAACGAAATCTTCCGATAAGGTAACCAATTCAGTTTTATTAGGTTACTAATTTATTTTGGATGTGATGCAGTTGGTAATCAAACTTCATGTAGTTGGTTACCAAATCATTTGATAAGGTAACCAATTCAGTTTTATTAGCTTACTAATATATTTTGAATGTGATGCAGTTGGTAACCAAAATTTATGCAGTTGGTTACTAAATCTTTCGATAAGGTAACCAATTTAGTTTTATTAGGTTACTAATTTATTTTGGATGTGATGTAGTTGGTAACCAAATTTCATATAGTTGGTTACCAAACCATTTGATAAGGTAACCAATTCAGTTTTATTTGATTACCAATTTTATTTTAAATGTGATGCAATTACTAGTCAAAATTTGTATAAAGGTAACCATTTCAATTTTTGTGGGTAACCAAATCGTCAAAAGAAATTCAGAATAGCAACTCCGGTGGCGGCGGCGGCGGCGGCGATGTGGCGACGGAAGCGGTGGCGGCGAGAGAGGAGGATGATGAACATTATCTCCTTCATAATTTTTTATTTTTAATTTTCTAATTTTGATTTGAATTTTGAAATATGGATTTGAAATTGTTGTAAAAGACAAGATTTGAATTTGAATTATTAGTTATATTTGATTTTAGGTTTCTTTATTAATGTGAATTGTACTATTTTTATAATATGAGTCCTAATTACACTCTTTTTATAATTATTTAGTTGATGCACTTTTCTTGTAATTACTTTCTATTTGTTGTATACTTATGTAAAGGAACCTAAAATAAATAACTAGTTTGACCCAATAAAAGACAAAGTCCAATTAATAATTAATTTTATCCATCTTTGTGTTTATTTGGAAGTCTTTAGAAATCTTTAGAGATGAGGTAAGACTTTGGATATGGGTTGATAGTTATAATTCTTCTTCTAAAATCTGTCAAAGTCTATCATTTGATAAAAATCTTTAAAATCTATGACTTTTTGAATAACAAAATATTTTTATAGACTTTGTAAAAATCTTAATTCAATACCACCTAACTTTTAAATACATTAAAAAAATTATAATTGAATACCACTACACTTTTATAAACTCTTTAAATGTCTTAATTGAATACAACTAAACTTTTAAAATCTTTAAAATCTTTAAAAATTTTAATTGAATACACCCCTAAGTGATATAATATTTATACTTATATAACATCGAACTTAAGACTTAAAAATTAAGTTGTTTCAGTAAATCACTATACTAATATCTCATCGACATGATTGAGATTTGAGTGGTGCCTTAAATATTTTTTTTTCATAATTAAAAAGTTTTGAGAAATTTTTATAAAATCTTTTTATAATTAAGATTTTATAAATTGTAATTTCAAAGTAAACTTAGTTATTTTTTATTTTTTTGAACAATTCTTTAATATTTGTAACTTTTATTAATTTAAATTTCTTGTCATATTATCAAACACTTGTATAATCATCAATCTTATATCAAAATTCAAAATCAAATTATTTTGTTAAAAAAAAGGTTTAATCCACATAATGAGGTATAAAGATCTATCATATATGTATCCCGGTCGTTACAAATTATTAATTATATATTCATATTACCATTAAAAAAAAGACAATTATATATTTTAATACATTTTTAAAAATAATAACATCAATAGTGCACTCATATAATATTTACATAACTAATACACTTTCATATTTATTTACATATTCTAGTGTAATTAAGATTCCTTAATTTAGAGAAATGAGAATTTAATCAGAATTCCTTAATTTAGGGATTAATTATAGCTTCTTCTCTCTCTCCTCAATTTATTTAATGAATTCATCTTTTTAATAATAATAATACAAAAGAAAAGATCGCCGATCCCAATTTCCGACGACTCATGATCAAACTCCCTCCCGATCACCGATCCCAATTTTTGGTTGGTACTATTGTTAACACCAAGATCTTTTGCCACGTCCCAATCACGTAAGACGCCCTGATCCTGTACAGTAAACACAGTCAACACCAAAAGCTTGTCGGCTGGACCGTCGAGGGATAGCTCAGGCGTGAGAGTCAGTACAGGCCGTTATAAGGGTTAACAATGGAGGATAAAATGTCTAGTGTTAGAGAGATAAGAATTGTGTGTTGTGTGTATGCGTACCTGTTTATGAAGACTTTCTTGCTATGATATAATACAAGACTCGGTTTTTTGTGCCACTGACCCTCCCGACCCTACCCACTGCAGGTAGCTTTCCTGTTAATCACATCCCCTTTGTCCACCGCTGACCGACTGTACAATCCTCATTAATGTCATGTAAGATATCAGTCAACCATATCTTTGTCATCATCACCGGTCAAAGATGTAGATATTTAAATATCTGATGGGTCGGTTCAATAATTCAGCCCAAGACTTTGTAAGACCCAATCAAGATAATCCAATGAATTAGTCTAATAAAAGGCCCAATAATAATGACCCAAGAGAATAACCAAATAAGTAGGCCCAACCAGTCCGGCCCACTATATAAAATATCATGACCCAACATTGCCCCCAGTCTTTTATTAAACAGGATGTTTAATGAAAAAGTATAAATAGCATCGGAAAAGAGTATAAATGGCATCGGTCCAAGGCAAAAGGATTTATAATAAAGTCAATAAAGGCCCAAAATATAGTTTACTGAATCCCATCTGATGAACATCAAATAACAACATAAATTAAGATTAGAAGTCCATTTAAAGAGCCCGCTCCAGCCGAACATACAACAACAAATATTTCACCACCTCCCGAACAATTCAGACCTTCGCCACAAAAACCATCCTAATCTGAATCCAGGCCCGAAGCTGTGGCGACACCAATTATCACCGGTTCGGCAATAATTCCATCATAGAACTGATGGGTGAAGGAGTGAAATACCAGACTAAAGGAAGTTGGTATTTGACCATCCGTTTGAACTGATTGATTAATATTGACTATATGCAAGCAAACGCTATTTTCGAGTACCTCCGTCTAAAATACAAAGAAGCCGAAGAGGATGCCGAAGAGAATATCGCCCGAAAGGAGAAATCCATTCTGAAGTCTGTGTTGGAAAAAGAAAGAAGCAACCTTGACATTGTTCTCCTCAACAATGAGTGCCTTCGGGAGGATCTCGACAAGGTCAAAAAAGAGTTGGGGATGATCAGGGCCACACATCGGGTCATCATAGATATAAATGTTGACCTGCTTCCGAAGAATAAAATTTTGACGAAGAAGAATGAAGATCTGGTCGAGTCCAATCAGAGCGTGGTGAAGCAAGATAATAATAACCACGCTAAAGAAGCAAGATATCTAACACATCGTCAAAAGATTGAAGAGGAACCCCGAGAACTTCGGGCCCTTAGGAACTTGGGTCTGCCATTGACCGAAGATCTTTGTAAGGAAATCCAGGCAGCATACAGAAAACCCGTCGAGCTGAACGATGAGATCATCCATATATATGCCAAATGATATGAAATCTACCGAAGTAAAGGCAAGAAAAAGCTCGGGCCAAGGTAGATCCATCTCTTCTAGACTCTTCAGATGGTGACGATGATAAGGAAGAAGCCTGAAGATGACCTTGAAAGTAGTATGCATACAAGCCAATTATGTTTGATGATAAAACATATACTTTGTAACAATCTAATTCATTTATTAATAAAAAAGTATTAATTTATTAAATACTTTTAATTATCTACATGATGCTGTTTTATAATATATGATAAACCTATAGTTTTAAGCAATGCTTTTAGAATAATAATGATGATCATTCTAATGAGATCTAAATTCTTAGAAAGCTTAAAACTAAAATAATTCCCAATCGTTGGATTACTAAATTGGGGATTAGTGAATCCGGATAGATTGGTACATACGTTGCTTGTTCAATGGATGAGGATGATTGAACTCATGATCATTTATTTGGAGACACTAAAGCAAGTATGTAGGTACTTATTAGAGAATAAGTTCACTGAACGTGGCTCGTTAAGGAATACCTAATGGAGTTTTAATTGCCTGTCAATAAGAATTCCTGAAGTGATAGTAGTACAAGTGATCCTTGGACTTGAGATCATCATAGTATCTTGTGTATGATGAGTTATACTTTGACTTATTCCTTAAGACCCTTAGGGTATATCAAAGGGTATGCTTGGGTATAATAAGTCGTACATGGAGATAATGTATGATCAATAAAGAATCTACCGCTTCTAGTAAAAGAAGAGAAATTTCCTATATGATTCGATAAATGACAACCCAGTAGTCCTTGGTCAAGACAGAATGAAATTAGAAAGGAGTTTCTAATTTGCATTATTTGAAGTTGTGCATTTAAGAGTCGAAATACATATAATTAAATAAAATAAGACTTGACAGTAATTCTATGTCTTATATTTAATTGGGACATTGTATGGTGGAATGATTGAATTGTACGGTAACTATTTACTCAAAGGTTTTTTTATGATTAATGTTGAAATCTATATTATTTGAAAAGTTGTTGCTCGCTAGGGAGACTTATCCCTATTGTAGAATAAATATTATTTATTTAAATAAATTAATTATTTAATTTATTTATTTAAATAAGATTAGAATTATTCTAATTGATTTATTCACAATCGGTTTAATATGGAGAACCTAAAGGGTCACACCATAAAAGGAAAAATAAATTAATAAGAAGTTAATGACATAATCGTAATAATATGTTAAGTATATTTAATTTAATCTATGGTGATAGAATAATTTAAATAGCTTAATATTTATTATTTAATATTTTAGAAATATTAAATATAAATTAATAAGAGAAGTCTTATTAATATTATTACAATTATTATTATTTTAATTTCTAAAAGAGTTTAGAAATTAATTTAATATAAGTACTCTCATTTATTCCTAATAGAATTAGGAGGAAAAATTAGTTAAAGGAGTTTAATTAATTATCTCTAATAAGATTAGGGAGCTCATTTAATTAAAAGAGTTTAATTAAATAAATAATACCTTATTTTTAATTAAATAGGGTTATCTGATATCTTTATAAGAGGAGTCTTATATCAGATATCAATAGACGTAATTTCAATAGTTGGGAGAGTACGCTCTTTTTTTATGAGAGATAGAAAAACTAGGGTTTAGCTAATTACCCATCTTCTTGAATATTTCTTCTTCCTTGGTGGATCACCTCTAGAGGCCAAACACTTGGGTGGCTAACGTTGATCAAAGAAAAGAACCAAACTCGGTGGATTCAAGTTGAACGCGAAAAAGATTGGAGGTGAACTTGTACCTGAGGAAGCTCGAATCTTCAAGGGTATGATTCTTGTTCTTCATTTTTTCGTTTAAGTAATAATTTTGCATAAAGGGTGATCCGGGTATATGGTTTGTAAAATTTTAAAACTCTGATTTTTCACGTTTCCGCTTATTTTGTGCAATTTGATTGCATTCATGAATATTACAAACCTAACAGACCTCTACTTATCTTTAGTTGTAGAACTTTCTGTAAAAATTCTAACTTGTTGTGAACAGTTAATGTTAATATTAATAAAATATCAACTTCATGCCTTATTACTTCCAAGTGAACATTTCTTGTCAATAATTGATCATCAATCAACTTGAAAACTGTGCAAATGCCTCTTATCTTAAACCGTTAGTCAATAATCAAGCAAATTATATAACAGTTAAGAACAATGTTAATATAATCCGAACTCAACACTAGAACAAAATAAAGTAATGCATACTTATCGTTACCGAAGTGTGAGACATATCAGTCAATAGGGTGAATCCGGCTGATCCTCCTTGCACCATCAAGATCTTGTTTACCACTCGGGATAAAAACAAGTATATAAAGACATTTGTCTACCATGCGGGGTATAATCAAAGATATAAGGATATTTGCCTACCATGCGGGGTAGAACAAATTCATAAGGACGTGAAATTTGCCTACCATGCGGGGTAGAACAAATTCATAAGGACACTCCTACCAAAAAGGCTACCATCGAATGGTCAGCGAGTCCACCCCGTCCTCCTTACACCGATGAAGTTTGTTGGTGAGCTACCGAAGTCTTTCTGTGCTGAATCCTTAGTCCTTTCAAGAGTATCCTTGCTGAAGTACTTTGTAGGCCAACAACTTCGCAACCAAATGATCGCCACAAATGTTTTTGTGAACTTCCCGAAGAACATACTCTGTTTCGGAAGGAACCAAATGTTTGAGCAATGATAACGAAAAAGGTCATTCGATAAAGATTCTCATCAATGAGAACAAAATAAACACTCTTATACTTGGTCTTCTTTGCCAGCATCTGGTCCGAAGGAAAGGCGTCATCTGCCATCAAAGTTATAAGCATCCGTAGTGGCCAACTTCGATAATACATCGGCAGTGGAATTGTTATTGCGATCGACCTCTTGATATCCTGTTGTACTGATGTCCGAAATAAAATATCTGTCTGCATGCAGTGTTCACGAGCTCTGCTTCCGTTGAAGTACTGTAACGACTTTGTCGGACTCCTCAGCCTCTCCTTAACTATCATCAGCTTCAGAAAAGAATTGTCCGACCACAATATCAACCGACCTTGGAAATATTTACCGAAGTGTTCGGATTTCCAGGAGTGCGGCTTATAGATCTGCTTTGGTGATGAGCCCTTCTCTATGGCGAGAACACTCAAGGCAGAGTGCCTTTTTGTATTCTCGGGTGAATATCCTCTTGTGCTGCTCCCTCGTCTGCTGCGACCATAATCCCGAGAGCCGATAGGGTGAGGTACCCTCTTCGAATACGTAGGAGTATGGCTCCTTGGTCTTCTTCGGTCATGAGGACGGCCACGAAACATATCTTCAAAGGGTATAGACTGCTTTCCAACTCATGGTTGTCCATCTTTAGGCGTACTACGTCTTTCAAACTGGACATAATTGGATGCCTCGTTCTTTAGCTCTGCCAGCCGAAGGATCTGTTCCAGCTCTGCCATCCGAAGCATCTGCTCCAGCTCTGCCATCCGAAGGACCTGTACATAATTAGACGCCTCGTCCTTCAGCTCGGCAATCCGAAGCACATGTTCAACTATATCCTCGCTCTGCTTCAAGAGAACCTCCAAAGCTTTATCTGTTTCGTCTGCCATCTTCACCAGCTTGGCAGCCTTGTTGTCCTGACCACTTCGGTGTCGAGTTCTAGGCAGGGTGCCTTCTACCCACCTTCGGCCATGATCACACTCCTTGTCAACAACAAAGACCAACCATTTTCGGGCTTCGCCATGGGCTCTCGAACGAGAACCCTTTGATTCATGCTTGGAAACTGTTCCCTCGGCATCGGTTGTCCCTCCGGTGTAACAGTCCTACTCTTCACTATAGTGTCCGACGTAAAACAACTGAAAAGATTGTGATTGAAAACTTAAGGACACTAGAACTCAGCCCTCCTTCTAGCGCCAATGTTAACGCCAAGATCTTTTACCATGTCCCAATCACATAAGACGCCCTGATCCTGCACAGTAAACATAGTCAACACTAAAAGCTTGACGGCTGGACCGTCGGGGGATAGCTCAGGCGTGAGAGTCAGTACAGGCCGTTACAAGGGTTAACAATGGAGGATAAAATGTCTAGTGTTAGAGAGATAAGAATTGTGTGTTGTGTGTATGCGTACCTGTTTATGAAGACTTTCTTGCTATGATATAATATAAGACTCGGTTTCTTGTGCCACTGACCCTCCTGACCCTACCCACTGCAGGTAGCTTTCCTGTTAATCCTATCTCATCTTTCCACCGCTGACCGACTGTCCAATCCTCATTAATGTCATGTAAGATATCAGTCAGCCATATCTTTGTCATCATCACCGGTCAAAGATGTAGATATTTAAATATCTGATGGGTCGGTTCAATAATTTAGCCCAAGACTTTGTAAGACCTAATCAAGATAATCCAATGAATTAGTCTAATAACAAGGCCCAATAATAATGACCCAAGAGAATAACCAAATAAGTAGGCTCAACCAGTCCGGCCCACTATGTAAAATATCATGACCCAACAACTATGATTCAATTGCCTAAGAATGGCGATTATTGGAATCTTACACTGCAACTATAATGCCACAAAAAGTTACAGATCATGACCAGCATAGTCAAAATGGTAACTTTTCAACAGTTGAACACTTGCGTGGACAAAACAATAGCAGTTATGGTAATTTTCAACAAACTGAGACATCTTGTCCGCAAGCTCTCATGAGAGACCAAGTTATGGGCTGGGCTGGAACGGTAGGTGACTACAATCAGCAAAGGTTTAATTACGAAGGTAAACAAACCTTCATACCAAGTTAATAAATTCTTCATATCAAGGTAACCAATTTACATTCACACCTGCAGTTTTTTCATAGTATAATTGGTAATCAAATTTTCAGACCAAGGTAACCAATTCAATTTTATTAAGCTACCAAATTCGTTTGAATGTGATGCAGTTGGTAGCCAAACCTTAATACAAAGGTAATCATTTTAATTTTTTTGGGTAACCAAATATTCATAAAAAAAGGTTACCTTGGTATAAAGGTTTGGTTACCTCGGTATAAATGTTTGGTTACCTTAGTACGAAGGGTTGGTTATCAATATTATATTACACATCACTCTCTTATCTCTCTCTTTCCTATGCAGTATTCTATTTTTTATTTACCTTCATGAAATTGGTTGCCAAACTTTTAGACCAAGGTAACAAATTTATACTGCATGTGTGAAGGTAGATTTGGTTACCTTGTATAAAGGTTTGGTTACCTTGGTATAAATATTTGATTACCTTGATACGAAAGTTTGGTTATCAATATTACATTTCACATCAGTCTCTTATCTCTCTCTTCCCTTCCCTATGCAGTGTTCTATTTTTTATTGGTTACCTTGGTATAAACATGAACATGGTTGTAGTAGAGAAATGAAGTCGGAGCAGAGAAGGTACTAGAGAGGAGGAAGAGAGAGAAAATGATAATGGATGTCCACTGTTGTTACAAGATAGTTGTAGTTTTTGGGTTTTGAAAAATAGTTGACTGTTATTATTTTGAATTTGGATTTATTTTTGTTGTTAGATCCCAAATCTTTGAATTTGAATTTGAATTATTTTCTTTGATTTTATGTTTTTAATATGAATTATACTATTTTTATAATATAGATCCTATTTACACTTTTTTATAATTATTTAATTGACGTACTATTCTTGTAATTAATTTTTATTTTGTGGTATATTTGTGTAAAAGACCCTTGAAAATCATACAAACTTCCTACATTTCGATACAAACTTCCTACATTTCGATACAAACTCTCAATTTCTATCATTCTCCGTCGGAGTTCTCGTAAACACCCATTATTCATAGTAAAAAAACAGCAATTAGATGAACAATTAGCGGGTTTAGATGTTTGGAATTCGTGAATTCTCAAGAGACTGGAATGTTTGGATCCGCTGGTAATTTTCGATTTTCTCGATTCACTGATCGTCGATTTTTACAAAGTTTGCATCTATAACTCAAATTCAATATCCATGGCCAATCAATTTATAAAAATGCGAAATTAATGTGTTTTCTGCTATCCTTTCCACCGGCATTTATTGGTCTGTCATTGATTCATGTTTTTGTTTTTAAATTGATGCTAAAGCTCTAATGTTTTGATTTCTTTTTACCTAAATGTTTTGAAATTTCCGTTACTATATGTATTTGTAAAGGGTACTATACTTGAGTGGTTTATATTTGAAAGATACCCAATAACTTATTAATGATTATGAATAGGTGTTATTTATTCACCATCAAAATTGTTTGTTTTTTTGGTACCCAAAGATAAATTGGCTGCAATTTGCTTCGGTTGCTCATCCTTATGATTATGTCAGTCAGTAATAAGGCTGTAAATTGAATCAAATAGTTTGGGCTCGATTTGAGTTCGACATACTCGGATTCGCTAATAATATGATCCAAATTTGAGAAAAATACAAGTATAATTTGAGTAAGATTATAATCGACTCGTTTAAGATTTAAACGATTCGATACATACTCGATTGATATATATTCGAGTAGATACCCGATACATTCTCTTATAATATATAAAAAATTAAATCAAATTAGTATAATTAATTATTATTATTTTGTTTTTAATTTTAATTGTGATTTTATATTTGTAAAGTATAATAACAAATATATTTTCTAATTTCTAAGTAAAATAATAAATTTAATTTATAATTGTATTTATTATAAAACTAGTTATTATGTGAAGACTCGAATTTGAGCTTGAATTTGAAGTTCGCGAGTAGTTTGAATATAATTCGATTCAAGTCGGATCGAATTCGAGTAATAAATATTCGAGTCGAATCGAATTTGAGTAGATTTTTTCAAAATAATTCGAATTCGAGTATGAATTTAATGTTTGAGTTAAATTCGAGTAACTCTTTGTTCGGTTCAGTTCGACTCGTTGACACCTTTAGTCAGTAGGTAGAAGCATTAAATACTAATACAAGTTACAAGGCTTAAGGAGAAATGACAGGGGACACATGCCAAAGGATCTTAGTATTCTTTACGAATTTTGGATGATTACTTATGTAATTAAACTTGTGGTTTAATTAGATTTCGTTGATGCAATTTTAATTGATTGGGAATTATTAGATGTCTAAATTAATTGTGTTATTTTAGGATTATTGGTATCTACTTTTCTAGTATAAGTTGTTTAGGTAATAAGAATTATTTCGTTAACATAAACTACTTTACTTGATTTTCGAGTGATAAGCTTTCTATACAAGTATTGTAATCCTTTGCAAATTAAATTATATTGAATTATTTGATAAAAAACTGTTTTCTTATGCATTTTGACTATTTGCTAGTTTCATTAATCATATATTGGATATTGGTTAGATTTTACATGATTTACTATGAACCACTAAAATATCCTAGAAAGTTGATGCTTTATTGAAAGTTGCATGACAGGTTACTGCCTACATAAGCAATATGATCATTTCATCCTTTATAACTGAGGACATGTAAATTTTTTGAGTTCAGTGAATTGATGAATTGTGGTTGTAGAAGATTGTTTGAAGAGAAGAGACGCATAAGGTGAAAATAATAATTTCTTTGAAACTAAAGAAGATAATTTCCAATTTTTTTGGCTTTATCCTGAGTTTTCTAGTTCAGATACTTAATTGATGATGCATGTTTTTCAACTATGGAACATCCCTCTTCTTTTGCTCTTGGCAAGTATGATAAGTACAAAAGAATATATCATACATTACTAATGCATAGAAACATCTTTCTATAAGGTATGATGCTAATGTTGACATGGCATGGTAGAAGGGCATATAAGAAGTAAGTTTATTTTTGGCTAATGGTTGGTGAGAAATAGAGTCATCCATGGTTTATAAAATCCTGGAAATGGATATTTTGTTTTAAAGCTTATGACTAGACAAGGGAAGGGCAATTTCTCGTGTTGTTCTGGGCTGTATCGTTTCTGTTGAGCTACATGTATAGTTATAGGGCGATGCAGTTCAATCTAGAGGAAATGCTTGAGAATTATAATTTAAGGGTAGAAGTAGAACAAAATGCTGATAGGGCGTGGTCATGGGTCTTAATGGATAATAAATTACTAAGTCTTAACATAGGAAGAAGTCGTGATGAAAAAGATTCCATGAATAATTCTTGTTCTACTCTAAGGCATAAACCGTGGAGTAAAGTTCCGACAGAAACCAAAGATGGATTACAAAAACTTCTGAGTATTCCTTGTCCTAGTTCATTATAAATAGGAAGAGAGAACTCCCATACACTGTTTGTATTACTGAACTTCGTACATTGATTATTACTTTCAAAGCAGAAGTTTAGAGTGCTGACTATAAACCCATCTGAATAAACTCAAGACTTATTATGAAGACTGATAACATAACTGATTAAAAGTAGGTTTAAGCATCACCTAGAATCAGGGTTTACAACAAATAGTTAAAAATTCCCTAATTAGCAGCTTCTTAAGGGAAAAACTGAATTCAATTCAGTGTGACTTGTTGATTGTCCATGTCTACCCATCTATGAAACTGAACTCTTTATAGATTTATCTTTATCTAATTTACTTTTGGTTGAGCTTCTTCTGTACTGAATCAACATGTGTCATCCATTTGATAAGTTAATCTCTTGGCACACTACACAAATTAAATATGATCTGATCAAGAATTGGTCCAGGGCAAGCACATAAACTAAGAACTTGAATCCATTCATTTTGTCTTATACTAAGTAATAACCTGAACTATAACAACTATAAAAGTGCTTTATAACCCCAAAAACGTTCCCATTATATGTAAACAAAATAATGCTTGGACACTCTCATTTGATTATCCTGGTTCTTTGGGATAGTGGAACTCCATATTTGGTGTGTTGGGGCGGTATCCTGCTTGGGTGGGGGGAAGGTATGCTTCTTATTCAGTTATGAAGCTTTGGAAGGAGGAACTACGCCCAGTTGCTTTGGAAGTGTGCTACATTTTTTTTTTGGAATTCAGAATGAGCGTAATGCTACGTTTTTTAAGTTGTCTTTAGGGGCAAATATGTGTCTGATCTTTGTAGAGATTGGAACTCCATATTTGGTGTGTTGGGGGAGGAGGCGGTATCCTGCTTGGGTGGGGGAGGGTGTGCTTCTTATTCAGTTATGAGGCTTTGGAAGTGTGCTACATTTTTTTTGGAATTCAGAACGAGTGTAATGCTACGTTTTTTAAGTTGTCTTTAGGGGCAAATATGTGTCTGATCTTTGTAGAGATTAGAGAGTTGCATTATCTTGGGTATTTCCTTTTTTATTTCCTCTCGTCGTTTATCTCTCTCTCTCTCTCTCCTATTAATATAATTTCTTATTCTATGAAGAATATGTCCCAAACTTTAGTCATGCACTTTTAATTTGACCCCTTGGTTTTTGGCGGGCTTAGTTGTTGCTTTATGTTTTTCATCTTTCCTAAGAAAACGAATTGCTGATTCCCATTTATTTTCATGATTTTAACACGATAACTGTTTATGGAAAGATATTGGTTGGTCATTGGCCATCATAATTCTTGTGCCTAATTTGAATATGATGTCTTTTCAGGCTGGTTTGTATATCTTTGTGGCCATGTCAGAGAAAGATTTGTACAATCTCTGGTAAAGACTGATATTCATTTTTTCATATTTGTAGTTTTTGATGAACATTTTGCATATGTTGATATACCTTATTTTGGGGTTGGATGTATCTTCTAAATTTTTTTATCCTTTAAGACTCGTAATAAAAAATTTATGTCTCCGAAACAATTTTGTGATGACACTTAACATTGTGCTTACACATGACCTTCGGTTGTTCGTCTTCTATTTTTCTTTGCCACCATTGACTTTATGACTTGAAATCTGTTCATTGATGAATATCATTGTAAACCTAGGGAATTAGAGAACATGCCCGAATTTTCATTGAGAAAGAAATCTGTCTTCTCACTTGATTTTTGCTCAGTAATATACTTTGATCTCTTCATTATTGCAGGTCATTCCTTCTCCCAGCTATGGAAGTTGTAAACATAATGCTCTGCCAACCTTCTACACATGAATTACATTTTTAATGGGGTAATAAGTGGAGAAAATGATCTTAGAGTTTTCATTATCAAGGAGATGGAGGAGACACGAGATAATAACCGGGTGGATGAACCAATGGCTCCTATTTCCTCATGGTGCGATTTGGACTTCAGGAAAAAATTACAAGTAGTTACTCTGGTTTCCTCAGAAGAAGCCTCAACTTGTAAAGATTCAGAAAGTGAGCATGATCTGGAGGGGTTGGCAGCACGAAAAGCGTCACAAACTCTGTGGGCCCATGGAAAACTTTCTGTACCTATTCCGAATGGTTTCTATTCTATTCTTTCGGTGAGTAATGTATATATTTTTTGAAGTGCACAATGACTCCAAGATAATTTTTGACTCCAGATTCTGGTTATGTTGTGTTCAATTATTCTATTTTCTATGAGTTAGGGTGGAGGATTCCTGAAATGATGATATTGTCAATATTATGCAGGAAAGAAGACTGAAGGAGCATTTTGATAGCATTCCTTCTCTGGATGAGCTTTACGCTATGGATTCAAAGGGTATTGGGGTCGATGTTGTTATTGTTGATACTCTTAAAGATAAGAAGCTTTCCATGATAAAGCAGCTGACTTTGACTCTGGTGAAAGGATTATATTCAAATCCAGTTGCAGTGATAAAAAAGATAGCTGGATTGGTGTGTTATTGTTATACTTATTTTAGTAGCAGTATGTTTTGTACAAGTACCTGGTTATTAGCAATTAGTGAGGTTTATATCAGTTGAACCTATTTATCATTTTATTTTGTTGGTTCTCTCTTTTTAGTAGCATCAATACCTCTCTTTTTTTCTCTGCAATAAAATGTATTTTTACCTACTGCTTTCTGATTGTTTTGAATGTAATACTCATAGAAATTAGTTGTCGGCACTTTGTCATAAATGTGGAAGATGTCAACTTTTGCTTGAGAATGTTAATTTTTTCATCATTTGTATGGAGATATCATTAAATGTGTATAGAAATGTAACTAGTATAAAATGAATATGGAAAGTCTTCAAAGTGTCTGAAATATAATTTTTTTCATTATTTAGACATGAAGTTAGATGTACTAACTAGGTGTCCGACCTTATATTGTAGCACAATCGATGACACATAATGACAATGGGAAAAAAGATGCTGCAGTAAACATATTCCATTTGTGCTGTAAGACATGCTTGATACTAGATTTCTTGGTTTTGATGAAAAGAGTGATGCTATTCTTTTGGGATGTAGCACTTTTGCTATCTTTGAGGTCTTTGGTTGAAAGGGAATGCAATGATTATTATGGATTGCTTTCTTCCTTTTATTTAATGATAGAGGATGTTGTTTCTACTTGGTTGTACGTCTCTACTATAGGGGCATTCATAGGTGTTCAAGTTTACTGGAAAGCCGTGCTCTTCTTTGATTTTTTTTTTAATTTATAAGTTCTACGCTAGCATTCTTTAATCCTTTCTATTGCATCTTCTCTTCATCAATGAAATTCTTGGCTGCCTTTTGTTCTTGACCAACTATCTCCATTCGCAGGTTTTTGATTTTTATAAACAACCAAATGTGGAGCCAAATCATGTGAAAGATGCAATGGTAGAAGGGTCGGATGCCTTGGATAATCAAGGTATTCAGATGCTGGGTCAAATGAGGCATGGTTCTTGTCATCAACGCGCAATCTTATTTAAATTTCTTGCAGATGCTGTAGGCGTTGATAGTACGCTTATTGTGGTAAGTTTTCTTTTATCAGCAAGAACGAGTCCTGCATTGTGTTTTCTTTTGTTGGATGTTTTCTCTGCTGGCTTCATAAAAATCTGATTGTCTGTCATTGTACCTATCTCTGAAACTACCTTTCTGTTATCTTTTTCTTTTTACACTTTTGTTCTGTCATTAGGGTTTACCTAGGGAAGGAGTAATGGAGAGAACAGACTCATATAAGCATATGTCTGTGTTAGTGGTATTGAATTCTGTGGAAACATTGGTTGACCTCGTTCGTCATCCAGGTCAGCTGGTACCCTGTTCAGCCAAAGCATTCTTTATGTCTCATATTTATGTTGCTGGAGAGAGCAACTCTCCAGAGAATGAACCGTGTGATTCTAATCTTGAACCAACCAGTCCTCTTTGTAGCTTTTCAGACCGTCTAGATTATGAAAGGTGAGAAGTTACATTTCATTTGTCATACCTAAAAACAAGGAGAAAAAGGAATTTTTTTTTTATTCAGTTACCTTATTTTTTAAGTTTATGTTGAATCGAAGATTTTATTAGCAGTTTGTTTTTTAAATTACCCAATCTTCCTTGAAGTTACTGATTGTGTTGGTTTCAATTTTACCCTTCTTAAATGTCTGCAGTACTGAGAATGATGAGAGTCCTAAGACCTCATATCAGCGTAGACTAGAAGCAGCTGTGGATATGTCTGGTCCATCTATGAGGAAGATAATGTCAAAGACAACGTTGAAGGGAAAGCTTATGTAATGATAATTATTATCTTGATTAAAGTTTACGATGAGATAAGAGGAATTGTCACTTGATTTGTTTCATTTGCCATTAAATTTCCTATTTTCTGCTGGTTTTCACTTTTTGGCTTGTCCAACTTCAATCTAGTCGTATTGTTTTAATATGCTTTACTTGCATTTCGATTGTCCAGCTTATCTCACAGTCTACCTTACGTACCTAATGCATTTTGGAGCCGCAGCAGGAAGAATGTCATTGCTGAACAAAGGACAGCCAGTTCAAGGTTTCGTTACCCTAGTAGCTTTGATTTAATTATTTGTTGGTAATGCAACGTAAGTGAAGTTTAGCATTCCCATGGGTATGGAATATAAAGCGCTAGTTTATACAATTTTATCTATGTAGAGTGGTCATGTACTCATGTCTTAATTCAACTCGAAGCTGATATAGAAAAATTTAAGATTCAAAACTGAAAGTGGAAACCTTTAAAATCTTGAAAGTAATTTAGCTTTAATCTGACCTATGGGGAGGTAGAGCATACTTGGACCCTGTGTTTTTACCTTGAGCCAAACAGAAGTAAGGAATTAAGTTAGAAATAGTGTTTGTTCACCGATTTGTTGGAAACATCTCAAATATATGATGAATTTTTCCATTCAGTAGTATAACATGAGATATGCTACTTATTTTAACATTTTAGCTCCTGCTCCTCTCTCTCTCTTCCCCCCTCCTCCTTAGTATTAAAGATTCTCCCTTTTTTTCTTCTTTTTGTTGTTGCAATATTGGGAATAAAACAGAAACAAATATTGTAACAAGAATTTGTTACAGTTATCCTCACGGAGGAAGTTCAATGATAATGGAAAAAGCTGCAATGATAGTTATTTAAGTTGTTTCAGTTGAAAATGTACCCATGGACCAAAAAGCGATTAAAATAATTATCTGCAGTATATAAATATAGAGGTTTTAAAAAAATTATAAATTCTTAATAGGAGAGAAACTAATAAAACAATTTGCAATACTGAGGCTGATGGTATGGGCATATCCACAGAAATTTGGTGGGTGATTCTTATAACTCGCATCTTAATGCAATTTTCTGTGTTAATAAAAATTAATTAAATTAGAGAAGCTTCAGATTCTTTCTTGGTGCTTAGAAGCCTTTTGTTCCTCCTCCCTATTGCTGTTGGAATCCAGGGTTTCCTTTGACATCACTTAAAATTGCTATGTGCTTCCGCTGTATTTGTGAGATTGTGAGGTTCACTTTATCTAAGAAAAGATAGCGGGTTCGCTAGATGTTTCTGTCATCTGGGAATATGACTCATAGCAGCTATAATGGATGGTTATTGCTATCTGCTAAATATTTTGGCTTATCATGTGTTCACAAGTTAAGTGAGTTTCTTTGCGAAGTTATTCCTCTATTTGCAACAAATAGTTTGTTGGAGTTGGACACTTCCCTTATACTTATATTTTTTTATGCTCTAGTTAATACCATAACTCCTCTTTGGTGTAATACCAGCTCATTTGTCATATAATTTATTTATATTTTAAATTAAGTTCTGTTCCTTGATTGAGTCAGATGATGTTTGTTTGTTGGTTAATTCTTCTACTTCTTTCTTTATTTAATTAATTAAATTTGTGCTATTAGCACTTCCAGTCCAGAACATTCTTTAATGCAAGGACACGGAAGATCTATTCTTGGTTGTCATAGAGGTTCATTTACGGAGTTTGGAACAGCATCAAGGTTTTTCCCTGTTTGATTTACATAACTTAAATGTATATTTTGATGACGCTGTGCGTGTGTATCTCTCTCTATCTCTCTTTGTGCCACATTTCTAGCAATAGAAAGCAATAACGCCTGGATTCTCTATGGATCTTTTTTAATACATTTGAAATTATTCTATTTCTGTCACTTAAAAAAGTAAAAGAAGAATTGAAGGAGAAAGGGGAGTAGTTATTCTAATGTTAATAGGTACTTTGTATCTTAGGTTAACTCGGTATTATTAATATATCCATGCAAAAACAGGTCTACTGGTGCTTCACCCATAGCATACCGTAGAAGACGCCGACACTCTATTTGTATGATTCCAGAGATTGGCGATGATATTGTAAGGTTGGTAGATTTTTATATTTTTATTTATTACTTTTATCAAGCTTGTATTTACAATGTAGTAATCGAAACTTTTCTGGCTAATTAAAATCATCGTCATGTGTGATGCAAAACTTTCATTTATTTATTTATATATAATAAATAAATTTGTATGAGCAATTCTTCTCGAGTGTTGCCTACTTGACATATTGTTATATCGCTGCATTGACTTAGTACTTCATATCATCGATATCAATACACTTGACCCATTTAAGAATGTCAATGTAGGGTTGTGCGAGCAATGAATGAGACGTTAAAGCACCTTCCAAGGGAAGTTGATGCACTAACTAGTTCTTCTGCTGGTGAAGATCACAATGAAGTTGATCCCCAGGTAAATGTGTGTTTTCTTTTTTCTTCTTCATAAAAGTAAACATAATACTATATCATCATCATTATTATTATTATTATTATTATTATTATTACTTCTACAAATATTATTATTATTACTACTATTATCACCGAGACAGTATTTTTTCGTGTATACTTCACATTATTGTTATCCAATTTGTGTGTATGTTTAAACCTAACTAATTTTGGTTTTACTATGTCAGTTAAGTTTCTGGCACTAAGCTATTAACGATAGATAAAAAATTGTGCAATCTTGGTTACAAAGGCTTCATGTTTATATTATTGGCAAAACTATGGCAAAACTATGGTTTTCACCACTATACTTGGCAAGTTTTACTTAATACATTGAACTTTTAATTTTTTAGATTACCTCATTAAACTAATTAAAATAATAAAATTGGGTCATTCCGTTAAAAAAAGTTGACAGACGTTAAAATGTCAGCGACAAAATTTTTTTTTTTTGCTTATTTGGCAAAAATAAATCAAAAACAGATTTTAAAAATAAAAAAATTAACATTTTAAAGTTTTAAAAATAACAAAAACATAATAAAAAAAATACAAAAACAGATTTAAAAAAAACTGTTTTTTTTAAAACAGTTTTTTTTAAAAACAGAATTTTTTAAAAAACAGACTTTTTCCAAAAAACGGAACTTTTTTAAAAAACATATTTAAAAAAAAACAGAATTCTATAAAAAAATATACTTTTTTTTAGAAAACAGATTTTTTAATTTTTTTTTAAAAAACAGATTTTTTTAAAAAATAGACTTTTTTTAAAAACAGAATTTTAAAAAAAACTGAACTTTTTTAAAAATACAGTTTTTTTTAAAACAGATTTTTTTGAAAAATTGATTTTTTTAAAAACAGAATTCTATAAAAAAATATATTTTTTAAAAAAAATTATTTTTTTATAGAGTTCTGTTTTTAATAAAAGTCTGTTTTTAAAAAAAATTGTTTTTTAAAAAAGTTCCGTTTTTTGAAAAAAATTCTATTTTTTTAAAAAAAAATCTGTTTTTAAAAAAATCTGTTTTTAAAAAAAATTGTTTTTTAAAAAAAATCTGTTTTTTATAAAAATTATATTTTTAATAAAAATCTGTTTTTAAATTTTTTTTGTATTTTTTGTTTTATTTTATTATGTTTTTGTTATTTTAAAAATGTGACTTTTTTTTTAAAATCTGTTTTTGATTTTTTTTTGCCACATAAGCAATAAAATCTGTTTTTTTTGCCATGTCATCAATATTTTAACGTCTGTTGACTTTTTTTAATGGAATGACCCAATTTTACTATTTTAATTAGTTTAATGGGTTAATCCAAAAATTAAAAGTTCAATGGTGTATTAAGTAAAACTAGCCAAGTATAGTGGTGAAAAACATAGTTTTGCCTTATATTATTTTTTGCATTTCTTTTACTTAACCTTTGCTTTGCGCTATAGTTGTGGGTACTGGGTAAATCATTCTAAATATAGAGGGTAGTCTGAAACTGTTAAAAGAGTTTTTTGTCATCTTCTTTTGATCCATTCCTTCATTGGTTAATATCCTATTAAATTGCTTGTTTTCAGTTAAAAGAATCTATTGCCTTTTAGAGCCATTATACTGTTTAAGTGCTGCATCACTTTGTAGGGTTCAGATTTCCATACAGATGATCATGATGAGATATCTGGTGTAAAATCCACAGAATATACTCAACACAGTAAGAAAATTGGTTATCAGAAGGCAATTTCTTTGCCTTCATCTCCTCATAAGAATGGAACTGCAGAGTATGTTGGAAGTACTGATATGATCTCAATGTGGAATAAATTACTTGAATCATCAAAGATCTTGAATAAGCCACTCTTACCTTATCCAGAATGGAACATTGACTTCTCTGAGTTGATTGTTGGATCTCGTGTTGGAATCGGTATGCTTTATGCTTCATATATTATGTCTCTGTTAGCACACCTTATCACATCATTGTGCTAATTTTACATATACTTGGATTCCTTCCATGTCAATGAGATCAAAAAAAATGTAATGAATATCTCATATATATATGGTCTGGTCAATCAAAGCAATATGTGTAGTTCCATGCTTTTTTCCCACAGTAATTCCTTTTTTTCTTCCATTTCTTGTCTATTTTCTTCTTTGCTTTTGATAAGTAATAAATACCTACACATGTCCAACCTAGGACTTGAGCCGTGCATCACCCTCATTGGTTAGCAGTAGCTACAACTCAAGCGTTACCATTTACAATTTCTGCCAATTTTGAAATTTTTTTTAAAGAACATAAAGCTGAAGGATAGAGCTTCTTGTTTTACTCTATTTTTTTCCTTTCTAGAATGCATTGTAACTTGTAAGTCAGCTCCTTTGACCCTAAGTAATTTATTTTGACCTATCAATCCGAAACATGCATGATATATGTGTGTATAGGTGTGTATATATAGATAACATGGTTCTCTCGAACTTGCAAGATCTTTTCTGACTACATAGATTCCCTTCTAAAATCTACATCAATTGGAACTGTCTTATTGGGCGTCTAGTTCATGTCATTTAGTGTTGAAACATTGTCCTAGAAAGCATAAACATACAGTACATTACATGAAAATTCTAGGTATCACCTGACAATTAATAGTCTTTTAGAGCATACACTTGTTAACTTGCATAAATCTTGATAGCATATGTTCATTTTACCCTTAAATATTTAAAATTTTGTCATACTCAGTAATTTTTCATTCAACGAATTAAACTATATCTTTATCCTCCTTTTAGTGATAAATATGTCTGTGATTGACTATGTGTTTCAAACTTATAAATGATTATTGATTAATTGAGCCCTGCACTTTCGAATACTGCTTTGATGGTTGGCTGCCCTACATATTAATACTTGATCCATCAATTTATGAAGTATACTACATATATAATATAATAACTGTTGATACGCTATCCTCTTGGGAGTATCTGTATTTCATTAGCTTCTAAGAATTTTTTTGGTGGCAGTTCGTATTTTCCAAGCTTGATTTTAAAAGTTTGAAGTTTATGTTAATGCCAAGATCTGCCATGCCTGTAATTTTTCTGTATTTGACGATGATGATGATGATACTAAATTTCCATTCCCGGGTGATGTGAAACAGACCCTTATATATCTAAATATATTGAAGTAAACTGGTATAAATATAATTAGACATCAGAAGTTTAAATATATAGATCTTATTTTTTAGGTTTAAATTTGTAAACTATTTTTATCTGTTAGGTTTCTTTGGGGAAGTTTTTCGTGGCAATTGGAATGGAACAAAGGTTGCAATTAAAGTGTTACTTGAGCAAGAACTAACTGTTGAAAATATCGAAGATTTCTGTAACGAAATATCTATTCTGAGGTATTTTTTCATTTCAGTATCGATTATCTTATGTAGCGTTCTATAACACTTTAAGCCAGTACTTTCTACCTTTTTCTTATTAATTATTTCCTTTTGTTTTGGGTAAAAACTAGAAAAAAGTTTATATCCAAATTATCACAAAAGCATGGTTTTCAAAAAATGTCATTTATAGAATGATTCATCAAGTGGTACCTTAACTTTTCATATTATTAGCCCATTACATTCTCTTTCAATCACCTAACTTCTCTTTTATTCTTCAGCCGTCTTCGCCACCCAAATGGTAATTTCCTCAACTTATATGTGCTCATATCTAGCATCTCTTTTGTAATAGTGCTTTTTCAAATTAATTGCACCAACTTAGGAGGGAAATTAAAAATTCCCTACTTGCTGAGAAATAAATACTCCCTCCATCCAAGATGAGAGTCCACTTCAAGTGTCAAATTCTTTAATGAAAATTTGACTTAAACATAACAAAAGGCCAAATTTGAGGCTAAACTGAATACAAAGAAGTTTGGTTCATTCGTTCATTCATCCTTAAAGTGAACTCTCATTTTTGGGCTTCCCAAAAAGAGAGGTTGGACTCTTTATTTGGGATGGAGGTAACTCCTTTCTTTATACTCCCTCAGTTTCTTTTTTAAGTGTTTATGAGTAAGCACAAATATTAAGAAATATAATTAATGTCTTGTCTAATTGATTAAATTGGCCAACTCGTAATTGGTGATTTCATAGGTTCAATTCAAGATGAGAGAGAAGAGGAAAGGTTACTCATTGGAGTAAATTAGTTGAAAAGACGAGAAAAAGAATTTTGTGTTAATGTTTAGGGATAATATGGGAATTGAGAAACTAAGTAATTAATTCTTCTTTGGGATCTACAAACGACAAATAGAAAGGAGCAAAATTCTCTCTAAAAAGACAGTTAAAAAGGAACAAAGGGAGTATATCTTAGTAAAGAACATTATGATTTATTCCTGAAGCAAGAGATTTCTGTTCTTTCAGTTATATCATTCCTTGGTGCTTGCACAATGCCTCCCCGCTTGTCCATGGTTACGGAGTATATGGAAATGGGATCACTATATTATCTGGTCCATGTGAGTGGGCAGAAAAAGAGACTCAGCTGGCGTAGGAGATTCAAAATGCTGTGTGATATATGCAGGTGCATTGAAACAACTTTGTTCTTAAGCAAGTTTAGTTTTCTACAATTTTGGGATAACGTAATAGTTAACTGCTACTACAAAACGGATAACGTTTGCCTTTCCAAGCTCGTAACATATTTCAATTGCAATTTTTTTACATTATAAAGAGCATATAAACCAAAAGAGAAATATGTATAGCAATCAGGAGATTTCTGTTCCATCTCATACAGTCATACTCAATAATACACGCTCCATTAGGGATTTAAAAGAACTCGTGGTAAAATTCAATTGACCGGACCTGACAATGAAGGTTAAGTTTCATATCAATTGTGAATTCGGCAAGAGAGGAGTTACATAACAACAGTTATTTGGAAAGATTAGAAATCATCTTCACTTTTAGTGTCAAGTTACTAATTCTTTCAAAAGTTGCTCTTGGTGGAGATTGGATCAACCATGTATATCATGCTTTACATCATAGTTGTTAAGGCGCCACGGCGAGTCATGGTGGTAGCCGACTGTCTAGACACCTAGGCGACAAGGCGACCGCCATAGCGTATGTATGGCAACAAGTCGTTTACAATGTGCAATTTATATACTTGTTATTTTACTTAATAAGTATATTGACAGTAAAATTTTATATACATTAAAACTCAAAACATAATACTATGGAATAACATTAAAGACATAATTACGTAAATACTTAGCAATAACAATCCAAAAACAAAACACTTGATATTAAAAATTAGTCAAAGAAATGAAGAATTCAACAAACACCACATAGAATATATATGTATATATATATATATGTAAAATATATATTAATGTATAAATTAATATATACAATCAAATAAAAAATATAAGACAAACATATATAAATTTATATACAACAAGCATACTCTCATAAGTATGTATATATATAACAATCACAAAGGATAAGTTTATATTATTATATATATATATATATATATATATACATAACAAGCAGTAAGGGAAACAAAAAAGAAGAAGCCAAACAGTAAACATAAGTACATAACTTCATAACTCACACAGATATATCATATATAGCAGTCGACAGTGACTTGGCACTAAAAGAAAAGGAGTAGCAGAGCAACATAGCAAAAACGGGAAAGAAAAAGAAGAAGAAAATACCTTTCGCTGCTGAAAGGCCGATTAGAGTCGTCGAGTCGCACAATCTATTGTTTGATCTTTGTTCTTGTTCTTCACTTCGCGTCGTTCCTATTTTTTATTCAGTTCGACTAGGGCTAGCACAGTTCCAAGCGACTGTCGTTTAATTTTTTTTAACCCATCCATACTCGGAGTAGTCAAGTCGGTCGATCTACTGTAAAGTTGTCGAAGTCGACACCGAGACGACTGCCTTTGCTAGGCGCTCGACTTTCAACCCAAACTCAAGTCGCATGGTCGCCTTGTCTGTTGCTCACCCGACAGGAACGCCTAGGCGTCGCCTTAACAACTATGCTTTACACTCCCTCTAATGCCTTAACCAAACAGAGTGTAACTGCACAAATAACATAATCATGAGATTAAATGCAACTAGAAAGACATGGACCTTGCTAAACAAGAGAACCGATAACATATTAAGTTATAAATTCTCTGAAAGCTTGCGTTGTTAGAGAATGAGCCCAACCACGTATATTAACTTTTAACATAGAGGTTTTATTTACTCCATTTCCTTTGAATGCTGGTAATAAGTTGTAATGAGAAATTTCAATTTTTTAATGCATGTTGAAGGTATCCTAAGTAAATGTATTTTTCTTCTGATAATTAAGGGGTCTGATGTGCATACATCGGATGAAAGTAGCACATCGTGATCTAAAAAGTGCAAATTGCTTAGTGAGCAAGCACTGGACAGTTAAGATCTGTGATTTCGGGCTCTCACGTGTACTAACCACCACACCCATGAGAGATTCTTCATCTGCAGGAACTCCAGAATGGATGGCCCCAGAACTCATTCGCAACGAACCATTTACAGAGAAATGCGATATTTTCAGCCTTGGTGTCATAATATGGGAGTTATGTACTCTTAATAGACCATGGCAAGGTGTTCCATCAGCTCAAGTGAGTGTTGTATTGCGCCCCTGTTTTAAATGGCTAGACAAGAGATTAAGACATAAAATGAACAATAAAATAAATATTGATCTTGTCAATTGCCACAGTAAGTCCAAGCTTGACTATTTCTGGTATCTACCATGCAGGTGATTTATCAAGTTGCTAATGATGGACTACGACTAGAAATTCCTGAAGGTTCCTTGGGCGAGCTAATTGCAGGTATATTGATCAAACATCAAAACCTGTCTTTCATGATTATGTGTTACCATAGAACTTACACTCTACATAATGTTTTACTATTTCAGATTGTTGGGCAGAACCAGATCAACGACCTAGCTGTGAAGAAATACTCTCACGTTTATTCAATTGCGAGTATACACTATGCTGATTTGATTTACTCTTTCTGCCTGAAAGCAACAATAAAACTGTTTGTGGGGACATTCGAGACTGGATAGACTCGTGGTGTTTCGCTCAATATAGTTACTTGTTAATCCATTTGCAATAATGTTTCAGCTATGAGCTGCTGCGGCTTCAATATAGGTACATTTCAATCCAGTCATATGTTGTTTCAGCTGCGGGCTGCTCGGTCTTTTTGGTTATCCAAAGGGTGCCTTTTGTCTGTTTGATTGAACACGAGCAATTGTACCTCTTTTTTTTTTTTTTTTTTTTTTTTTTTTCATATTTGAGTTTCTCTCAATATCCATTGATCATATGTACTAGAGGTGTTTTGAATTGTTTTTAAAACTACCCTCCCAAATATCTTTCACATTCATGATTCTTTTGATCAAATAATACACTTGTATCAAATGGCCCAGGATTAATGTGGTCCATATTTTACCTACAAAATACACGTCGAACAAAATTATAAACAACTTATAATAATTAAGACTATATTTTATATTATATATTTCAAATATAATTTATTATATCGATAATATTTTACACAATAAAAAAATCACTCAATTATAGTAGTGGTGTCAACAAATCAAACCAATATACATAATCACACTCAATTAAGTACTAGTATTCTAGTGTATATGGTTATCAAAAAAGAATTTTATTGAATATAAAATATGTGGTTTATACATGTAAGTTTATTGAATTAAAAAAAAAATAAGGACTCCCAATTAATTACAATTAAAAACACTGTTAATGT
The DNA here is from genome assembly GCA_020205505.1 of Panax japonicus. NCBI lineage: Eukaryota > Viridiplantae > Streptophyta > Magnoliopsida > Apiales > Araliaceae > Panax > Panax japonicus. The sequence goes on from CM035101.1 coordinate 72,966,580, forward strand.
CAAGATTCGTCAACGCGCCTAATCACTAACGACACGTTTAATCCTGCACAGAAACAGAGTCACACGTCGGAACTTGACGGTCTGGGCCGCCGGCCGGGGAATAACTCAGTCTCGTGTGAAAATAAGTACATGCTGAAATCAGATTAACAATGGAGGCCTAATAGTGAGCACTATGAATTAGAGCATTGTATTTATAATGATCTCATCTCCATATTGACATCCTCCAATTTGAAATAAAATTCCTTAACATGATAATTAGCATACTAGAATGAAAGTTTATCTCCTTAAAGTTGGAAGTCGATTTGATCCCTGACTGTTTTCATGACATTAAGAAATAGAGTAAAACTAGGATAATATAATTCCCAATTAAAACATATTCGTACGTGGGGAAAAATCCTTCACGTGGACCGGGGCCCACCACAACACACCATTATACATAAATCACATTCAAATACATCTACTCATGGTTTATACACAATTAAACAAAATATAAATACATGCATTTTATTGAAATGAATAGAAAATACTTTTTTATTAAAAAAAAAACTAACCGATTAAATTGTAAATTTCTTTCAGAATCAGTGGACATGGATTCACTATTTCATATTTGGACCACAACAAAGCTAGAATTTGACCAACTATACCCTAACACCCCACTACCCAAATCCATATACCAACCTGCAACCCGATCAACAAAAGAAAAGGAAGTCCGAAGCAACCTAGCAAAATTAAAGTAAAACATAAGACCCCAGCCCAAGAAAAAAAAGCCCAAACAAAAAATAATTCACTGATTACTAAAAGGATCTTTTACAATAATATACAACAAATAAAAATTAATTACACTATTAGTGCATCACAAAAATAATAACCTTTCTATATTTATTTAGAATATTAGTGTCCTTAATTTAGGGAAAATATTCATCCGCTCATTCTCTTTCTCTCCCTTACCGTCTCCTCTCTCCTCCCCTTCGTCCTCCTTCGTCGCCGCTTCAACACCTTGAAGATGTAGATCTTGTAAGTCTTCTTCACTCGCTTCTTCTTTTTCTTTTTCTTCTTCTTCTTCTTCTTTTTCTTCACTCGTCATCTCCGACATTCTCACCTCCTTCGCCGCCATGGACCGATGCTTCGTCCTCGATGACGTCACCTACGACGCCTGCTGCGTTGATGATCTCTCCGCCGTTGCCCTGGACGCCGATCTCCTCATCCATTACGATCACAGCTGCTATTATGACGAAGGCTGATTTAGTCTAAAAATTAAAATGAGAAGAAGATAAATTTTAGTGCAGTAGATTGCCAAATATTTATACAAAGGTAACTATTTTAGTTTTTGTGGGTAACCAAGAGAAATTTTAGTGCAGTTGGTATCCAATAACCATTTTAGTTTTTGTTGGTTACATTTGTATTAAGGTTTGGCTACCAACTGCACTATGAAAAAAAAGTCTATAATAGATTTTTTATAATTAATTGGTAACCCAATAAAACTGAATTGATTACCTTTGTATTAAAGTTTGGCTACCAACTGCATTATGAAAAAAAAATCTATAATAAATTTTTTTAATTAATTGGTAACCCAATAAAACTGAATTGGTTATATTTGTATAAAGGGTTGGCTACCAACTGCACTATTAAATTAAAAAATCTATAATAGATTTTTTAAAAATAAATTAATAACCTAATAACATTGAATTTGTTACCTTGGTATGCATGTTTGGCTACCAACTATACTATAAAAAAATTACAGGTGTGGATGTGGATTGGGGGTGAGGGGGTCCGACAGTACTTTACAAACAAACCTCCCATCATATCATAGTGCTAATTTTATAGTCAAATGTGTCTATTCTGTAACCGTCCAAGTTTCAACCATATAATCTCTCTCTAAACCCATAACTGGAGCACCACTCTACTTATCCACTATCTTTCTTGTGAGATGCAAGCAAATTTTGTATATACTGCAAATTAAAGCAAAAGAGAAAGGTACATGAATCTCATTCAAACACCTGCGAGCTCGTCGGCGACGAAAGCGAGTTCGGCGGACAGGGATAGAAGGGAGGAGAAAGAAAGTGTTGAATTGCAACATATTAAAACACTCAACTAAATTAAAAGGATAAAATGCACTAATTTTGTAAATAAAACTTTAAATGCATTAATTGTGAAAAATGTAATTGTTCGAAAATATTTTAAGAAGCCTAATGACAACTAGTCATTTCTACAGCATAACCAAACCTAGCATTTACACATGCAGCCCATTTTCGTTTAAAGCCCATTAACAAACAGGCATTTCAACAGCATTACCAATTAATTACGGGTCCTTTACATAAGTATACAACAAATAATGTATAATAATATCAACAATAGTGCAAAACACATCATTGTATCCAATCCAACAAAAATACAAATCCCTTAATTCAAGGAGAAAACTACTCCACTTAATTTGGCAGTTACCAAATAACCAAAAAATTCAAAAATCGTATCTCAAATTTACGAAACCAACGAAGAACAAAAAGAAAACTTCATAGATGATTTTCTTCGTCCTCAACCGATTCACCATTATCATTTTCTCTCTCTTCCTCTTCCTCTTGAATCTTCTCTGCTCGACCTCATTTCTCAACTACAACCATGTCCACGTTTATACCAAGGTAACCAATAAAAAATAGAACACTACACAAGAAAGAGAGAGAGATATAAGAGAGTGATGTGTAATGTAATATTGATAAGCAAACATTCGTACCAAGGTAATCAAACATTTATACCAATGTAACCAAACCTTTATACCAAGGTAACCAAATCTACATTCACACCTGCAGTATGAATTTGTTACCTTGGTCTAAAAGTTTGGCAACCAATTTCATGATGATAAATAAAAAATAGAACATTGCATAAGAAAGAGAGAGATAAGAGAGTGATGTGTAATGTAATATTGATAACCAAACCTTCGTACTAAGGTAACCAAACATTTATACCAATGTAACCAAACCTTTATACCAAGGTAACCAAATCTACCACAACACCTGCAGTATGAATTTGTTACCTTGGTCTAAAAGTTTAACAACCAATTTCATGCAGGTTTGGCTACTAATTGTTTCACATTCCAAAAAAATTCGTAACTTCACAAAACTGAATTGGTTACCTTGGTACGAATGTTTGGCTATCAACTTCACCATGAAAAAACTACACCCAAATACCATCTTATAATTTCATGTTAAACTCATATTTTACTTCAAAAAAAAAACCCATTCCAATTTATTTAATATGCAGGACATAAGGAACATAGCTATTGATGTTGAAACAATATGCAGGACATAAGGCAAAGCAAATCCTTCCATAAGGAACAATATGTTCAAACACGAAGAGAGAGAAAAGTGGATTTTTATGAATTCTGTATTTGTTTTGTTTTTTTTAGTGGTTGGGGTTTGGCGTAAGGAGGACACTTCGAAATTGAAGTAAGTGTGGTGGTTTATTATAGAAAGTTGTGCAGAAGAAAACAAAACAATAGCTTGTTTCCCCCCCAGTGGAATTCAAATAATCTGAGTTCAAAGCTGCAAACTTAAAAAAACTACTCTCTTGTATTATGATAACTCAAATACTCGCCTTTGCTGTCTGACACGTATTATGCTTACAGACCTTTAAGGGCTCGTGAGTTGAACGCCAGGGAACAAAAAAAAATTAAAATGAACACAATCTCAAAAAAAATGCGCATTCAGTTTTTTTAAAAAAAACTGAATTGCCATGTCATCAGGAAATTAAAACACATCCCATTATTAAAGGAAGCATAAATATGTACTAATAATGAAAATAAAATTTTAGAGACATTAATTCTTTAAATATTTAATGAGTGCACTATTGTTGTAATTATGTTTTAAAATGTAATATAGAATGTAATTGTTCCTTAATTTAATCACTTTATTTATGGGTTTGGTAATTAATTATGTGGCCTATAAATAATATTCCTAATTGTATTTGGCATAATGGGCCCTAGGGTTTCATAATCTTGATGGACGATTTTAACCCTTAGCTATTATATAAATAAAACAGTTAGGGTTTGGTCCCAATTATCGTCTCAAGAACTTTATACACACTTATACATCCATCCTAAGATTGAGAGAGGCAATTGAAGACCTTCATCCTTAAGCGCTGCGTGATACATACGAGATGACTTCTCTCAATTCATGTAAGTACTTAATATTATGATTAATTAATTCTATTTATTCTATGCAATAACACGTTCCTGTATAATTTATTTAACACAAGGACCTAGACTTGGAACACTTTCCTGATACTGTTGGCTCATCAATGGGAATTAATGTTGCCTGCCAAGAAGGGAAGAGGAGGGATACGTGTTGGTGCCCACATTCCCATTGATATCATTAGAGTTGATTCTGACATTTTAATCTTTAGATATGGTAAAGGATAAGTACATATTGAGGCTGAGATTGGTGAACATGTAGAACAGTAGCAGTGAGAAAGGTCAGAAATTTTCTCAAGGCAATCACATGGGCCACATTCGGGTGTGCAGACATTTATTTTCTGCAATCATCAAGAAACCCAACACCTAGAGGTTAACCATACTGATTTATATACCATGATGAATGCTAGCAATTTGAGTCGAATGCAATCAAATATAGGGAAATTCAGGAGTCATGTCAGGGTGATAAAGACTTTGGATTAAAACAAGAAAAACCCGGTCCCCATCAAAAAGAAAAAACAAAGGCAAACACATTAAATAAAGAAGGTTAACCAAAAGATTCCCAGTACAAATTAAAACTGCTTGCAAAAATAACTAATTAAGCTTGGTAGTAATTCAAATTGATTTACCGTAATAATATTGTTTCAGTGTAAGAAAGGCTCTCACTTTGGTTGTACTAGGCAATCAAAGATACTTGACTATCAAAATACAAGAGCTCTAAAATTAGGAACAATTAATGATTTTCAAGTGCGCTCAAACCTGAATTAATTAAATAACCAAACATATGCATGCTTATTAATGTTGATGCAAACAAAAGAGAAGAACTAACAACATATTTACATAGAGCCAGAAACTATAATAACCTAAAGAGAATTGTTAAATCCACAACACTTTTTGTTATTTTCACAACAAAAGTGTCGCTGTAAATGTATAGCGACCGTGAAAACTGTAGCTATAGGATCTATAGCGACACTTTTATTGTAGAAATAATATTTTTTGTTGTAGATTTAATAGTTCCCTAACTTAAAACTTAAGCACACATACGCAATAACAAAGTGGACAATTTCATTCATTAGTTCTATAAAAATTAAAAGATGTTTAAAGTATTTAAATCTTAACATTTAATTTATCAAACACAACCTAAATGACATATTTATTTTATACTCCCTCTGTCCCAAATTAACTGCTCAGTTTTGACTTTTTTAAGTCAAATTGACTATTTTTAGAATTAATAATTAAGCATATATAAATATATTTCTAAAATTATAAAAATTAGGATTAGTAATAAATTGTATATACTTTCTTTTGGTTATAATCTCTTCACCTATACTTTAGCAAAAATAGTAAAAAGATTAGTTTTAAAAATGGTCAATTTGACTTTAAAAAATCAAAACTGAGCAATTAATTTGGGACGGAGGGAGTATATTTTATCTCAAATTTTTGAGACAATACATGTAATTATTTTGTTGGGGATCGGATAGAGGGAGTAATTATTTTATATTCTTAATTTACCAAAAAAACAATATTTAAAGCACATAACTTACCAACTATGTCGTCCACTATCAATTGGTGTGACTATTTTATGGACCCAAATTAGCATGGTTCGAAAATTGAATCTTTGAAATAAATAGAAATTATAGGTAGAGTTGGAGGTCAAAACGTCCAAGTTGATTTTTTTTTGTAAATATTAAGAAATATGGATAAAATAATAAAATTATTCAATTAAAATTTTTATTTAATTACATAGTTTTTTACACATGATTAATGATACTATATAAATATTTATAAAAAATAAAAATATGACAATTAATACTAAGACTATTATATATAAAAAACAAATTATTCAAAAAATATATACATTTAACTTGAGACTATTTAAAATAATAATATAAATTTTTATCTTGGGACGATGATATTTTTTTTTTCTCAACATAAAGAATTTATTTAACTTCAATTTTAGTAACTTTGTAAATCTTAAATATTACTTTAATTTATTTTTTAAAATAATAATTTTCTATTAACACTATCTTGGAGTATTTTTTTAATCAATATAAACTATTTCATTATTAAAATTAAACAGACTCAATTAGCAAAAAAAATTAAATGATAGTAGTAGGTGCTTGTAATAATTCTAAAAACTGAAAAAGAAGGAAGAAGGTATGTGATGTCCCGACTTCTGAGCAGTTTTCCATTATCTGACTTCCCATTCTGTGAAACGGCAATAAATTCCAAATATATAATCGGACGACAAAACGTCAGCTACCCAAAAAACCGCCCCCAGCACACTTTAGCGCGTTGACACGCGCTCAGATCCCGGCAGCCCGTTTCTCCCCACCCCCACCCGTACCTAACAAAGGCCTACACATGCGGCTCACGCGTCAGAAGTCGCCAACCGGCGAAGCCCCTCATTCTCTTCTCTCAATCCCCTTTCTCTCTCCTCTATTTTCTCTCTCATCTCACCACCAAACGACATCGTCGAACAACAATGTCCGACTTACCGGAACCCTCATCGGCTCCCCCTGCGCCGCCGTCCCGCACACCGCCCTTCCGGGAAGACTGCTGGAGCGAGGACGCCACGTCCACCCTCGTCGACGCCTGGGGTCGCCGTTACCTCGAGCTCAACCGGGGTAACCTCCGTCAAAAAGACTGGCAGGGACGTTGCCAACACCGTTAACTCCCGTCACGGTCACACCAAGAAAACCTTACGTACTGATGTTCAGTGTAAGAACCGGATTGACACTTTGAAAAAGAAATACAAGACTGAAAAATCTAGGGTTTCTGAATCTAATGGAACCGTACCTAGTTCGTGGCCGTTTTTTTCTCGGCTTGATGTTTTGATTGGATCTGGTTTGAAGAAGCCCTCGCCTTCGCCGCCTTTGGCGGTTGCTTTGCCGTATCGGGAACCGATGCCGATTGCTGTGATGAAGCCGGTCGTGTTGTCGCAGAAGCGGGCGTCCCCGGCGGTGGATGATTCTTATTTTAGGAGGAATTATTCCGCGGTGGCATGCGGCAGGCTGCCGCGGCTGAGGAGGAAGGGGGATCGGAGGAGGAAGAGGAGGATTTGGGGACGAGTGAGGAGAGCGGTGGAGCTGGAGGACAGAAGGAGGGGCAAGTGGAGGGGATGAAGAAGCTGGCAAGGGCGATTGAGAGGTTTGGAGAGATATATGAGAGAGTGGAAGGGGAGAAACAGAGGCAGATGATTGAATTGGAGAAGCAGAGGATGCAATTTGCTAAGGATTTGGAGGTTCAAAGGATGCAGCTTTTTATGGATACTCAGGTTCAGCTTGAGAAGGTCAAGCAAGCTAAGAGGTTGGGCTCTGATGGTGAGAGATCTACTGTTTTTTCCTAGTTCATCAACTTTTATAGCTAATTTTGATTATTAGTATTTGATTAAAGAATATTAAATATATTAAAGATGAATTCTTTTTAGTTTCGTATTTAAAGTTTATTTCTTTTATCAGGTGGATTTTGTATTTTAATGTATTGAATATTACTGCATGTTGCATAACATGGGTTGTGGAAAGACACAAGGTGTGTGGATTGGTTTCAATGATTATCTTAACATTTTTAGATGCTATGACGATCATCAACTTTTCTATTGTTGTTTCAATTTTCAACTTTATAGTGTTGTTCATAATTTACTCTTAATAGTAAATTATGGTTTGTTGTTGGTGAGAACTATTAACTATTAATCTTAATAATTAGCAGCAGGGGTTTACCTCCTTTTTGTTTATCATTATTTCTTTTGTGGGTGTTGGATGGCATTGAAGCAAGTACTTTCAGTTCGAGTGTAAGAATTTAGTTTGAGGTCCAAAATTTAACATGCTTGGGTAAGGAATTTGTCTTGCATTAACTAAATGAAGGTAGTTCTCTACAGCTTGATGTTAGTATCTCTCTCCTTAACTCTATTGCTGGTTTCTTACTAAAATGACAAACTGTGTGCTACTGTGCAAAGGATGAGGTTGAGCTACTCTATATTGGATATTATTGTAGGAGGTTAGCCATTTGTATTGGATATGATCCTATAAATTATCTATTCGTTTGTAGAAAGCTAGAATATATAGGATTATCTTGTTACATATTAGCATTATTAGGTGTAATATAATTGAATTTTCTCTCGGTAATTTTTAACATCTTTTAGTGTGGTGGGTATCACTGTATCCCATTTTGTAAATCAACTCTATCTCTTGAGCTTTAACTAACCTTAACAAAAGTTATTTAATTTGCCTCGTTATCAGTTGGGATTCTTTGTATCAGAATGTTTTGTTCTATCAGTGTCATCCTGGTGTTGTTGGCTCCCTTCCAAAGTTTAGCTGAGAATGTTTTGTTCTATCATTGTATCCTGTTGTTGCTGGTTCTCTTTTAAAGTTTATCTGAGGTTTACTGTTAACGTATATGTATTTTTGTGGAACAAAATTGTTTATTATATGCTTCATGTCCATTATCAGTGGGCATGCATTTTTTCTTGTTTCAGCGCCTGCATTACTTGGACTGCCTACTTGTTGGGTTATTTTTTTATGGGTAGATACATTGTATCTACTTTACTTTTTCATTCCTAAGTTTTGTATACACGTTCACCTTTAAACACATTCCTGTATTTTTGTAGCTGAAATATTGTAGTTTCTTTTCTAATTTGGTAATTAAATTATACAAAATTAGAATTGCAATGTTATGGATTAGCATTTAGAAAGCTTATAAATAAGTTTATACTTAAATATATGTGGTTTCTTCTATGGCCTTTCTAGCAGCTAAATGAGTGTTCTTTTATACACGATGATAGACGTCAAGGCAACAAAAACAAACTTTGATAATACTAATAAGGTTGGAAACTGATGCATAAATCTCTCTTGGAGACTCACTTCTTATAACAATTTTGTCATCTCATTCTTTCCCACATCTCTAAAAAAATTATCAATTAAGCATGAATCTGTGACTAAAGACTTTGAAGTTGCTAAATGAAGGCTTTAGGTGATGTACTCCCATTGAGTTTTGAGGCTAAGTCCTCTCTCTCTCTCTCTCTCTCTCTCCGCTCCTCAACCCTCTGTGTGTGTGTGTGTCTGTCTGTCTATTTTTGAGAGTTTAGGACAATCTCTTAATCTGTATATCCTCTTAGGACTCATGTGTGTAATTACGAAGAATATGTAATCCTGTTATTGGCTCGGATTTGAATTATGTATTGGTTTAGAGTGATATTATTATGGCTGCAATTGGCTCTTTACATACATTTCAGCTTTATTAATAGTTTCTTGTTTTGCACTGTGCTTGGTTTTTGTGCTAGATCTATAGTTAAGGGTACTGGCACAGCTATGATATTCCGTCCCAAATATGTGAAATGAATGTCTTATATTCTTCTCATTTCCCCTGCCATTTTATAGGTTCTCATCTTATTGCTGGGAATTAAGAAGTTCTAGCCAAGGGGTGGGAGAATTACCAAAGACATTGAGGAGTAACCACAAGGTCTCTGGTTCCAATTCCCATACTTGGGGCCAAAATCACACACACACACGTGTATTGAGAAGCTATACTGTAATTAAAAACAAAAAGACAGAAAGTTCAAAACTGAGAATTATAGCTTTTTCGTTAGTAAGCATTATCAAAAAGGAACCGTATTGGTTAAATTTTATTTACAAATCTTTATTTCTGATATTAATATAACTGTAGTCTGTAGTTCAACCTCTTCTTAGTTCCTCCACTATACTAAGGAACTCACCTGGGTCATGGCATGGCCTTTGGCCTGAGCTGTTTTTTGGTTATTTGTTTGTTATTTAGGGGAAGGAAGTAGTCTAGTCATATTGGTACAAGTTAAATCTTGTAAATCTACAGAATATAGGCTATATCTTATGAAAGCAAACACCTTGAATTCATTTACTTGATTCTATTTGTTTTATTTATTTCTTTTCTTTCTCTCTGTAATCTGGTTTTATCTCTTAAAATTTTTGCTCTTGATTTGCTAGAGGTAAGATGATGACCGAGGATATTGACCATAAGTAGTGTGAAAATTTAGTTCACAATAAAAGCAGCATTTTATTGTCATGGATTATGTTTGGATCTTGCTTGGTAAGAGGATTGCTCCAAATGGGCAAATATTATTTACCATGATAGGTTGCTGCATTTGAATTGCTGGCCCTTCATTTCTTCTCTCATTTATTGTTACTAGTAAGCTAGTTGGCTCAAAAACTTGCAGCCTGAATATTTATCCTTGGTTTAAAATATAGTGTGTGATAGAACATTGTTGTATGTGCTCTTAATTTTTTGTAGACTGTTGAGCAACTTCCTTATTTTTTTTATGGAAAAAATGAGCTCTAAGAGTTTATTTCTTTTGCATTAATATGTTACAGACATTTATAGGTAGCCATGTCGAAGAAGCTTTGGCGGCCATTCTCCATGCGGTGCTAATTCCGGCAAAGTACATATAGTTTCAGTTGAATTGGGAGCTGAGGATGTTTGTGAGTAAGCTCAGTAAATTATCAAGGCAGACATTGTGGTTCCTTATTATATCTCATGTTGTTAGTTTTCCCTTTTGTTGTTAGCAAGTAAAAGTGGACGGCGGTTCTTTGTTGCCTCTATTTGTTAAGACGCTATAAAATTGCTGACTTTTGTATGACCGTTAGTTGGACACAGTTTTGTAGTTTGATTTTTGTTAGTATACAAAGGATATTTCTATCAAAGGTGCCGCCAAGTTCTGATGTTTGTTCTAGTCCTTTTCTCTCCTATACTCAGTCTATATATATATATATATATATATATATATATATATATATATATGGGTCTCCATCCACAGCAAGTTTTTTTTTATAAGTCGCTACAGGTTGTAGCGGCTGGGCCAAAAGTGGTTGCTCCCAACAATCGGTTGCTGTGGATGGAGACCTTATATATATATATATATATATATATATATAAGGGTTAATGGGGCTGCACTTATTTTTGTATGTACACAGTTTAGATCATAAAGTAGTCACTCTACTTAATAGAGGGACTACTATACTATTATTGTACGATCATAGACAATTGTTAGAGCTATATATAATCTTATTCTTACCTGATTCAAGATTTCAAAAATTCATTACGAATCATAAATGATAGAACTATATGGAGTAAAAAAAATAATCAAAACAAGATGGTTGATGTGTTGTGTAATTAAAATAGTTTAAAATGAATATTCTTGATTTTATATTGGATAACAAGAAGTCAACAAAGGCGATCGCGTTTCAAATTACATAATTTTTTTTCATTTGTTATTTTCTAGCATTACTCTAATTAAGAAATCATCTATATAGTGATGAATACAAAGGGATTAATTAAATCTGTACAACTTGAGTGAAAAACTACGACCAATACAAACATCTAGACTTGCCAAAAGCTCCTCTATGATCGGACTAAATGAAAATGCGAGTTTCTTAATTGTTTCTAGGAAAAGTACATGGAACTGGAACTGATATAGTAGTACTCCATTTGAATACTAATATTTATACAAGGAGCTACGTACATGCAAATAAATTTAAGAGCCAGCTTCCCAATTCCCATGCATGGTATATATTATTCAGATAGCTACCTTGGCTAGATTCTAACTTCAATACATATATATATATTTCTAGAGAGAGACCAAAGCTTTGCCAAAAGCAGAAAATTGTCTTCCTGTTGCACCCATTTGACCTAATGCTGCATAGTCCTGCCAAAATATTCCAGCCCAAAAAGAAAAAAAAATGAGTTAAATTAGATTAATTATGGAATGAGATGCATTTCATTCGAATGGATGTATGTGACAATTTTGTAGTCCTAACTATCACACTATTCAACACCAACAATAACCAAATATATACTTGAGATCAATTTTTAAAAATCATTTTAATTCTTCCTCCGTTTATTCTTTCAATTCAAACCTAATATTTTAATATTTAAGGTAAAGTTTTATCCCATTTACCCACCGTAACAATAAACAATATCTAAAGAGAAGAAATAACTATGACAATAAGCAATATTCAAATAAAGAAGTAGTACATTACTGTATATATATAAATTAGAGTCAAGCTAGCTAGCTAGCTAGCTAGACTCTTAATGCATACATTTGTTGTTCAAAAGGCAACAATAAATCAAGCTGTTCATCCAATATCTTTAATACCAGGGAAGCAATGATTAATTCCTCTTGCATGCCACTTTCTGAAACCCAGAAAATTTCTCAGTCCATTTCACAAAAGGAGTACTATATACTTCCTACATTACTTAATATAAATCGTTTTAAAAGAATTGTTTTTGTTTTTTAATATAAGTCGTTTGAAAATTTCAAATAAGCATTAATTGCTTAGTTTTCAATATTATCCCAAGTAGTAAATATAACTTTGGTTCTCTCACTATATTTTTCTCAATAAATAACACTCTTTTTTCAATACAAGGATAATATAGACATGCAATTGATATTATATTTAATGCTATACAATCATTTTCTTAATACTTGTGCACAACTCTAAAACGACTTATATTAAAAAACGGAGAGAATATTAAGTTTGTCACCATTAAAAAATTACAAATTTATTGATTTAAGGGCAAACATAAAGCAAAAATATATTTTTAATAGTTACAAAACTGCAATTCTGCAAATAAGACCGTCTTAAGATGAAGGTATTTAACTTAATATAGTTACTTATTTACAGATAACTTTTTGTGGGACTAGACTTACGGCATAAGCATGTGGGGTCCAAAAGAGCAACCACATCGCACCTCTCGAAAGCTAACAAATGGCATGGTTGCTTGGGACTCTCATCAGCTTAGCAATGGTCTCGAGGACACTGAATGAAGACCCAAGTCATAGGAAGACACTTGGTATATATGGGATATCTATCTAAAGGCTTTGGTAGGGTACTGGCCGAGAGGGTAACCCCTTTCTTGGCCGAGGATGGGTTGGCAGTAATATGGACCTACTCAGACACGTGACCAGGCCGGTACATGGCTTATTGAAAATTAGACAGTAATTTATTTGAATTTCACATATTTATAATTTTATCTTTTAAAATTTAAATATATTAATGTCTAATTTTTATGTCCGCCTAAAAGAGTCCACATAGAATGAGAACTCAAAACAAAGATTTTATGCTACGTTTGAATTGAAGGAATGAAATGAAGAGTTAAATGATTTATTCCATTCTAGTTGGAATGAGTTATTCCATATGCTTCCCCATTCCCAAGGAACCAAACACAAATTTTTTGTTATTCCATAGGAATGAGTTATTCTATTCATATCTTCATTACTTCAATCCAAACTTAACATTAAAAGAGAAACATACTTTTGGCTACTGCTTCTATTATTCTTAATTTCTCCCCTTAGTTCTCCTTACTTACCTTATCACAATCTCCGTAAATTTTTCGTCTCTCTATCTCATTTAACTCTGGACGTACACTTTTTAATGGAATAAATATTACTTATTACCAATACATAATATGGTATAGTAGATATATAAGATAGGAAATATTCTTAATTCCACATATATATGCCATGTCCAATCATAGCAAACAAATGAATCTTACCACTTTCCAACTATGCATGTATATGTGACAAAATCTTTCATGCTATATACAGATCATAATCTATACTCATTGATTGAGTTCTAAGAAAAGCTTTTTGTAGTAATAATATAGAATGAAAGTACTCTACATGAATGTGCATATGAATAAAAAAACACTAATAGTGGCTTTAATTTAATTTGGTAATGATAAATAACAAGAGGAAGTTATATTACTTAGACTCGTGTATACTTTCTTTTCCCAGTGGACATACAGTTCTTCCACGTACCATGCTATTGAATATATAAAAAATTATTATTTTTAGGTTTTATGTATAAATCCTACACGTACTTTTAAGGAAAAGTTTAATTTGATGCCAATATTAATATATAGAGAGAGATCAAGTTTTGCATATATAGTTTTTTGTTGGCATCTCTTTAATGTTGTAACCAATGCCTATAAATTCTTCAGGAATATGCATTAAAAAGCTTCTACTAGTTAGTTAAACAAGTATATCTGACTATCCTTTAGCCTTAATTTCTACAAATTTGTAATTATAAAACTCACTAAATCTCAGAACATGCATATACCAAATTAAAAGATCTAAATGGAAAGGGGGGAAAAAGAGAAATAAAAATAATAAATAGAGGGAGAACTTGGGATAACTAGAAATCAGAGCAAGGAGAATTCTTTCCTGATCAAATAATTTAGTCTACAATTAACTAATTAAATTCTAGCAGATATATAAAATTTCAACAGAAAAGCATATGATTAATTGCAGAATTATTTTTATTATATTTTTCAAGGTGGGGTGCACCAGGCCATGCATGGTTGTAGTGCAAAACCAAGGCGACATTTGAGAATATATCCCAATAGCAAGAAGCTACGTACTAGCGGAAATTACTCTCCCCATTAAAAATAAATTTAGTACTACATCTTGTAAGCTAGACTCATAACCCGACTCACCTATATATATATATATATATATCAATATTAAACTGGTAAGAATTCATTATAAGACTTGTAAGGACGTTAACACTAGTGATCAAGCTAGTTATCCACATTAATCCTTTTCATGATCAATTAATCCTTTTGATTCAGTCTCCTCACCAAATGATCAAGCTAGCTATCCACATGAAATCATTTGCTTTCTGATTGTTGTCCCCAAAAATTGAAGGATTCTTCAGGTTTCATAAGCACATGCAGGTGTTTATATATGTTGCTTGCTTGTGGCCAAGTAAAAAATAGATGGATGAAATAAATTTTGACGATATCATGCATGATGATAGATCGATTTTGAAATATAATTAGTCCTAGTGAAGTGATAATAAAGTGAAAAATAAAATTAATTTTCTTTTGAGATTGAAGAAAAGCAATGTTCTCCTAGGGTTATATATATATATATATTTACATAACTTTCAAATTGATATGTAGACGACTCAACAATATGCTTTAATTACCCTTCTGAAAAAATTTAAATTTGTTGTAAATTTATTTAATATTATTTAATATAATAGTTATTTTTTTTACTTTATTCACCTGCTCATTCAACCATTCAGTCAAAAAATCTAACTTAGGGGGTGTTTGATAAAAATTGAATGAATCTGAATCTGAATCTGAATGAGCTGAATCTGAATCTGAATCTGAATGTGCTGAATCTGAATGAAAAAAACTGTTTGATAACTGACATATCTTAAAGATCTGAATGACATATTTTTAATATTTTACCCCTCTGAAAAAATTCAAAGTTGTTGTAAATTTATTTAATATTACATAATATAATAGTTAATATTTTTTTATTATTTTTATTATTATTTTTAATTTTTTTTACTTCATTCAGCCAACCATTCAGCCATTCAGACCAAAAATTTGGCCTTAACCATTCAGCCAATGCATCTGACCGATTCAGCCATTCAGACGATTTTTTTTCCAAAACAAACGCACTTAATGATTCAACCACTTACCGATTCAGCCATTCAGACCCATTAAGTTCTAAACAAACAGCCCCTTAGTCATTTAGTTCAATTATCTGACCGATTCAACCATTCATACGATTGTTTTCCATACAAACGCACTTAATGACTGATCGATTCAATCATTCAAATGTATTCAATCAGAAACAAACAGTCTATTAACCAAACGCAAAGTGATCTAAAAGCTCAACTCAATAGCCTCTCACTAGTAGTGAGACACTCATCTCAAATAAGGCTTCTTTGGTTTATTACATTTGGAGGGTAGCTTATAACGTTTGGAACGTAAACAAACAAAATTTTCAAATATTTTTTTCTTCCAAAGTGCCAAACAAAACATGCACTAAAAGCCTAAATTACAAACTACTGTGAAATTTCCTGCGGGACCCACGAAATTCCTATAGCATTCATCTCAAATGGCTATTATGACACATCAACTGTTTATAAAATAGTTTGTTTCTGTAGCATTATTTAGCTTCACATTTGATTCGATAAAAGGGTAAAGTTATTTGCTAAAATTTTGTTCGTCTCTTATCGTCTCTTAATCGATAAGAAGACTATATAAATCCAAACCATCAAGAGTTATCTTAATAAAAAATTTAAATCTATGGAGCCTCTATAAATATCGTACTCCCTCCATTCCAAATGTTATGATCATTATTGATTTTTGAAAAGTCAATTTGAGATATTTTAAAATTTAAAAAGCATTCATATGTTTTATTCTTTTAGTTAGTTACCAAACAATTTTTTAAGCTCCGGTATTGTTTCACTCAAATAATCTAATTTATTAAAATATATTAACAATTTAAATCTTAATTACTTAATTTTAACGAGCAACACCTAACTCATTCGTCTCAGTCTTAACCAACGTGCTCGAATCCCATTGATAACATCATCGTCAACCTCCCTTCTTTCAATCATATTGCACTAACTCACTAAGTATCAAGAAATTAATATTCTTCACCAGAATGAGATGCAAACATATATTTTAGGATACAAATGTTTTAATATATATATATATATATCAAATAGTTCCTAAAACTCCAATTAGAGACGCATTAATTTTAGTGAGCTATGAGAATCATCGGATCCAAATCTAAGTATCGAAGCATACATTGATGATAAACCAATGTCAGCAAATGTATAGTTCTAGAACTAATTTCATGTTCGTAATAAAGTAGCCATGCCATAGCTTTTCCCAATTAAGACTTGAAATTGTTGAAGAAAAATAGTATTCCCTCCGTTCCTTAATATAGGTCGTTTTAGAGTTGTGCACAAGTATTAAAGAAATGATTGTATAGCATTAACTATAATATGAATTGTCTATATTGCCCTTGTATTGGAATAATAGATTGTTATTTATTGGACAGAAAATAGTGAGAGAACCAAAGTTATATTTAATACTTTGGGTAATATTGGAAACTAAGCAATTAATGCTTACTTGAAATTTTCAAACGACTTATATTAAGAAACAAAAATATTTCTCTAAAAAGACTTATATTAAGAAATGGAGGGAGTAATAAACTGTAAGCTATAAATGCCAACATACAGTACGTTCTCTCGCACAAGGAAAAACAAAACACAATCAAATATAAGACAGCCCATATCCTTGAGAAAAGTAAGATCAATTTCACATTTTTGGACAAGCAATCTAGTAAAAGCTAGCTGCATGAATATGTCGTCTTATAAAAAGATACTCCATAAGAATGCGATGCATGCTAAATATTTGCCTATATATGTATGTTTATTAAATGAGAGTACTGAAGTGTGACTTTGTTAGTTGAGGATCGAGGACAATTAATTATAAACCTTTAATAATAAAATAAATTAATAAAATGGTTTTGCCAAATCTCATGCAAGAATCTATAGATGTGTTCGCAAATATATCAAACAGTTGTATGATGCATATATATATCACTGGTCATCCATGGGGAGCACAAGATCGTGGCGAATCCCAAAGAGCCAAAAACAAGAGAAAAGTAAACATTTAAACAAGTTTATATATTTAATAAACCACATTATAAACAGTGTTTTGCATGATATGAGAGAGAGTGCAAGTGTTTTAATTATGAGAGGGAAAAAAAGAATAGAGATAGAAGTAAAAAAAGAAGAAGATACTATTATAGAGTCATGCCCTCGATTTATTGTTCCTTAAAAGTAAAAGAACATTTAAGGTTAAGTAGTTTTATTTACTCCATCATTTTACTAATGAGTACGGAAGTTAGGGTTTTTGGTTTAGGTTCTTTAGGGTTTTGGATCACCATAAAAAGATAACTGGGAATATATATCACTGTATATTAATTCATTTACTATATATAGAATTAGTGAATTACCATTTATGTGAAGATCCAAGCTGAAGGAGCTAATTTAGCTTGGAAAACTTGACTTCTTGATCATTTCCCTTACTTTGATTCTTCCTCTTCTTCTTCTGCTTGTAAAGAATCCCTCTAGCCTTGGCTTGACACTCCTTCAGTTCGCGTAAATAAACCCGAATAGCTCCATTTCCAAACGGGTTTTTCTCTTGTGATCCGCCGTTCTCCTCATAGGCAGCTCTGAGCCGTCCGATGAGTGCATCAAGGCTGCCCCAAGCTTGCCTGAGAGGACAAGTACAAGGAGAAGGTGGGTCGGGTTGTCCATAAAAGACACATCCAAGTAAATGAACCTTAGTCTTTCCGAACTGATCGAGGTATCGAAGGAACTCAAGTACATGGTTGCAGCTGCACTGGGATAAAGAAACCGATGGCCTTTGATTCTTCAAATACTGCCCAAAAGTGTTCCAATCTCGGCGTTTTTGCGACTCGTATCGGCTTAAAGGCACCGGCTGATTCTGACTCTGCTGCTGAATAATGATCTGATCGCGATGTTTTTGGTATTGGCTTAAAGGCGCCGGCTGATTCTGACTCTGCTGCTGAATAATGATCTGATCGCCGACGGATCGCGAAGATCCTTCCGCGCAATTTTTAGGCATGTCACTTGACATGATTAATTCTTGGAGATCGAAGAATTAAAATTTTTATGTATTTTTAGTAAAGAGATGATAGGGCAAAAGAAGGTGGGAAATTGAAGGAGGTGAAAGAAAAGTGATATTAGTAGCAGTGGGGAAAGATGAATATCACATCTTGAGTCTAATGAGGAGACATGTCATGGGCCCTTAGGGAGGTGCTTTTGTTCCTCTCTTATTTTCAATTTTCCCCCTTTTTAATGACACTATATATGCACTAACCATTACTTTTTATTAGTCCCATAAGTAGGGTCGTATCCATTATAAAAACATTTACAATGATTTTCATTTGCATCATACAATTTGATGATACAACATGACTTAACTATATCTGATCAGTAAACTCACAAGTGAGTTAATTAGAATCCTTAATCCTTATCATAATTAGTTGACTAATCCATCACAATATCTTAAATTTCATGCCAATTTACACACACACACACATATATATATATAGAGAGAGAGAGAGAGACTGTTGACAAAAGTTTCGATCCATCAACATTTAACCATGTCCAAAAATAAAGTTTCATTAACCCAATTAATATATGGAAAAAAATTATGTATTAATTTTGAATTATCATCCTAATCATATGAAACAACAGTATTGACCAAGTTCTAATGATCAATATAAATATATTTAGCCTCCAAATTAATCAATATTCAGTACAGCCATCATGATCACTGCTATACGTATAAAAAAAAATCTTTATGGGAATCTATATATAATTATTAAGTATATATATATAGAATGGTATGTATGAAGCTAGGCAGCAAATACTAATTGCTGATGTTTGAGTGTATGATGTATTTGTCTTACTGGCTTTTCATTATTTACTATACATGGCTAAAAGCAACGGAAAACCAGAGATACCCTTAAAGGCATGTTTGGAAAAATTAAGCTCTAGAACAGACTTTTGACTGCATGTACATGCATTCAATGACAAATATGCATGATTGTGCACGCATGAATGCTATGCTGCCATAGGTACTACTCCATCCGTCCCAAATTATCTGCTGTTCTAGAGTCTCACACAGATACCAATATGTATGATAAAAATACTAAAATAATCTTTGTGCTGACTCTTTTATTAATTGAAGAGAAAGAAAAAGCAGCTAATTAATTGGAGAGAGAGAAACATTGAAGAGAGAGAGAGAAAGCAGCACATTAATTGAAGAGATAGATAGAGAAACAATTATTAATTGAAGAGAGAGAGAGAGGCATGAATGTGGATGTTTAAAAAAGAGGAGAGACACTAATGAGAGTAATGATTATCAACAATTAAGATAAAGGGGCAAATTTGGAAAACAAATGAAAAAAATGTATTGAAATCTTAAAAAAGCAGATATTGTGGGACAATTTTTTTTGCTAAAACATCAGATAATTTGGGACGAAGGGAGTATCTCATAAGATGCTCAGCTCAGCTCAGCTCAGCTCCAAGCCAACTAGTATGCAAGTGTACTTGTTTGAGTTTAATTTTCTTATAGTAAATTTTTCAGACAATATTGTATGAATAAAAAGTATACGAAATTTTCTCGCATAAAGTTTCATTGATTTGGGGGTCCCAGAAATAACTTGTCTCATTCATGATTAAGTTTAGTTTATTCGACAAAACGCGTTTAATTATTGAATGTGATTTAAAGCTCTAGATCTTTAATTGGTCCGTCTAATTAACCTAAGTAAGTGTTAATAGAACAATATTTATAAGAAATCTAATATAATATCACCAATTAATCAAAGAGAATTGAGAAAAAGGCACAATCAGGTGTATGACACGCATCCAACTATTTTTTATTAAAAAATCAATTGCTTGTATCTAATTTCAATTATGACTTTAATATAATAAAAGGTTGCTAATCCCAACAACACATTATTGATGTGTAATGAATATGTATCTAGCGACTTATATTTTAATTAACGACACTTGATTTTCAAGCTAGCTAGCTAGCTAGCGTCATCAATATTACTGCTATGACATAATTACATAAAAAAAATACATTTCTTGAATGAAGGATAGGATTTTGCTCTGGTCTGAATTAAGGTGAGAGTCACAAGGTGGAGCTAGCTAGCTATGATTAAAAAATTGCAGGGGAGGGGCAATATGCATGGGTCCAACCCATCAGTGTTAAGTCTTTGCCCCATGATGCTGTTTAAGGTACAACTTTGGACAGAACCATTATTTGAATCAGTTTTTTGGAATTCTTTTGTGGTCGCTGGTGGTGAGATATATCAGAGCTAATATTATAGCTCCCTCCCATGTCCTACTAGCAAAAAGAGAGAGATGTATATATATCACTACATACCTGAGAAGTTTTCATCTTTTTCATCAAGTTTAACCCAATGAAAAGCTGGTTTAATAACAGCTAATAATGCATTCAATTATATATTCAGGAATAAAATGTTTAAACTCATGTAAACATGCCACATAGTATAATATTCAAGATTTTATTCCTCAGTGCATTTCCAAGTCTTATACGCCCTATATATATATATATATATATATATATATATTGTATCCACACGAAGTTTTTGTCCCTAGCTAGCTATTTTCTTTGACTTGGGTTAATTAACATGCATGATGAAGCTAGAAACTCCCATGGCAGTCAGAGGTTGGGTTGACTAAAATAGAAGTTTTTACTATTTAGTGAAGTAATAAGGAGCAGAGACTGCATGCAGGCATTAATTAATGCAACACCTTTCACAGTTCCATTACGTACGTCAACTAGAATTAAGCACCATCACATATATATGTATTGTAACCATACATGCATGTAAATGATGTAATTAAACTAGTATATATCAATTGTTTTAATGAATCCATATATATATATATATCGTACCATGATATATATGTATGTATGTATTGTGTTTGAGTGTCGTCACTCGTGAGTATATTAATTATTAAATTGATAGATGCTTAATTTCTCTGGGGCCTATATAAAGAATTAAGAAAGTTTTGTGATTAGGTAGCATTTGTATCATCAAATTAAACAATATAAACATAACAAGAGTGTGGTTCCAAAAACAGCACTAGAACGACTGAAATATTAATTTTCCCATATATATGATCAGATCAAATCCGCTTTGTCGGATTTAATCATGCATGTTTCACTATGCCGCATTCATGTGTGTTTTTTATGCACTTCCTCTTTTCTGAGTTCTTTGTATAGTTTTAATATTCCGGTCAGAGGCGGAATCAGGAGGGCCGAGGGGGTGCATATGACCCCTTTGGAATCTCCGGCAAGGCAAGGGCAGATACAGCGAAGATCCACTTTTAGGCAGCCTCGCTGTATCTTTTCCTGTGGATTTTATTTGTGTTGGATGAAAAAGAAAAAGGTGTGGTATTTATAGACCACAGTTAAAAATTTTCCCACAAAATATCTTGGTCTTGCTTATACCTTAGCTCAGCCCGAATCCTTATCCTCTCTTTCTCTCTCTCTTTTTTTTTCTTGTTTTACTTGGAAATTGAAAGAATTCTCTAAAGGTTTGACTTTGTTACCAACTTATTATCCCACTTATTTTGTTTGCTTAATATATATATATATAGTAAGCATCAAGAGCATTTTTTCTTAAATAATACTCTTTTATTAAAATTACGTCGTTTTAGAGTGACTTAAAAGAGAATAATCCTACTTATTTTCTTTTTATTTACAAAAATGTCACCTGCGGCCACTACAAAACGACATAATTTTAATAAAAAAGTGTTATTTAAGGAAAAATAATTGCATCTAAAAATAATTTTAGGCCATTAAATCCAACCGCCAAAAAATAATTTTTTTAATAATGTATTTTGACTCTCCTCTAAAATTGTTCTGGTTCCGCAACTGATTCAAGTTACTCATATAGTCATATGCTACACAACGCTGGTAATTTCACAATAATATGTCAACATGAGGCCCGTCTGTCTAGGCCCTAGCTATTAAAAGTGACTCTTCTCCCCATAGCTGTTGATTTTACACGCAAAACAATAATTTTATAATTATGATATTCCCTCGGTTTCATAATAAGTGTCGTTATTACATAAAATACACATGTTAAGGATATTACTAGTATTACTTTGTAATTAATATAGGTCTCAATTTTCATATTTATCCCTTAGGTGTTGGTAGTGTCTAGGGGTGTAAACGGTATTAAACGGATACGGATACAGGTATATCCGTATCCGTATCCGAAAAACTAATTCGCTATCCGTATCCGTATCCGGTATCCGACGGATTTTAAAAATATTATCCGTATCCGGTATTCGAAAAAATATTCGAATACGGATAATATCCGTTACCGTTTATTTTATCCGAATAGACAAATTATTCGGATATCCGAATATCCGAATTCGTTTATCAGTAACCTAATATAAAATTCATTCAAAATTTTTACGAAAAAAAAATTAAAGTTTAAATCATACATATTAATTAAACACAATTTAATATTTAAACCATACATATTAATTAAACATCCTAATCATAAAAGGGAGGAACATGTTAATTGACGCTTTGGGTGAAAATAAAAAGATTCAATAATGTAACCGATACTTTGTTTGATGGATCAAATTGAAATTAAAATCTCAATATTATTCTTTCAAATTTTATTAAATAATAAAAAAGAGAAATAAATTAATATTTAATAAATGAATAGTAATATTTATGGGAGATTTATTTATTATTTATCCTCAATAAATAAATTACATGGTTATAAGAAATTATTCGATTTCATTATATTTATGGAGAGTGCGAGTTATAATGTATGTGTGACAACTAGTTAATCTAACTTGATTCAAAATGACATTGAACTTATTTTACATATTTGGACTTCTAGTTTCTAAATAATTAGGCAAATGAAAGTGATAAATACTCTCTCCACCCAAAAATTCATAAACGTGAATTAATTTATTTAACTCTCCCTTCTAGATTAATTTTAAATTAATTCAGACCTAACACATTTTAACAATAAAATTATATTGTCTATTGTTCCCGCCTCTCGACCGTTGTCCTTAAACGTGTGTGTGTGTATATATATATATATATATATATATATATATATATATATATATATATATATATATATATATATATATATTAATAGCTTATATAAATGAATGTAAGTGATTAATTAATGAATGTATTAATATATATGTGTGACACCCCCAAAATAGGTATACATCACCCATTCTGAGTTGTCAATACACGGTTCAGAAACAACTACAACTTTATTATTACAACATGTAAACTATGAGTTTAATTACAGATATTGCCATCAAGACAATATCCACATACAAATAAATCCCCATCATAATTATTGATACATTATTTTACAAAAATGGTGAGGACTACTAAACAACTCTCCCTAGAACCTTCATTCCATACCCCGACTCGTACTCGCTATATTCTCGCCTCCTGAGAAGAAAAATGGAACAAAAAGGAAAAAGGGTGAGCTCAACTAGCCCAGTAAAGAATATTATGACTAAGATAATATACAACAAAATATCGTTCGTCTTCAACAGGGAAAAATCTGATAGAATACAATAGACAACAAATGTTAAATCAATATTCGCAGCGGAAAATATTAATTCATAGAAGAGTTACGTAGATGATGAAATCTACTAATGTCTATGAATTTAATAGTCCATCAACAGTATTTTTTATCCCTGTAACATCAATCAATGCACCTCTTGAATCATATATTCATCCTTGCACTACAGGCCAAGGATATTCATCAGTTGGTCATGTTCATCTAAACATCTGTTCATCTTTGCACTACAGGCCAAAGATATTCATAACAAAATCAACCATCTTTGCACTACAGGCCAAAGATATTCAGTAACACCATCATTTAGGACTGAGGATGATGAAAAATATTTTTAAAGAAACGAATCCAGTGAAACAAAATGACAAGAATTAAGGATTAAGGATTCGTACTTTGTTTTATCCACGTCCAAAAATACCTCAAAAATAATCATAGTGGTGTAAAATTCAAGAATGATCAAAACATGGATACAATCAAAGCTAGTATCCGGAATAGATATTTTAGACGAAAAGAAGAAATTTCATTTTTCGGTGAATAGTGCCGTATTCGTGAGTAGTATCGTATACGTGAATAGTGTCGTATACGTGAATAATAACTCCGACACCAAAAGATAGTAATTTCACAAAAAAACATTTTCACGCTTCGTGAATAGTACTCGTGAATAGTAACTCGTGAATAGTAACTCATGAATAGTAACTCATGAATAGTAACTCATGAATAGTAACTCCGACATGAAAAAGTTCCAAATTTGATAAAAAGTTCAGATCAATACTTCGGCATAATGATATTAGAAGAAATAATATCATTTTTAAAAAAATAATATCCCTTACCTCGGAAGATCAGTACTTCTAGTTGAAACACCGGATATAGGCTATGACTTGAACTTACTCCGTATAGCAATACTCAAAGTATACTCAAAATACTCACAAGAATACGCTAGATAATATAGAGAGAGAAAACTTCAGTTTCTGGTGTGATTTTCAATTCTAACCTAAGCACCTATTTATAGGAAATTGCTTAGAACACCAAAACAGAAAATTTATTATAATAATAATATATATAAAAATTTTCTACGCCCATTTAGAATCTGCAAATTTGAATACAAACCACATGCTCCCTTCTAGAAGAAGTACAAAAAACGTTTTTTATAAAATAAATAATTAAAACTTCCAAAAATCAATTATTTCGGAGTTTCGGAACTTCAATAATTCACAATAAATAGTTCTTTTGTCAGAAAATTCAAATCTCGCGAGTTTTTATAGGAAATTCAATTCTGTACAACTTTGCAGAAGGAAGTTTTTCCAAATTCCAAACAGAAATTGACCAAAAATCACAAACGGGCTATTTTACAGGCTATAATCAAATTTCAGTTAATAAATGGGGTCCACCGACATGTTTTAAATATTTTTGGTAACAAAAATACTCCTCCTCCACATATACTCATATATCCCACATTCATCGTAAAAATATCATCATTATTATATTATTAAAATATAATAATATATTTAAATAAATTATTTTATCATAAAAAGATAAAATATTAATTTTCAACAATTGTCACATTAAAAACTTTCTCCATCTATATCCACATAAAATCAATATTTTCCTCATCATATAAATCAATAATTTAATTATTCACAAATAATATTACAGAATCACAATACTGACAACCAGGCCGTTCCCAGGAAAGCGGGGGCTTTCCAATAAGAATTTCTTCTTACTGGCGCGCAATTAGGTGACCAAACCTCTCCTTAGACAGAACTTTCTAGACATTGCCAATAGTGTTATCAAATAATATTATTCAGATAATATGAATTATTGCTTCGATAATGAAAAATACTGTGTAATGACAATTATTGAAACAACAGCAATATAAAAATATCAACGCAACAGTTATTGAACCAATATAATAAAATACTGAACAATAATTACTGTAACCATTATTGAGTAGTGCCTTCTTACGTAAGAGTCAATAATTGGTGCAATACTGTGTGCTATTGTGCAACAACGCGTATTACTGTGTTTTAACCACCGGGTATTCCAACAGTGTAAACGGTAACAACTACGCCGTTATTTTTAAACAACTTATATTTGTCGTTTTCTTCCTCCAATCGCTTTCCGTTATGGGGCCCACACATGGCTGCGCCGTCGTACGAATATTCCCCGACAGTACGAATATTCCACGACCAAACGAATATTCCCCGACAACAAAGAATATTTTATATTATTTTGAAATATTTACGTATTTTACCCATAACTATCCACATTAATCACATCAACCCTTACTATTTCAAAATAATAATTAGAGGAAATTAAATTTCATTTATTAATTATTTGGGGTCTTACAACCTCCCCTCCTTATGAAATTTCGTCCTCGAAATTGACATACGTACCTGGTGTTTTGAAAAGATGAGGATACCTCGCTTTCATTTCTGTTTCCAACTCCCAGGTCATTTCCTCTATAGCATGATTCCTCCACAAAACTTTAACTTGTGGTATGACCTTTGTGCGTAGGACATGCTCCTTCCTATCCAAGATCTTGACAGGTACCTCTTCGTATGTTAAGTCTTCGGCTATCTCATCTGGTTCTAACTCAATAACGTCGTTCGGGTCTTTCACATATTTACAAAGCACAGATATATGAAAAACATTATGAACACGAGACATACTTGGAGGTAACGCGAGTCTATAGGCTACATTTCCTACTCGGTCAAGAATTTGAAATGGGCCAATAAATCGTGGATTGAGCTTTCCTCTCTTCCCGAATCTTGTAACTCCCTTCCATGGGGCAACACGCAACAATACATGATCCCCAACACTAAATTCTACGTCCTTTCGATGAAGATCCGCATAACTCTTTTGTCGATCTTGTGCCGTTTGTATACGTTGTCGAATCATTTGGATCTTTTCGGTAGTCATACGTACTAACTCGGCTCCCAACAATGTTGCTTCACCCACCTCATCCCAACATATTGGAGAGCGACACTTTCGTCCATATAATGCTTCAAATGGAGCTACACCTATACTTGCTTGATAACTGTTGTTGTACGAGAATTCCACCAATGGTAAATACTTATCCCAACTGCCCTTGAAATCTAGGACACAGAGTCTTAATAGATCTTCAAGAGTTTGAATAGTCCTCTCTGATTGTCCGTCCGTTTGAGGATGGTATGCCGAACTGAATCGCAAATCCGTGCCCATAGCTTTTTGCAAGCTAACCCAAAATCTTGAAGTGAATCTTGGGTCACGATCCGAAACTATGGATACTGGCATGCCATGCAATCTCACAATCTCATTTACATACATTTGAGCAAGACGTTCAAGGGAATAAGTTTCCCGTATCGGCAAGAAATGAGCAGACTTGGTTAATCTATCAACAATAACCCAAATAGCATTGATGCCTTGAGAAACCGTGGGAAGACCCGTAACGAAATCCATAGTAATATGTTCCCACTTCCATTTCGGAATCTCAAGTGGTTGCAATGGTCCCTTAGGCACTTGATGCTCCGCCTTTACACGTTGACAAGTTAAACATGTTGAGATAAACCTTGCAATCTCTCTCTTCATATTGTTCCACCAAAATATATGTCGAAGATCACGATACATTTTGGTACTTCCAGGATGGATTGCAAATGGTGTATTGTGTGCCTCCATCATAATCTTGTACTTCAAATCAGGGTCGTTAGGAACACAAAGTCTAGAGTGGACTCGAAGTATTCCTTCTTCGTCAATTCTCGCTTCCGGAATAGCTCCTTCTTGTACTTTCATCTTCATACGCATCAGTTCCGGGTCGGTGGCTTGAGCAACCTTAACTTTTTCTATTAAAGTTGGCTCTATGCATATACTTGACATCATCGCACTTGTTCCTGCATATGATCTTCTACTCAACGCGTCAGCTACCACGTTTGCTTTTCCAGGATGATATTGAATAGTGTGGTCATAGTCTTTTAATAGCTCGAGCCAACGTCGCTGCCGCATGTTGAGTTCTTTTTGAGTGAAGAAATATTTAAGGCTTTTATGGTCTGAATATATCTCCACTTTCTCCCCATATAGATAGTGCCTCCATATCTTTAGCGCGAAAACGACTGCTGCCAACTCTAGATCATGAGTAGGATAATTCCTCTCATACTCTTTAAGTTGTCGCGAGGCATAGGCTATGACTTTCCCATGTTGCATGAGAACACATCCTAACCCTTTGCCCGAAGCATCGCTATAGATAACAAATCCATCCGTACCAGATGGTATTGTTAGAACAGGTGCCGAAATAAGTCTCCTCTTAAGCTCTTGGAAACTCTTCTCGCATTCTTCGCTCCAAACGAATTTTGTATCCTTCCGAGTTAGCTGGGTTAATGGAGTAGCGATTCGAGAAAACCCTTCCACGAATCTCCGATAATAACCAGCTAAGCCAAGAAAGCTACGAACTTCAGTCACCGTCTTCGGTTGCTCCCAGCTCTGTATTGCTTCAATCTTCGCCGGGTCAACAGATACTCCATGTTTTGACACCACATGCCCAAGAAATGCTACTTCCTCAAGCCAGAACTCGCATTTCTTTAACTTGGCATATAGCTTGTTTTCACGAAGCCTTTGGAGTACCAGCTTCAAATGGTGCTCATGATCTTCACGGCTTTTGGAATATATGAGGATGTCATCAATAAAGACAACAACAAATTGGTCCAAATAATCCTTGAATACTCGGTTCATCATATCCATGAAAGCCGCAGGAGCATTAGTCAATCCGAAAGACATGACTAAAAATTCATAATGCCCATACCGAGTTCTGAAGGCAGTCTTTGGAATATCCTCAGTTCTAATTTTCAGCTGATGATATCCAGAACGAAGATCGATTTTTGAAAAGAATTGTGCTCCTTGTAACTGGTCAAACAAGTCATCAATACGAGGTAAAGGATACCTATTCTTGATAGTGACATGGTTCAATTCCCGATAGTCAATACAAAGTCGCATACTCCCGTCTTTCTTCTTTACGAATAAAACAGGAGCACCCCAAGGAGATGTACTAGGACGAATGAAACCGATGTCCAACAATTCCTGTAGTTGGACCTTTAACTCCTGAAGTTCAATAGGAGCCATTCGATATGGGGTTTTAGAAATGGGCTTTGTACCAGGTTCAAGATCAATAAAGAATTCAACTTCTCGTTCTGGGGGTAGACCGGGAAGTTCTTCAGGAAATACGTCAGGAAAGTCAATAACAACAGGAATATTATTCAATTTTAACGTGTCTTTATTTAAATCCATAACATGGGCTAAGAAAGCTTGACATCCGTTTTTCAATAAACGAATAGCTTTATGATTAGATATGACCGTGATTGATTTTAATGGTTTAGTTGCCTGAATTCGAACAACAGGTTGATTAGGAATATGAAAACTAACAACCTTACGAAAACAATCAATTTTGGCATGATGAGTTGTTAACCAATCAATCCCTAAAATCACATCAAAAGCAAGTATCTTTAAAGAGATAAGGTCAACAGGTAAGGTGATGGTGCCAACTTGAATCAAACAAGATTTATAAACAGTGGATGTGATGAAAGTTTCTCCCAACGGAGTTTCCACAGATAGGTCAAAGTCTAATTTCTCCGGAGTCAAGTTTAAACGTTGAGCACAAGCAGGAGAGATAAATGAATGGGTAGCACCAGTATCAAGTAAGGTATAAACTTCGCAAGAATTTATAAATAGCTTACCCGTGATCACCTCATTTGGGTTACTCGCATTTTGACCAGTCACAACAAACGCTCTTCCAGGAACCGTTGACTTTAACTTTTCTGGGACAGTCTTTTGAGTCATCGTCCCCGCTGGAATTGGTTTCGCTACCGTACAATCTCGAGCGATATGTCCTTCCTTTCCACAATTATAGCATAACTTGAACTGTTGTGGGCAGTTTGGACTGATATGTCCCTCTTTCCCGCACTTATAGCATATGATCGGTGGTCGTTCTCCTCCCTTAGAACTAGTTACTGTTGGCGCTGACGTCTTCACATTGTCATTGTTGAATCTCCTCTTTTTAAAATCTCCTCTTGACTCGCTTCTTCTATTTTCGTGGCTATAATTACCACCAGAGTGGTTACCATTTTTGTCCGTCTTTTTCTTTCTCCACTGGTTATTGTTGTTTTGCTGACTGCTATCTCCAGTATGATCCTGATCGTGGTACCTCGGTTGACCGTACTCGTTATCTCGCTCCAACAATTGAGCCCTGTTAACAACATCTGAATAGAGAGAAAATTTATGAGAGATGAGATATTGTCGTATGCCGGGTTTCAAACCTCTCAGAAACATCCGCGTCATACGTTCCTCATTCTCCACCAAATGAGGTGCAAACCTGGATAACTCTGCAAACTTTACCTCGTACTGAGACACCGTCATGTTATTTTGTTCTAATCTGATGAACTCCACTTCCTTCATATGACGAACACTTTCAGGAAAGTATTTGTCATTAAATAGTTTTTGAAACGTCTCCCAAGACATGCTGAGTGCGGCTGGATGGGAACGCTTCACAGACTCCCACCAGTAGTCTGCCTCGCCACGGAACATAAAGGTGGCGAACGGAACCTTCTGCTCCTCCGTGCATCCCAAGACATCGAATATCTTGGTAATTTGCTTGACCCACGTTTCCGCCATGATCGGATCTGGCTTTCCTTTAAATTCTGGGGGTCCCAACTCTTTGAACTGCTTGGCTGTGACAACTCGTGAATTGCTATCATTTCCTCCTGTATTTTGAACACGAGTCTCCCTCGTCTGATTTTGCATGAACTGCAAAAAGCTTCTAAACATTACGTCGTTCATCGTCTGATCAGTGGTGTTGTTCACAGGAGGAACATTGCCAGCCCGTTGCACGTTCTCCTCGTTGGTAAGTACAGGCATCTCCACGGTCTCATTAACTCCACTGTTAACATTCTCGGTTGCCATTCTTAAATACTGCCATAAAACAAGGGTTAATTAAACAAATCACATATCACATAATATCCCTAAATACTGACCAACTAACAAATAAGCTTAGGTAGGACACACTAGCGAAGGAATTATTCGTCTCTCCCCTCCTAGTTCTATTCCCCGATCTCCGCCAGAGATCATATCCCTAAGCTCTGATACCAACTGTGACACCCCCAAAATAGGTATACATCACCCATTCTGAGTTGTCAATACACGGTTCAGAAACAACTACAACTTTATTATTACAACATGTAAACTATGAGTTTAATTACAGATATTGCCATCAAGACAATATCCACATACAAATAAATCCTCATCATAATTATTGATACATTATTTTACAAAAATGGTGAGGACTACTAAACAACTCTCCCTAGAACCTTCATTCCATACCCCGACTCGTACTCGCTATATTCTCGCCTCCTGAGAAGAAAAATGGAACAAAAAGGAAAAAGGGTGAGCTCAACTAGCCCAGTAAAGAATATTATGACTAAGATAATATACAACAAAATATCGTTAGTCTTCAACAGGGAAAAATCTGATAGAATACAATAGACAACAAATGTTAAATCAATATTCGCAGCGGAAAATATTAATTCATAGAAGAGTTACGTAGAGGATGAAATCTACTAATGTCTATGAATTTAATAGTCCATCAACAGTATTTTTTATCCCTGTAACATCAATCAATGCACCTCTTGAATCATATATTCATCCTTGCACTACAGGCCAAGGATATTCATCAGTTGGTCATGTTCATCTAAACATCTGTTCATCTTTGCACTACAGGCCAAAGATATTCATAACAAAATCAACCATCTTTGCACTACAGGCCAAAGATATTCAGTAACACCATCATTTAGGACTGAGGATGATGAAAAATATTTTTAAAGAAACGAATCCAGTGAAACAAAATGACAAGAATTAAGGATTAAGGATTCGTACTTTGTTTTATCCACGTCCAAAAATACCTCAAAAATAATCATAGTGGTGTAAAATTCAAGAATGATCAAAACATGGATACAATCAAAGCTAGTATCCGGAATAGATATTTTAGACGAAAAGAAGAAATTTCATTTTTCGGTGAATAGTGCCGTATTCGTGAGTAGTATCGTATACGTGAATAGTGTCGTATACGTGAATAATAACTCCGACACCAAAAGATAGTAATTTCACAAAAAAAACATTTTCACGCTTCGTGAATAGTAACTCGTGAATAGTAACTCATGAATAGTAACTCATGAATAGTAACTTCGACATGAAAAAGTTCCAAATTTGATAAAAAGTTCAGATCAATACTTCGGCATAATGATATTAGAAGAAATAATATCATTTTTAAAAAAATAATATCCCTTACCTCGGAAGATCAGTACTTCTAGTTGAAACACCGGATATAGGCTATGACTTGAACTTACTCCGTATAGCAATACTCAAAGTATACTCAAAATACTCACAAGAATACGCTAGATAATATAGAGAGAGAAAACTTCAGTTTCTGGTGTGATTTTCAATTCTAACCTAAGCACCTATTTATAGGAAATTGCTTAGAACACCAAAACAGAAAATTTATTATAATAATAATATATATAAAAATTTTCTACGCCCATTTAGAATCTGCAAATTTGAATACAAACCACATGCTCCCTTCTAGAAGAAGTACAAAAAACGTTTTTTATAAAATAAATAATTAAAACTTCCAAAAATCAATTATTTCGGAGCTTCGGAACTTCAATAATTCACAATAAATAGTTCTTTTGTCAGAAAATTCAAATCTCGCGAGTTTTTATAGGAAATTCAATTCTGTACAACTTTGCAGAAGGAAGTTTTTCCAAATTCCAAACAGAAATTGACCAAAAATCACAAACGGGCTATTTTACAGGCTATAATCAAATTTCAGTTAATAAATGGGGTCCACCGACATGTTTAACATGTTTTAAATATTTTTGGTAACAAAAATACTCCTCCTCCACATATACTCATATATCCCACATTCATCGTAAAAATATCATCATTATTATATTATTAAAATATAATAATATATTTAAATGAATTATTTTATCATAAAAAGATAAAATATTAATTTTCAACAATTGTCACATTAAAAACTTTCTCCATCTATATCCACATAAAATCAATATTTTCCTCATCATATAAATCAATAATTTAATTATTCACAAATAATATTACAGAATCACAATACTGACAACCAGGCCGTTCCCAGGAAAGAGGGGGCTTTCCAATAAGAATTTTTTCTTACTGGCGCGCAATTAGGTGACCAAACCTCTCCTTAGACAGAACTTTCTAGACATTGCCAATAGTGTTATCAAATAATATTATTCAGATAATATGAATTATTGCTTCGATAATGAAAAATACTGTGTAATGACAATTATTGAAACAACAGCAATATAAAAATATCAACGCAACAGTTATTGAACCAATATAATAAAATACTGAACAATAATTACTGTAACCATTATTGAGTAGTGCCTTCTTACGTAAGAGTCAATAATTGGTGCAATACCGTGTGCTATTGTGCAACAACGCGTATTACTGTGTTTTAACCACCGGGTATTCCAACAGTGTAAACGGTAACAACTACGCCGTTATTTTTAAACAACTTATATTTGTCGTTTTCTTCCTCCAATCGCTTTCCGTTATGGGGCCCACACATGGCTGCGCCGTCGTACGAATATTCCCCGACAGTACGAATATTCCACGACCAAACGAATATTCCCCGACAACAAAGAATATTTTATATTATTTTGAAATATTTACGTATTTTACCCATAACTATCCACATTAATCACATCAACCCTTACTATTTCAAAATAATAATTAGAGGAAATTAAATTTCATTTATTAATTATTTGGGGTTTTACAATATGTGTGTGTGTATATTGTATATATATATATATATATATATATGTAAGTTATTAATTAATTAATGCAAGTTATTAATATATATGTGTTTATATATATAATAACTTATATATATAAATGTATATGTAAGTTATTAATTAATGAATATAAGTTAAAGTGATTAATTAATGAATCTAAGTTATGATTTATTAATATATATATATACACACACGTATATATTAATAACTTATATAAATAAATGTAAGTGATTAATCAATGAATGTAAGTTATTAATAAATACATATATTATATATATTATATATATTAAATTATTAACAACTTATATAGGTAAATTATTAATTAATAATTTACATTAATTAATAACTTAATTAATGTAAATATTAAGTGTGTGTGTGTGTATATATATATATATATATATATATATATATATATATATATATATATAAGTTATTCGGATACGGATTCCAGATATCGAAATCCGGATATCCGTATCCGCCGGATATATTTACGGACGGATGTTAATCGAATACGAATACGCCTATATCCGTATTCGTATCCGTTTATTTACGGATACCTTTAAACCGAATACGGATATATCTGTTTTTTTCGAATACGAATAATATCCGTTTTTTTTCGAATACGGATGCGGACGAATACGAATTTTCCGGTTACCGTTTACAGCCCTAGTAGTGTCTCTCATCCAATTAAAATACAAACTAACTTGTATCTCTCCTTAAATAAGAGAGAGAATAGAATGGAGTAAGGAGTATTTTTATAGGAATAAAATTCCTTGGAAAGTGGAGAAGAATTAGGTGTTGTGTTTTTATGGAAATAAATTTACTTGGAAAGTGTTGCACTTGAAAAGAGAGATTTAGGGGTAAATCAGGAAAATATGAGAAAATTTCTCCTAAAAATCTGCAAACGGAATCAGTTTTTTTCTCTAAAACGACGGTTAATATGGAACCGAGGGAGTACATGCAAATAGAAAGTTGACAAGCAGACGAAGTTTTATGTGTGTCAGTATTTTATTAGTCAATTAATTAATTTATTAAAAAATAAACTTGAATTCATATTTTTATATATCTTAAGTTAGTAAAATGTGGGAACAACTTAATAATGTAGGCTAGCTAGATACAAGAGAAATAATAGATATAATTATAATATAAATAAATAAATTGTAATTTTCGTACAGGAGAGGTAATTCTTACTTACTGACCGCAAAAGAGGTGGTTCTTAACTACTAGTTAGATTTTCAGTGCTTGGTCTCCTTGTCATATACTCATATATAATCCCAATTTGAAACATGAAATTGTGGGACCTAATGTTCCTCACTAGTAGTAAGAAAAAAAGGAAAAAAATACTGATTATTATACATCACCTTGCCATTTTTTCTTCTAACTATTTTTTAATTAGGGTTTTAAATTGGAGATATATAGTTGAGTAGATACAAATAAATATCTCGTAAATTTAATTAGTTTTATTCTGAAGATGTTTAGTATTTGTGTTTAAAAATTAATATAGAAAATTAATATTTTCACAAATAAATTTGATAATTTCACAAGTTAATTCTCACAAGAATTAATATATATATATATATATATATATATATATATATATATATAGGGTCAGGATCAGGTAAAGACTCCCTTACTTTGTTAAAATGCGGACTTTTTTTTTGGTTTTTTTTAAAAAATAACTAATTTTTTTTTAAATATTTTATGGAACTGAATTTTTTTCATAATACAGTGTTTTGGATGTGATTTGGATACGTATAACAAATTCACAAATTCAGTTCTTCTCCAAAGCTCTAGTTATAATGTATCTGAGTTTTTCCTCATTAAACCAACTCCATATATTGTTTTGACATTTACATGTATCTCACACAAATTCACAAATAATAGGTTTCGAAAATTATGAAGGTGAAAAGAGCTAGAAGAAGAATTAAAAAATTAGTGTCTTGACAATTAAGTACATAATAGATTTTTATTTTTTTTAGTACAATATGGATTTATATTTTCATGCCTTAATTGGGTTGGGTGCTTCCTTTATTCCTTAAATTAGGTCTTTGCTCCACTTGCCATACATTGGCCACCCTTTGAAAGGACATTGCCCATTTTAATTTTCTTTTTTGGTGATTGAGACCCACCGTATTATTCTTGTGGAAATAGACAAATTAGGGCACGACCCTTTCACTGTATTTGTTGGTTCTTATGCCTATATATT
This sequence comes from Panax japonicus, assembly GCA_020205505.1. Classification (NCBI taxonomy): domain Eukaryota; kingdom Viridiplantae; phylum Streptophyta; class Magnoliopsida; order Apiales; family Araliaceae; genus Panax; species Panax japonicus. The sequence goes on from CM035101.1 coordinate 73,002,798, forward strand.
CTATATCGGATATCATATATCAGAGAAAATATAAGCCTTTAATAATTTCTTTCAAGAAAGAATATCTTAATATTTTCATATTGGTTGGCTTTGGATATTACATTATTTTTTTATGATTCTAAAATGGGAATAATGGTCATACACAGCTGTGTATGTTTTATTTATGCACAGTCGGTCAAATCTACGTCGTTTTTGCATATTTATTTTTTTAATAAAAAAACATTTCCTTTTCCCCCAAATTAGAAATCAAAAACAAATATTTCAAAAAGACGTAATTTTGACAGACTGTGCATAAATAAAATATACACAGCTTTGCATGGCCATATTGCCCTTCAAAAATATATGACCAAAATAATTTTTATTTTTTTTTCAATCATGGGAGCTAAATGTGGCGAACTTTATTCCTACAATTTTTTATTTTTAAAATATTTCTTATGGTTTCCCCAATTCCAAAAAATACATATGTTACCACATATTGATAAAATAATTTAAATAAGCAACCTAACTAATAGATTAATTAAATAGTCAAAATAAGTAACTCAATATTTGTCTGATATTTTATATTCTACTGATAAATGATTGTTCGATAAAAAGGAATATAAAAATATAAGCGTTTGATCAGCTAGAGCCATGTATTCGTAGGGGAGGGGGGGGAGGTAGGCTACGTTTAATTTGTTACTTAATTTATATAAACAGCTCTATTTGTATGCATATATAATTATTTGCATGTATGACACTTATCACGGCTTATGACTTATGAGTCAAGAGTAAAGATGTATTTTGATTTTTCTTTAATTAAGTTATAAATTTTAAAATTGGAAAATGATTAATATTTTTAATTTAGTACGAAGGACTATAACAATTTTATGAAATAACTAAAAATAGTTTAAAATCACAAAATAATGAGAAGTGAAAAATAACAATTTAGTACGTTATTTTAATGCTTTATATTTTTATGTCCGCCTAGAATTTTTTTTATATTTTCTCCTATTTTTTGGGTCATATAATATTTCAAAAAACTTGACATGCCACGTGAATGCTGACCCACACGCTTCTCCAATTGTGTCCAAGTGAACAACTCTGCCATAAAATTCAACTGGACCCACTTACCATTTCATTATTAATGTTATTATTATTGTTATATATCTATCTAATAAAATACAAATGATTTTAAATTTTCCGCTCACTCAATAAATCATCTGGGCCGTTCAAAGTTTGGAATAAATCCCACCATTCATACATCTATCTAATAAAATACATCTATCTATCTAATAATCTAATAATAATTTAATAAAATATAAATGATTTTAAATTTTACGCTCACTCAATAAATTATTTTGGTCGTTCAAAGTTTGAGATAAATCATATTGTTCATACAGTGCCGGAGGCAAGGGACCTAGCTAGTCTATCTAATAAAATATAAATAATTTTGAATTTTCCGCTCACTCAATAAATCATCTGGGCCGTCCAAAGTTTGGAATAAATCCCACCGTTCATACATCTATCTAATAAAATACATCTATTTATCTAATAATCTAATACTAATAATTTAATAAAATACAAATGACTTTAAATTTTCCGCACACTCAATAAATTATTTTGGTCGTTCAAAGTTTGAGATAAATCATATTATCCATACAGTGCCGGAGGCACGAGACCCAGCTACTATTCTTATATTATGTAGTACTTTACTCCTATTAATAGTAATACTGTTTGTATTTTTACAACGTTATTCATATGTGTTTGTAAGTTTTTATTTGAGAAGGAAAAACGAAGAGAAGATAATGGAAAATAATTTAAAATTTTCAAAATTTTATGTTTGTGAGTTTTTTTAAAGGGTAATGGAAGGGGTTTGGAGGTAAAATAAATTTTATTTTTGACTCAAAATTTTCTCCCAAAAGTGAGAATTTGAAGGGATGGGAATATGAGACATTTTATATTACCAATATTAACCTTTTTAAAATAAATAATATGACATTATTAAATCATTTGAAACAAAACAAAAACCAACCTTATATATTATCAAACGACTACAATAATCAGAGGAGGGAAAACTAAATACGAATCGGCTATAGTGACGGTTTTATCTGTCGTTATAGAATAAAAAATCGGCTTTATTTGCTATAGCGATGGATAAAATCGTCGTTAGAGTCGGTTCGTTTTTAGTTCGTTTCCTATAGTTTTATATATATATGTGTGTGTGTGTAACAAGACAAAAAAAAGACTAAGCAAAATAATTCTAATAGATAGACATTATTAAATCATATCATTTCTTATATTTATATATAAGGGTAATATAGTAATAGTGTAATTTAAAAATAAGAATTATTTCCTTCTAAACTCAAAAACAAGAGAAAATTTAATTAAAATCTCCTCTCCTCTCTTCTCATCCTTTCTTTTCTAAAACTCACAAACGTGACAAATGAAAACTATAATCTCTTCCCATTCATTCCCCTCCTACTTTCCCTTCACATATCATCCCTCCAAACTCACAAATGCATTATGAAGAGATGTGAATTATCAAGGGATGAACAAAATATAAATTTCATATATATTGTGTTTAAAAAGGTAAAAAAAAAAAGAATAAATAAATAAAGTTTTAAATTTCTCGTTAGTGATCCCACAAGATTTTATAAAGTGATGAGTAATTTTTTTTTATACTAATAGATTTTACTAAATGACATAATTACTCATCACTTTATAATTAAACCCTACTATTGCTACCGCTACCGCTACAACAGATGTTTGCCTAGGAATGAAATGAACCCACTTATTTGGAAATGAATGAAAAATAACTTTCAGATTTAAAAAAGAATAATTAAATAAATGAAATGATCATTCCATTTGACTAACTAAACATATTTTAAATCATGTTAATTTTGATAAAAGAGAAAAGAAAAAAAGTTCGTATTTAATGCACAAGAAACACCATAAAATTACTTGGACCTCTTAAGGTAGAGGAACGGCCCGAGGACTTCCTTATTGAAAAAGACCAATCACTCCCAATGGACCGCCAGGTTTTGCCCACTACAACTATGGAATTTTTACAAATTAACCCTTTAATATTCTATTTTAAAAGAGAATATGCCTAAACTAAATATTAATGTAATAATAAAATTTTATAAATTTAAGTGAAATAAAAGTTCATATACTCTCATGTACTATTTTATCATTAAGTTGCTAAGTGATAAATCAACATAAACATAACATTATAGCCCATACACATCATTTTGTATCAAAAAAAATTTCAACCATTCTTTAATTATCATAATATTATTTATTTTTAAAACTAAAAGACATTATACTAACTTATAATTCTACAATGATTTTATTTTAAAATAACTATATACTAAAAATATAAGAAAAATAGTATGAAAAAATAATAACTAATATTAGAAAGCGTAGCATATATTGATTTAAGTATAGTTAATAGATTTTTACTATTATAAAGTTAAAATATCTAAAATGTATTATTTACTAAAAAAATGATATATTAGAAGAACAAATTTATAGTTATTAGCTTGTTATAATTTCTTTACTTTCAAAATTTACTTGTAATGTTGAGAGGCAAGAACAATTAACAATATAATTTTATTGTTAAAATGTGTTAAATTCGAATTAATTTAGAATTAATCTAGAAATAGGTTGAATAATTAATTCACGTTTATAAATTTTCGGGTGGAGGGAGTATTTATCACTTTCATTTGCTCAATTATTTAAAAATTAGAAGTCTAAATATTTAAAATAAGTCTAAAGTGAATTTTGAATCAAGTTGAATTAAATAGTTGTCAATTGTCACATATATATTATAACTCGCATTCTTCATAAATATAATAAAATAAAATAAACTTTTTATAACTATGTAAATTGTAATCTATGTATTGAGAATAAATTATAAATAAAAATTTTCATAAACATATTATTAAAGTTTTAATCAAGTATATATTTGAGAAAAAATAATTAAATATTCAATGAAAACTTTTGAATCTATAAATATTTATAAATATTCATACACACTACAATATTACTCCACACACATAAAATGAACATCTAAATATTAATAAGTAAAGCATTCATTTTAAATTTTAGGATTTCAAAAATGATGAAAATTTATTAAATTGTAATTTAGATCATTGATTATTATATTTAAATATTAATTAAAAATAAATAAATTAACATTCATTTATTAATAAACCATATTTTAAAACTCATTATTATTTTTTATTTTAATTATAGTTAGGGTTATAAATAGTAACAAAAAAAATCATATAAATTATTAGAGATACGGAAGATCCGTATATATCCGTTTACATCCCACTCTCAGGAATAGCTTGTAGAGTTGGCAATGTCGTCTTCATCTATTTGGTCTTCATCTATTTTTTGCTCCATCTATCTGTATCAATGGAGTACTAATTACTAGTAAATTCACACACATATATATATATATATTAGATGTGTTTCGTGCCTCCGTTACTGTATGGACGTTGAAATTTATTTTAAATTTTGGATTATTCATATGATTTACTTGACTGACCGAAAAATCTAAAATTATTTGTATTTTATTAAATTAGATACGCGTGTATATATTTATATAAATATGTAGGTATATTTTTTTTTCTCTCTCGCTCCAATCTCTTCACCTAATTTTTTTACTCTCTTCCGCATTTACTCGCACACAATATCTCCATTAATTGCTTGCTGTACTACTTGAAGACCTGGAGAGGGAAAATTGCATAGTTTTAGCGAGAGAAGGTGTAAAAAAAATGCCTCTGGTAGGAGTTAGGTGAGGAATGAGTACAGATTGGGAATGCCGGAGCTATACAAAGAAGCTAACAGAGAAGATCCGAAAGCATTGCTTGATGGAGTAGCTGTTGCTGGTCTTGTTGGCATTTTGCGTCAATTAGGTGATCTTGCTTGTTGGTTTGTGGTTTTAATAATGACAATATATTTTATGAAAATATTCTCTACTTGTACGTAATAATGAATTGCATAGTTTTAGGGGGAGCCATATATTTAGGGGGAGTTATATATTATCATCAGTAAAAAGGGAGAGATTGTTGGTTTATATGTTTATGTTTTAATGATGATAATATGTTTTGCATGTAAATAATATATTTTTAATGATGACAATGTTTTATGGACTAAACTGTTTTTATATAATAAGTCATGTTTGTATGCATGTTAATAGTAGCATGAAAGTATACTGCAGGTTGGTCACGTGCTTCAAAATTAATGTAAGTTGGTTCACATATTTTCTGTTTTATATATCCTGTTTTGGGTTGAAGACTAATTCAAATATGTATGTTATATCAATTCACGTGTCTTTAATATTTTTTAGGAATTGGTATATTTATGGACTCTTATTTAAAATGGAACATCAGTTATTTTTTAGAGTCTTGCTTCAGCAGTTGGTGTTTTAAAGGAATTTTGTTAATAGTCAAATAAGGACTCTATCTTACTTACTGAGTTGTTGTTTTAAAGGAAACTTGTTAACAATCAAGTTGGACTCTTTCAGCTAGTCTTTATATTTTATTTGACTACTTCTCTTATCTACTGAGTTGTTATTACTAACGTATTTTACTATTTCAAAGTACTAGCTGTTTTATTGGAACGATACATTATGGCTGTTGCAATTGGAACGTTCATTATAGCCGTTGCTCTCTCTTCTATATATCCTGTTTTTCTCGGCTTCATGGAGTGACACAAGACTGCAGAACATAATCTTCAAGAGAGCTATCTAAAGATAATCATTCTTATATTCTTGGTTGACAGTGTTCTTATATCCTTTATTTCAATATCTATTGTAACCATAGTAGTACAAGTCTAGAATTGGCTTGGGATTTTTATTTTAGTAATATTCAGTCTGTACAACGAAGGTATCAAAGTCTCAGAAGTGAGAGGTGTTGCAGAGGTGCAAAGGGGGCAGAGGTGTCCAAGTGATCGTCGTTGCAACAGGGAGTTATTTATTTTGTAATTGCTTAGTATTATTTTAATAAAGTGAGTCTCCAATCCTAGTTGGGATTGGACGTGGATTAGGCTACTAGACTAGAGGATAGGGGCTGAACCACGTAAAAAATCTCGGTGTGCTTTATTTTTCGTGTTTCTGTTTTTAAGCTTTATATTCTGCCGATTTTGGTTTTAGTTGGAGAAATTTTATACTAATACGGACAGGTATTAGCTGTCCGTTTTTAACAGTTAAGAATATAACTAATACGGACAGGGTTAGACCGTCCGATTACAGTCTGCTATAGTTAACTTTGAAAATTGGTAGTTGTAGATCACTTCTAAGTATTTACACATATTCACCCTCCTCTAGGTGTGCTTAATTACAAAATTACATTGCTGAGTAATTTTCAACTTTCCCTCTTCTTTTTTCTTCCTTCTTTTTGTGTTTCGTAGTGGAATTTAGTACCAAAGTTCTAAGCTTTTATTATTTTAAAGCAAGGAATTGGACTAGTGAGGTTCAATTTGTATAACTATGTGAATTTGTTTAATTTGAGAAAAGATATAGGATGCTATCAAGTTTATTGATTGCAATTACAAGGTTAAAGGGTAAGGTCAAGGCGTCAAGCTTGACACAGGGGTAACTAGATTTATATGAAAATGTGCATGCATGTGATGGGCTGAATGCGTGCGAGTGTGTCTACCTCAGAAGTTGCAAATACAAGGCATAAGTAGTGGTTTGCCAAAGCTTCTATCCCTTTTGATGAATTGTGAAATTTACAGATGAGTCTATATAAAAATGTATATAGGAGTTTATATATTTCAGTGATTATTGTAGCTTCTATCCCTTTATATATTTATATTTATTTACTGAACCGGGGGTTTCAGTTATTATTTTAGCTTGTTACGGAGAGAACTCAAAAAAATGCCATGGAACTTGTGAATATCACTTGCGAGTTATATCTTCTAATTATATTGATTGAACTTATTAAGGCTAGTGCATGATATTTTTGGCTAGTTTGGGGGTTAACAATGACCATAGATGGTGACAGCTAGCTGTAGTCAGATGGGGTTGATGATCGATCATAGGGTTATGACCTGGGTGGTAGGGTGTTGACAACTTGTTGGTGGAAATGATAGTGGTATTCCAAAATGGTAATGCTACAGTGTGGTATCCACTCCTTGGCTTGAGAAGCCGTAATGCTATGGTCAAGCAATAATTTCTCCTTTTAATTTTTGCAGTTAAAACTTAACCCAACTCAAAGCTATGGTTAAGCAAGTTGAATGTGTAAATTCTTTCTTTTTTATTCAAAACTATAACTTTTAATTGATAAAAGAAGTGTTTTGAGACAAAAGGTGCCCTTAGAGTTCAACTTTTATGAGAAAATTTGGTTGACTTATAACATTTAGTAGCTAAGTTTCACTTTTATACTAACCATTTATTACCCATCTTCTTTTACACAACTAGTGTGAAGTTAACTTGGGGTTGAGCATGCTTGAGCCTGTAGCTCCTCTATGCATGTTATGACGAATTGATGTAGGGTTTCACATCTTAATGCATATCAAACTAGATGAGCAAAGAAAAAAAATACTGTCTTGGAACAAGTGCTATTTATACTGTTTAGTGTAAACATCCTGTAATATCAGGAGTTTGTTCTAATTACATTTCTTACCTTCAATACTGATATAGAATCTTCAACTTGTGGTAGCTTTGCAGCAGAGGTTTTTCATGGATTACAAGAAGAAGCAATGCTTACATGTTCCAGAAGTCATAAGTTGATGATTCGTGTGCAAAAAATTGAAGCTGCACTTCCTCCTCTTGAAAAGACCATATTGGCCCAGAGAAGCCACATACACTTTGCGTACACTACTGGTATGGCTCATGTACTCATGCAGTCATGTTAACAATTTCTAATTGCCATATTTGTTTAGTTGTTGATAACTACCCAGTCATATTTTCAGTAAAAAAATCATCACACCAACTCAATGTAACAATTAGGGGTAACCTTAAATCAAAGCAGAATGATTAGGGGTAAACAGAAATAGAGGTCAGAGGAATTTTTACAGTTCCTGTGCTTAGTAGCTATATTGCACGGGACCTGTATTTTTGCTCAATGTGGATAGGAGGCTTAGCTAATTATGGATTTAGATCTGCAGGCTGAAAGGTAACCAGGTTACACATTGTCTGCGATACCAGTTCTAGTACATAGGCTTTAAAGAAAATGTATTAGATGACTAATAACCAAAGTAAGAATTTAAAATGTGATTTATAAATATTGTAACAGTAACTCCTCTATTCAGCCACAATAAAAAATGACCTTCTATATGGTGATCAAGATATTTGAACCATTTGATCTACGTCAAAAAATTACGGTAGTGCTCATGCAACTCATATCTCATGCTCACAATTAAGATTTGTTAAGCTTGTATCTCATTAAGTACTGAACTCAGGAGATGTAACACCTGTGTGTGGAGTTATAGGAAGGTGTTGAGATACAAAGTCCCACACCGGGCAATGTAAGCCTTAAGACTCGCTATATATTCCTGGGAGGATACTCTACTCATTGCCAGTTGGTTTTGAGTTGGATGCTTTAACATGATATCCAATGGCCCACATACTTAACTATACCCATTATAAACATATTGTCCCAATTGGTTGATGTTTCAACAGAAGGCTGTAATACTGGAACTTACAAACTGGGTTACATATATCTTAATAATTAATAGTGGGGTTGCTATGATTTAGCCAATTTGTACAAAAAGGAATTGAACAGTTACGTGATTATTAATCATCATTCATTTTATTTCTAAATTGATCTAGCCACTTCTTCAAGTCCTTTATAGGAAGCAGTTGATTTGCAGGTTCTAACTGGCATGCCCGTCTCCAAAGTGTACAAAATCACTTCATATATGGTGATTTGCCGCGCTTCATTATGGATTCATATGAAGAATGTCGCGGTCCTCCATGTTTGCACTTGCTTGACAAGTATGACCAACTTTTTCAATTTCTAGGATCATCCCTGGTGGCTCAAGTTAACTTTTAGCTTTGTATTTTAGGTTTGACACTGGCGGCCCAGGATCTTGCTTAAAGAGATATTCAGATCCAACCTTCTTCAGGAGAGAATCAGCAGGCTTTGATGAAGCATATGTTGAGAAAGTCCGAAGAGATAAGAAGACTCATAAAAGAAAGGTATGTCTGAAACTATGGCAAATCTTTACTACAGTGTTCCTGTTTCCATCTTATTAGTTTACTCCATAGACACATTCAACCATATTGCTTCTTAAGAATCCATGATATAATATTATTGTGGATGAATTACATATTTACATCGTATATTCTTTATGAAGTATGATAACAAAATGAAGATAATTTATTTGAAGGGCTTAATTTTAACCAAATCTCATAGCTAATTGCCAATTGTTAATTATCCTAATTTAGTGTAAACTGAGTGCTGATAAACTCAACTACTACCTACTATGTTGGAAATATGATCATAATTTTTTTACAACACAATATTGAGCAGAAGAAGAGAACGTGGCTTAAGAATGGAGAAGTACCACATGGAGAATCACATGGTATGCCTGTATCCAGTCATAGTGGCAGGAACTGTGTAGTGTAGAAAGTAGTTTTTTTGGTTTACCATGAAACCATTGCTGTTATGGTGTGATTTTTACTCTATATTTTTAATCTGACTTTGTAGAATGCGGTATGCTTCTCAAAACTGTGGTAAACAACCTTCTTCTCAGACTGTCTCAACATTTGATGCTGCATTAAAATCTGAACTGGGAGAGAAATCGCATTCTTTTGATTCCAGAGCTGGGTCAGGTTACATAGAATGTATTTGCAGTCCAAGCTATACCATGAAATCTGATGGACGTGAACCGGAGGAAATCTCTTCTCAATTTAAGCTGCACGGTGATACGCTTGATACATATTCTCTTGACGAACAAAGAGGAGTTAATTCTCAGGAGCTAATTGGCTCCAGGTCATCTTGTCTTGGGATGAAAAGACAGAAATAAAGGAGCCTATAGGACTACATATTGATAGTGATGAAACAACAGAGATGATCCTTACAAACTTTGATCTAGATTATCCAAGGGGGAAAGTTGTTAAATTAAGAACTGATTATCAGATGGATTTCAACTTTGATAATGAAAGCATGCAAGCATTAGGTCTCTGGTGGGAACCAGTTTGATGACATCGAAACTGAGACAGACAATTACATGGATTCACTTGACACCATTGACTTAGAATCTGCAACTTTTTTAGAGTGCCAAACAAAGAGAGAAGTAGAGCAATTCTCCACTTTGAACAACAAACCAGTAGATAAGGGAATTCATAGGCTTACACCACAGCACTCAGACAGCCATTCATTAAATTTTGAACCTCATGTTCCAGATTCTGAAATTCATTTAGAGTGCCAAACAAAGCCAGAAGTGGTGCAATTCTCGGCTTTGAACAATAAAGCAGTGGATGAGGGAATGCATAGGCTTACACCTCAGCACTCAAACGGCCATCCATCGATTTTTGGACCTAATGTTCCAGTTCACATCCCCTTAAACATAGCTATATCTAAAGAAAACTACAGCTCAGTCTCCCCTGAATCTCCTAAGGAAGCTAACAGTTTGTTAAACAAAGAAGCATCCATCACTAAACCCAACTCGATACCCTCAGAGTGTCAGTCCCATGTACTGTCTCCTCAAAAGGTTGCCGAATCTTTGACTCTAAATACCTTCCCTGATATTGATTCAAGTGGAAGTGATGATATTCTTGATGGTTCAAATGCAGAAATTGTTGTCAGAAATTTGTCATTCTCTAAGTCAAGGGAACCCAGTTTACAGACTCCTAAGAGTGATTCTATCTTAAATAGTTCTTGTGAGTGGCAAAACTTTCCATCTTTGCCTTCTAGTGTTACTGGAATTAACTTCTGGACAAATGGTGGCCTGCTGGGACTTGAGTCAACAAAACCTCCAGATTTCAGTGTCATGAATTCTGTGAATCACGATTCTGTGGCCAATAGTAAAGAGGAAACAGATTTTTGTTCAGATCAAAGTACCTTTCTCGAGGGTGATGGAAATGCAGCAAAAACTAATATCGTCAAGAATTCCAAATTGGCTAAACTGGATATAAGCTCTATATGCTCCACATCATGCCATAAGGATCAGGAAGATAGTATCTCGATGATGAGTACGTCGTGGAGATCTTCACAAGTTCATTTAAATGTCAAACTTGAGGATTCTACTGATTTTCACCTTAGTATTGGCTCTAATCAATCCCACAAGCTTGGTTTTTGTGAAACAAGTTCGAAGATACCTGGAACTGAGGAGCCAGTCAATCCAGATATCCAAGCTACTAAATCCTGCAAGTATGATGGCAAAAATTCATCTCGGATGTTTGAATTTACCAATAGATTACTTGTAAATGGTTTTCAAAGAAAAGTATCTCATGTTGGGGATGACAATTTTGTCAGCTGTGTCAAAAATGGTGTTTCTGAGCAGTTTGGAAGTTGATCTTCATTCATGTCACCTTCATCATCACCACCGCTTGAACATATGAAAGTATCTTTTCAGCCTATAGACATCTTTGAGACTTCCAAACTGAAACTGAAGTTCCCTGATGCAAGTGAGTGTCGTGAAAGTGGTGGAGATATGTTTCCTTCATTTCAGTTAGTCCCAGAGCAATCTATATCATTGCAGGATCTTGGTTTAGACTCTGATGATGCCATATTCTGTAAATCTTCTCCTAATAGGTCTGATGATTGTCTTGGCCATTACTCTGAGTCGGATTCTGAGCAATGGGAAGCTGGAGAATCTCCCAGATGCAAGGATCATGAGATATACGATGCTTTATGCAGAATCTCAACAACAGACTCAGTTTCAAGCGATCTGGAGATAGGGAGAAATGCTCAGGGAGTCATAGTTGACAACTATGAACTTCAAAATCCTTTTACTGAAAATTGTATGCAGCCTTCTCAGTGTCGTGTATTTGATCTTCCTAGCTTTGATACCCTGAACCCTTCATTCGGGCAAGAATTACACAATGATTTTCATGCTAAGTTGCCAAGAATCGGACTTTTCTAAGGAGCCTACACCCCCTTCTCCACCTCTCCCTCCAGTGGAATGGCGGGCTATGAAACCAAATTCAGATGTGGCAATAGAGAAGCAAGATACTTCCTTTGAAGCCCTCAAACATGCAATTGATCTGAAGCAATCGCCTTCTACAACTTCCCAGCAACCTAAGCCAGCACCAGTTAAACATGACCAAAACACCGATGCACTTATATGTACAACAAGAAGCAAGGTTCTTATGATATCTGTCTCTTTTTGCGCACTTAGTAAATCAGGCCAGAAGCTTGTCATATGTGGCTGAGTTAGTTTATGTTAATAATGAAAGTAACAAGCATTGAAGCAACTGCATCGATTAATGTTGGTTTCTATATATGCAGCAGCCAGACGGGCAGAAGGATGCTAAGCAACCCTCACACGGCAAGGAAATGAATGAAAAAGAAGACTTCCTGCAACAAATTAAGACAAAAGTGAGTAGCCATTTTCTTAGCTTTGATAGCCAAGTGAACTTGATGCTATATTATTGTGAGGTTGCACTGGTTTCTGGGGAAGGGATAAATGTGCCAAAGAATGATCACGTATTGCTCCCATTAAGATAACTTGCTTTATTGTCAGTGGGAAACCTTGGTCGTTCAATTGAGCTGCTTAACTCTTAAATCATTCAATTGAGGCCACAATTGTGAAAAAAAAATAACTACAAGACATGCTCCATTTTCTTGAAAAAATTGTGCCGATGATGAGCACAACCATATATTCGAAACTTGAAACGCATGTATGTTTCTCATTTGCACAAAATATGTTAATGCTTGTAATTTTGATTAATCATGACATATATTGTTGGGTGCACTCAATGGGGCTCCAACATCATAAATTTTAGGACAATTGGTAACTAACTTGGCATATAATAGTTCAATAAAGTCTTGAATCAATTATTTTTACTCCATTTAGTTCCTCGTTATGTTGGTGGAATTGCATTTTGTTCTGTTTGTTCATTATGATACACCGTGGTTTGTCTAGCTTAAGCAAGTTAGGGGTCTCATGTGTGTGTGAGTGCATCATATTAATCATTTTTTGTCCATTTCTAATTGTTTAATTTATTATCAAAATTGGTACTGAACTGACAAACATGTTTTTTGGAAGCTTCTTATGATTCATATTTTGTCCAGAAAGCTAATAAAAGCTATCTTATTACCTTCCAAAATAAATATTATTTCTATGTAACGAGTTTGATTGATTCTTATTATCTTGTGCATTAACCTCTGTTATCTTGTTCCAGTCATTCAGTCTCCGACGCACCATGTCTGATCGACCAGCCTCTACACCAGGTGCCCCTGCCAACGTAAAAGTCACTGCAATTTTGGAAAAATCAAATGCAATCCGTCAGGTCAGGTTCTCTCTCTCTGTTAACCTTTTTCCATCTCTCTGAGACTTGATCCAACATCAAGTCGATTTGTCAGGATGTTGGAGGCGATGATGATAGCTGGAGTGACACATGAATTCATGTTGGCATCAGAATCCAATCTTGTCCCACTGGATTCCTGAATTTGGTTAGGCTGCGATGAGAGTGGTTAGCATGAAGTTAATTTTGATCAATTGGCGAATATAGTGTTGACACACAGGCCTGGGAGGTGATCTCTCTATGTGTCAGCACTGTATTGATTAATTGACTAAATTACCATGAAGTTAACTTCATGGTAACCGGATCCGGCTGCGATATATATGTGAATAAAATGAGTTCATTTTGTATTTAGTTTAGCGCATTTCTTTTATCTTCAATAGGTCATAGTTCGCTTAATGTTGTAAGCATTTGGTTCAGAAATGAGCTCCAAAATATTCCTATAAAGATATCCTTTAGGCAGTTATTTAAGCATAGAGCCCAAGTGTTAACTCCATCCAATATAATGTTCATCTAATAGTATTCAACCCTATGTGAGATTTATCATGGAACACCACATGTCTAATTTACCAACCAATAAATGGAAGTTCCATTCACATTCCTATCAGTAATATTTGACAACCATTTTCTTCTTCCTTAGCATGTGCTTCTGAAAGTTTCTCTCTTTGCAGGATGTCCCAAAATAAATTTCATTTCTAGAATCAATTGTATCACTCATCATAATTATTTAAGACGCGGATTTTGGATATTGATTATATTATAGTTATTGACATTTATAAGTGGACTCTTATTTTGAGACAGAGGGCAGAACCCTATCCTTCTGTCTTCTACCTTTGAAATGATGGACGCATTCTATTGTGTATCGGTCTCAAGAATGAGCAAGCTCCGGACCATGTGCACTGAACAAACAAGAGGAGTTTGGAAAAATTGAAACAAAAACTTTGTATTCTTTAATAAATCATTTGCTTCTTAGCAAGAATCAAGGGAAAGTGAACATGTTCTTGAAAAAGAAACTCAAGAATGGTTTGTCCTCCTCCCTTTTCTGCTCACTCGTAGGGGTTAGAATATGAGTAGCTAGGGCTCCTATAGTCATTTTTTGCATTGGTTCTAACAGAGTCGAGCCAGAGTAATGTTGCACATACTCTCAAAATTTTTATAGATTAAAATTATTGAATCTAAAGTATTCAAAAATTGTTTTTTTATAGATTAAAGATAGATGGTCAATATTGGTAAAAGTGGGAGTGGGAGTGAATAATTTATTCGTGTTGTAGATAAAAACTAAATGAATGGCAATAATGCAATATTATAAACAAAGGGGGGAAATAATTTGTTCAGTACAATATGTTCATAAGGAGTATAAATATAATGATATAAGATTGGCCTTTTCCTAGACATCCATTTGAAATTGTTCCTCGACTCTTTGAAATATGTAAGAACAAATAGGATTCCATGTAGTTCTCTAGAACAAAGCATTTATATAATTTATATAGATCATATGTTTAGAACATGTTCAAAACACAATTATAACCATCTAATCAAAATGATTCTTCTTGTTCATATGTACATGAATTTGTTTGTTTCTACGATTAATATTCTACATAAAAATCTTAGATATATTTAAGTTAAATATAATATTTAACTTAAATATATATATATAAACATAATTTAGAGAGGGTTTATATTTTCATACAAGAACATATTAATATTAGCCTATTTATCCGCGAGAATAATTATATTAAAATATTTTTGACAAATAATTGAAGCAACTAAACTTACAAGTTAAGTAAAAGAAATTGTCCAATCATTTGAAATAAATAAATTAAAAACATTGGGATGAGCGGAGCAATTAACAAAACTCACTCACAAGTTAACATAAAGAAACAAGTTCTTAGTTTAATTAATAACAATGGTATAATAATAAAATTAATTATGAATATATGGAGTATTATTTTTTTATTATTATCGATAAAGAGAAGACTCAAACCCTCTACGAAATAACAAGACTCTTTTTGTTAAATAAAAGACCCCTCGCTCGGACACTGCCTCACCAGCCATGTGTTAAGGGGGGGGGGGGGGGGAACCCTTTTTCATAAGTTAAAAATTGCTAAAAAAATAAATTAAATTATTAAAACTGGATATATGCATGCATATATCCATCTAGTAAACATGACTCTACTCTTTTAGTGGAGTAAAATCTATAATATTATTTCTTCTTCTCTACTTTACTTCATTTTTATTTGAAATACTCTTTTCTTTATATAAAAATAATTTATTTTTTTGTTTTATTAGATTGTCTAAGAAAATAAAAAACACAATTCTAAACAAGTTCACTTTTTAATGATAATAATATTCTTAAATTTGACATATATCATAACTTATTATCATACCATAATAAAAATTAATAATTTATTATTTTAATATACAGAATAGAACAAATATATAAATTTAATATGCATTATTTTTGTGGGAACCATGAGTATTATTTTTAAGCTAACACACAATATTGCTGCTGGCGGCGGTGGAAGTGCTTAATCACCCAACTTAAATTTATCGAAAAAACAATTAATTAAGCTTATAAAGAAGAAAAGAAGGGAATACTTTCTTCTTAATTAATTAATTAATTAAAGCAACTTTTTTTTTGAAACATAATTAGATCAACTTCATATAATTAATGATCCACAACGGCAAGCAACATGCTACTTTAACCTTTCCACCATCAAATGTAGTTTAATTTAAGTTACTAATTTCTTATTAAAAGATATTTTGTGAACAGTATGGGCTCCTTGATACTTGTACAACTGGGTTTCCTCAAGTTGGAAAGACAGAATTACCCTCTCCCCTTTCTATAAGATAGAGTAAACTGAATAAATTCAAATAATTATCATATGGATCATTTTTTATTTCCGTCGATGATTTATTTTCAAATAGAGTTGTTATAGTTGAATCGGTATTTTACTGATTTCACCATGCATATGAGAGTCTTTATATGATATATAGCATTGGATTTTCCAAGATAATTAGAAAAGAAAACCTTTTGTGCCAAAAAAAATTCTTAATTATTACGTGAATAATTATTATTATTAATAATTTTATTAAAAAGATATATACACCATATAATTCCAACAGTAAAACGAAAGTTAGTATAGAATTCTACCAACACAATTTTTTGGCAGATATTGACTATAGATTATTGTTCATATTATATATATACACGTGTATAAATGTTAATTAGTATAGAATTATATCAACTCAACTTTTTGGCAGATATTGACTATAGATCATTGTTGATATGTATGTATGAATAATATATATATATATATAATATAATTATCGAATTCTATTTATCTTCTTTATCAACTCCGAAAGAGACAGTAAAGTACAAAACTCACTCTTCTTAATTCTAACTAAAACAAACGAAAATCCTCCTTTGGTATACCTTACATAGTGGGAAAAGGTACCGGAAATATTGAGGCAACTTTAGTATTATTGGATTATTTCAAGATTCCTTTATTAAAGTTTATATAATCCATCCCATATCAAACCCTACTTTTGGAATTGCATTTGCAACTGCATGCATGTGAAACCTACAAATGCTGAATGATCATGAAAATTAAGGTAACATGCAACAAAGTCATCATCAACATATACATATAAATATACCTAAAAGGAAAGACTTTGAAGCAAAAAGCAACAGCATTACCCTTAATAAACGTCCAACTTTAAGAATCAAGGCACCCTATAGATAATATATATACAAATATATGCCTTCTTACATAGAATATTAAATATCTCATACATGTGTATTCATTATTTTTAATTTCTTGTATAAGTTTTTTAAAAAAAGGTTAATTTATATCCCTCATAATCGGGCTATAATATCATTGGTAGGCATGAAAGT
This sequence comes from Panax japonicus, assembly GCA_020205505.1. Taxonomy (NCBI): domain Eukaryota; kingdom Viridiplantae; phylum Streptophyta; class Magnoliopsida; order Apiales; family Araliaceae; genus Panax; species Panax japonicus. The sequence continues at coordinate 73,020,101 of CM035101.1, forward strand.
GTTTATATATAATAAATCGAGAATTAGTTAACTATTTTTACTTGGAAATAGAATTTGTAAACAAAATGAAAATTAAAGCTTTAATTGTAATTAACATATATGTCGACTGCTTCACATGTATTCCGTTCTAAATTAAATGAGTGCTCACTTTAGAAGTAGAAGGTTTTCTTAAAAAAGTATAATTAAGTACTTTAGTTACATGAATAATTAATGGCCAACATCACAACTTAAATGTGAGGGGTAATTACATGAACAATGGCAAGGATCACTTCGATCTATTGATTTTCCACTAAATTAATCACAGTTTTAGGACAAATTTAAATGCAAACATATATTAATCAATTAATTGTTCACTTGTTTTTCTCTCATCTTCAATTCATTAATCAATTTCGTATTTTTGGTGAATTTCTCTCATGCTCCGTCAATACGAAATCTTAACCCAGTAAAGTACGGTTTCCTTGCTAACACGAGTTAGGTAAATAACTATAGTTGATAATATTTTAACAATATATTTAATATAATGACTTAATTTGCATTTTTTAAATAAAAAACAGTTTAACTGATCATACTCACAATTGTCACATGACATGAGAATATATTTACAATGAAAGTAATCGGATTTCTAAAGAGAATTTTTCAACTCAAAATGTCCATTCCATACTTTATTAGACCTTTAATCTTTATGCTCCCACTTTCATACACTTTGTACGCAACCTAACTGGCATGGGACCCTCACTAAACACAACAAGATGATGACCTGGATAAGCGATGTGGACAAAAAGCTCAGCATCAACCTTTTTAAGCCACCTCTATACTTCTTGGATAAGCAACATATATATTGTATATATACATGTTCATCTACCAACTTTAATTTTTATTTTTATTTTTATTATACACACACACACACACATATATATATATATATATATATTGCATTTTTTGGGTTTATTTTACATATTAATTATGCAGCATTATATTTAGGGTATATGTATTGAGATATACTGTTTTCTAGAGTAATGTCATTTTTCAAAACTATATGTCAAGCGAAATGGCGGTCAAAAAATATTAAACAAAATTAATAAATAATTACTGAATGCATGTTCATCCAGAGTAATGATATTCTTTATTTGCTGATATCAAACCTGTCAAATAATATAAAACAAAATGAGTTATTACTAAAGAATCGAGGTTGATGATCAAGAGCACTGATTTCCACCTCTAATGATTAATGATTAGATATATGCATGGTTTGATAGAAAATTGAATTATAATCCAAAGTTTTATATTTATATATATATATATATATGGGCTATATGTATATACACAGCTGTGTATTGCACAGTAAAACTATGACGACGAATTTTTTGGCCTATGACGACGGTAAACTGTCGCCATAACCTAGAATAGTTATGACGACGGGTGAAATTGTCGCTATAGCCCAAAAAATCGTTGTCATAGCCTATTGTGTAATAAACAGTTGTGTACATATATTTTTCTTTATATATATATATATATATATATATATATATATATATATATATCAGAGCTGGTCCTTGGTTTTTTAAGGCCCAGGGCAAAAAAATTTAAGTGTGCCCCTTTATACAAACTAAATAAAAAAATAAATAAATTATCAACTAATTAATTTTATTAAAATTATAAGAATTTACAAAAGATAAGAAAGAACACTTTAAAATGTCATCGAAGTAAAGACTCATCACATGTACCGACAAAATAAAAATATCAATAAAATCGATAAAACTAATAAAATACATACTATAGTTGACAAGTTTTACTGATTACACAATTGAACTTTTAATTTTTTAAATTATTCCACTAAACTAATTATTATTTTGAAATTGAGTTATTCCGTTAAAAAAAATAAACGGACGTTAATTTTTTATCTACAAAACTAATCACTGTAGTTGGAACGTTTTATTGATTACATCATTGAACTTTTAATTTTTCAAATTACCCTATTAAATTAATTTTAAAAATGATTATGTTAAATATTTTTAAAAATACTTATTATTTACAGTAAAAAATATTAGAAACTTTAATTTTTTTTTTTCCATAAAATGAGTAAAATTTCATAAAACATAAATTTAAAAAAATTAAATTTTTATGAAACCTTACTGATTAAAAAAAAAACTCTTTTTTTTCTTTTGAAAATAAAGTTTATTTTTTTGAATCTATATTTTATAAAATTTTACGTATTTTTTTAAAATATGAAGAATTCTCCAATTTTTTTTCTTGAAAATAATATTTATTTATAAAAATTATTAATTTCTTTTTTGAAAAAATTGAATTAGTTTTTTTATTTATCTTTTACTATTTTTTTGTTTAATTTCTATTTTTAGTTTTTATTTTAAAAATTATAATATTAAGAATGGGTCATTATTTTAAAAAATTAAGTAGACATTAATTTAATTTAAAATCACTTAAATTTTTTTGAATCTATATTTTATGAAACTCTGCTAATTTTATGAAGTAAAAAAGTTTCTAATATTTTTTACTTAAAATAATAATTATTTTTAAAAATATTTAAAATAATTATTTTTAATTAGTTTGATGGAGTAATTTAAAAAATTAAAAGTTCAATAGTGTAATCAGTAAAATGTGCCAGCTACAGTGGATAATTCATTAGTTTTGTGGATAAAAAATTAACGTCCGTTTATTTTTTTTAACGAAATGACTCAATTTCAAAATAATAATTAGTTTAGTAGTGTAATTTAAAAAATCAAAAGTTCAATGGTTTTAATTAATAAAACCTACCAATTACAGTGGGTATTTTTTAGTTTTGCCCAATGAAATCTAAACAACAAAACATAATTTAAAATATTTTCTTGTTACACTTTTAGATGCAAAATCATAAATTATACTATCATATTTAATGTTTTCTAATATATCATTTTCAATACATAATATCGCTAATCTTTTTATTATTATTTTTTTATACATATAAATACATAAATTTATAAAAAAAAAATTGGGCCCCTTTCAATTTTGGGCCCTGGGGGTTGCCTGTTGGCACACCCCAGGGCCGGCTCTGATATCTATCTAATAAATCATCTGGGCCGTCCAAAGTTTGGGATAAATCCCACCGTTCATACATCTATCTAATAAAATACATCTATCTATCTAATAATCTAAAAATAATTTAATTTAATACAAATGACTTTAAATTTTCCGCTCACTCAATAAATTATTTTGGTCGTTTAAAGTTTGAGATAAATCATATTGTCCATACAGTGTCGGAGGCACGGGACCCAGCTAGTATATATATATCAATAATGTGACGCATACTCTGTGACGCATGGTTGAAGAAAAGGATACCTAATTAAGAAGTATATGATTCTTCCATCGATCAGATTATTTGAGTATTTTCCTCCTTTTAGCTTATACATTACTTCGGGACCTCTCGATTTACTTGAACTTATTGCTCATTTTATAATACATACTTTCAAAATTAAATATATATTTTTATATCATGTCGGAGATATATTTTTATATTAAAAATACATAATAAAATTATACTTTTGATTTGTTATTATTTTTTACTACCATATCTAAAATCAGACTATATATAACTTCTTAATTCTTAGTTAGTACAAAAAATATAAATGAAAATCTAAAATTATCCTTAAAAATCGTCAGGTATTTAACTTTGGGACAAAGTATAATAATCTTCATATATATATATATATATATACATATATATATATATATATATATATAGGGAACTCCACCACCTCTTGCCATAAAACATGAGCACTTTCTCTCTCGATCTTTTAGGTATACAATCTAGCTCTATCTTTCTCTCTCTCTAATGGTTGAAGTTCACAACAATAAGGATGTACCAGAAATTAAGCTATTTGGAAAAACCATCACACTACCAGAGAGACAAGTAAAGGATGAAGAGCCACCAGGAAAACTAGCTGATGATGATCAAAATATAGACAAAAGGCCAGACGAGATTATACCATGCCCTAGATGCAAAAGCATGGAAACTAAGTTTTGTTACTTCAACAATTATAATGTTAATCAGCCAAGGCACTTTTGTAAGGGTTGTCAAAGGTATTGGACTGCCGGTGGGGCCCTCCGCAACGTCCCCGTAGGAGCTGGCCGCCGGAAGGCTAAGCCGCCGTGCCGTGGACTTGTCGGCTTCTCGGAGGGTTGCTTGTTTGATGTTGCTGCTGCGTCTGGGATGCAACAGTTTGACTTTGATGTGATGGTGGAAGAGTGGCACATGGGGGCGGCGCAGGGGGATTTCCGGGACGTTTTTCCGGCGAAGAGGCGGAGGAGCATCTCAGGTGGTGAAAGTTGTTGATCCTGTTTTTTGTCTGTTAGTACGTTAATAATTATTCCCAGGTAATTAACAAAGAATTATAAGTGTTGTAGAAAAATGTTGCAAGATAGTGCATCTCTTGACCTTTTATTGTATATACAAGCTGTCACAATTAATTAATAATATTAATAAGATTACTCAATTATTTTTGTAGCTATATTATATATATGTAAGTTATCTACTGGTATTAATTATTTAGGTCAATTATGAGCTTATAAGAAAAAATAAATTAATTATAATTAAGCTTATTTGTCTTGATCAGGTGATTATTTGGTGTGTACGTTATTAATTAATTGCACCATGAAAATTAATCTATTTAGTGGTCTGTCACGTACATCATATAACCCTAGGGATTAATCTTGTGATCATATATATATATATATATATATATATATATATATATATATATATATATATATATATATATATATATAGAGAGAGAAAAATGATCAGGTCCGGGAGTCCGGACCTGATCAAAATCAGGACCAATTTTTTTTTTGTAGAACAACTAAAAAAAAATAAAAAATTATGGAACTAAAATTTTTCCATAATACAGTGTTTTGGGTGTGATTTTAATACCTACACCAACCAATGTATGTACAGTCTGCCCAGACTGTACAGAAATGTTTTGGTATAGGCATCCAAATCACGCCAAAAACACTGTATTATGTAAAAAATTTAGTTCCATAATTTTTTTTAGTTGTTTCAAAAAAAAAGCAAAAAAAAAAAAAGGTTCGGATTTTGATCAGGTCCGGGAGTCCGGACCTGATCCGGCCTCTATATATATATATATACTAGCTGGGTCCCGTGCCTCCGGCACTGTATGGACAATATAATTTATCTCAAATTTTGAATGACCAAAATAATTTATTAAGTGAGCAGGAAATTTAAAGTCATTTGTATTTTATTAAATTATTATTAGATTATTAGATAGATAGATGTATTTTATTAGATAGAAGTATGAACGGTGGGATTTATCCCAAACTTTGGACGGCCCAGATGATTTATTAAGTGAGCGGAAAATTCAAAATCATTTGCATTTTATTAGATAGATATATATATAACTTGGAATCTCTATTGCTAAATTTTTTTATTTGGCAGTGTAACATTTGTGACAGACAGGTAAGGTGGTTACAATTAATCTGTGTTTTCAAATTTCAGCTACTACGTACTTAATTTTAGGCAAATAAAATAAATACTTGGATATTCGATTTAAACTCTTAATTTGAAGATTTAGACTCTAATTTGAGGAATGATAGTTTTTTTTGGTGGTTTGGATATGTATTGATGATTGTAAATTTTGTAGACAGATTTAGAATTTTCTGGATATCTATTTTTAAAGGAAATTTTGCCGAATTTTTTTGAAATTAGTACTGGCTAGCTCGATGTTTTGGTGGTTGGATATATATTGATGATTGAGTATGTATTAATTGTTGTGGTGGTATGTGTCTTTAGATACTATAATATTTTTTCTAATTTTAATTTAATTTTTCGTTACGCCGTGCCTTCAAGCACGAGTTATAGCTAGTATCATATATAATAACTCGGTTCAAAATAGAGTTCGATCATTTTGCTACCGATAGATGGATCCAAAAATCTCTTAATTAATATGATTCCATATAATCATATATAAAGCAACTCGGTCCAAATTCAAGTTTTCTCTCTAAATACTCTTTTTCTTTGATTTTTCTTTTTTGAGATGGAGAGTATTTAATAGGATGAGTATATCTATATAACAAAATACAAATAATTTTGAATTTCTTGCTCATCCTAATAAATCATCTAGACCGTCCAAAGTTTGAGATAAATTTCATCGTCCATAGCGCCGAAATCACGAGACTGTTGCTACTTGCTAGGATATATATATTGGATAGATGATTCTATAGTGCAAATAGTTCATGAGGTCTGTTAAGGATGCTAGTCGGCTAATCAGCAAAAGTATACTAACCAGCACTAATTTTTATATTAAATTTGAACTGATCGATTGACCCTCAATCCATTTTACTAGTTACTATCACATAAAATATGGTATTATGAACTTCAACAAACTGTGTATCAATACAAATATATAACAATTTAAAAAGAGATGGATTTATTTAAGGGCAATTTGCTCATCATTTTATTATTTTCAAGTTATGAATTACATAAGATAATAATAATAATAATAATATATGTTCAAATACAATAAATGTAATTATAATTAATTCTTTTGAATAATGAATCAGCCTATAAATAATAATAACAATAATAATAATAATACATGTTTAAATACAATTATGAATATAAAGACATGCATAAGCACGCAACTAAGTCATATTTCAGTTACTCCTATAAAAATTGGTCTGGTTTATTGCCAGGAATCTTCATTAAAATACACACGTGTCAATTTTCAACACTCAACTAATTAACACAATTCAACACCGATCCTTCTTGAAGCTTCGAATTAGGTTTGGCTCTAATGGCAGAAAGGTGAGCTTTCTCTCTCAATAATGTATGCATGTGGACACTTTGTAAATTTTATGATCATCTATAGAAAGTTTCTGAATGTTTTTTAAATTAATTTAAAATGTCAATAACATGAGTAATTTCTCAACTGAATTTGCAACATCTCTAAAAATTGTTCAAAAATAATTAATATAATTATAATTAATTCTATTGAATAATAATAATAATGATGTATTAATCATACTACGTACATTTGTCATCTTCTCTGACTTATAAATAAGCATGGAGGGAGAGATTAAGGACCTTAATTGTATTAATCATGCTAAAATTAAGTAAGTAATTCATATATTTCAACACACAATAAAAAAGATTAAAGAGGTAATAACTGTAAGTAAACCCAAAAATAAACTGCAAATGAAGTCTAACTAATAAACCAGAATTAACTTCCATGTCTTCCAAATAAAGTCTCCATTAATAAAATATGAATGAGTTAGAATTAATGACGTGATCATGATAATAATAATAATAATAATAAATAGCTAGAAAACCTTTTTAAAAACGATTTAAAGATATTAGAAATACCCAAATTAAAACCTCATGATAACACAAATGATTACTACTACTATGCATGCATGAACAAGAATATATCTTTGCTCCCTTCTTAACTACGCCCGCCCCTTCTTATTATTTGTTGAATCTATGAGTTTTTCTTTTAGGCGACGTTAGGAGAGTCAGCCCAGCCCAAGATATATAGCCCATAATTAATTGTCATTTATATTAGCTCATACTTTAGACTAGGAACATTTTTTTATTATAAATTATCTTAACATTTTAGTGCTATTTAAATGGAAAGAGGTCTAAAGTCCCAAGAAACTTGGAAGAAAACATGAAAATCAAAATCAACAAATAGTTGGTTGGTAGAAACATGCAAACCCCACCTTTACATTTTTCACTTGCAATGGTGGTGTATTTTGATTTGTTTACTCATTTTTATGGATGAGCATGGTCCGATTTAAGGTTCAAATCGCACACGGAACCGTTTAGGTTCAGTTTGATAAATCCAAAACCATATATGATTGGTGCGGTGCGGTTTGATTTTGAATCATGCGGTGTTATTTCATTTGATACAGTTTTGGTTCCAAAACCAATTGGAACAACAAAATTTTATGCAACTTAAATTAACAATTTAGCATCACACAATATTAAATATCACTTTGATAACACACAACAATCACTAAATTCTAATTGATAAAGAATTAGCGGGTGGTTGTTTAGTGCTGAATATGGTGAGAAGGGGATAGGAACGAGAAACAGAGTAGCCCATGAATGAACCTGATTCTTAACTTGGGTATTCTGTCTCTTATTTTGGTTCTAATTTGGCAATTTTTGTCCTTTTTACTTGGCTTTTTATGGAAAAGTTGTTTTGCAGAGGTAATAATTAAGCACATGGGAATAATTAATTATATATAGCCAACTTACATAGGAATAATTAAGCACATGTTATAAATATGAAGCAATAAAATTAGAAAAGAGCGTTAAAGTAATTACTGAACACACACAATCACTAATTTCTAATTGATAAAATATTTCATTTTTAATGGATTAGTGCAGTTTCGGTTTTATGCATGCGATTTTGTCCAGTAACCAAAATCAAACCGTAAATTCGATTTTTCAATTCACCTAAAACCGTCACATAAACAAAAAAGGCTGATGCGTTTTTAATTGTTACGATTTTTGATGCGGTTTCAAATATAATTTAATTTCTTGTTCAGCTCTACAATCATTCTAATTTCCAGTATAAAGATTCGAATTATAAAATGGGTCCTTTACACTAATATACAACAATTAGAAAGTAATTACAAAAATAAAACATACAAAACATAATTACAAAAATAAAACATACACAATATACGTGCTAAAATCACGTGTCATTAACTCCTACACGTCAGTTACCGAATTTCATCTTTTCAATTAACCGCCCCAAAATTATGCAACTTTGAAATCGGAACACATATCAACGACGGAGAAGACGCAGAAATCTGTCGCGCCTATCAAATCGGAGAAGACAAATCACTTTGTTACGACGCAACTCTGAAATCGGAAATAGCATACAGCATCAAAAACTTCTTCCCATTCAGTAACCGTAATCTTCTGGCGCGACACAGCACTGAGATCGGAGAAGACGAAACTTTTCGTCGCGACGGCACGCTGAGATCACAAAATAGCATACAAAATCAATAGCAACTTCAAGTTCAGGAACCAAAAACAATCGAACTACCGTCATTGTTGAAGTTCAGTAACAAAATCACAACAACTTCGACAAAAATTTGAATACTGAGGTAAGTGATTCATATGCATATAGTTACCTCTGTTTTCTACGAATTCCTATATTGATAACCTTTCTTAAGTTTTTCACGTTTAAAATGGATACTACAAATACCTATAACGATTGTTTTATTCATTGATATGTTTTATATTATGGTTACTAAATAGATATAAATTAGTTACTGTTTATTGTGTATTTATTTGCTAAATAATGTTTATTTGATGGCTTTATAATTTTTAAATGAGTTCTCTTGATTTTTTTATATTAATGGTTACTCATCAAATAAATTAGTTACTTTCATGCAACTGTTGTTTACTCTCTAATATTATTTTGGTTACTGTCTAATGCTGACTTGGTTACTATCTAATGATGTATTGGATTCTGTGTAACAATATATTAGTTACTAATTAATGCTGATTCAGTTACTGTGTAGCATTATTTGGTTACTGAATATTGCTGAGTTGGTTGCTGTGTAAAATTATAATGATTAGTGAATAATATTACTGAACAATGCTAATCGGTTATTGAAAAATGATAACTTGGTTACTGACTAATTTTTATTTGGTTACTGTTTAACATTATATTGGTTACCGTCTAATGCTGTTTTGGTTACTGACTATTGCTGACTTGTTTACTGTATAAAATTATAATGGTTACTGACTATTGCTGACTTGTTTACTGTGTAAAACTATAATGGTTACTGACTAATGCTGACTTGATTACTGTGTAAAATTATATTGCTGACTTAGTTACTGTGTAAAATTATCTAGTGACTAATGCTGACTTAATTGGTTACTGACCAATGTTGAATTGGTTATTGACTAATGCAAACTTAATTACTGTAGAGATTAATTGGTTACTGTAATATTGGTTGCTGAAGCATATTATTGTATAATGTTGTCAAGTTTGGAGTGTCAGATTTTGGCATTTTCAGAGCCTAATTTCATTGAAAACAGATCAATGAACAAAAATCACCAGCTTTGCTGGTGAACTGCATGGTTTTTTGGTCAAATTCCATCATTTAGGCCTTCAAAACTGCATATAAAAATTTGGTTTATTTTCTGGTTACTAAGATTATGTAGTTTGGTTACTGTCTAATATTGATTTGGTTACTTTATAATGTTTATTCAGTTGTCAGACAATGGAGACTGACAGTAATCAATACAACAAATTAAATTATTTACAGGAATATATAATTATTTAATGTTAGTAACCATTAACCACGTGGTTGGTAACATTTTTGATGATGTACAGTAACCAAAATTGATGTTGATTAACAAAGTCAGTATATTGACTGTGTAACATTATATTGTCTAATGCTGTCTTAGTTACTGACTAATGCTGTCTTGATTACCGCATAATATTACTAATTAATGCTAACTTGGTTACTTACTAATGCTGACTTGGTTACTGACTAATGCTGATTTGGTTACTAAGTAATATTATATTGGTTACTGACTAATGCTGACTTGTTTACTGTGTAACACTATAATGGTTATTGACTAATTCTGAATTGGTTATTGTATGAAATTATAATGCTGACTTGGTTACTGTGTAAAAATATTATTTAGTGACTCATGCTGACTTGGTTACTGACTAATACAAACTTAATTACTGCAGTGATTAATTGGTTACTGTATTATTGATTGCCGAAGCATCTTAATGTACACTTCTACTTATGCTTTTTATATTGATGGTTACTTATTAGCCAAATTGGTTACATTCTTACAAAAGTCTGCATTTAATTGGTAACAAACAAATTATACTGGTTATTTTTTACTGTAAAATGCAATGAAAAATGTGTTTATGTTCTGGTTACTACATAGACATATGTTGGTTACTGTCTAATCTAAATTTGGTTACTGTATAATGTTATTATGATTACTGTATAATATTAGTGTGTTTTATACTGGTTTGTTTTATATTGATGATTACTTATTGACTACATTGCTTAACTTCGTACAACTGTTAGTCTTTAGGTGGTAACAAACTGATGCGGTTGAAGAGAAGACGTGTCAATTTATGTAAAGATTTGATCCAGTGAGAATTTGGTAATTTTTGACAAGTTTGGAGTATCAAATTTTGGAGTTTTCGGAGGCTAATTTCATTGAAAACGGGTCAACGATCAAAAGTCACAAGCTTTGCTGGTGAACTGCAGGGTTTTTTGATCAAATTACATCATTTAAACCTTCAAAATTGCATGTAAAAATGTGGTTTATATCCTGGTTACTAAGATTATGTAATTTGGTTACTGTCTAATATTGATTTGGTTACTTTACAATGTATATTCAGTTGTTAGACAATGGAGATTGACAGTAACCAATACAACAAATTTAATTATTTACAGGAATATATAATTGTTTACTGTTAGTAACCATTAACCACATGGTTTGTAATATTTTTGATGGTGTACAGTAAACAAAATTGATGTTGATTAATATTTTAATTTTTGATTCCATCATGATCAATATAAAGTAAACATATACAAGCTTTATAACAGTCTTGATACAAGCTTATAATTATCTGGTTATTAACAAGCTTGTAACTATCTATGATAATTATCTGGCTACTAACAAGCTTGTAACAATTGATGTTTATCCTGATACAAGCTTGTAACTATCTGGTTACTAATAACAGTAACCATAATATAACATAATAAAATAGTAACCATATAATTATATGACAGTAACCAGAACAGGTTTTAATGGTAACCAAAACAGAAACATCATGTAATGAAACCCAGTTTAGGCAATTCATGTATACTAAACAATTACATATTAACCAGAATAGAAAATAAAAATAACCAAAATCTCACATTGAGTACACAATGATAGTAGCCAAACCATAAGATAACAGTAACCAAAACATAATAAAGAAGTAACCAAATAGTTATATAAAAGTAACCATAACATGTTTTAATGGTAAACAAAACAGAAACAACCTGTATATCAAACCCAGTTTAGGCAACCTTGTATACTCTCACATGTACATTTAACATTTGATATATTTCATGATACAAGCTTGTAAATATCTGGTTACTACCAAAAAATAAAATGGTTACCCTTCTATGCATGTTTGGTTACCAACTGCACCTTTCAAACAATATATCAGACACAACTTAGAAGTAACAAATACGAACCAACAAACAATGTCAAATAATTGATAATATAATCAAATATGTAATCCCATTTACATAAGCTCCAATAAACATTACATATTTACTAACCATAACAAATGATTATGGATATCCAACAAAAACCAAAGTACGAAACACAATTCAGAAGGACAAGACAACAACAACCGAACTAATCAAAATCTGTTACAAATCTTCCTGAAAATTTAGCTTTTTGACTGCTGCTACTTTCTTCTCCATGACTACTCTCATTCTCTAGAAAAGACTTCTGCATTATGTATGAACCTGTGGGAGGAAGAGAAATACCTTGGGATTAGTGAATAGAGAACTCATTAACCATAGGTATCATATCATAATATAACATTAACCATACTATAATAAAGTAGTGACCAAAAAATTATATTATATAATTTAATTGTAACCAAAATATAAACGACATGTAGTACAAACCATTTTATTTAGTAAACAAACAGTTATATATAATATTAACCAAAACATAATTTAATTTAAAGGTCACCAAAACAAAAACATGTATACCAAAAAATATACTAAAGAAGTAACCAAACAATTATGTGATGGTAACCAAACCATGTTTTAATGGTAACCAACACATAAACAACATATAGACCAAACTCAGTTTAGTCAACCAATGTATACTAAGCAAATACATTGTAACCAAAATAACATATAAAAGTAACCAAAAATCCAATTGAAGGAAAAAAAATGGTATCCAAATCATAAGCTAAAAGTAACAAAAAATATATTCACGAAGTAACCAAACAGTTATATGTTAGTAACCAAAACATATATTAATGGTAACCAATACATAAACAACATATAGAACAAACACAGTTTAGTCAACCCATATATATTAAGCAAATACATGGTAATCAGAACAACAAAAAATAGTAACCAGAATCCCAACTCAAGGAAATAAAAATGAAATCCAAATGAGAAACTAACAGTAACCAAAAACATACTAAAGAAGTAACCAAATATTTATATGATAGTGACCAAAACATGTAAAAATAGTAACCAATACATAAACATGTACACCAAAATCAGTTTAGTCAACCATGTATACTAAGCAAATACATGGTAACCATAACAACATAAAAAATTAATCAAAATACCAAATTAAAGTAACAAAAATGGTATCCGAATCACAATCTAACAGTAACCAAAACATAATGCAGAAGTAACCAAACAGTTATATGATAGTATCTATTTTTTATTGCTTGACGTACCTACAACGTAAACATTACATCAAGCCCCCAAAAATTGGTCTTGTGTCAGTATATGATGCAGAAGTAAAATGGCAAAATGAAGATGAGACAATCATGATCATTCAAAAGCAGACTATATATGTTAAGAGCCTAAATAATTTAAAAATAATTATCCACTTTAGCAAATATTATGCTGTTAAATGATGTCTATTACAAATAACCCAGTCATGGAGATAAAGAAAAAATCATTCAATAAAAAAATCAACATAAACATAATGTGGCCAGAAGTACAGACTCATAGTATGACAACATCACTTCAACCATGTACATACCAAAGCAAGAACTCCATCGTCTGAAGAAGTAGATTCAGTCCGCTGACGACGAGTGGCTTCAAGAGGAGAGAGAGAAGTATTAAAGGCGGAGAGAGAGAAACCGAACGAGAGTTAAGGGCGGAGAGAGAGAGAGACCGAACGAGAAAGGAATGTTTGAGGAAGATGGAAACTAATTTACCATGTCAACCCATTAATACTAATCCCTTAATTTAAGGATTCCTAATTGTATTAGTATTGTAAATAAATATGATAAAATGTCATATTTTTGTAATTATTTTATGGATGTATGATTATTGTAATTATTTTTAAAAATGTACTATAATATGTAATTAACCCTTATAAAATTATGTTTAGTCTTAATTATGGAGTATCTAGTTTAATGACATGATAAGTAGTAGTATTGTTTTGTGGAGCAAAGAGGAGATTCATATACTACTACGAGTAAATAAATGTAAACGTTAAACACATTATTTATTTATTTTTTTGGTGGGAAAATGACGGCCCCTTTCTTGGTCGAAAATTTGTCCCATCCCTATTTTCCAATTTCCCAACAAAACAAACCCATCTCAGCGAGATTTTTCTATACAAAAATGAGAGAAAATCACTCAACCCAACGCCATCTCCTTCAACTGTTTCCTAAATATAGAGCATATATATATATGTATGTATGTGATGGAACTCTGAATTAAGCAGGAGCAGGCATGGGCTTCGATTGGTAAAAGAGGATAAACTAGAGAATGGGGACGATGCTGACATAACACACCGACCTTAAAGGATTCTTCTAATTTCTCTCTCTTCAGCTCCGTTTGGCGTTAGCTTTCGATTTACTATAAATACCTTATCACTTGTGTACATAAAATGGTGTCATCCGCGCCTTTGCTTCATTATTCCCCGAGATTTAATCACAGAATTGCATATTACTTTAATTCCTCTTCCTCTTCTTCTTCTTCTTCACCGGCTTCGTGTTCCTCGGCTTGGTCGTGTTGTTCATGGTTGGATAATCGTCAGGGTTTGAATTGGAATTTCTGCAAATTTGCGGGTAATTGTTATCTCCTTTACCTCGTAATTATTTCACCAATCAAAAATATGTTTGAATTGTGCTGTGATTTGGATATGACATGGGTTGATAATTGAAGCACCTAAACTATGGTAAATTTTGTATTTGCATTATATGGGGGAATTGTAGTATTGATTTTTGTTTCATTTTTTCTTTCATTTAGTTGAAGTGCAAGTATTACAAAATCATTACTAATGTGTTGGGATTTGATTGATATTCTTCATTGAGTACCAAGATCAAATTGTTTATCTATGTTTTGGTAATCACAAAGTTCTCTTTGCACTAATAACCTCATGACATTTCTGGTGGATATGAAGCTCTGGGCCTCTGGCACTTCTGGAGATTAGCTCATCAACTTCTTTTGCGTAAAAGCTACAATTTTTAGTTGCTATTTGGTCAATGAGAAGAACTTTAGGCGGCGTGTATTCCATAAATACTCACTTTTCTCATTAAAAGATAGAGGGCACGGGAGGTGAGGGCTTCCTCAGGCTCTTGCATGAGGTATCCCTTTATAATAACAATGTTTTGGGTAATTATAAAAATACCCTTTGTACGTAACATGGGATGGAGTGTGTTCAATTATGAAAAATGACGTCGTTTTAAGGGCAACCTCACGCAAGAGCATGAGGCAGCCCTCACCTCCCTTTTTTCCTAAAAGATATTTTGATTATATGGATGGATAACCTTGTGAGAAATTAGTCCATTTAGTACATCTTACTAAACACACACAAAAAAGAAAAAGAAAAAGAAGAAGAAGAAGATTCTTAGATTTTTAAGTTATATTTTTTTTCATTTTGCCCATATTCTGACAATAATCAAATATTGACACCATACCCTTCGAATGATGGTTTTTTGGTTAGTATTTTATACATGTATGTGTAGCTACTATGAAGTCTTATGTTATGGATGTCACAGGTTATGCTGAATATATTACCTACATGTTCAAACAAGCCTGCTGTTGGGCATTGGCTATTATCAACCAACTGAGATTTTTCTTCATGTCCTTGTCTTGCTGCTGGAATTTTCCATAAAACAATGTCATAGCTCTTTAAAAATACCTGTTTTGCTTCTGTTTTATTTATTATTTTCCTTAGGTTTGAGGGTCTCGCCTGAAGTTTTGCAGGCATAAAACATGTCTGGAAACCACAAGGCGTAAGTGCTCAAGCTATGACTACGACTCAAGGAAATATTGCATCACCAAAGGGCTTTAGTCGTGTGAGTGATGAACCTGATCATCTTCTTGTCCTTGTTCACGGAATCATGGCAAGGTACATAGGCTCTATTATAGAAAGATGAATATTAAAATTCCATGATTAGGTACCTTTCTGTTTGGAACTTCTGGGAACTGTATTTGGCATAGGGTTCTTAGATAGAAAAAGACGAGAAACAGACCACAAAAAAGGAAGAAGATAAACAAAAAGGACTATCTCATTACTTGCATAATTACTGTTATTCGTTATACATTTGTGTGGGTGTTGAGCTTCACTATTGAGGTTAATATATCTTCTTTGAATTGTGTTTTTTTATTTAAATTTTACTCATTGTATACTATTATAATATCCAACACTATGATTCTTGGCTCCTAAAGTTCTTGATGTGTGCCAACTGTCAAGTGCTTTCATGATTTAAGGGAAAAAAACAATTGAAAGGTTCATTCTCTTTGTAACATTGTACTAATACTTAATTTGATTTTCAAGTTTTATGGTTAATGGTTGATTTTTCACACGTAGATATCAGATATTGCATGAGAATTTGCACCCTTTGTTTATGTTTGTTTTGGCTTTTTATACACAATTGATACTGAGTTTGCTGAATGTCCAAGTAATGCAGCCCAAGTGACTGGACATATGTAGAAGCAGAGTTGAAAAAGCGTTTGGGAAGAAAGTTTTTAATCTATGGTACGGTCATCTTGTCATATTTCATTTTCATGTAGCTAAATTTTGCCATCAGATTTGCTTTTCCTATTTATGCATCAAGTCTCAGACTATCGTAGAGTTTACTATGCAAATTATTAGCATTATTGACTATCGAGATCATTGGACTCTCCAAAAAAAGAGCATTGGCACAGCCTAGAGTCCTTAGTATGCCATGCCTTGAGGGTTATTGGGGAGTAGATAGTTGGAAAGAAGATGGATGGAGTTTGTTTGGAAAAACATGCACCATCCTTTAGAATTCAAGATATTGTTATTTGCAGGCAATTGCTAAACTGAAGAACCAATCATCCTTTTGAATCAAAGGTATTGGTGGGCGATTGCACAATTGATGAATTATTGGTACGCAGTTGAAGGATGTTATTTCAAAAATGAGGATGCTAGAGGAAGTTTTGCATTAAATGTATCTTCTATGTTTAAATTAGTAGGGAGTATGGACACTAATGGCTAATGCACGACAACATGTGTATTGATGACATAAAAAAGATTCAACGCACCTATGGTGATGTTAATAATTTAGTCCTTTCACAAGATCTATTCATTTTCTTAGGTCTGAAATACTTATAGTATGTCATCTGCTTGCATCTGTATTTCATTTTTTCACAGTTCAAAAGATATCCACAGATCAAGGATTAACTTAGTGCTTAATTTGTGCAGCTAGTTCATGTAACACTTACACAAAAACCTTTGCTGGAATTGATGGAGCTGGGAAACGATTAGCAGATGAAGTGAGTATTCATATATTATACATGTTCTTTTATGTATCTCTGGGTGAGTTTTGTGTAATTTTGTAAATAAGCACATCTAGAGGGGGGTGAATAGGTGTAAATGCCAAGAGTGATCTACAATGGTCAATTTTTAAGTTTTACTGCTACAGGTTATAATTGAACAAGTAACCCCTATCTGTTTTAGTATATGTTCTTTGTCAGTTATAATCGGACAGGATACCTGTCTATTTTAGTGTATTTTCAAGCACAAGTTAGAACAGAACAGAAAATGCAGATTAAAGAAGAGAGCAGAACAAAAATCACACCAAGATTTTTATGTGGTTCAGCCTTTATCCTCCAGTCTAGTAACCTATTCCACGTCTAATGAGACTCTTTTTATTAATTTTAAAACTCAATTAAATATAATAAAAAGAACTCGTTCAAATAAAGCTTTCCACTGTAATGGACTCATCTGCCCCCTTTTGCACCTCTACAACCTTTTTCACCACTGAGACCTTTGCACCTCTGCAACCCTGAAAACTTTTTTTGAATAAACCCTATTCACTACTTGACCAGTCAAGCTAAACCGTGCTTGAGCTCAAAATTTAATACAAAGGTTTTGATTTAAGGATAATACAATGGTTTCCTGGAAAACAAATATTGAAAGCTTTTTATCAAAGAATGTCTAAGGTCTTGAAATAAGCTTTCAGTAAATACCTGTTTTAGCCGTAAAAGAATATATATATATATATATTGCAGAGCAACGGCTAGAAGACTTTGTGAGCAAAAAAATCTCAGGCAATGTTCGGAAAGAGTCCTAATAGGAAGCAACGGATATAAACATATCAGATAAAAGATGTTAAACCCAAATCAAACTAAGATGGCTAAAATAAAGGAGAATAGGAGTCCAACATATTTTACCTAGTCAATATAGATTCATTTAAAAGGCTCCTAATCAAATAGCATATCTAACTTTAATTCAAATCAGGATATATATATATATATATATATATATATATATATATATATATATATATATATATATATATATATATATATATATATATATATATATATACACAACACGGATCAGGTCCGGGAGTCCGGACCTGATCCAAAATCCGGACCATATTTTTTTTTTTTGTTGTAGAACAACTAAAAAAAAAATAAAAAATATGGAACTAAAATTTTTCCATAATACAGTGTTTTGGGTGTGTTTTTAATACCTATACCAACCAATGTATGTACAGTCTGCCCAGACTGTACAGATATATTTTGTTATACGTATCCAAATCACACCCAAAACACTGTATTATGTAAAAATTCAAGTTCCATAAATTTTTTTTTTAGTTGTTTAAAAAAAAAGCAAAAAAAAAAAAAAAGGTTCGGATTTTTTTAAAATCCGGGAGTCCGGACCTGATCCGGACTCTATATATATATATATATATATATATATACACGGTCCGGATCTTAAACTCACCCCTTATCTAGCTCACCCCTTTTTAGTGACGGACCGGGGTACGATTCGGTCCGTCGCTATATGTAGAATCGTCGTTTTAGCTTTTAGCGACGGACCGAATCGTCGCCTGGTCCGTCGCTATGAGCAAGGTGAGCTAAATAAAGGGTGAGCTTAAGATCCAGACCGTATATATATATATATATAGTAAGGAAATATTCAAACACTAATATTTTTCAATCTAAGTATTTCCTTACAAGACTCCTTTCCAAATAATATATCTGAATTTAATTGTAAACAATATATATTAAGGAAATCTTTAGCAAAACTAGCACCTTTGAGTTTAACAGCTAAATAGACTGTTACTACAATTTTGTGCCAACCAAGAAATCAACATATTAAACATATTTAAACTAGCCCACAATTAAAAACACAAGTCCATTAAATTTAATACAAACTCAATAATATTGTCATCATTAAAATCATAAAAATATAAACCAAACATTTTGGACATGTAGCTTTGTGTGTATAATGATGTTTTCGCCTCTCCCCCCCCCCTCTCCCCTCTCCCCTCTCCCCTCTGGTTGCAATAATGTAGCTTGCACTGTGGAGAAATCTTCTTATCCTGTAATATTTTGCTGACTAAAAGTTCTGTACAGGTCTTGCAAGTCGTGAAAAAGACAGAAAGCCTTAAAAGAATCTCCTTTTTAGCTCATTCTCTTGGTGGATTATTTGCAAGATATGCTGTTGCTGTTCTTTATACCCCTAATGTCTTGAGTAGTGATAATTCTGATGATCTTACCTTTTTAGCCATTGGAAACCCAAAAATAGGATGCTCCTCAAGTCGAGGTTTGATTGCTGGACTGGAGCCAATCAATTTTATTACATTGGCAACACCTCATCTGGGAGTGAGAGGGAAGAAGCAGGTTCGTTTCCACGAGTATAACTTGTCGTCTCATATTTTTTACAATAAGATGGTTATTTAGCTTTGCCGCTAATGTGGACTGGACATAGTGTATTTACGTAAAAGCTATATAATGTAGAACATTTTGACATACCTAAGTTTTTGTACTTGGATGCTTCTGTGTTCTGATGGGGAAAATATGACAAGCTTGTTAGTGCTTTGACTGCTTTCCATTCTGTCCAACATGACTTGGTATTTACATTGAAAGCTGGTTCAATATATTTGTAATAATAACTTTAAAAAAAATCTCTGTAGCATGCATTGGATATTTGGACTTCAGCATATGACGTAAGTAATATATATGTGAGTTATGGTGTGTTTGTGAGTTTTATTTTTGAGGGAAGTTAAAGGAAAGTTGGATATTTTCTTTCTAAAATTGGAAAGAAATTGTCCTACTTTTCCTTCCCTTCCCCCTAAAATAACTCTCACAAATACACCCTTAAAGATCATGCTTTTGTAAATATTATGGCATCCATCCTTGTAATGTACATTTTAAGCTCATCATATTTTATGTGATTGTTGTCATATGAACGATTGTTGGAGTACTTTAAAGCAATTGAGATTTATTTTGACTTTGGTACTTATAATCAATCACCCCATCCACAATTCATTTGGGGCATGATTGGATCAACCCTAGTTGTAATACTTGCTTGTGTGCATTCATTCGTAAAGGTACTCTTGAATTTCATTAGGAGTAAACATATTGAGGGAATATAGCTCATTGCTATCCAGTGATTGCATATGTGAAATTTGACTTCCTGATATTCAATCTACCTTTTATGGTTCAGCTTCCATTTCTTCTGGGAGTACCCATCTTGGAGAAACTTGCTGCACCAATTGCTGCCCTTTTTGTTGGCCGAACTGGTAGCCAGCTATTCCTAACTGATGGTAAACCCAACAAACCACCTCTTCTATTAAGAATGGCATCTGATTGTGAAGACGGAAAATTTATGTGAGTAAGAAAGGTTTTTTATTTCTTTTCTTTTTTTAGCAATTTCTTAAAGATAAAATGTTTCTCTGTCCCCTTCTTGTATATTTCCTTTTCTCTACTGTTTTTGGTAAAACTTCTTACATGCTTATTTTCTTTGCAGATCTTCCCTTGGTTCATTTAGATGTCGTGCGATCTATGCAAATGTCTCTTATGACCGTATCCTGATTCATATTCTCTTCTAACATAAGTCGAGAGTAACGCTTGCGTGGTATTGAGTTGTATTATCTCCATCTCTTAAATTGATTGTCTTTATCCCTTTAACATTATTAGATATGGTTGGTTGGCGCACATCCTCTATAAGAAGGGAGACGGAACTTGTTAAGGTGATGTGATGATTTTCTATACTAAACTGATATTGTTGGTAGTTATTCATCATCGAGTTTAGTTTTACTTTTATCTGCTAATTAGAAAAAGATTAGCTTTTTATGATATCAGCTACCAGAACAAATATTTGGGTCCAGGTTAAAGGTTCCATCTGAATATCAAAGTGCAAATCTAGGTATTCTTTTTTAAAAGACAGAAATTAAGCGTCACTGCTGGTCTAATTCTAAGTTTTTGTGCTTCTTTTCTTGCTGCCTGAAAGTTGGGGCTTCAAGCTCGCAAAGATTGCAGAGTTTGAGGGTCAGTTCTTTGGGTAGGTAGCTCCAAAGTTTAGACATGATTAATATCCATTGCACCCCTCACAGCGTCCTATATTTTGTAAAGATATTTTCATTGAGTAGTTCTACATGCACAAACAGTCGAGCATAAATAGAGAAAGAGTAGTACATGGGTCTTACCATTAATTATTGATAAGGTTTATTAACTTTTTACATCATTCTTTACTATTTGGGGTAATCGTGTTTGTGCGTGACGGTTCTGACAAACTCCTGAAATTAGCAGCCCCCTCTGCTGTCTTTGGATGGATACAAACATGTTGTGGATGTGGATTATTGTCCTCCAGGTGCATCTGAGGGTCCCCAATTTCCTCCAGAAGCAGCCAAAGCAAAGGAAGCAGCTCAAAACACACCCAGCACACAGAACACAATAGAGTACCATGAAATTATGGAAGGTAATTAATTATCTGTGTTGACTGACAGCCTATGTTACGCGGACTCAGATGGAGTGTCCGTTGGACATAGTATTTTGAAGAGCCTGACACAAGCAAGTACTCTTAAATTTTGCCAAATTTTTACACTAAAAAAGTGTCCGGGTGTCGGGTGTCGGAAATGGGTAATTTAACATAGCTGATAGCTGCATGAGACTTCTTTAATGATTAGTAATGACCATTTCAGTTTGTTAACAGAGGAAATGATACGGGGCTTACAACAGTTGGGATGGAGGAAAGTTGATGTCAGCTTTCACTCTTCATTTTGGCCTTTCTTTGCCCATAACAACATTCATGTACGTCCTCCGCCTATTTTGAGTTTTTCATCTTCTGATCTCTACTAGATTTATACTTGTGAGTTATTGGTACTGTAATGCAGGTCAAGAACGAATGGTTTCATAATGCTGGAGCTGGAGTAGTTGCTCATGTTGCAGATAGCCTAAAGCAACAAGAAACTTCCTCGCTCATTACTGCGAGTTTGTGACGATATCTTGAATGTAAAATTCATATTGCATAATAAGAATTGATTATTTTCTTCAACTAATTTTACTTGCCTTTACATGTCTCTTAAATAAGAATGAATCAACATAGTGGTTGAGGTTTAGAGAACTAGAGTCTAAAATTGGAGAAAACATTGAACAAAATTGAGAAAGTGTGCAAAAGATGAACAGAGCAATACTTGCTCAATAATTATAATACCAATCTACAGCTCTCAAGAGAGGATTACATCCATGTAAATAGTAAACCTACTAAATTCCTAAGCCAGTATGGATACTAATAGGCTAACTACAAGCATCATAAATCCGATTTAAGTTAAAAACAAATCTATTCTAAAATATAATTTTATTCTTCTCGTTGGAGTCTTTGGCATAGACTTCCCAAGTCTTGTGTATTAGTCCAACCAAGTTTCACGGGCTAGCATCACTTGGCTCATAGAACGCATTCATCCAATCGATTTTTGTGCAGCTGAAATGCAGGATTAATCCATGTCCCGCAGTTGCACTGCATTCCTGCCCAATTGAATGTGCCCAAGCGAGCTTTACAACCCATGCACTGAAGCTTATCTCCCACAAAACCTTCTTGTACTGTTGGTTCACAAAAACAGCACACATGAGAATTTCTAACTGAAAATAAATGGCTGTTAAACGAAACTATGATGACTAAGATTTGATAAACCTGATTCCATCCATTTCATGGGCTCCACAAAAATGGAGGAACATTCGGGTGGCCCTTTATTCATCTCCTCTAGTTCCCCACTTCTCTTTTTCCAATTGAAGCATTTTTGTCCCCCTCCACGCTCATGGGAAACTATGTGCTCTTGTGAAGCAACAATTCTTCGACACTTCTTGCAGCGGTAAATGACTTGAGGTTTTGGATCAGAACCTAAATCAGAGTTATTTGGTGCTTCCATTGAAGCTGCCTTCTAGATTCTCCAGTCCTAAATGCTGTCAGAGGAAATCAATGAATAAAATAAGGAGAAATAACAAGTTCACATAATAATCATCAATTCCTTGACTAGAAACCTAAAGAAAACTAACAAACAAAACACAAAGAAAACTAAAGGTACACAGGCAAAAAAATGAACAGGCGATGACTGTCAACTGAATAAACTACGTGAGATCAGTTGCTTCATCTTGCTAAAATCTAAATTCATTAAACTTGATATTCACATTTATTCTTTTACTACCACTAAACAGAAAACACCTAGCTATCAAAAGCTACAAGAAATTAGAGAAAAAGGTTGGTGAAAAACTTGGTGCAGACAACAACACTAATTCTCCTATAACTTATTAGCATCAGGATTCAAGACATTCAACTTGGTTTTATTTTATATCCCATTTTAAGAGAGCGAAATTACTGAGTTCGATTTTTACTCTACAAATATTTAGATATCTGGATTAATGGATTATACTAACTAAAACTCCAAAACTCTATACCACTACCAAGAAGCCATTTGTAACAAATTCGGATAACCAAATGAGAAAGGTAACAAAAAACAAAATTAACAGATATAGTGTTGTCCAGAGGAATCGTATCAGACACATCTCACCAAGTGGAAGTACAAATTAAGAACATAAAATGAAGCTTCGATAATAACATATCTATTTAATGGATCCAAACTAAGCAGCATTTCTGAGTTCACAACAATTTAATCTAAAAGTAATATTATTCTGCTCGACTCTGATTCCCTTTTCCTGTTTTCCAATTTTCCTTTTTTCCATTTTTCATTGCAAGAAACACTTCAATCATTAATGGTTATAGACCAATCTACATTTCTGATATGCAAATCAAGTCTTTGACCCCAACAAGAAATGTAATATGCTCTACAAGGGGCAGTTGCCACTCATGACTTTTGAATATTTTAATTTGACAAGTAAAGTTTTTCAGAAAAAAAGGTCTCAGATTGTATTAATATAGAGTTTAACCCACCTTATTTTTAGGAGATAAATTTTAACTTTGTCACTCTTTGTTAAGAAATTTTGCCAGTCTAAAAGTTAAATCCTGGGTTAGCCCCTATATTCAAGGAATGGTCAACTATTTCTTACAATAATTTGTGCTGCTTAGAAAGGTAAGGTAGTCAAAGCAACATCCATCTTAAAATTCAACAATTTGAGCAGAAAATAATAAACATCTGATGATACATTTCGACAACCAAAAAGAATGTTAGAGAGTACATACTTTCTCAACTCCTTTTTTAGATAAGTATTTTACTTTTTTTCACAGTAAAATATTTCCTTGAATGTAAGTATTAGGTCCAAATGGAACAGAACATAAATATTCACAAGACACCTACTTTAATTATAAACTTCAGTTTGAAGAAAAACCCCAAACAACAAGGGCCCCTTGACCCTTTTGCACATACTAACAATTTCACTTGAAATGAAAATTACAAGTCAAATATTACCTTCTACTTAAGACATTAAGGGGCAAAAAGACTAGCTTTACCAGATACAATCATAAATATCCACTACTAAGAATGTGAAATGAACATACTTTGCCAACTTCACAATTCCAATCAATTAATTATTTCAAGCCCTCTTCTTCACATTCTTATTATTCCCCTCAAAAACACAATTTGAAGATCAAATTACTTGATCATCCAAACTGGATTTACTCTGCATGAAATTTGTAAAACCAATCCACTATAATTCTAATAATATATGCACCCATATTACAATCACACATTCATCATGTATTACACATGTACCAATTATATATGTACAGATGCACCTAATTCATATAAGGGTTTGCAAAATAACAGTACAAATTAAATACCAAAATGCATATAACAGTATATTACATCAAATACAAAAATTACATGAAGAGAGAGAAGAAGAGCTTCCATAGCTTACCTCGACGAAGAGCTTCTCTCCCTGCAGATGATTCGGGTTCAAACCTGTACTACTCCAGTCTCCAGGAACTCACGAATTGGGGAGGCGTGAAACGGCGTCGTACACGAACATCTCTTTCGGTAGGAGTCGAAATAGCTAGCCACTTCCACAATTGGGCCTTAGCCCAAGATTTTGGGCTCGTAAGTTTCCTAGTGCTTCCAGCCGTATAGGCCATTGAAAATTTTGGCTTTTTACAATTTTGCTTCGGTTATACTATATTGCAATTTATTTGTGAAATGATATAATGTTTGGCTCACTTACAGAATGTATGTGGCCTCTTGTATTTATAGTGTGGCTAGTACAAGATAATGATAAAATACAAAGAAGTTTAAATTACAGAGTTGTTGTAACTAATGTTATCATCTAAGCCTTCAGATTTGAATGTTGTCATCTTATCTCCATCTCTTTTGATAAAGTTTGGGGAATGATAAGGCTTATCATTAACACGCCCCCTCAAGCGTAGGGGGAGTTCGCGGACCCGGAGCTTGTCTCGTAATGGTGCAAAACGTTGAATTGAGAGAGGTTTCGTGAAAATGTCTGCAAGTTGATCTTTGGTACTAACAAAGCAAACGCGAATGGACTTGGATGCGACCTTCTCTCGGACAAAATGAAAATCTATCTCGACGTGTTTAGTGCGAGCATGAAACACGGGATTAGCAGCCATGTAGGTAGCACCAATATTATCACAAAGAATGACCGGGGTCGGAGTAACATGAATACCCAATTCACGAAATAAAAATGTGATCCAGGTTAACTCGGAAGTTGTATTTGCAAGCGCACGGTATTCGGCCTCGGTGCTTGAACGAGCGACCGTTGTTTGTTTACGAGAACCCCATGAAATAAGATTACCGCCAAAATATATGCAATGTCCCATTGTGGAGCGACGAGTTTCCGAATCACCGACCCAATCCGCATCACCAAAAGCTACAAGAGAGGAATGTGGTGCTCGAGTGAGTAGTATACCATAATGTATAGTATGTTTCAAGTAGCGCAGTACACGTTTAACAGCTGCCCAGTGAGGAATTAGGGGACGATGCATGAATTGACATAAACGGTTGACAGCATAAGAGATGTCGGGTCGCGTGAAAGCAAGGTAGTTAAGTGCACCCACTGTGCTTCGATAAAGAGTTGGGTCCGAATAAGGATGTCCATCCGTAGAGGTAAGTGTTGTCGAGGATGACATTGGTGATGCAATGGGTTTGGCTGTGAGCATGCCGGTGCGAGCCAGTAGATTTGTAATGTAGCGTTGTTGGATAAGAAACATAGAGTTGGCGTCGCGAATAACTTCGATGCCGAGAAAGTAGTGAATATCACCAAGATCTTTGACCGCAAAATCGCTGCCAAGAGATGCAATAAAATCATTGACTAACGATATATTTGACCCTGTAATAATAATGTCATCCACGTAGATAAGAACAAAAATGCATGTTGAGGCTTGCCGACGAATGAACAAGGACGTATCGGCCCGAGAGTTAATGAACCCGAGTGCTAATAACTTTGAACTTAAGCGCGAGAACCAGGCCCGTGGTGCTTGTTTGAGGCCATAAAGTGCTTTGCGTAACTTGCATACATGATTCGGAAAGTGTGGATGAACAAAACCTGGAGGTTGCTGCATGTAAACTGTCTCTGAAAGAAAACCATGTAAAAAGGCATTAGAAATATCAATTTGCTTAATAACCCAATTACAAGGTACCGCATAGGAGAGTATGAGTCGAATCGTCGTAGGTTTGATAACCGGACTAAATGTCTCATCATAGTCGAGCCCTTGTTGTTGATGGAATCCCTTGGCTACTAGTCGCGCTTTATGTCTCTCAATGGACCCATCAGGTTTGTGCTTAATGCGGAAAACCCATTTGCATCCAATGATGGAGTTGCGAGACGGGGGTGGAACAAGTGTCCAAGTGCCATTGCGCATAAGTGCATCAAACTCACTGTTCATAGCCGTACGCCATGCCGGAAATTTTACCACCTGTGTATAGCAAGTGGGTTCGACTTGTTCAGGTGTACAAGTCGCCAAAAGAGCCCGAGACAAAGGATACCGAATCGTGCCGTCTGTAAACTCCTTTGGCCGAATAATATTATTGCGAAGTCTCGTATGCATCGGGTGTAAGGACTTCATCACACGGGGATTGGATACACTGAGTAGTTGTGGTAAGCCGGGTGAGGTAGGCTCAGGTGAAGTCGAAGACATGTTGCTTGGGTCGGATAGTGGACTATGTGAAGCTGACAAGGGGCTGGCGTGACTGACAGTAATGGTTGGTGAACTGGATGTAATGGGTAAGACAGGCAGTGGGCTTGTTGGGTCTGTTAGGAGGTTTTGTAGAGTAGGCTGAGTGGATAGAGGACTAGGTTGAGCTTGCAGTGGGATGGAGTTGGAATCTGGAAATTGCTTGGACAGTGGAGGAGTGGACGACAATCCGATAGGGTATTGAAATGGTGAATGTGTCGGGTAGACTTGGAGATTCATTGGCAAGGATGTACTAGTGTGAGTGGGCTTGGATGAAGGTGGTGTGGCGAAGGGGAAACGAGTTTCATCGAAGACGACGTTACGAGAGATGTACACACGATTTGTGTCGAGGTCGAGACATTTATATCCGCGATGGGTAGGACTATAACCCAAAAAAACACAAATTTTGGATCGAAAATCGAGTTTGTGTCGATTGTACGGACGGAGATAAGGCCAACATGCGCAACCAAAAGTACGAAGAAAGGTGTAGTCAGGTTTTTTGTGAAATAACTTTTGGAATGGAGAAATATTTTGAAGAATTGGAGTTGGTATTCGGTTGAGAAGAAAACATGCAGTGTTGAATGCATCTTCCCAGTACGAAAAATGTGTAGAAGATTCGGCCAAGAGGGCAAGACCGGTTTCGACAATATGACGGTGTTTTCGTTCGATGATGCCATTTTGTTGATGAGTGTGTGGACAAGGATGACGATGTAGAATTCCATGGGTATTAAAAAATTGTGTGAATGGTCGAAATTCACCTCCGCAATCAGTTTGGACGACTTTAATTTTTTGATTAAATTGTCTTTCAATATGATTTTGGAATTGGACAAAAATAGTAAAAGCATCTGATTTAGACTGTAAGGGAAAAATCCATGAATAACGAGAATAATGATCAACAATGGATAAAAAATATCGTTTGCCATTTATTGAAGGTGAGGGAGATGGCCCCCACAAATCCAAAAATATTAGTTCAAAAGGAAAAGCAGAACGAGACATAGATAAATGAAAAGGAAGCTGTTTGCTTTTAGCCATTTGACATGAGTTACAAATGTTAAAAGCTCTCTTATTTTCATATGGCAACGCGTACTGACGAACAATGGAAAGCGTAAGAGGAAATGCGGAATGACCAAGGCGAGAGTGCCAGACATCCAAGGGTGCTCGGACACCAAAGAAAGCAGACGATTGTTGTGGAGAAGATGGGTGGAGAGGATAGAGCCCGGCTTCACAATTTCCTCGGTGCAGTGTTCTCCCCGTGGTCTCGTCCTTAACACAAAAATAAGATGCATGAAACTCAACAAAAACATTATTGTCACGAGTAAATTTGCTAATAGATAAAAGATTTTTGCAAATATGTGGAACTCGTAAGACATTACTCAATTGAAAAGCATGAGTAGGAGTGTGGATGATACCATTACCACTGTGAGTGATTTTCAACCCAGCACCATCTCCGATTTGAAGTTGATCGGTTCCATTATAAGGGTCAGCAGTGAGATTGAGATTGTTTAGATCAGCTGTGATATGATGAGTAGCTCCAGAGTCGTGAAACCAGGAGTCGACAGACGTATATGGAGCGTGACTTGCAGTATAAGAGGCTGAC
This sequence comes from Panax japonicus, assembly GCA_020205505.1. Taxonomy (NCBI): domain Eukaryota; kingdom Viridiplantae; phylum Streptophyta; class Magnoliopsida; order Apiales; family Araliaceae; genus Panax; species Panax japonicus. The sequence continues at coordinate 73,049,317 of CM035101.1, forward strand.
GGCGAGTTGGGACCATGAAAATTTTGATCAAATCGAAGCGCACATTTGGCTGCCGTGTGTCCATCGCCTTTGCAAATTTGGCATCGTGGAGTATACGAGCTAGAGTTGATGTAGCGAGTGCGCCCCCTGCCACCTCGGGTGCCACGGAAAGAATGACGGCTACCACGCCCACTGTCCGTGCGAAATGAAGAATGTTGATTGGGAGGATTCCGAACAGCAGAGTGGGCAGATGGGTTCTCAGTAGGAAATTGTAAAGCACGGTTACGATCCTCTTGGCGGCGTAGAAGTTCATAGACAGCAGGAAGAGATGGCGGATTAATCATCGTATGGATAGATGTGATGACTGCATCGAAAGATGAGTCGAGCCCAGCAAGAAGATATGACAAGTGATCAGAGTGGCGAAGTGGTTCGCCAATCGCAGCCAAGGTAGTGGTGATGGACATGATACGGTCATAGTACGTATCGATAGAGTCATGTCCTTTCCGGATAGAAGACATGTGATATTTAAGTTGAGTGGAACGTGCTCGGGAGTTTGAGCAGAAGAGTTGGGCAAGAATATCCCAGACTTGGTGTGAAGTAAAGTCTCCCACTACATGCGGTAGCAATTCTTCAGAGATGGAGGAGATAATGGCGCTCAAGATCATTTGATCCTGCTGAACCCAAGCGGAATATGCAGGATTAAGGTGGCTGCCAGTAGGAGATGTAGAAATAGAGACCTCGAGGGTGGGAGACGGACAAGTTATAGTACCGTCTACATAGCCAAAAAGATTTTGGCCTTTTAAATATGGGACAAGTTGTGTTTTCCATAAGAGATAATTATCCCTTGTAAGTTTTAGAGTAACATTGTGATGGAGCTTAATAGGAGTTTGGGAAATAGGAGAAGCAGATGTGGTGATATTGCCTGATAGTGGTGATGGAGAGTTAGTGCTAGTGGAGTCTGCCATTTGATAGAAAAAAAAAATGCAGATGGGATATGTAGGAAGGAGAAAAAAAAACGTTTGTTTTATGTGGCTCTTGATACCATGAAATGATATAATGTTTGGCTCACTTACAGAATGTATGTGGCCTCTTGTATTTATAGTGTGGCTAGTACAAGATAATGATAAAATACAAAGAAGTTTAAATTACAGAGTTGTTGTAACTAATGTTATCATCTAAGCCTTCAGATTTGAATGTTGTCATCTTATCTCCATCTCTTTTGATAAAGTTTGGGGAATGATAAGGCTTATCATTAACAATTTGTATCATTCGTTGGTCTAGTGGTTAGTAGGACAAATTTTCTTTCTTAATACTTGATTCGATTCTCACTTACAGTGGATGGTTGGTGGTAACTACGTTTTACATAATTCCCGAGATGGGCTAGTTGCACCTCTTACTTTTTTTCATTCACACCACATAGTTTATCAAAAAATTCTAAGCTAATAAACACTCCATGGCGTGAACATTTACTCAACTCCCTCCTTCCCCACTATTCTTCTCTCTTGCTCTCTGTTTCCTCTCTCCCCCACTACCATCACATTGTATCAATGGACGACGAGGATTATCAGGACGACGAGGATTTTCTCTAAGGAGTGATATGATGTATCAATGGAGATCAACTAGAGGATGTTGGTATTTGGCTACATAAACGAGTTACACTTTGTAAGGATGGATCTTATTCCAGATTGTCCAATCTTTTTGGTATCGAAAATGTGGTATGATCATCATCATGCAAGTGCCTCAAGATGGAGAGAGTTGTTTTCTTCAAGGATGAAGAAGTTCAAGATACTTACCTCTTCCACCAATTGTGAAACATCAACTGTTGAGTTCATCTATTTATGCAAGTATTTAGTTCTTAGTTATTTAACTTACTTTTGTTTTTGAATGCTTAAGCTTTAATGTCCAGTTCATGTAAAAATTTAATTCCCAGTTTATGTACAGGGTTTTTGCTATGTTTTTGTAGTTCTACTGCATTTGGGATGTCTTTGACATTTTTAAAAAAATATTAAAAAGGAGTGTACTCAGAATCATATAATTTTTAATAGAATTTTTTAACTATGAATGTGAATGGAAAATTAAGGAGTGCAACTAGCTACCACCAATTCCTGAGCTTTGACACTGTAGTATTGTAGTGTAACAACAAAAGATCATTATCACATGTAATCTATTAATCCCTCTCAACTAACATTGTGACATCTTTTTAAAAGAATCTATAATATCTAAGATTTATACTCCTCGGACAATAATTTGAGATTATAATTAATCTCCTTAAAACAATTATTTTGCAAACAAAAATAGCTAAAATTTAATGATGTACGTGTTGATCACAAACTTCTTACTTTTTTAATTTATTTATTTATTTTTGAGTGTCGAATTCATTTGCTTATTCCAATTAATGAAGTAAAATTGCGTATGGCAAAAGGCAAAGTACGTTCTTCCTTCTTTTGTTCTTCCAATTAATTCCTTTACTTATTCCAATTAAGTAGACCACATGGCACTAATTAGTAAAGTAAATTGCGTATGGCAAGAAGCAAAGTCGTGGGGCACCAGCAAATTGGGACAGAATAAGAAAAAAAAGTGATTTAACCCTATAATAAATATATATAGACAGACACTTTATTTAACAATTTTACCATATGAATATTTAGGTTAAGCATTTATTTAACAAACTTAAATTTAGGACTGAATAATAAATAAATAAATAAAAAGTCTAAACAAAATTAAGACTATATTAATTTGAGTTTGAACATGCATGATTTTAATAAACTAACAATACACTTCATGATTTACGGGCCCCACACAAAATAAATAGCTAAATAAGAATTAACCTAGCTAATTAATTGTAGGAAAACATTAAGATTTCTATTTCTCTAGCTATCATCTATAAAGCTTTGTATAGGATAGGAGCATCTTGTTTTTATATTCACGTACGAGTGACACTACAACAAAAAAACTTATCAGCGACCGCCTATCAGCGACACTAAGCTTTCAGTAACAGGTGCATGATGTCATAAACATATACAAATAGTCCAATATGATATGTATCGAATTAACTATATATTAAGTACGTACATGCAACTTGATTTACGTAGAAAATTTTGCTTCTCATACAAGTGACTTCAAATTTTTAAAGTGTTTATTAGTTGAACAAAAATACAAAGTACTCTTAACTTGCACGGATTCCATTATATATATATATATATATATATATATATATATATATATATATATATATATATATCAAGAGACGCAATTTGATATGTGTTGGGTATGTGTCCTCACCCATGAAAAAAAATTCAAATTTTAAAAAAAATTACTTGTTAATTAGATTGATTGATGACCAAGATAAACATGTGTGATCCTTAATTTGATTAAAAAAATAAATTATTTTTAATTCATAATAGGAATAGATTAGGAAGACTATTATAAATAAGGCTATGAGAGAGTCTTATTATTACACGAGAGAATTACACTTTGTTTGTGAGTATTTACTGCCATCTCCGTGAGTATTCGCTTCCATCTCCGTTCAATTGAAAGCTTGAAAACTTTATTACTTGAGTTGTTTTTGGGTGATGAAATTAAATATTAGGTTTCTCAATTTATTTAAAGCTAAATTTGTACTCTCTTTAATTATTTATTGTGTAATCTCAAGTTTTGGACTATTATAAACTCATTATTAGTGATATAGTGGAGATTCAGAGTTCAACATGTAGTTTTTTCTTTAAAGGTTTTTCACGTTAAATATTGTGTCTTGCTTGTGGATGATTATTGTTATTTTCGTTCTCATAATTGAGATTGTTGATTTCCTATTTAATTGTACAAAGACGAAAAAGTAATACCTGAGATTGAGATTGTATATTTTAGGTGCACTTTTCTCAATATTTGTATCAAAAGCTTGATTATTTTTTGTGGTCTTCTTGTGTGAATTAAATGGAGTATTGGATAACAGGTTGCATGATTAAATTCAAGGCTACAAATTATGCAATTTGGAAGTCAAGAATGGATTTGCTTTTGTACGAGCCACTTGAGAACGATTGAGTTAAGCTCACAAACAAGAGTGACGCGCAGTAGAACAAGATGAACAGGGAGACTAAAACCTATACTTTCTCATAGAAACTAAAGTCTATACTCTTCACGGAGACTAAAATCTATACTCTTTAGTAGAAATTGGAGTCCATGTATGAAAAGAAGACTGTAAGACCCCAACTTATTATTAATGAAATTTAATTTTCTCTATTTAATATTTTGAAATAGTAAGGGTTGATTTTATTAATGTGGATAGTTATGGGTAAAATACGCAAATATTTCAAAATAAGCAAGTGGTTATAAAATATTCATTGTTGTCGGGGAATATTCGTTTGGTCGTGGAATATTCTTACTGTCGGGGAATATTCGTACGACGGCGCATTCTTTTGTGGGCCCCATAACGGAAAGCGATTGGATGAAGAAAATGATAAATATAAGTTGTTTAAAAATAACGGCGTAGTTGTTACCGTTAATACTGTTAAAATACTCGGTGGTTAAAACACAGTAGCATGCACACGGTATTGCACCAATTATTGATTCTTACGTAAGAAGGCACTACTCAATAATGGTTACATTAATTACTGTTCAGTATTTTATTGATTTAATAATTACTGCGATGATATTTTATATTGCTGTTGTTTCAATAATTGTCATTACACAGTATTTTTTATTATCGAATCAATAATTCATATTATTTGAATAATATTATTAGATAATATTATTGACAATGTTAGAAAAGTTCTGTCTAAGGAGAGGTTTGGTCACCTGATTGCGCGCCAGTAAGGAGAAATTCTTATTGGAAAGCCCCCTCTTTCCTGGGAACTGTCTGGTTGTCAATATTGTGATTCTGTAATATTATTTGTGAATAATTAATTATTGATTCATATGATGAGGAAAATATTGATTTTATGTGGATATAGATGGAGAAATTTTTAATGTGACAATTATTGAAAATTGAAATTTTATCTTTTTCTGATAAAATAATTCATTTAAATATATTATTATATTTTAATAATATAATAATGATGATATTTTTACGATGAATGTGAGATATATGAGTATATGTGGAGGAGTATTTTTGTTACCAAAAATATTTAAAGCTTGTTTTATGTGTCGGTGGACCCCATTTCTTGACTGAAATTTGATTATAGCCTGTAAAATCGTCCGTTTGTGGATTTCGGTCAATTTCTGTTTGGAATTTGGAAAAACTTCATTTTGCAAAGTTGTAGGCAATTGAATTTCCTATAAAAACTCGCGAGATTCGAATTTTCTGATTAAAGGGCTATTTATTGTGAATTATTGAAGTTCTGAAGCTCCAAAATAATTGATTTTTGGAAGTTTTAATTATTTATTTTATGAAAAACGTTTTTTCTTACTTTTTCTAGAAGGTAGCATGTGTTTATGATAATTATTTATTATATATATATATATATATATATATATTTATATTTTATTAAATTTTCTGCTTTGGTGTTCTAAGCAATTTCCTATAAATAAGGTGCTTAGGTTAGAATTGAAAACTCGCGAGATTCGAATTTTCTGATCAAAGGGCTATTTATTGTGAATTATTGAAGTTCTGAAGCTCCAAAATAATTGATTTTTGAAAGTTTTAATTATTTATTTTATGAAAAACGTTTTTTCTTACTTTTTCTAGAAGGTAGCATGTGTTTATGATAATTATTTATTATATATATATATATATATATATATATATATTATTAAATTTTCTGCTTTGGTGTTCTAAGCAATTTCCTATAAATAAGGTGCTTAGGTTAGAATTGAAAATCACACCAGAAACTGAAGTTTTCTCTCTCTATATTATCGAGCGTATTCTTGTGAGTATTTTGAGTATACTTTGAGTACTGTTGCTATACGGTGCAAGTTCAAGTCATAGCTTATATCCGGTGTTTCAACTAGAAGTACTGTCTTTCGAGGTAAGAGATATTATTTTTTTAAATGATATTATTTCTTCTAATATCATTATGCCGAAGTATTGATCTGAACTTTTAATCAAATTTAGAACTTTTTGTGTCGGAGTTACTATTCACGTATACAACACTATTCACGAATACGGCACTATTCATCGAAAAATGAAAATTTTCCTTTTCGTCTAAAATATCTATTGTGGATACTAGCTTTGATTGTATCCATGTTTTGATCATTCTTGAATTTTATACCACTATGATTATTTTTGAGGTATTTTTGGACATGGATAAAACAAAGTACGAATCCTTAATCCTTAATCCTTGTCATTTTGTTTCACTGGATTCGTTTCTTTAAAAATATTTTTCATCATCCTCAGTCCTAAATGATGATATAATTGAATATCTTTGACCTGTAGTGCAAAGATGAATGATTTCTGATGAATATCTTTGGCCCGTAGTGCAAAGATGAACAGGTGTTTAGATGAACATGACCAACTGATGAATATCTTTGGCCTGTAGTGCAAAGATGAATATTTGATTCCAGATATATATTGATTGATGTTACAGGGATAAAATAATGATGATGGACTGTTAAATTCATAGATATTAATAGATTTCATCCTCTACGTAACTATTCTATGAATTAATATTTTCCGCTGCGAATATTGATCTAAAACTTGTTGTTTAATGTATTCTCTCAGATTTTTCCCTATTGAAGACTAACGATAGTTTGTTGTATATTATCTTAGTCATAATATTCTTAATGGGCTAGTTGAGCTCACCCTTTTTCTTTTTGTTCCATTTTTCTTCTCAGGAGGCAAGAATATAGCGAGTATGAGTCGGGGTATGGAATGAAGATTCTAGAGAGAGTTGTTTAGTAGTCCTCACCATTTTTGTAAAATAATGTATCAATAAATGTGATGAGGATTTATTTGAGTATAGATATTGTCTAGAAGATAATATTTGTATTCAAACTCACAGTTTTACTGTTGTAATAATAAAGTTGTAGTTGTTTCTGTACCATGTATTGACAACTCAGAATGGGTGATGTATACCTATTTTGGGGGCGTCACAAAGAAGGTTTAAAATAAAGCTTTTTTTATTAGGAAACTTGTGAATTCTAAGTTCAAGGATGAAAATTCTGTTGCAGAATACTTGAATGATTTTCAGAGTTTGATAAATCAGTTGAGTACGATGAAGATGATCATTAACGAGGAGATGCATGAATTTACTTGTTAGATTAGTTGATGACCAAGACAATGAGTTGTGATCCCTAATTTGATTAAGAGAATAAATTATTTCTAATCCATAATATGAAATGAATTATGAAGAGTACTAGAAATAAGACTATGAAGGAGTCTTATTATTACATGAGGAGTCTTTATTAGGAGAATTAATAAATTGTTTCTAATCCATATTATTGCTTGTGGGTATCTGCAGTCATTTTTGTTTAATTGAAAGTTTGAAAACTTTATTGCTTGATATATGAAGTTAATTAGGTTTGTCAACGTAATTAAAGGTAAATGTGTACTCTATTCTTTATTTATTATTTATTGTGTAACCCCATTATTAGTGTTATAGTGAAAATTCGGAGTAATTCGACCCGTAATTTTTTTTTCTTTTATGGGGGTTTCATATTAAATATTGTGTCTTGTTTGTGAATGATTATTTGTTATTTTGGTCTCATCATAATTGGGTTTGTTAATTTCTAATGTAATTTTTAAAATTGAGATTATTTTAGGATCATTAATTTTCCTTGGCGTACATGGACCTCCTAATTAAACCAATCAAACTTCGTTTAGTAATATTAGCTAGATTCATGTTGTTTCTGGTCGAATACTAGAATCTTATTCAGACTTATTATATTGTAGGTACGTTTCCCTGATTCTGATGTTTACAAATACTCAAACACATCACTCAAACCAGAATATAGAGAGAGAGAAAGAAAGAATTCTTTTGAAACCTTGCGTAACGATGATATGAATTGTTTTTGGTTCTTTAACGTCATGTATTTTGACCATCTCCAATGGTGTTTGAATAAGCATATGATGAGATTGTAATGGAATTAAAGATATAAGATCAGATTTTATAAAATGAAGTAAAATTAATCATGCATCTTGTCACACAATTGTGCTCACTTTTTTAAGTGACTATATTTACATGCGCTATTGAATCTACTAACAAACAAAATTCAATAATTTTTATGGTAAGATATAATAGAAATGATCGACCAACACCAATATATGGAACACAGAGAAAAAACTAGCTAGTACAGTACCCCCTCTATTCCATATTAGGTTTTATTTACGAAATTCATAAATATTAAGCACATAGTTTTGTTTATGTATACCTCTAAATATTAATAAATTAATATTAACTTAGTAACGTAGGTATGATAATAAACTTGAGAATATTGTGTTATATTAGAAAGTAGACACTTGTTGAAACTGAGGGGGAGGGAGTATCATTAAGTGCCACTAAATGAATACTGCAGGTAACTGAATAACTGTTTGTGCTGCTGATCCATTTAGGAGGGTCTAAATCAGAACATTTTGCAAGGAACGTAGCTAAGAAAGCCTAGTCTCTATCTCAGTCTTTTAAAGAACTGCTACAACAGAATCTCTTAATTTGCCTATAAAACCTAGCCATGCATGGTTTAGTGATCAGCAAGTAAGCCCACGAAATACATTCCTACATACTACAATGACTTTCTATACCTCCCCAAACCAATCCTTATACTTCACTTTACTCTTCATATTGGCATTTTTCGCCTTTCTAGCTAATTCGTCCCGCCTTCTCCCTCAGCAGCATTCCATGCTGGATATGCATGAGCTATGGATGGCTCATCATGGCCGCGTTTACAAAGACGCGACAGAGAAGGAGATGCGGTTTAACATATTCAAGGAGAACGTGAAACGTATAGAGGCTTTTAACGGAGGTGAGGAGAGGGGATACAAACTAGGTGTTAATCAATTTGCAGACCTAACCAACGAGGAGTTTCGAGCTTCTCGTAATGGTTACAAGAGCAAATCAACCACAGATATGTCTGTTGGAAAACCGACATCTTTTAGGTATGCAAATGTTACTGCCGTTCCATCTACCATCGACTGGCGAAAGAAAGGTGCAGTCACCCCTGTGAAGGACCAAGGCTCATGTGGTAAGTTTTTCAATCTATCCGTATGAGAATCCAAAAGGAGGCTATAAGTCCTACGGCCTAATTTATTTATTTTATTTTATTTGCTAAAGTCCTACGGCCTAATTTGGTTTTTTTCTTTAACGTGCATACTATATAATACCTCCGTTCTTAAAAGATTGTTATTTAAAGTTTTTGCATATGAATTAAGAAAATCATTTTATATTATAATTTAACACTTAAAATTTATTTGAAATTTAATCATTACTTCTTTATGGAAAATTGAAAACTATTAATACAAGGGAGAGAAGTTAGGGGTGATATACAAAAGTAAATAATTTATTCTCCTCGAAAGTTATAAACGACAAATAAATTAAAATAATTTTTTTTTTAAAACGACATTTTTTTAGAAACGGAGGGAATATATCTTGAAAGCAACAATTAAATAAAGTGCAGATAAACTGAAGACCATATGTGACAATTATGCCAAATCCAACTTAATTTCCTTATTAGATAGTCTCACTAAATGATCTTAAAAGTCGTCATATGGTCCACTAGCTTGTAACTGATGTCTGCATCAAACAACTTCCTCCCATTTGTCTCTATTTTGGATGTATATAGATAAATATATTGACATAATATTAAGTATTCATTTTTCTAAGTTCCTTCTTATCTCTAACAATAAGATTATATGAATATACACATAGGGTGTTGCTGGGCATTTTCAGCAGTTGCAGCCATGGAAGGCATTAACCAAATATCAAAAGGTAAGCTAATATCTCTATCAGAGCAAGAGGTCGTAGACTGTGACATTAATGGAGAGGACCAAGGTTGCGAAGGAGGTCTTATGGACAACGCCTTCACATTCATTCAACAGAAAAATGGCCTCACCGCAGAGGCAAATTACCCTTACACCGGAGAAGAAGGTAATTGCAAGAAGGCAACATCACCAGCAGCCAAAATTACTGGATACGAAGATGTGCCATCCAACAGTGAAAAGGCTCTGTTATTGGCTGTCGCACACCAACCAGTTTCAGTTGCTATAGATGCTAGTGGATATGACTTTCAGTTCTACTCAAGCGGCGTCTTTAGTGGGACGTGTGGCACAGCGCTTGACCATGGCGTTACAGCAGTTGGCTATGGTGCTAGTAGTGATGGGACTAAGTATTGGTTTGTGAAAAATTCATGGGGCACGGGATGGGGTATGAATGGGTATATAATGATGAAGCGAGATATTGCTGAAAAGGAAGGCCTCTGTGGCATCGCCATGGAGGCTTCGTACCCAACTGCATAAAGAAGGATTTGTTGTTGTATTGTGTGTATAAATTGAACTTAAAATGCAAGTTCATGTAGTTTGAAGTGTGTATAATTCGTTAATATTCTGTTATGTATCAATTTGTACAGTTTCAGTAAGTAACAGTTTGAAGTGTGTAAAGCTTGTGAACTATTATGTTTATGTATCATTTTTTACAGTTTCAGCCAGTAATAATGTATGGTATGCTCTGCTCTGCTTACAAATACGCATTCATCCCTTTGTTCAACAGTATGCTTTAGTTTTTTGATACACTTCCCAAATGCTTTAGCCATCAGCCATATTAGCACCACAGTGGTCCACACTAGAAACCAAAAATTGGTTAAACTGATGATTAGAAGAATAACATCTAGGAAGTACAGAACAAATTAGGACAGGACACATGATTCATTACTTGAAAACTACAAAACAGAGTTATATATATAGCCTCCAGTGCTTAGGTGAAATGTTTTAGTTTCAAAGAATTTAGGAGAAATTGTGATTAATTATCTAAGGTTTCATGTTTGATAATTCATACTATACATAGGCAGCGAATTTAGTTGATATGGGATTCCCCATCTTGTCTATACAAATGAATCAATAGCCCTTTCCTTATTTATTTTGCAAAGGTAGTTTACATGAGATGGAAAAGAAAAATTCTTGGATATTATTGCTGTTTAAATTAAGTATTATACGTCTTAATCCTTCTAAGTTGGTTGGGTATTTTGTATGTCTGTATAGTGGTTGTATAGTATATAGTTAGATAATTCTATCTGCCTTACTTTGGAAAGAATGCTTTTTCTGTTTCGTCATACAATGATACAAAACCTATTTACCAAAAGAGATGCAAATATAAGAAAGAAACCTGAATCAACTGATGTAAGTACACCACTGCAGTTTTTTTTTTTGTGATCTTTGTGCTTGCTTAATTACTTTGAATTTTTGATCTTGCTACTAGTTTTACTTTATACATTGCTTTGGGTTGGTTTACCTAGATTGCTTTATTTTGGATCTTAGAATATAACTTGGTAGAACATCTCTGTTCTTATAAGTGAGGTTTCTACCAGAAGGCAGCAAACATTTCAGTAGAGAAATTTTCTTGATGGAAAATGTGCATCTGTTTAATTGAACTAATTATTCATTATTGCAAAGAAGTTTAAGTCGACACCTCACATACGCAGACATCATACTGCTAATTTCACTTGTTAAATTGTCAACTTCCTTTTAGTGGTATGTTGATTTAGCTTCACTAACTTTATTTACTTTCTTTCCCAGCGAGATAGATGTATTGCTCAAAACTAACTTCGGTCGTGACAAAGAAAGAGGATAAATTTAAAGCTGTAAGAAGAATGGGTCTGTTCTTCAATTTGCACCCTTTCAAAGTTGTGTGGATGAGGGCTTTTGGCATAGATTATCTTCTTTGAAGCTCAACCAGTTAGGCATTGATGTCAATAACAGCTACCCTAATCTTTCTTGTGAAAGAAATGGTATCACCTCTTTTCAATGGCTTATTTTGTCTGCTCTTGCTATGAAATTTCTTTTTTTCCCCAGTTTTCTACGCACCTTGTTCGCATTCTCAAGTGTCAAATCATTTAACTCTTCTTGCTGAATCGTTGCCACCTGAACCCAAATGACCAATCATCGGTTCCTGCAGTAAGTCACGGGGACAGGAATAGATGTTCCATCCCTGGCATTCTTTACAACACATACATTGGAGGGCTTTCATGCACTTGATAATCAAAGTTTGCTGAAGGCTGAAGCTAAGAAGGTACTTCAGTCATTAAGATTTTTTTTCCTACTAAATTACATGAACTTCATATCTCAATAGAGGGCTTTGTCACATTGAAATGCACCTTTTTGATCATTTGACTAAGTACCTTCGGTTTTAATAGACAAATTCGGGTTTTCCCCTTTCAAATATGCCATCTCATATTACAAGGTTGCTTCTCATTGAGTCATTGGATATTAGATTTGGGAGGATATTCATTCTGGAAAAGCGGAGGAGGACAGTGCTGTACTTTCCAAATTTCTGTGCTATTTATTGGCTCAGGAAGTTGAAGGCATTGTGATGGCTATACCTATGCATGGGCATCCGGTTCCCAGTCAAGAAGAGAATAGTGTGCTTCAGGATTTCAGACGGCTACAGGATTTGATTGATTCTCACGATGCAGTTTTCTTGTTAACTGATACGAGGGAAAGCCGATGGCTTCCAACTCTTCTCTGTGCCAGTGCCAACAAGGTTGAATGACCTTCTAATCCCTATATGCGATAACAAATAGAAATAAGTTATTATATTTTTAAACAAACACCACTGCAATTTGCTCTGGATTCATAGACCTTAACAGTTGAGATGGGAGTTTTTTTAGACTGATCATTCACTGATGTTAATATGCTCTTATTTTATTTGATCTGCAGATTAGTATTACCGCAGCTTTAGGGTTTGATAGTTTTCTGGTTATGCGTCATGGTGCTGGTCCTCTCAGTGCTAAGCATGAATTAAAAGCTGAATCTGTCAATGCTTTATCTCCTGAAATGGGGAACTTTTCTCTCAAGGAAGGAGATGGAAGGCAGCGATTAGGGTGTTACTTCTGCAGTGATGTTGTTGCCCCAATCGATGTATGTAGTCGTCTAAAAGAAATCAGTTTAAATATTTAAATTGTCTAATTTTATAATACCATTGATTACTATGTTCTTCGTGCAGTCAACAGCCAGCTGCACTTTGGACCAGCAGTGCACAGTTACACGTCCAGGACTAGCTCCTATCGCATCAACCCTTGCAGCAATCGAACTTCTAGTTGGGATTTTGCGTCATACACTTGGGTAAATCCTTGAAAAACAATGTTTGTTAAGCCTATCTATTTACTGCCTTTTCTAAGTTGTGTTAATATTAAATATATAGATGAGTCTGCACACTGCACCAGTAAATTTAAGGTATATTTTTGCCCATCTGGATTCCGTTCCTCACCCTGGTTCAACTGCAATTGTACAGGATATTCGCCATAAATCATCCTAACTATTTAGAGGATCTCACTGGACTAATGAAGTCTGCAAGCTCTTTTGAACTGGACTGGGATAATGAGAGTGGTGAGGAGTAGGATGACTGTGTTCAAATCTGAGATCATATTCATTCGTCTTAACTTTATTGAATTCCATATGTTGTAGTACCCTCGCTCTCTACTATTAAGGTTTTTCCTTGGTGTTTGTAGGTGGTATGGTAACTGAACTGTGAAGAGGAAATGCTGCAATTTCTTCCTGTTATTGGGAAGTCAAAATTGTAATTAACACCTCTAGTGAATTATGTCAAGTTTAATACGAGGTTTGCCTTGTTTCTTGCTTCGTTATGTGAAACAATACTGAGTTTTAATTTGGAGAGAAAAGAAAAAGAAGGGGTGCCTTTTGAGTTTTCTCTTCTCCTTTTAACTTTTTTTTTCTACAACTAAAAAACTCCAAGACATAGAGTGTAAAGGGCAGATTTTTCTAAAGTTACTAGTAGATCACATTATTGTTTGTAATAGTTTTTGTGTATGATTATTATTTAAAATATGCCCAACATTTTACACAATTCGGATTAATACGAAGAGCTTTTTTCTTTCTTTCATTTGTCTATATTCAAACTTTTCCATTGTCAATGGCCCCTCAACCATAAAGCCAAATAAGACATAATTTGTCATGTCAAATCATCTCTATTAATTAATCAAGGGCGGCAAAAAGAGAGCAGATCATCTGTCCCTATTTTTTATGTCCCCTTGTGTCCCCCACTTTAAATTTGACACATGATTTTTTACTTAATTTTAAAATTAATTGGTGTTAAGTAAGAGATTATGTGTTAAAATTTTAATGTAGAGACACAAGGAAACATGAAAAATAGAGACGAGAAAAAATCCACGAAAGTCCTTCCTTGATGCACCGGTGGTCTAGTGGTAGAATAGTATTTTGCTTTCCATTTCTTTTTCACTAACAGGCCAAAAAGCCTTGATCAAGTGTCAACTCCTATGATCTGATATGTGCAGTCAGTCAGTTATTAGCCTCAAGTGGTCATGAAACTCCAACATTGGCATTGCTCTACTGACATAATTTTTCAATGCTTACATTCTAAAGGGAAAGAAACAGTTGAATATGACAAATGGCCAACCATAGGGTCAATTTCACACAATGACCTTAACAAAAATTAGGCTATATCAATTGTACAAAATTCTTCCTCATTGAAATACATGTCTACCCTTCCATTCACACATAGGGCCGCAGTATGCATGAATGTTGTTTGACTACGGTAATCGATTATCCCTTCAAACCAATGACAGTTAAAATTTATAGCTTAACTGATCCAATAACATATAGAAACAATCCTTGAAAAGCTATAGGGTTCAAAATCTAAATTTTAAGATACTAAAAAATTCGTTTTGCATTTACTAAAAACAAAAACACAATATTCAAATACTCCTATAATACATGCAACACTTTTATATTTTACTCAAGAAATCACAAGTGGTAGTAACGGGCGTTACACTATCAATTGAATACATCAAATCCATTTTGGCATGGTGGAACATTTAAACCCTTATTTGAGACTGAGACGTACTATTATATATTCGGTCCGTCTAAGTTTATTTATTCTATTTTTTTTAATAATAATCTCATTTGATAACTTTAAAAATTATTAAAAACAATATAACATATATTAAAAAAAAGTAGTACTATTAATTTTGACATTAAAATTACAACCACTCTTTTTCTCATTCTCCGGTATTTTATTATTTCAAAAAAAATTAGGAGATTAAATAAAACAAAAAAATGATAATATAATAAATAAGATTAATAATTTGGAGATTAAAAAATTGTTAATAAACGTATATTTTTAAATTAAGACAATTAAAACTTTTCTCCAAGTTTATTATTTAGTGGAGTGTCCATTAATTTAAGTCCCACTTTAATTTTATTTGCACACGTGATTTTGGTCACTGTCACAGTCACAGTACAGGTACTAAACAGACCTGAAAGTGCAGAATCTAGATATGAATCTGCGCAGAACTAACAACAGCCATTGTAAAGATCTCAAAATCTCATGCTCAAAGTATAAATACAGTACACGTATATATAGTAATAACAAGGCAAAAAACTAATGATTTGAATATTGACACGTTTTATTGAATACCCGGTTGAATTTTTAATTTTTTAAATTAACTCATTAAATTAATTTTTATTTTAAATTAGGTTATTCCGTTAAAAAAAGTTGACGGACGTTAAAATATTGCTTATGTGGCGCTGACGTGGCAAAAAATAAAAAATATTACTTATGTGGCAAAAAAATCAAAAAAAAATTAAAATAAAAAAATTAACATTTTAAAGTTTTAAAAATAACAAAAACATAATAAAATAAAATAAAAAAAATAAAAAATAAAAATATCTTTTCTTCTTCAACTAAAAAGATTTAACCATCTTGATTATTTGGCAAAAAAAATAGAATTTTTTTAAAAAACATAATTTTTTGTAAAAATAGAATTTTTTTAAAAACAGAATTTGATAAAAAAATAGAATTTTTTTTAAAAACAGAATTCTATAAAAAATAAAAAAATTTTAAAGACAGATTTTTTTTTAAAAATTGAATTTTAAAAAAGCGAAACTTTTTTAAAAAACATAATTTTAAAAAAAATTACGAATCTACCCCTGGCAGAAACCCATTTTTAATGAAAATACTATTCGTGTGAATACGAATGATCATTTACCATGCATGCGATAATCTACATAGACATGTTATTTCAACAGAATAATAAAGAATGGAACCAGGTCATGCGTAAACGCACAGACAGGATATTCCAACAGAATAAAAAATAATGGAATAATAGAAGAATTCACCAGGCATGCGATAAACCGCACAGACAGGTTATTCCAACAGAATAATAAATAATGTAATAACAGAAGAATTTTACCATTTATACAGTAGTCCGCGTATATAGTGTGACGCCCCCAAAAAGTTGAATACAATTATTGTCTACTAGAGATTATACAAACTCAAAAGGAGTCCTCATTACAATTATTAGCATACTATTTCACAGAATAGTGAGGACAACTAATACTATCCTCTGGACCGTCACTCCGTTTCCCGACTAGTCCCTGATATGTTCTCATTTTCTGAAGAGAACAGTGAAAGAAATGGTGAGTTCAATTAGCCCAGTAAGAAATATTATGACTAAGATAATGCAGAATAAATTATTGTTAGCCTTCAACAGTGTTAAACTGATAAAATATAACAACATCAAGTTTAACTGCAGCGGAACAAGCAATCCATTAAAAGAGTCAAGTAGAGAATAAAATCTACTATCTTTTATGATTTAAAAGGTTTTTCATGACTTTTATCGCTGGGACTCAGCTTAATAAATAATCCACATCATCGAATCACCCCTGCACTATGGCCAAAGATATTCTTTAGTATCACGACCATAAATTATCCATGCACTACAGCCAAGGACATTCGTGTATTCATTAATTGTCATGATCATGCCAACAAACTGTCCATCAATGCACTATGGGCCAATGATAACTTTTACCACATCATTTGTAACATTACGGTCATGATTACACCGAATAATTCCTAGTCATAATCATACCAAGTCCATCTATGCACTACAGGCCACAGATGACTTTCAACATAATATAAACATGAAAATGATGACAATGATATAAGAATTCAATAAAACAAGTTCAAGAATTAATTTATCCAGGAACTAATAATGTCCAAATAATCAACATGATACTGCTTTGTAGAGTAAAATTCAAGAATGATCAGAAAATTATTTCCATGAAAAGATACTAGATGAAGCGCAAATGTCAAGGATATTGTAAGACCCCAAATTATTAATAAATAAAATTTAATTTCCTCTATTTATCTTTTTGAAATAGTAAGGGTTGATTTGATTAATGTGGTTAGTTATGAGTAAAATGTGCAAATATTTCAAATAAACAAGTGGTTAAAAAATACTCATGGTTGTCGGATAATATTTGTTTGGTCGTGGAATATTCTTACTGTCGAGGAATATTCGTACGACAGCGCAGCCTTGTGTGGGCCCCATAACGGAAAGCAATTGAATGAAGAAAACGACAAGTATAAGTTGTTTATAAATAACGGCGCAGTTGTTACGGTTAATACTGTTGGAATACCCAGTGGTTTAAACACAGTAATATGCGTGATTCCACAGTAGCACACGGTATTGCATCAATTATTGATTCTTACGTAAGAAGGAAATACTCAATAATTGTTACAGTAATTACTGTTTAGTATTTTATTTTATTGATTCAATAATTGTTGCGTTGATTTTTTTATATTACTGTTATTTCAATAATTGTCACTACACAGTATTTTTCATTATCGGAGCAATAATTCATATTATCTGTGACGCCCCCAAAATTAGGTATACATCACCCATCTTGAGTCGCCAGATACACGGTACAGAATTCAATTACAACTTACTAATACAACTGTCGTGTACAATACGACAAAACATAACTGTGAGTTTGAATACAATTATTGTCTACTAGAGACCATACAAACTCAAAAGGTGTCCTCAATACAATTATTGTCACACTATTTAACAGAATAGTGAGGACTACTAATACTATTCTCTGGTCCATCACTCCGTTCCCCGACTCGTCCCAGCTATATTCTCATTTCCTGAAGAGAACAGTGAAAGAAAGGGTGAGCTCAACTAGCCCAGTAAGAAATATTATGACTAAGATAATGCAGAATAAATTATCATTAGCCTTCAACAGTGTTAAACTGATAAAATACAATAAACATCAAGTTTAACTACAGCGGAACCAGCAATCCATTAAAAGAGTCAAGTAGAAAATAAAATCTACTATCTTTTATGATTTAAAAGGTTTTTCATCATCGTTATAGCTGAGACTCAGCTTAATAAATATTCCACATCATCGAATCACCCCCGCACTACGGCCAAGGATATTCTTTAGTATCACGACCACAATTATTCATGCACTACGGCCAAGAATATTTGTGTATTCATTAATGGTCATGATCATGCCAACAACTGTCCATCAATGCACTACGGGCCAATGAGAACTTTTTATTTTTACATCATTTGTAATATTACGGTCATGATTACACCGAATAATCCCTGGTCATAATCATACCAAGTCCATCTATGCACTACAGGCCACAGATGACTTTCAACAAAATATAAACATGAGGATGATGACAATGATATAAGAATTCAATAAAACAAGTTCAAGAATTATTTTATCCAGGAATTATTAACGTCCAAATTTGTCAACACGATACTGTTTTGTGGTGTAAAATTCAAGAATGATCAGAAGAAGATTTCCATGAAAGGATACTGGATGAAGTGCAAATATTAAGGATATTCCACTAATTTCATGAAGTATAGAAGTCAAAGTTTTAACCAACTGAGTATAATAAAGAATGAGATAACAAAAGAAATCACCATGCATGCGATAGACCGCACAAGCAGGTTATTCTAATAGAATAATAAATAACGGAACCAGGTCAGGTGAAATTCACACCGACAGGATGTTCCAACAGAATAATAAAGAATGGAACCAGGTCCGGTGTAAAACACACAGACAGGATATTCCAACAGAATAATAAATAATGGAACCAGGTCCGGTGTAAAACACACAGACAGGATATTCCAACAGAATAATAAAGGATGGAACCAGGTCCGGTGTAAAACACACAGACAGGATATTCCGACAGAAATGTAAAGACAGAATAGTAAATGGATGTCACCAAGTATAGGGTATTCCGCGTATACCGGTTATTCCAACAGAATAATAATGAATGGAATAACATAAGGATTTCACCAAGTATAGGGTTTACCGCATATACAGGTCATGTATAGGGTATGCCACTTTTACAGGTTATTCCAACAGAATAACAAAGAATGGAATAACATAAGTTCTCTTCAAGAAGAAAGAATAACACCCCTTACCGTATTAAGAGATTGAATACTGCAGTAGTGTAGTAACCGAATACTCTTTTTCTTTCTCTATTACTCTCTCTATACTTTCTCTCTCTATAGCTTGAACGAATTCGTGAAAAATAATGAAGCCCTAGGCCTCTATTTATAGAAGATTTATTATTATTTACAAAAGTATTTACTATTTACAAAGGTAATTACTATTGACGAAGGTAATTACTATTTACGAAGGTAATTACTATTTACGAAAATAATTACTATTTACGAAAATAATTACTATTTTACGAAGGTAATTACTATTTACGAAGGTAATTACTATTTACGAAGGTAATTACTATTTATGAAAGAGACTCTTAGATGATGACATATGGCCCCCCATAAATAATTCAACTTACCACAAACGTCTAATAATAGACTCTTTATATACATCAAGGATTGAATAAAAATTACCAAAAATCATTTTATTTTTAATCAACACATATTTAATCTTTCAACAATTATTAATCATTTATAACTTGTCGTCTCAATTATTGTTTAGATAATATAACATATTATACAGATGATACTGTGACAATAATTGAATCAATAATATAAGAGATATGATGCAGCAATTACTGTAGCAATAATTGAGTATAGCTGAGTGACTTCTCACGTAAGCATCAATAATCAATACCGTGTGCTACTATGCAACAACGCGTATTACTGTACTTTTACTACCGAGTAGTTCAACAGTTTTAACGGTAACACCTCCGCCGTTTATTTTATAGAAAGATAATTTTGTCGTTTTCTAACTACGACAATACTTCCGTTGTGGGGTCCACCAATGATTGTGCCGTCGTACGAATATTCCCCGACAAAAAGAATATTCCCCGACCAAACGAATATTTTATAACAACTTGCGTACTTTGCAAAATTTATAAATATTACCCACAACTATAACATTATATCCAATTTATTCCATAATATTCAAAAATAATAATTATAGAAAATTCATCTTTATTTATAAAAACTGGCGTCTTACAACCTCCCCTTCTTATGAAATTTCGCCCTCGAAATTAGGGTACGTACCTGGTATGTCAAAGAGGTAAGGATACCTTGATTTCATTTCAGATTCTAACTCCCAAGTCATTTCCTCAACATCGTGGTTTCTCCACAAAACTTTGACTTGAGGTATAACCTTGGAGCGTAGAATATGTTCCTTCTTATCCAAGATTTGAACATGAATCTCTTCATACGTCAGATCTTCCGCTATTTCGTCCGGTTCTAACTCAATAATGTGGTTCGGGTCTTTCACATATTTTCGTAACATGGATATGTGAAAAACGTTATGAACACGAGACATACTTGGCGGTAAAGCGAGTCTATAGGCCACAGTTCCTATTCGATCGAGGGTTAAAAATGGACCGATGAATCGAGGATTAAGTTTTCCTCTCTTTCCAAATCTTGTAACTCCTTTCCATAGAGTAACACGTAACAACACATGATCTCCTATATTGAATTCCACGTCCTTTCGATGAAGATCAACATAACTCTTTTGTCGACTTTGTGAGGTTTTTATACGTTGTCGGATCATTTGAATCTTTTCCGTAGTCATACGTACCAACTCCGGTCCCAACAACGTTGCTTCACCCACCTCATCCCAGCATACTGGAGAGCGACACTTTCTTCCATATAACGCTTCGAATGGAGCCATGCCAATACTTGCTTGATAACTGTTGTTGTAGGAAAACTCCACCAATGGTAAGAACTTGTCCCAACTTCCCTTGAAATCAAGGACACAGAGTCTTAATAGATCTTCAAGAGTTTGAATAGTCCACTCCGACTGTCCGTCCGTCTGAGGATGATATGCCGAGCTAAATCGTAAGTCTGTGCCCATAGCTTTTTGCAAACTAACCCAAAATCGTGAAGTAAATCTTGGGTCTCGATCAGAAACTATGGATACCGGCATACCATGAAGTCTTACAATCTCGTTTATGTATATACGAGCAAGACGTTCAAGTGTATAAGTTTCTCGTATCGGTAAGAAATGAGCAGACTTGGTCAATCTATCAACAATAACCCAAATCGCATCTATGCCTTGAGAAACCTTAGGAAGACCGGTAACGAAATCCATGGTAATGTGCTCCCATTTCCATTCTGGAATTTCAAGTGGTTGCAATGGACCTTTTGGTACTTGATGCTCCGCTTTAACTCGTTGACAAGTTAGACATCTTGAGATAAACAACGCTATCTCTCTCTTCATATTACTCCACCAAAATGTATGACGAATATCATGATACATTTTGGTACTCCCAGGATGGATTGCAAACGGTGTATTGTGCGCCTCCATCATGATTTTATACTTTAAATCAGGGTTGTTAGGAACACAAAGTCTGGAGTTGACTCGAAGTATTCCTTCTTCATCGATTCTTGCTTCCGGCATAGCACCTTCTTGCACTTTCTTCCTCATACGCATCAGCTCCAGGTCTGTAGCTTGAGCAGCTTTAACTTTATCGATTAAAGTCGGTTCTACTCGTATATTCGTCATTGTCACATGTGTCCCTAGAGTCTTCAACTCTATCTCCATCCTTTGCAAGTCACACAAAATGGGCCCTTGCGTTGACAATATCGCACTCGTACTTGCATGTGATCTTCTACTCAATGCGTCAGCTACTACGTTCGCTTTTCCAGGATGGTATGATCATAATCTTTCAACAGTTCAAGCCAACGTCGTTGTCGCATGTTGAGTTCCTTTTGAGTGAAGAAATATTTGAGGCTTTTATGATCCGTAAAGATCTCCACTTTCTCTCCATACAAGTAATGCCTCCAAATTTTAAGTGCAAAGACAACAGCTGCCAACTCTAGATCATGAGTAGGATAATTCCTCTCATATTCTTTGAGTTATCGCGAGGCATAGGCTATGACTTTTCCATGTTGCATGAGAACACATCCCAACCCTTTGCTCGAAGCATCACTGTAGATGACAAATCCCTCCGAGCCAGATGGTATTGTTAGAACAGGTGCTAAAATGAGTCTCCTCTTGAGTTCTTGAAAACTCTTCTCACATTCTTCGCTCCAACTGAACTTTGTATCTTTCCGAGTCAGCTGAGTCAATGGAGTAGCGATTCGAGAAAATCCTTCCACGAATCTTCGATAATAACCAGCTAAACCGAGAAAGCTACGTACTTCGGTCACTGATTTAGGTTGCTCCCAGCTTTGAATAGCTTCAATCTTTGCTGGGTCAACAGATATTCCACGACTTGATACCACGTGCCCAAGGAATGCTACTTCCTCAAGCCAGAACTCGTATTTCTTCAACTTGGCATAAAGCTTATATTCACGAAGCTTTTGGAGTGTCAGCCTCAAGTGTTGCTCATGATCTTCACGGCTTTTGGAATAAATAAGGATGTCATCAATAAAGACGACCACAAAATGATCCAAATATTCCTTGAATACTCGGTTCATCATATCCATGAAGGCAGCAGGAGCATTAGTCAATCCAAAGGACATGACTAGGAATTCATAATGCCCGTACCGAGTTCTGAAAGCCGTCTTTGGAATGTCATCGGTTCTAATCTTCAATTGGTGATACCCGGAACGAAGATCGATCTTTGAAAAGAATTTGGCTCCTTGCAACTGGTCAAATAGATCATCAATTCGTGGCAATGGATACCTATTTTTGATTGTGACATAATTCAACTCCCGATAATCAATACAAAGTCGCATACTCCCATCTTTCTTCTTTACGAATAGAACAGGAGCACCCCAAGGAGAAGTACTAGGACGAATAAAGCCAATGTCTAACAATTCCTGCAGTTGGGTTTTTAACTCCTGAAGTTCAATAGGAGCCATTCGATATGGGGCTTTAGAAATGGGTTTTGTACCGGGTTCAAGGTCGATAAAAAAATTCAATCTCACGCTCTGGGGGTAAACCAGGAAGTTCTTCAGGGAATACGTCAGGAAATTCATTAACAATAGAAATATCGTTCAAAACTGACGTATTTTTGTTTAAATCTGTGACATGAGCTAAGAAAGCTTGACATCCGTTTTTCAATAAACGAATAGCTTTATGGCTTGAGATGACCGTGATTGATTTTAATGGTTTGGTCGCTTGAATTCGCATAATAGGTTGATTAGGAATATGAAAGCTAACACCTTATGGACACAATCAATTTTTGCATGATAAGCAGTTAACCAATCAATCCCTAGAATCACGTCAAATGCAAGTATTTTCAATGAAATAAGATCTACAGGTAATGTGAGGGTACCGATTTGAACCAAACAAGACTTATAAACAGTGGATGTAAGGAAGGTTTCTCCCAACGGAGTTTCCACAGATAAGTCAAAGTCCAATTTCTCCGGAGTCAAATTTAATCGATGAGCGCAAGTAGGAGAAATAAAAGAATGGGTAGAACCGGTATCAAATAAAGTATAGACTTCGTTAGAGTTTATGATAAGCTTACCCGTGATGACCTCATTCGGGTTCCTTGCTTTCTGGGAGGTCACAACAAACGCTCTCCCTTGCACTACCGGCTTTGACCTTTCTGGGACGGCCTTTGGTGCCTCCACCCTAGCTGAATTTGTCTTCGGTAAACGACAAAATCGGGCTAAGTGACCTTCTCTTCCACAATTATAACATGCTTTGGACGGCATCGCGCAATTTGGACTGATGTGTCCCTCCCCTCCGCATTTGAAGCATATGATAGGTGGTCTTTCTCCTTCCTTAACAACGGGTGCTGGTGCTGACGTCTTTCCATCATTGTTGAATCTCCTCTTCTTGAAATGTCCATTCTTATTGTTTTGGCCCTGATTACCACCGAAGTGGTTACCATTTCTGGCTTGCTGATTCCCTCCACGCTTGTTGTCACCGCTTCGATGACCACTCTCGCTGGTATTATAATTTTGCCGGCTGCTCTCTTTTAGTTGAGTTGACTCGTTATCGCGCTCCACTAACTGAGCCCTATTTACAACATCTGAATATAAACACAATTTATGAGAAATAAGATGTTGACGTATCTCCGGCTTCAAACCTCTTAAAAACATTCGCGCCATTCTCTCTTTATTATCCACCAAATGGGACGCAAACCGTGATAACTTCGCAAATTTTGCCTCGTATTGCGACACGGTCATATTATTTTGTTCCAACTTAATAAACTCCACCTCCTTCATGTGGCGAATACTTTCGAGAAAGTATTTGTCATTGAACAGCTCCTGGAACTTCTCCCAAGATATCTTCAGTACAGCAGGTTGAGTACGTTTTACCGATTCCCACCAGTAATCTGCCTCTCCGCGCAACATAAAGGCGGCAAAAGGAACCTTTTGCTCCTCGGAGCATCCCAAGACATCAAATATCTTGGTCATCTGCTTTATCCATGTTTCCGCCATAAGTGGCTTTGGCTCTCCCTTAAACTCCGGTGGTCCCAGCTCCTTGAACTGTTTAGCGGTGACCGCCCGAGAGTTTCCCGCGTTTCCATCTACGTTTTGGACAGGAGTTGCTCTCGCCTGCTGCTGCATGAATTGCATAAAACCTCTGAACATTTGATCATTCGTCATTTGGTCAGTGTTGTTGTTTGCATGAGGATTTTCGCCTTTCTGGTGCACATTATCCTGATTATTGATATGTGGTGAATCAACGATCGCCTGTGCTCCATTGCCAATCTCAACATTCTCAGATGTCATTTTCAGATACTGCCACAAAACAAAAGGTTAATTGACATGTAACATATTATCCCTATATTCTGACCGACCAATAAAATAGCACATAAACTTAGGTAGGTCATACTAGCGAAGGAATTCCCCGTCTCTCCCCTCCTAGTACTATTCTCACATCTTAGCCAGGGATCATATCCCTAAGCTCTGATACCAACTGTGACGCCCCCAAAATTAGGTATACATCACCCATCTTGAGTCGCCAGATACACGGTACAGAATTCAATTACAACTTACTAATACAACTGTCGTGTACAATACGACAAAACATAACTGTGAGTTTGAATACAATTATTGTCTACTAGAGACCATACAAACTCAAAATGTGTCCTCAATACAATTATTGTCACACTATTTAACAGAATAGTGAGGACTACTAATACTATTCTCTGGTCCATCACTCCGTTCCCCGACTCGTCCCAGCTATATTCTCATTTCCTGAAGAGAACAGTGAAAGAAAGGGTGAGCTCAACTAACCCAGTAAGAAATATTATGACTAAGATAATGCAGAATAAATTATCATTAGCCTTCAACAGTGTTAAACTGATAAAATACAATAAACATCAAGTTTAACTACAGCGGAACCAGCAATCCATTAAAAGAGTCAAGTAGAAAATAAAATCTACTATCTTTTATGATTTAAAAGGTTTTTCATCATCGTTATAGCTGAGACTCAGCTTAATAAATATTCCACATCATCGAATCACCCCCGCACTACGGCCAAGGATATTCTTTAGTATCACGACCACAATTATTCATGCACTACGACCAAGAATATTTGTGTATTCATTAATGGTCATGATCATGCCAACAACTGTCCATCAATGCACTACGGGCCAATGAGAACTTTTTATTTTTACATCATTTGTAATATTACGGTCATGATTACACCGAATAATCCCTGGTCATAATCATACCAAGTCCATCTATGCACTACAGGCCACAGATGACTTTCAACAAAATATAAACATGAGGATGATGACAATGATATAAGAATTCAATAAAATAAGTTCAAGAATTATTTTATCCAGGAATTATTAACGTCCAAATTTGTCAACACGATACTGTTTTGTGGTGTAAAATTCAAGAATGATCAGAAGAAGATTTCCATGAAAGGATACTGGATGAAGCGCAAATATTAAGGATATTCCACTAATTTCATGAAGTATAGAAGTCAAAGTTTTAACCAACTGAGTATAATAAAGAATGAGATAACAAAAGAAATCACCATGCATGCGATAGACCGCACAAGCAGGTTATTCCAATAGAATAATAAATAACGGAACCAGGTCAGGTGAAATTCACACCGACAGGATGTTCCAACAGAATAATAAAGAATGGAACCAGGTCCGGTGTAAAACACACAGACAGGATATTCCAACAGAATAATAAATAATGGAACCAGGTCCGGTGTAAAACACACAGACAGGATATTCTAACAGAATAATAAAGGATGGAACCAGGTCCGGTGTAAAACACACAGACAGGATATTCCGACAGAAATGTAAAGACAGAATAGTAAATGGATGTCACCAAGTATAGGGTATTCCGCGTATACCGGTTTTTCCAACAGAATAATAATGAATGGAATAACATAAGGATTTCACCAAGTATAGGGTGTACCGCATATACAGGTCATGTATAGGGTATGCCACTTTTACAGGTTATTCCAACAGAATAAAAAAGAATGGAATAACATAAGTTCTCTTCAAGAAGAAAGAATAACACCCCTTACCGTATTAAGAGATTGAATACTGCAGTAGTGTAGTAACCGAATACTCTTTTTCTTTCTTTATTACTCTCTCTATACTTTCTCTCTCTATAGCTTGAACGAATTCGTGAAAAATAATGAAGCCCTAGGCCTCTATTTATAGAAGATTTATTACTATTTACAAAAGTATTTACTATTTACAAAGGTAATTACTATTGACGAAGGTAATTACTATTTACGAAGGTAATTACTATTTACGAAAATAATTACTATTTACGAAAATAATTACTATTTTACGAAGGTAATTACTATTTACGAAGGTAATTACTATTTACGAAGGTAATTACTATTTATGAAAGAGACTCTTAGATGATGACATATGGCCCCCCATAAATAATTCAACTTACCACAAACGTCTAATAATAGACTCTTTATATACATCAAGGATTGAATAAAAATTACCAAAAATCATTTTATTTTTAATCAACACATATTTAATCTTTCAACAATTATTAATCATTTATAACTTGTCGTCTCAATTATTGTTTAGATAATATAACATATTATACAGATGATACTGTGACAATAATTGAATCAATAATATAAGAGATATGATGCAGCAATTACTGTAGCAATAATTGAGTATAGCTGAGTGACTTCTCACGTAAGCATCAATAATCAATACCGTGTGCTACTATGCAACAACGCGTATTACTGTACTTTTACTACCGAGTAGTTCAACAGTTTTAACGGTAACACCTCCGCCGTTTATTTTATAGAAAGATAATTTTGTCGTTTTCTAACTACGACAATACTTCCGTTGTGGGGTCCACCAATGATTGTGCCGTCGTACGAATATTCCCCGACAAAAAGAATATTCCCCGACCAAACGAATATTTTATAACAACTTGCGTACTTTGCAAAATTTATAAATATTACCCACAACTATAACATTATATCCAATTTATTCCATAATATTCAAAAATAATAATTATAGAAAATTCATCTTTATTTATAAAAACTGGGGTCTTACATTATCTGAATAATATTATTAGAAAATATTATTGGCAATGTCTAGAAAGTTCTGTCTAAGGAGAGGTTTGGTCACCTAATTGCGCGCTAGTAAGGAGAAATCTTTATTGGAAAGCCTCTCTTTCATGAGAACGGCCTGGTTGCCAGTACTGTGATTCTGTAATATTATTTGTAAATAATTAATTATTAATTTATATGATGAGGGAGATATTGATTTTATGTGGATATAGATGGAGAAAATTTTTAAAGTGACAATTGTTAAAAATTGATATTTTTATCTTTTCTAATAAAATAATATTTTATTATATTATTATAATATAATAATGGTGATATTTTTATAATGAATGTGGGATATATGAATATATAAGGAAGAAGAGTATTTTTGTTGAAAAAGTTATTTAACACATGTTTTGTGTGTCGGTGGACCCCATTTCTTGACTGAAATTTGATTATAGCCTGTAAAATCATCCGTTTATGGATTTCGGTCAATTTCTGTTTGGAATTTGGAAAAAATTTATTCTTCAAAGTTGTAGAGAATTGAATTTCCTATAAAAAATCGCGTGATTTGAATTTTCTGATAAAAGGGCTATTTATTATGAATTATTGAAGTTCCGAAATTCTGAAATAATTGATTTTTGGAAGTTTTAATTATTTTAATTAAGAAAAATGTTTTTTGATTTAGTTGACTATTAGTGGCTGATATTTGGATCTGATTTGGTGTGCGTAGGATTTTAATATATATATATATATATTAATATTATATTAAATTTTTTGCTTTGGTGTTCTAAATATTTTCCTATAAATAGGGTGCTTAGGTTAGAATTGAAAATCACACCAGAAACTACAGATTTCTCTCTCTTTCTCCCTTGATATATAGAGCGTATTCTTGTGAGTATTTTAGTACTTTGAGTATTGCTATACGGTGCAAGTTCTTTCAGCACTATATCCAGTATTCCAGTCAGAAGTACTATTCTATATGAGGTAAAGGAGGTTATTTCTTCTTAAATGATATTATTTCTTCAATATCATTATGCCGAAATATTGGTGGAAACTTTTTATCAAATTTAGAACTTTTTCATGTCGGGTTTACTATTCACGAGTTACTATTCATGAGTTACAATTCATGAGTTATTATTCACGAGTTACTATTCACGAGTACTATTCACGAAGCATGATGATTTTTTTTGTGAAATTTTTTCTTTTGGTGTCGGAGTTACTATTCACGTATACGACACTATTCACGTATACGGCACTATTCACGAATACGACACTATTCACAGAAAAATTAAATTTTTGTTTTTCGTCCAAGATATCTATTATGGATACTAGTTTTGATTGTATCCATGTTTTGATCATTCTTGAATTTTACTCCACTCTGGTTATTTATGAAGTATTTTTGAACTTGGATTGTTTAAAGTACGAATCCTTAATATTTGTTCTTTTGTTTCACTGGATTCGTTTATTTAAAATATTTTTCATCATCCTCAGTCCTAAATGATGATATAATTGAATATATTTGGAATGTAGTGCAAAGATGAATGATTTCTGATGAATATCTTTGGCCCGTAGTGCAAAGATGAACATGTGTTTAGATGGACATGACCAACTGATGAATATCTTTGGCCTGTAGTGCAAAGATGAATATTTGATTCCAGATATATATTGATTGATGTTACATGGATAAAATATCGACGATGAACTTTTAAATTCATATATAGAAGATAGTAGTTTGCATTCTCTACTTCACTCTTCTAATGAATTATTATTTCCGCTGCGAAGATTGATTTAAAACTGGTTGTCTATTGTATTCTATTAGATTTTTTTCTGTTGAAAACTAACGATAATTTGTTATATATTATCTTAGTCATAATGTTCTTTACTGGGCTAGTTGAGCTTACCATTTTCCTTGTTGTTTCATTTTTCTTCTCAGGAGGCGAGAATGTAACGAGTACTAGTCGGAGTATGGAATGATGGTTCTAGAAGTTGTTCTAGTAGTCCTCACTATTCTGTAAAATAGTGTATTAATAATTTTAATGAGGACTTATTTAAGTGTGGATATTGTCTAGAAGACAATATTTGTATTTAAACTTACAGTTTAAGTGTTGTCGTATTTTGTACGACAATTGTATTAATGTAGTTATAGTTGTTTCTGTACCATGTATTTGGCGACTCAGAATGGGTGATGTATACCTATTTTGGGAGCGTCACATATATTCTACTAATTTCATAGAGTATAGAAGTCAAAACTTTAACCAACTTCGTATAATAAAGAATGAAATAACAAAAGAAATCACCATGCATGCGGTACTTCGCATAGACAGGTTATTCCAACAAAATAATAATAACGGAACCAGATCAGGCAAAATTTGCACCGACAGGATTTTCCAACAGAATAATAAAGAGAAACCAGGTCCGGTGTAAAACACACAGACAGGATGTTCCAACAGAATAATAATAAAGACGTAATCAGGTTCGGTGTAAAACACACAGACATGATGTTTCAACAGAATAATAGAAGAATGTCACCAAGTATAGGGTAAACCGCGTATACAGGTTATTCCAACAGAATAATAAGCAATGGAATAACAACAGTTCTCTTCATGAATAAAAAAGAATAACACCCCTTACATTAGTAGTAGATTGAATACTGCAGTAGTGTAGTAACAGAATACTCTTCTTCTTTCTCTCTTATTCTCTCTATACTATCTTTCTCTATAGCTTGAATGAATTCGTGAAAAATAATGAAGGACTAGGCCTGTATTTATAGAATATTTCTAGCTTAGCACTTGAAATATGAAAAGGCAAGTGGCTTGACCACTGGTGATGTGAAAAGAAAATTGGTTTGACGTCTGTAATGTGAAACGACAATTGGTTCGACGCCTGTAATATGAAACGGCAAGTGGTTTGACGTCTGGTAAAGGTAGTTACTATTGACGAAGGTAATTACTATTGATGAAGGTAATTACTATTGATGAATATAATTACTATTGACGAAGAGACTCTTAGATGATGATATATGGCCCCCCATAAAATAACCAAACTTACCACAAACGTCTCATAATAAACTCTTTATATACATCAAGGATTGAATAAATATTACCACAAATCATTTTATTTTTAATCATCACATATTTAATCTTTCAACAATTATTAATCATTTATAACTTGTCGTCTCAATTATTGATTTAATAATATAACATATTATACAGATGATACTGTGACAATAATTGAATCAATAATATAAGAGATATGATGCAATAATTACTGTAACAATAATTGAGTATAGCTGAGTGACTTCTCACGTAAGCATCAATAATCAATACCGTGTGTTACTATGCAACCACGCGTATTACTGTACTTTTTCTACCGGGTAGTTCAACAGTTTTAACGGTAACACCTCCGTCGTTATTTTCATAAAGTATTTTTATCGTTTTCTCAATCCGACAATAATTCCGTTGTGGGGTCCACCAATGATTGTGCCGTCGTACGAATATTCCCCAATAAAAAGAATATTCCCCGACCAAACGAATATTTTATAACAACTTGCTTACTTTGCAAAATTTATAAATATTACTCACAACTATAACATTATATCAAATTTACTCCATAATATTCAAAAATAATATTTATAAAAAAATCATCTTTATTTATAAAAGTCGGGGTCTTACAACCTCCCCTTCTTATAAAATTTTGCCCTCGAAATTAGGGTACGTACCTGGTATGTCGAAGAGGTAAGGATACCTTAATTTCATTTCAGATTCTAACTCCCAAGTCATTTCCTCAACATCGTGGTTTCTCCACAAAACTTTTACTTGAGGTATAACCTTGGAGCGTAGAATATGTTCCTTCTTATCCAAGATTTGAACATGAACCTCTTCATACGTCAAATCTTCCGCTATTTCGTCCGGTTCTAACTCAATAATGTGGTTCGGGTCTTTCACATATTTACGTAACATGGATATGTGAAAAACGTTATGAACACGAGACATACTTGGCGGTAAAGCGAGTCTATAGACCATAGTTCCTACTCGATCGAGGATTAAAAATGGGCCGATGAATCGAGGATTGAGTTTTTCTCTCTTTCCAGATCTCGTAACTCCTTTCCATGGAGCAACACGTAACAACACATGATCTCCTATATCGAATTCCACGTCCTTTCGATGAAGATCAGCATAACTCTTTTGTCGATCTTATGAGGTTTTTATACGTTGTCGGATCATTTGAATCTTTTCCGTAGTCATACGTACCAACTTCGGTCCCAACAACGTTGCTTCACCCACCTCATCCCAGCATACTGGAGAACGACACTTTCTTCCATACAATGCTTCGAATGGAGCCATGCCAATACTTGTTTGATAACTGTTGTTGTAGGAAAACTCCAGCTATGGTAAGAACTTGTCCCAACTTCCCTTGAAATCAAGGACATGGAGTCTTAATAGATCTTCAAGAGTTTAAATAGTCCTCTCTGATTGTCCGTCCGTTTGAGGATGATATGTCGAGCTAAATCGTAAGTCTGTGCCCATAGCTTTTTGCAAACTAACCCAAAATCGTGAAGTGAATCTTGGGTCTCGATCAGAAACTATGGATACCGGCATACCATGCAGTCTTACAATCTCGTTTATGTATATACGAGCAAGATGTTCAAGTGTATAAGTTTCTCGTATCGGTAAGAAATGAGCAGACTTGGTCAATCTATCAACAATGACACAAATCGCATCTATGCCTTGAGAAACCTTAGGAAGACCGGTAACGAAATCCATGGTAATGTGCTCCCACTTCCATTCTGGAATTTCAAGTGGTTGCAATGGACCTTTTGGTACTTGATGCTCCGCTTTAACTCGTTGACAAGTTAGACACCTTGAGATAAACAACGCTATCTCTCTCTTCATATTGCTCCACCAAAATGTATGACGAATATCATGATACATTTTGGTACTCCCAGAATGGATTGTAAATGGTGTGTTGTGCGCCTCCATCATGATTTTATACTTTAAATCAGGGTTGTTAGGAACACAAAGTCTGGAGTTGACTCGAAGTATTCCTTCTTCATCGATTCTTGCTTCTGGCATAACACCTTCTTGCACTTTCTTTCTCATACGCATCAGCTCCAGGTCTGTAACTTGAGCAGCTTTAACTTTATCGATTAAAGTCGGTTCTACTCGTATATTCGCTATCATCATAGGGTCCCTGGAGTCTTTAACTCTATCTCCATCCTTTGCAAGTCACACAAAATGGGCCTTTGCGTTGACAATATCGCACTCGTACTTGCGTATGATCTTCTACTCAATGCGTCAGCTACTACGTTCACTTTTCCAAGATAGTATTGGATGGTATGATCATAATCTTTCAACAGTTCAAGCCAACGTCGTTATCGCATGTTGAGTTCCTTTTGAGTAAAGAAATATTTGAGGCTTTTATGATCCGTAAAGATCTCCACCTTCTCCCTATACAAGTAATGCCTCCAAATCTTTAGTGCGAAGACAACAACTGTCAACTCTAGATCATGAGTAGGATAATTCCTCTCATATTCTTTGAGTTGTCTTAAGGCATAGGCTATGACTTTTTCATGTTGCATGAGAACACATCCCAACCCTTTGCCCGAGGCATCACTGTAGATGACAAATCCCTCCGAGCCAGATGGTATTGTCAGAACAGGTGCCAAAATGAGTCTCCTCTTAAGTTCTTGAAAACTCTTCTCACATTCTTCGCTCTAACTGAACTTTGTATCTTACCGATTCAGCTGAGTCAATGGAGTAGCGATTCGAGAAAATCCTTCCACAAATCTCCGATAATAACCAGCTAAACCGAGAAAGCTACGTACTTCGGTCACTGATTTAGGTTGCTCCCAGCTTTGAATTGCTTCAATCTTTGCTGGGTCAACAAATATTCCATAACTTGATACTATGTGCCCAAGGAATGCTACTTCCTCAAGCCAGAATTCGCATTTCTTCAACTTGGCATAAAGCTTGTATTCACGAAGCTTTTGAAGTGTCAGCCTCAAGTGTTACTCATGATCTTCACGGCTTTTGGAATAAATAAGGATGTCATCAATAAAGACGACCACAAAGTGATCCAAATATTTCTTGAATACTCGGTTTATCATATCCATGAAGGCAGCAAGAGCATTAGTCAATCCAAAGGACATAACTAGGAATTCATAATGCCCGTACCGAGTTCTGAAAGCCGTCTTTGGAATGTCATCGGTTCTAATCTTCAATTGGTGATATCCGGAACGAAGATCAATCTTTGAAAAGAATTTGGCTCCTTGCAACTGGTCAAACAGGTCATCAATACGTGGCAGTGGATACCTATTTTTGATGGTGATATGATTCAACTCCCGATAATCAATACAAAGTCGCATACTTCCATCTTTCTTCTTCACGAATAAAACAGGAGCACCCCAAGGAGAAGTACTAAGACGAATAAAGCCAATGTCTAACAATTCCTGCAGTTGGGTCTTTAACTCTTGAAGTTAAATAGGAGTCATTCGATATGGGGCTTTGAAAATGGGTTTTGTACTGGGTTCAAGGTCGATACAAAATTCAATTTCACGCTCAGGAGGTAGGCCAGGAAGTTCTTCGGGGAATACGTCAGGAAATTTATTAACAATAAAAATATCGTTCAAAACTGACGTATTTTTGTTTAAATCTGTGACATGAGCTAAGAAAGCTTGACATCCGTTTTTCAATAAACGAATAGCTTTATGGCTTGAGATGACCGTGATTGATTTTAATGGTTTGGTCACTTGAATTCGCATAATAGGTTGACTAGAAATATGAAAGCTAACAACCTTACGGAAACAATTAATTTTTGCATGATGAGTAGTTAACCAATCAATCCCTAGAATCACGTCAAATGCAAGTATTTTCAATGAAATAAGATCTACAGGTAATGTGAGGGTACCGATTTGAACCAAACAAGACTTATAAATAGTGTATGTAATGAAGGTTTCTCCCAACGGAGTTTCAACAGATAAGTCAAAGTCTAATTCCTCCACTGTCAAATTTAATCGATGAGCGCAAGTAGGAGAAATAAAAGAATGGATAGAACCGGTATAAAATAAAGTATAGATTTCGTTAGAGTTTATGATAAGCTTACCCGTGATGACCTCATTCGGATTCCTTGCTTTCTAGGAGGTCACAACAAACGCTCTCCCTTGCACTACCGGTTTTGACTTTTCTGGAACGGCCTTTGGTGCCTCCATCCTAGCTGAATTTTTCTTCGGTAAACAACAAAATCGGGCTAAGTGACCTTCTCTTCCACAATTATAATATGTTTTAGACAACATCGCGCAGTTTGGACAGATGTGCCCCTCTCATCCGCATTTGAAATATATGATAGGTGGTCATTCTCCTTCCTTAACGACAGGTGCTGGTGATGACGTCTTTCCATCATTGTTGAATCTCCTCTTCTTGAAATGTCCATTCTTATTGTTTTGGCCCTGATTACCACCGAAGTGGTTACCATTTCTGGCCTGTTGATTCCTTCCACGCTTGTTTTCATCGCTTCGATGACTGCTCTCGCTGGTATTATCATTTTGTCGGCTGCTCTCTTTTAGTTGCGTTGACTCGTTATCGCGCTCCACTAATTGAACCATATTTACAACATCTGAATATAAACAAAGTTTATGAGAAATAAGATGTTGACGTATCTCCGACTTCAATCCTCTTAAAAATATCCGTGTCATTCTCTCTTCGTTATCCACCAAGTGGGACGCAAACCAAGATAACTCCGTAAATTTAGCCTCGTATTGCGACACGGTCATATTGTTTTGTTCCAACTTGATAAACTCCACCTCCTTCATGTGACGAATACTTTCGAGAAAGTATTTGTCGTTGAACAGTTCTTGGAACTTCTCTCAAGACATCTTCAGTACGGCAGGTTGAGTACGTTTTACCGATTCCCACCAGTAAGCTGCCTCTCCGCGCAACATAAAAGCGGCAAAGGGAACCTTTTGCTCCTCGGAGCATCCCAAGACATCAAATATCTTGGTGATCTGCTTTATCCATGTTTCCGCCATAAATGGTTTTGGCTCTCCCTTAAACTCCGATAGTCTCAGCTCCTTGAACTATTTAGCGGTGACCGCCCGAGAGTTTTCAGTGTTTCCACCTGCATTTTGGACAGGAGCTGCTCTCGCCTGCTGTTGCATGAATTGTATAAAGCCCCTGAACATTTGATCATTCATCATTTGGTCAGTGTTATTGTGTGCATGAGGATTGTCGCCTTCCTGATGCACATTATCCTGATTATTGATATGTGGTGAACAAACGGTCGTCTGTGCTCCATTGCTATTAACATTCTCGGATGTCTTTTTCAGATACTACCACAAAACAAAGGTTAATTGACATGTAACATATTATCCCTAAATTCTGACCGACCAATTAAATACCACATAAACTTAGGTAGGTCATACTAGCGAAGGAATTCCCCGTCTCTCCCCTCCTAATACTATTCTCACATCTTAGCCAGGGATTATATCCCTAAGCTCTGATACCAACTGTGACGCCCCCAAAATTAGGTATACATCACTCATCTTGGGTCGTCAGATACATGGTACAAAATATAAATATAACTTACTAATACAACTGTCGTGTACAATACGACAAAACATAACTGTGAGTTTGAATACAATTATTGTCTACTAGAGATTATACAAATTCAAAAGGAGTCCTCATTACAATTATTAATACACTATTTCACAGAATAGTGACGACTACTAATGCTATCCTCTGGACCGTCACTTCCGTTCCCCGACTAGTCTCTGCTATGTTCTCATTTCCTGAATAGAACAGTGAAACGCACAGACAGGATATTCCGACAGAATAGTAAAGAATGAAATAATAAATAATGGAATAACAACAGACTTCACTAGGTATACGGTAATCCGCGTATACAGATTATTCCAACAGAATAATAAATAATGGAATAACAACAGACTTCACCAGGTATACGGTAATCCGCATATACATGTTATTCCAACAGAATAATAAAGAATGGAATAACAACAGACTTCACCAGGTATATGGTAATCCGCATATATAGGTTATTTCAATAGAATAATAAAGAATAGAATAACAACAGAAATCACCATGCATGCGATAGACCGCACAGACAGGTTATTCCAACAGAATAATAAATAATGAAACCAGGTCAGACGTAATACGCACCGACGGTGTAACACCCCCTTCCCGAAAAGGAAAGGGAGGTCACGTGCAAAGCACAACAAACCTCAACATTATTAAATAGAGCACTAAAGACTTTAAATATGTAATAATGATAACCATCAATAAGGCATTAAATACGATTCTCAACATAGAGTCAAAATAATCAAAACCTAAAATTCGAATTCACCTAGATGGTCAAAGGCAACACTCTCATCACACTAGCCCTGAATCACCCCTGCAAACCTGCCGGAAGAAAAACACAGCATGAGCCAATTGCCCAGTACGGATACAGATATACAAAAGATATACAACTGATATACGAAAACAGTTGAGACAAATTACTGAACAAGCCTCAAGTGCAAGTACGAACGAAAATATAATATCCAAGGATCTGAATGGAATATATTTGAATCAACGTAATGAATATATCTGAATCAATGTAATTGACGAAACAAATAAAAGAATAAAGAAATAACGAACTGAAGTGACTAACTTAATGACTTGAACTGAACTGAAACCAACAAAACTAATCAAATAAAATAATAGGCTGAAACAAATGGCTGGAGTTATTTCATACCGATTGAGCTCAGAAATATACCTTGCCACATAGGCAAGTCAAAACAATGCCACACAGGCAAGTCAAAATAATGCCACACAGGCAAGTCAAAATCATGCCACACAGGCAAGTCAAATAATGCCACACAGGCAAGTCAAAACCATGCCACACAGGCAAGTCAAAATAATGCCACACAGGCAAATCACACATTGGACCGCGAATCCAAATGTATGCAAATCGGATAGGTGTGTTTGGCACAACATCACCAATCCGCAGAATAGAAAACTAGGGTTAACCCATACGCCTCCCACAACAAAACACCAAATGACCCATTTCCTCCAGAGCCCAAACGGAGACGCCGTGGACTAATCACACCGCCACGGAGAGTGTCATGTCTCTCGTGCCAAGACGACATGCATGTGGTACCCCCACATGTGGTTATAGCTCAGGTATACCCTACGGTATGTTCTAACAAAAATATCATGTCACAACACATGCGACAAAATACCAACAAAAGGGTTCTAAATGTACATGTTGAACCAAAACAGATTATAATCACAAGGTCTCAAAAAGAAGGTAACAACATGTACCGCTCTACAATTATCAAAAATAAATACTAAACATGATATCCTAATTCAAAGAGTACAAATACGAGTCCAGTGTGTCAACTCCAAAATGAAACAAATATATGAATTTCACAAGAAACAATTATGTGAAATAATAACAGAATTTGAAACGAGGAACAAAACGACTAAATCAAATTTAACAAAAGTATCGCTGAAAAAATACGGAATCCGTACCTGATACTTCCAAACCATTTATAGCACACTCCACAAAATCTTATCCTCAATTGTCAACGATATCAAATACGAAACGTTATTCACCACCTAAACATATTCACCTCAAATTAAATATAATCCAACTCATAAACTCCAAAATAATTTGTTATTCATTCAAGGTACATTTAATCATCACCTTAAATCAATTATTAATATTCCAAAATTTATATTCTAAAAATGACTCGTTAAATTCCTTCTGTTCGAACTAATAATAAAATAAATTTTTATTACAAATCTAACCATTACTAACATAATATTAACTAATTTTATTAAATAATATTTTTTTATAATATTAACAAATATATGAATTCGATTTGAATTAATATACAAAACTTTCGGTACAATTTCTAAATATAACATAATAATTAGTTATTTATTAAGCTAGTATACTAATCTTATCACCCCACTGCCATTCGAAATTAGATTGCTAAGAAACAAAATATCTAAGCTTACATATTATATTCTAATAAACAAAAACAATATATATATATATATATA
The DNA here is from genome assembly GCA_020205505.1 of Panax japonicus. Lineage (NCBI taxonomy): Eukaryota > Viridiplantae > Streptophyta > Magnoliopsida > Apiales > Araliaceae > Panax > Panax japonicus. The sequence goes on from CM035101.1 coordinate 73,088,110, forward strand.
TATATATATATATATATATATATAATGATAGTAGTAATAGGCCACCTGACATGTTCATTATATATATACCCACTTCCTATAGCCACCTTAATCAATTTCGGTAATCACTTTGCAAAAGTACTATGCATATAAAATATATTTTTAAACTTTCTTATGAATTAGTGAACTTCCAACAAAATAGATCTAATAGCTTAAAAAAATAATAATAACTTACTAATTGGATATTGCAAAATTTAAAGGTTGATGAATTTTCTTCTCTTTTTTTTGTGCCGCCATTGCTCTCCCTTCTTTTCTCTCTCTTCGTAGTAGAGGTTGCGCCCTTTTTTTTAGTCAGTTATGAGAGGAATGTGAGATAGATTAGGGTTTAAATATTTATTAACCTATCTTATTAACTCTCCTAATTTTAATAGGATTTTAATATTATCCAAATACAAATTAGACCCAATTAGTATAAAAGCCCAAATTAATGTAATCACCTACTTATTATAAGCCACACAAATTAAATACAATTTGATCCAAACATAATAAAAGCCTAATTAAAAATATGAATTTAAATATTATTTATTTATTTTTTTTATTTTTTTTTACCGGGTATTACATCACCTACCCCTTAAAAGGATTTCGTCCCCGAAATCAAAAGAGTAACAAAGATTCACCTGACATAAAAAAATGAGGATACTCTTGTCGAATAGACTCCTCTATCTCCCAAGTAGCTTCCCGCTCCGAATAATTTTACCACAAGACTTTAACAAAAAGGAATTATCTTTCTCCATTCTAATTTAAAATTAAAAAAAATAAAAAATATGGGTTATTACAGACAGGATATTCCAACAGAATCATAAAGAACAGAATAATAGAAGAATTTCACCATGTATGCGGTACTTCGCATAAACAGGTTATTCCAACATAATAATAAAGAATAGAATAACAGAAGAATTTCACCAAGTATATGGTATCCCGCGTATACAGGTTATTCCAACAAAATAATAAAGAATGGAATAACAGAAGTTCTCTTCATGAATAAGAAAGAAATAATACCCCTTATGAGTACAACAAATAATATTTCCTACTGTAAAAGAAGAGTATTCCGACTTGTAGGTGAGGATATACTCGAAGAAAACTTGTACTACGCTCAAAGCTTTCTTAAACTCTAAAGAAATACGCTCAAGATTATAGAAGAAGAACTCTCTCTATAGTTTCTCTTTCTAGAGTTTCAGTGAATTCGTAAGAAATAATGAAGGAATGAACTTCTATTTATAGAAGAATGGACTGCATAGTTACTAATTCATGAACGGTCCAGATTGATTTACTTTAATCGGACGGTCTATATTTAAAGTAAAATCTTTTAAATAAAATAAAATATATTCTATTTTATATAAAAAGATTTTTACTATGCAAGCACTATGCAAACACTATGCATAATAAAATATAATATATTCTATTTATAGAATAACTTTATAAAAGTATTCTGTTTTATATAAAAAGATTTTACTATGCAAAATACTATGCATAATAGAATATAATATATTCTATTTATAGAATAACTTTATAAAAGTATTCTGTTTTATATAAAAAGATTTTACTATTAATACTTTAAACCAACGATCCACATTGATTTACTATTATAATTTCAACCAACAGTCTGAAAAATTAGCACATCTCCTCATGGAATAATACTGTACTTAAAAATAATTTGGACCGGAAAGAAATATATTTTTTGAGTGAATAGTACCCCGTGAATAGTAATTCAAGAATAGTAACTCGTGAATAGTAACTTGTGAATAGTAACTTGTGAATAGTTCTCCGACACAAAAAGTGTCTCAAATACCAGAGTGGATAATACTAGAGTGAATAGTAACTGGGTATTTTATGACAACTTGTCTACTTTGAAAAATTTTCACATATCACCATTAACTTTAACCTTTTTATCAATTTAACCATTCACCAAAATAGAAAAATTGAATATTTTTATTTCATAAAATTTGGGGTCTCACATAAGTCGTTTTAAAAAATTATTTTTGTTTTTTTATTATAAGTCGTTTGAAAATTTCAAGTAAGTATTAATTGTTTAGTTTTCAATATTACTTCAAGTAATAAATATAAGTTTAGTTCTTTTACTATTTTTTAACCAATAAATAACACTTTTTTTTTCTTCAATATAAGAACAATATAGACAATTGATATTATATTTAATATTATACAATTATTTTCTTAATATTTATGTACAATTCTAAAACGATTTATATCAAAGGAGAAATAAATCAAATTATAAATAGGCGTCATAAAGATAAGAATGGGTTTTGATTTGAATTATTAGGGATATATATACTCCAATATATCTTCATCCCATGTGTTTAATGCATGCGGCTCAGAGTTGAGTAATAGTACTTTAATGGCATTACACCTCAATAAAGACGAGATTGGTACAAAAACGTCATGCACGTTTCGTCACCCATAGGCCACCAACCAAACCAAACCAATGCCCTCTGGTTGGAATTTCCACTACCCCTTCCCTTCCAGGATCCATTAATTGTTAATTATTGGATGATGAGTTCCAATTAAGGCTAAATTTTAGTGGTGGAATTTCCACTACCCCTTCCAGGATCCATTAATTGGATGCTGGCCCTGGCTTTGGCTTCTCTAATAGTAATTGTATCTCGTCGGTCTGATAATAAAGGATCCATTAATTGGATGCTGGCCCTGGCTTTGGCTTCTCTAATAGTAATTGTATCTCGTCGGTCTGATAATAAGGACCGCTGCTGCAATCGTATCATCAAATACTACCTGATAATCGAATTTTGCTGCATGCATGTCACCATATGAAACAACCCGGGTCCGGAACAAATCTCGGTTCAAATCGAATCAAATTTATCAAAATAAGGCCTCAAATTACTGTCCCAATAGAATCTTCTTGGGTCATCTTAGCCCACCATCATGACTTGAAAGTACTATTGATAGTAACTTATTTCCTTATATGGAGATAAATTTTTCCACTATCTTTCGATATGGGACTGAAGTCTTACATCCTCGATTCTCCAACATTATTATTAATAATATACTACATATAATGTGGCTCATTAACACCTATAGATCTTAATTCTATAATTAATAATATAATTTAATGTGATATGAACTTGATATAATTAAGTAATGGCATGTTACAAATATTTATTATTTTAATTTGTAATTTAAAATTAAAAATATATTTCTACGATAAAATATCTCTAATTTTTAAATGAATTTATCAGAAATTTCTGGACAGAAAGGGGTGCAGCCGCCAAGTATTCCAACTGTTTATCGGATTGGGTAGAAACATTCTAGGTTCATATACACTACGTTAAATAAATACCATTATATATGTAAATCAAGTTCCTTAGCCTCCTAAATTTGATTATAATAAACTCATGCCTAACAACTAACAATGGCATGTTTGTAATATGGAGAAAAACACAAGGGTATTGTTGGAAATACAGTTTAACTGAATCCAAAATGTAAGTCCATCCATACGGTATTTAAATGTATCTCCGTATGTAACAGATCGACACTATTCTGACTCTGCATGTGCTCTCTTTGTTTCTTACCTCAAAGTCTTCTACTATAATTATCAGATTCTCTTTCCAAATTTCTCTCTAAAAGTCCACAAAAAGATATATATATATATATAGGAACAAGTCCCTCAATAAAAACATTAAGTTACAATCAATCCCTCTCTCTCTAGAAGGAATTAAGGCAAATTAAAATGTCTAATTCTTCAACTTGGCACTTGGCTCACACAAAGCTACGATTCTTTACCCGAATCAAACGGTTCCTCCAGCTCAAGAGCTCCAACAAACGATGCGAACCGTCTGATCATCAGCCCAACAAAGCAAGGGTTATAGATATGAATTATGATCAAGAAACAAAGCAAGAAAAGAAAATGGAGAGGGAAAGTGAGGAGGATGATTGGGTGGTTTTGCACAAGTCTGTCAAGAGACTCCACTTTGGGAGCTGGGAAGAGAAGGAGGTGGCGGCCGGAGATATTAAACGACTCGCCGGAGAAGACTTGAAGCGGCGGAAATCCATTGCGGAGCTAGGGGTTATTCCGCCTCTGGTGGAGATGGTTGGGTCGGATGTGGTGGCGCGACGGAGGTTGGCGGTTCAAGCATTAATTGAGCTAGCTAATGGAACTTACACGTAAGTTGTATATAATTTTTTGCATATATAGAATTTATTAACATTTTTCTTTCCTTTATACTCTTCTGTTTAACAAAATGAGTTATTTAACTTTTATTATAGTTAATTTTAAAATTCATGTGAATATTTATTTTTATCTTTAAAATAATAGTTTTGTAAAATGGATTTTTTAAGTATGATATTGAAAGTATAATTAATTTTATTATGAAATTTGAAATTAGTCAAGGTAAAGTCATGAATAGAATGTATAATTAACGATGGCATGAAATAAGACGACAATAAAATGATTTAATCTCATCGAATAAAAAAAATTATGTTTAATTATTTTATTAAAATGGAATGAATAATTTACGTGAGAGGCTGTGAGGCTGTGCTGATGTGGTAAGATTTTGAATGAAATTATAACTAATTTAAATAACAATAATGTAATCCAACATGTAGCTCAGTTGCCAGTTTAGACTTTGCAAGACATATTTTACCCACTTAACTTAACTAATAATATTGGTTTATGCCCTAATTAGGTCCTTATTCTTTTGTCTAAGAATCCATTGGGTCCAGTTCATCTAACTTTTAGACAATATTTTTACGGTTTTTTTATTTTATCAGTAGGGATTCGAAAGAGTCGAGCTTAGAGCCTTAATTAACTTTGTATTTAACTTAATTTAGTCGAATTAAATACTCCATATATATAGAATGATCATCAGTAATTATTTTCTGGCATAATTAATAAGATATATTATGACTAGAAAACTTAATATCAATTTGGTTTCATCCATCCAAAACTAAAATTTTAGCAATTAAGTGGAGAAAAAGACAAGTCATTACAAGAATGGTTAATTAAGTAGGTGTAGGTGGATGACGTTGTAGTTGGGTCTACTTGACTTTTTATCTTTAAACATGTTATCCCAAATGGGAGAAGCACTATGTGCCATCACCAGTGGTCCACTAGTTATGAGTAGGAAATAGCTTATTATATAAGTTGTCAAATTAATTAATTACAAATCTCTCTTTACCTAAATAATATATATATATATAGGGATTCTATCCACAGCAACCGGTTGTTGGGAGCAACCCATTTTTGGCCAGCCGCTACAGCCTGTAGCGGCTTATAAAAAAAATTTACATAAGGGCCGGTACAGGCTGTAGCGGCTGGCCAAAAATGGGTTGCTCCCAACAACCAGTTGTTGTGGATGGAATCCCATATATATATATATATATATATATATATTATTGAAGACAAAAAAAATAGTTTTAAAATGATCAAATACATGCATGGGACGGGACTATGAATCTGTTAGGCCACACTGACTTGTCCACTAAACTCCATGGGGGTAGGAGGAGTTGCAGGTGGCAAAACACTAGTTAGGCAGACAAGGTACTTATTTAAGGACATAAATTTATAGAAAAACTAAACTTCATTTGTTGACCGATCGACCTCTCATACACAAATCTGGTTTTAAAGAATCTTGCTGACAACTACATAACATTTATATAATATATATATTTTCTCATTTATTTATCATTCTTTCTTTCAAGAAATTTGTACGAAGAAATGAGACTTTGGGGTTGCAGCCTCTCTTAATAGTATTTATATTCCTTAATTAATTAATATTTATTTATATTCCAGGAACAAAGCTCTGGTGATGGAGGCAGGAATCTTATCAAAACTACCCGAAAACATGGGTGTTTTAGAAGAAGAAACAAGGCATGATTTTGCACAACTAATCCTGTCCATTTCTTCCCTCGCCAACAGCCAGTTCCCAATTATAAATTCGTCGAAAATTATTCCGTCTGTCATCTCCATTCTTGAATCAGATTCAAATTTTGGCACTAAAGAGCTTTGTTTGGGTACATTGTACAATCTTTCCACAATGCTAGACAATGCAGATACTTTGGTGTCAAATGGAGTAGTAGTCAACAATCTCTTAAGGCTCTCCTCAGTTAAAGAAACATCAGAAAAAGCCTTGGCAACATTAGGCAATTTGGTTGTAACCTTAATGGGGAAAAAAGCAATGGAAATTAATCCTATGGTGCCGGAGAGCTTAATAGAGATTATGACATGGGAAGAAAAGCCGAAAAGTCAAGAATTATGCGCTTATATTTTGATGATTTTAGCACATCAGAGTTCTACGCAAAGATTGAAAATGACTAATGCAGGAATTGTTCCTGTTCTTCTCGAGGTGTCCTTATTAAGTAGCCCCTTGGCACAAAAAAGGGCACTAAAATTGTTACAATGGTTTAAAGATGAACGGCAGGCGAAAATCTGGCCCCATTCGGGCCCACAAATCCGAGGATTGTCATTCGGTTCGCCTGCCGTAAATCATAAGGAGGTGAGGCAAGGGAAGAAATTGATGAAGAACATGGTCAAGCAAAGTTTGTACAAGAATATGGAATCGATGGCTCGTCGTGCCAATGGTGATGAAGGTTCTTCTAAGCTCAAGTTCTTGGTAATTAGTTCGAGTTCTAAGAGCTTACCTTATTAGAATTTACTCAATATACAAACTTTAATACATACATGCCGTTACATTTTACATTAGATTATGATGTTCTCAGATCATGATATATGGAAAATGAGAATAAATAATGTTCCTTTTTTCCATTGTAAGCGCACTTAATTTCTGTGCAATTTTTCTCTTACTTAATTTGTACATGGTGGTGGGAATTAAACAGTAATTTTTCTTCTTGGGGTAAAACCATAAAACAATTAAAGTTGATACCAATTGCAAATACTGTTGAGTCCGGTGATATGTTCTTTTGGTTGTTTTTCTTTGCATTTTGTTAGTGCTTCAAAGAAATTTTGTTCATACGCAATAGAATCTATTACAAAAATAAATAAATAAACAAGTACTCATTTCGTTCCAATAAGAGTAACTGTTTGATCGTTGAGGTCTTATTCGACTGAGGTATTATGATCTTTAGCTATTCTAAATTAGATGAGTTTATTTATTTCTTTTACGTAAAGTGTGTTTTTTCTTGTTTAAGCGGGTCTTCAAAAAAAAGTAAAAACCTAATCAAAAATTCTAATATTAAATAATTAATAGCTTTATTTTTAAACTCAGGAAGTAACAAATTTTGCACTCCTCCGGCTCATAAAGTGTTTTATTTGACAATTTCTTAGTTTCACAAAAACAATTCAATTTTTATTGATGGTAGTATAAACTTATATAATAATATTCCTAAGTTTGTGATCGTAATTTTATTACCATACCACAACTAAATTAACAACTTTATGTTTTTGAAATATACTTGGAACAAAAATATATCCTATTCGCAAATTTTACAAATGATATTTTTTTTGTAGACCATAATTTTGAGTATTTAATAGTAATATATTGTGGATAATTTAGATTAGTTATAATTGTATTAACTAAATTGAGATGAAGTGATCCAAACATTAATTAATTGGTCATTCCGAAAGCATATCCCTTGTCTTGCTTACAGAGATCGTGCAATGGTCATCAGTCAGCCCAAAGATGTCAATTTTATCAATTGTCGGCCCATTCTTAAGTTTTACTTTATTTTCAAGCCCAAAAGTTGTACATATAGAAAGCTAATATTCTTTCCAAGATATCCACGTAATCGAAGCCCAATGGTCTCCCCAAGCTAAGCTGAGAAGAGTTTTACAATTGGGTCCTTTACATAAGTATACAACAAATAAAAAGTATTTACAAGAAAAGTGCATCAACTAAATAATTACAAAAATAGTGTACTTAGGACTCATATTATAAAAATAGTACAATTCACATTAATTAGGAAACCTAAAATCAAGGAGAAATAACTGTTAATAATTCAAATTCAAATTCAAAAATTTGAAATCTAACAACAAAAACAAATTCTGATCCAGGAACATCATGAACTTTATTAACAGTAAAAGAATATTCTGACCAAAACGCCACACCGCCGCTACACCGCCACCACCACCGCCGCGAATCTCCGTTGTCCAAAACGCCAAGAAGGAAAAAAATATTCGCCTCCCACCGCCGCTAGATCGACTCCGCCACCACCACCGCTATCTCACCGAAGTTGCTATTCTGATTTTTTTGATGATTTGGTTACCCACAAAAATTAAAATGGTTACCTTTATACAAAGTTTGGCTACCAACTGCATCACATTTAAAATAAAATTGGTAATAAAATAAAACAGAATTGGTTACCTTCATACCAAGGTAACCAAACCTTGATAACAAAGGAAACCTTCATATTAAGATTCGGTTACCTTGGTATGACTGTTTGGTAACCAACTGCATGAAGTTTGGTTACCAAACTGCATCACATTCAAAATAAATTGGTAACCTAATAAAACTGATTTGGTTACCTTCATACTAATGTAACCAACCCTTCATACCAATGAAACCAAACCTTCATAATAAGTTAACCAAACCTTCATAACAAAGAAACCTTCATATTAAGGTTCGGTTACCTTGTTGTGAAGGTTTGGTTACCTTCATACCAAGGATCCTAAAAATGAACAATTACTTTTTAAGGTTTGCTTACCGGTGGAGTTAGAGAACGGATCGGTGGTGGAGGGGAAGCAACGAGTGGTGGAGAGGCCTCCATCGCGGCAAGTGGAGGGGTCTCCACCAACGACCACCATCGATCTGGGGAAGGAGGAGAAAGGGGGGCGGTGGGAGGCGGAGGAAGGTGGTGGGTCATGGGCGTGGGAGGAGAATGGAGGCGGATGAAGGGGAAGAAGAGGGGCTGGGGCAGAGACGGGAGGAGGGGCGGGAGGCGGAGGCGGGAGGAGGGGCGGGAGAAGGGAGGCGGAAGAAGGGAAGAAGAAGACGACATGTTTATGGTTTAGCAGAAGAGAGAGAAAAAGATAGTTTATGGCAACGTCAATAGATAAGGAGAGAGAAGAAGCCCTAAATTAAAGAATCCTAATTGAATATTAATTCCTTAAATTAAGGAATCCTAAATGCACTAGAATATGTAAATAAATATGAAAGCGTATTAGTTATGTAAATATTTAATGAGTGCACTTTTATTGTAATTATGTTTTTAAATGTACTATAAAATGTAATTGTTCCTTTACAATTCGGCCCCTAATTGAAAATGTTCTTTCTCACAAAGCCCATATCTAAAAATTCTACCAAGTTATTTTAATGTTATATTGTCTTCACCTTTTCAAATTTCACATATTGATTATTGAGGGTGTGTTTATGTTATAATGTTCAATAAATAAAAAGTAATGTGCCAAATTTGTATATAATTTGGTCAACGAAAGAAATCACAATTTTTTAATTATAATCCTTGAAGTAAAAGAAACAAACAAAATTTTTGAGATATTGAACGATAGTTGAAGTCAAAAAATAGTACACGTGGCATAAATCTTTCACTAAAAATTTAAAAATATAGTTAGACGAATGTTGAGTATTGTAATTAAAAAAACGACAAAAAAGAATATTTGAATATTTTGAAAAGGAATTACTCAAAACGTGTCTTTTCATAATTTGATACTTAATTGATATTTTGTATTTAACGCAAAACATTAGATACCAAATCATTAACTAGGTTTTTAGTAGTTATTATAAACGAAAATAGACGGAAAGCTTCATCGTTGTTGTATAGCCTTTGGGGAGTCAAGACGTCTGCAAGTCTGACTGGTCCACAACACGTGTAAATAACATTTTTTATATTTAGTCTCAAGATACTATCTACTTTCACAAGCCGATTCAGGAACGGACCGGTTCGTTTGCAGAACGACTCCGTCTACTTTCATACATTTTTAGATCATTATGTCTATTGCCATTGCTGCAAAGTCTAGAGGTGCACAAAAGGCCTGAGGCCCGCGGCCTGGCCTAGGTCCGGCCTGGGCCCGGCCTGGTCAAAGCCCGGTCTGGTCAAGGCCTGGCCCGGTCAGGCCTGGCCCGGAAGGCTTGAAAAGGCCACTTTTTTTTTATAAAAATCTGGCCTGGCCTGGCCTGCAAAAAAGTCTGGCCTGGCCTGGCCTTGGGCCTGGCCTGGGGTCTGGCCTGGCCTGGCAAGGCCTGGCCTGGCCTGGCCTGGCCTGGCATGAGGCCTGGCCTGGCCTGGCCTGGCCTGACATGAGGCCTGGCCTGGCCTGAGACCTTACAAGATTTTTTATCTAATTATTTGTAATTTTTGAACTTTAAATTTATAATTATTCATCAATAAAGTATAAATTTTTACTTATTCATTGTTGTAATTTATAAGTATAATACATTAGTTTTAATTAATACATCAATAAAATTTAAAATTTTAATTATTTATTCTTGATTTCTTGTTGATACATAACTAGTTAGTATATTTAATATTAATAATAAGTTAGTTACTTAGTTGATTACTATACATATTTAATTACTATACATATTCAATGAATATAACTAGTTAGTATATTTAATATTAATAATAAGTTAGTTACTTAGTTGATTAAATATTAATAATAAGTTAATTTATTGTAAATACTAAAGTACTAATATTTAACAATAAAATTTTAGTAATATTCTTTGTTACTTTAATGTTAAATATTAACATTAATTAATACATCAATAAACTAATTTTTAATATTAAATATTAATAATAAGGTTGTTTCTTGTAAATACTCAAGTTCTTCATTAATTTGGATATGCTAAATTCTTGGGGGAATTTATGATTTTGGTTATGTTTTAGGTATTCTGTTGTACTAATTTAAATAAAAATTTCATAAAGTAATTTGAAAACTAACTGGAATTAATTCTTGAGATATAACCATGTAAGAGTTTAATGATCATAAATGAAAAGATGTATGTGTGTTTAAACTTTACAAAATATATGTCCAACCGATCCTAGTACGGACTATAAGAAAATAAAATCAAAACTAACTTTATATTCAAAAAATAAAAGTGTAATCTACAGTATTTAAGTAATCTACAATATTTTCTACGAAGTGCATAGTAGACAATTAGACATATATTTAAGAAATCAATTTGTTTTATATTCAAGTTACATCTAAATTACATTTTTTTTGTAATTTAAGATGAATATATTTATTTTTGTTCTAATCATTCAATTTATATTGGTGTAGTAGAATGTTAAAATAAAATAAATCTCAAAAATCTTGCATCATTTTTACAAAATTTATTAATTTATATTTTATTATTTATATTTTTAATATTAAATATGTAACATTAAAAAAAAGGACCAGACCAGCCAAGGCTTTGGGCCTGGTCTGGCCTGGCCTGGTCTGGGCCTGGCCTGGCCTGGCCTGCAGGCCTAGCCAGGCCACAGCCCAGAGACCAAGGCCTGGCCTGGCCTGGCCTGAAGGCCAAAAGTCAACGGCCTGGCCTGGCCTGGTCAAAGCCCAAGGCCTGGCAGGCCCAGGCCAGGCCAGGCCAGGCCGGCCTGTTGTGCACCTCTACTGCAAACTCGTACTTTAAAAGACATAAAATCCAAGCTATTTTCATATAATTCTATGTTTATTATGTAAAGACTTACAATATCAAGGTTATTCGTGACATTTTCATCAAAAGAAAGTAGTGAACGGAAATTCTGTGTGCTATCAGCTATGCTATGCCTCCGTTTCGGAGAATTCGAAGCGGTGCGTTTGGCAATTGGCACAATAACACTCTATAAACAATACTATTCTACTTTTTTTTTATTCTATTCTAAAGTATCAGTACAAATACCCCAGTTTTTCTCTCCTGGGTTTTTTCCCTCTAACTAGGGTTTTCAGTTTTCACTCTTTCTCACTCACAACAACAGCTATGGACTTCTCAAAGAAGCGCAAAACTGACGAGAACGGCGACCCCTTCTCAAACGCCGCTGATTCACCACTGCTGCACCTCCAGCTGACCCCGGAGGACGCTCGTAAAATACTCGAGCCCTTCACTAAAGAACAGCTCCTTGAAATCGTCGAATCTGCCATCGCCCGCGACCCGGTCACCCTCGCCTCCGTTCGATCCGTCGCCGATTCTGATCCAGCTCAACGCAAACTCTTTATCCGCGGTCTCGGCTGGGAAACCACCACCGAGAAACTTCAATCCATCTTCTCCTCCTTCGGCGAGGTCGCTGAAGCTATCGTGATCACAGACAAAAACACAGGAAAATCGAAAGGTTATGGATTTGTTACTTTTAGACACATTGACGGGGCCGTTTTGGCTCTCAAAGAGCCTAACAAAAAAATCGATGGCAGGATCACCGTCACCCAGCTCGCGGCCACCGGAAATACTGGACCGGCGGGGGGAGTTGACGTGTCCATGCGTAAGATTTATGTGGGTAATGTTCCGTTTGAGATCTCGTCGGAGAGGTTGTTGGGTCATTTCTCTGCTTACGGAGAAATTGAGGAAGGTCCGTTAGGGTTTGATAAGCAGACGGGGAAAGCAAAAGGGTTTGCTTTTTTTGTTTATAAGACTGAGGAAGGGGCTAGGGCTTCGGTTGTGGACCCCATTAAAAATATAGATGGACATCAGGTGAATTGTAAGTTTGCAACTGATGGAAAAAAGGGCAGACCTGGTAGCTTTCCAAATCAGGGTCCGGCTGGATTTGCTGGTGATGCTGTTCCGCCAGGGGGAATGAATTCAGGCTTTGGTGGATTTCCTGGTGCGATTTCTTCATATGGTGGTGGTGGGCCACCCCTTCCCCCAGCCCATCAAAATCCTTATCTGAACTCAGCTATTGGTGTGGGATTTGGGAATCAGGGGGCAGGGCAGGCTTCCCATGCTGGTGGTGGGTATGGGGTTGGTGGTGGTTCACAATATGGTGGGCCTGCGGCTTCGGGTGAATATGGCGGAGTGAATAATTTAGGGTCCTCTATGTATAGGATGCCGCCAAGTTCTGTTGGAATGCCAACTGGAGGTGGATACCCTGATGGTGGTAATTATGGATTGTTGTCATCCGGCTATCAAACCCAGCTGCAGCCCTCCGGTCCAAGGGTTCCACCTGGTGGGATGTACCAGCCCCCATATTACTGAGGTAATTCTCCTTTTTTGCATGCCAGTTTAGTTAATATTTGAATATTATGATTTTTTTTGCTTCTTACATGATTGAATAGATATACTTGTCTTTTCCCTAAATATAGCATTGTTTGTTGCTTACTTCATATGTTTTCCTTATATCTATTTTATGTTGTTATTCTGCTGTTTTTAGAGATTCATTTGTGTTCCGTTATTTTTTCCTGTCTTTATAATTAGGCTGTTTTTATTATAACTCTTGTGCTTGGTTGTCGTCATGTTACTTTAATTATAATTGACCTTGTAATAGGATCCAAGTTATACTGATAGTATTATTGCATAGATATATGTTCTTTTAATCTGGTTGATTGAAAAGATTATTTTATGATTTTTTGCTTTCCTAGTTTAATTATATCTTCAAAAAAATTATTACATCATAAAAAAAATCATCTGGTCTTTTCAAAACTTGCTACGCCACAGTTGCCTTTATTATGGAACTTTTTATACTGTAAAGGGTATCTTAAACTTAGAATGGTGAAACTAATGCATATGCGGCGGCATAACATTTTAACAAAGTTTATGACCTTTTTTCCTTTTCTTTTTTCAAGTATAAACTGTATTTTGGGAGAAATGCCTATTGCAGTCTTTTGGCGAATATTTGTAGAGTTGTACAATTTATTGTGTTTTTCCCTCTTTCTGTTAATTGTCTTTAAGATGCTTTTAATACTACATTATTCAAAATTCTTTTGCTTGTTTTCTCTGGGTTGGGCTTTATTTTATGTACCTAGATACACTTCTTCATGGGGTATCGGTGCTGTTCTTGCCATATTTAGTTTGAATTTAATGCCTAGCTCTTAAATGCTTACATTGTGTTAGATGCAATTCCAATTGTACAAATTTTTTTGTCGATATTACGCTGGAGCATGTAGTGGTCAGTCGTGTTTGCTTTTGACCTGGTTTTAAATTGGTCAGCATGATAGCTTATGGTGCCAAACTTTTTGACAAGGTTATGTTGCAGTTAGCTTGAAATTATCATTTTTTAGGGTATTATTTTCTTGCATTGGGTGATCACTGATCAGCATAGTTATTTCAAACCATAATTTTGGAATATGACTGAACTTGGCTCAGAACAGGCCTGCTTGGTTTGGAGCTGCTTAGTGATCATTTTAGGAATTGGCAGTACTGTAACAAGTTGTCCTAATGATTGATTACATGGTTTATGTGATACCAAGTTAAAAACTGATATGTGGAGATCATGGGTCACTGATCAATACTATCCGTGGTCCTGCAACAAATAATAGTGTTAGCATTATTTTATTGATTCCTTGATGTCCTGTATGTTATGACCTCCGTCCCTAAGTGGTTGTTTTCATTTTTGGGCATGTTCGCCAAAGATTGTAAAATGTGCCAGCAACATATTTTTAAAAGATCAGACTTGTATACTTTTTATTATTTTTTTATATTTTATTTTTCAATCATATTAAAGATAATTAAGAACTTTAATACATAAATGTGTTCACCCCTAAGGGGTGTGAGAAATGGCAGAGGAATTGAGAAATAACCCCGAGATTGTTAGTTCAGCCCCTATATTTGGGGCCAAATTTACCTATTAATATATTTTTAAACTAGCCTTGAAAACAGGGCCCAACAAAGAGCTAAAAAGGTCGGACTGTTTTGGGACGGATGGTGTATTTTGATATTGATAAATCATGTTAGACTTTAATGTTCTAATGCTTTTAGTCGGTGTGGCTTTACCTGCCCTTCGTTAATGCTCCATGATGTTACCAAATTAATGGCTGGCAGTTGATCATCATCATGGTGAGCTGTTTGATATCCCAGAGCATATAATACTTTCATTGCTTTAAGATAGATATATTAAACGATATATTCTCTTGTACTTTTAAGCTTGCTATTATTAAGTTTTTTCCTTGATGATAGATTGACTAATGATGGTTTGAGTTGTAAATATGTATTTGGTTCAGGTGTTTGAGAGCTTCTTGGGCGCAAATGCTTTAAATGGTTATGGTGAATTGCAGACATGAATCTTTGGTTGCTGCTTCACTCTATCTGTCTTAAGTTGTGGGTTTTGTGATATATGTTAGTTAATGTTCCTTGGACTTGGTTTGGAATCTAAATGCACTGTACTTGATAAGGGTGCTTTTCTTTTTGAACGGATGTATTCCTAAACGGTTTATAATTGTCGAAGTTCTTTAATATAATTATTATGGTTATTAGTAATTATATAATTGCCTATATGTTGCAAGATTATTTGCATCTACCTTGAGTATACATGTATGTGTTATCTTTGATGGATAATTGTTCTGCTATACTCACTTGCACTGTGTCGGTTTTCAAAATAAATCCCGCTATTATTGCTTTACAACTCCCTTTCCATTTATTTAGTGTGAATGTACCAAAATGAGAATTTTCAGCTATAGCTTCATAGCACCTCCTCTACCAAAACAATACTTAATCCAGAAGTTTCTAATGCTCTTCTCATTTTGAAATCTTCTGTAGCTCCTGTATATTTTCAGTTTCATGGTCTAATTTCTAATTGCATGAAGGCCTTTCGTGGTTGTTTATTACTGTCGATCTAATGGGTTAGGGAGGAAAGGTATTTTCCTGATTAGACTTTTGAGTTGGCTATTCTTTTTAGTCTCTTGTTGGGAAAGAAGGGGTAAATGGAGAAGTTGGAATTTTTAATTCATACATAATGCTGTTAATCATGGGGCTCCCTTGTTTCTTTGTGTGAAAAATGGCATGCAAAATAGATGGCGACATTATGTGGAAGGAGATAAAAAAAACTTTTGAACACTGAAAAACCTCTTCTGTTGAAATGGTATTAAGGTTTTTAAGTCTTGTTTTGATCTCCATAACAAAATTTTCTCTAGTCTGTTGCTAACTTAAAAACGTATTGCAAATGTCACTTTCGATACCTGTGGTATTGTATTGAATTGCCTTTGTATTGTATTGTATATTAGGATACATATTGGTTATCATATGATTTTGATAATTATGTCCTCATAAATGTTTTATAAAACTCATGATATCCCAAGTAATCTAACTATCATAATTCTCAATACCAAATGGAGCCTTGTTTGAGCCATACAATAGTTTATAGCATAAAATAAGTGGGTACCATAGTGTGTTGAAACTTAAATGTCTAATCTATTCTTTGACAAGTTGTGATTCTCAACAATGTGATTGTCATAATCTGATTATAACAATCTCTAAGCCCGGTTATACCAAATGAGGACTTCAACGCTTGACTTGGGGTGTTGTTGTGGGCCCACTTCACTTTATGTAAAAGGTTTAATTAAATACGTAGGTAAAATCTAATGAAAAATTGAATATGGCTCCTTCCCGGCCCCGGAAGTTTTCTTCGGATAACGAAAGCTTTAGCAACGGTAGGAATTGGATCGGAGGGTTCATGTTTAGTTTGGAATCCTGATGCAAGACAAGCGTGGAGGAGTTCTCAACTATAAATTCTGGTGCAAAACTAAATTGGGCAGCAAATGAAAAGTCCTATTAGGGACTTGTTATTCTGGGATGTGTGGTTCACATACTAGGGGCTTATTTGTTAGTATTACGAGAATAATCTTGTTCTTGATAAGTAATGTCATATTCAATAATTTGATTGATTGTCATAATCTGATTATGACAATCTCCAACCATACCAAATGGGGCTTTAATTAACAGCACCAATGATCTTGAATTGTTGTCCCACTTTATTTTATCCTAAATATTCTGAGTATATGCGTAGATCAGATGCAAGGAATAATCTAATTGAGGTTTCATATGTGATTTGATGGACTCCTGGTGCAGTACAAGTGTCGGGGAATAGTAATACTTGGTTAAATTTTGATGCAAAACTAAATTGCCCAGCAGTTTTGACATACGCACCGGGGGGGGGGGGGGGGGGGAGGGATCCGTGCTTCTTAAAAATGTAGGATTTTTTTTTCTAACTTGGGGTCTGAAGTTGATTAAATTGAATGATATTTACAGTTTGGGTTGGAGGATGTGAGCAGTGGTAGCTCAAGAATAGGCTGAAATGAACAAAATATAGAAAGAGATGAAAGAAGAAGATAGTCCAGGCATCACGTCCGGTTTGTAAGGAATCACATTTAGATCCCCAAGGCAAATCACACCTAGGGAGGGCTTCAGCATCCCCCACCCAAGATAAAGATAATTTTTCATTCACTTGTTCTGTCATACTCCCTCTAGAACAAAGCTTTACGTCATATATACCTATAATATTTATAAAGTGCCTAAAATCGGGACCAAGCAAACATGTGACCAAGTAGTCTTGGGGCCCAGTGCGACACAAAAGTGTTAACATAAATGCCTTTCTTTCACAACGCAAATTACCTAACTAAAAAACTTAGGGAATTGATATTTCCACAAGTGAGTGTGTTAGTTCCAAATAGTCATCTCTCACATGAGGGTGGACCCCACCTAGTATACATGTGAGGAGGAGCTATCATTTTTACATGTGAAAATATCAATGCCCAAAACCTAGTATAAACCTACCTAGCATAATACTACTTTAAATAAACAATGATTCCTGTAACTACAGAATTTGATGAGGAGATTACAACGTCAAAGTGAACCCACTCTTTTTTCTTTCTTTTTTTTAACTTTCTTTAATCTCTATTTTATTTGAACCTTTAATTGTCTATATCAAATACCTTTCTGATACTCAAATACAGTTCTAGATAAGTAAAAAGTCAGGTTGTTAGAAGGTTGAATATAATATTATAGATTTGTGTAGTATTTGATGAATCATTGAATTTCAAATAATATCATCTAGCAAATTTTCGGAACTTGTGATATATCTAGATAAGCTGATTGTCATGATCTGATTATGAAAACAAGCTACAACAAATGAGGCCTTAAAATCATGACTTGGCATGTTTGAGGGAATGTGGCGGTGCCATTTTCTTTACCTAAAGACTGCAAGTATATTTGTACGTAAAATACAAGAAAAAAACAAAATAGAGGACTTGTATGTAACTAAATAGAGGACTTGATCAAATTATGATAATCTGATTGCGGTGATCAGATTATGATAATCTGACTGTGGTGATCAGATTATGATAATCTCTAATACACTGAATGAGGCCTTGAAAACACATGAACTTGCATTCTTAAAATATAAGTTAAAGCGAAATTAGGATTTACATGTAGTTTTTTGGAATCCCTTGTTAGTCTCGAGTATAATGGATTTTCCACAGGACAGTTTATGTAGGGTAGGGAAGGAAAGTGGACAGGTCGGTTCAAGTGAAGACTTTTCCCCCTCAGAAAAAATGCTCTAAGCTGATAGTCGAGTGTCTTTACACTCCTGTACCTCTTTAAATTCCTGTGTTGGTGGGTCCCTTATCATCTTTTCCAACTCTCTATCTTCTTTTCCAATTCCTGTGTTGGTGGACATGGAATGAAAGCTTCACCACCACGGTAATTCTCTAAAGAAATAGGGACCTTCTCTAGTCATTTGCACCAAATAGGGCTAGGTATTCCTTATTATAAATAGCACACACGCACGCACAGATGAAGTAAAAGTCCATAATCTAGAAGAGTGCAAGGTACATCGATTTGTGTATACAGTTGTTTACATATGTGCATGATAAATTTTCTACCAATTTCTTTTTAGCATATGCATTTATAATTTGTTATTTTTTATGTGCATTCTAATCTCTTCCAAGTTGTTTGATTGTGAAAATAACCTGAAGCTTATCATCCCCTTTTCTCTCTACAACTTTGCATGTTGTGTAGTAGTTTAATTATTTTAAGTCCCTCTTGTTTAATTATATTTATTCAGTTTGCCAAGTATTCATCAGCTTTGCACCAGTTTCGTGGTGCAAGTGTGCCATAGTTTTTCTTTTTATTAATAATAGTTTTGATGCTTTGTGGATGTAGTCGATTTTTCTTGTGATTTTTTTTTCCTATGTGCCACGATCTTTATATGAGAACTTGTTTTTGGAAGTTCAGATTGCGCTAAATATAGGTTTACTATGTTCTTACTTGTTGTAGTATGTGCTGCTTAGTGTAATAGTCTTGTGTTCAAGTGTCTGTGTTGTTCTGTGGTTACTTGGAATTGAGTTGTGGACTGATTTGGCTCTTTTATAGTGCAATATGGAAATTGCGTGTGCTAAGGTTGTGCTTAGGTTTTAGGATATGCTTGTTGGAATAGATAGCAACCAAATTTAAGTTGTGTTACTGATTCTTGTTAGACGTGGGTGAGCCATTTGCTAAATCGTGTGCATGTTAGCTGCGTTATTTCTTTGCTGGCTAAGAAAACTGCTTGGGTGGTGCTAAATTTTTTTATCTCCCGCTGAGCATGTCAGTTAGTCAAGTCTTTGACATTATCTCCTTGTGCTGAGGAGATGTTCTTTTTCATGATTTCTTATTTATTGTGCCTCACAATTACATTGTTTTTTATTTGGCCTTGAGGAATGTGTAGAAGTATTATTTGGCTATGGTCTATCTGCCTATGCTTCCAAGTCTTCCTTGTTCTGGCAAGAGAAAGTTTCACGTTTAATGGTTTTTGAATAACTAGAGCTTTTGTATTGATACCCTTCCCCTGCCCTAGGGACAAGCTATTGTTGGCTGAACTGTGGTGTAAATGTTGACGATCTAAGATGGGTGTACATAGTTATTCATCCTTTTTACTTTTCTTTTTAAATAATGTTTATTAGGGTAGAAAAATAGTTAATCCTTCTCTTCTATGACATTTAAATCCTTCAGTGATTCTTTGGTTGTTTTTGAGAGATTTTGTTGGGTTTTTTTTTGGTGGGGTGGGGTGGGGTGGGGTGGGGATAGAAGAATAAAATCTTCTTATGTATTGCTTCAGCTTTTGATGAATCTAATTGCTTGTTCAAGCTCTCATCTGATGAAAGTGATGAACTAAGTTTTGATTTTATGCCAAGCCCATCACTAAGTTTTGACTTTATGCCAAATCTATATAGATATGTAAATGCCCGATTCAGTTGATATTTTAAGAAGGTGATTTTCGATACTATACTATACTTTAATTTGAAAATATGAAGCTTTTAAGACATCTTGGCAGCAGCATATGGAAGAAATAATGCTATGTTGGTCAAGATACTCAGAGAACGATGAGCATGAATCTTCCTTCTTGAAAAGATTTGATAGTGTGTGAGATTTGGCAAGTGAGTTAACTGAACTATTTGTTTGTAAACCTGAGGCCTGTAGTGTAATGAAGTTGGGATTGTTGGGCCAATAATCCTGCTTAAGAGCGACTTTTAAGAAAGTGACGTTTTGTGGTTATTTGCATTCTTGTTTTTCTCCGTTTTTGGTTTTCAAAATTATTCAGGGTTCTAGGCCAATGTACTCATTTTTTTTTAATTTCAACAAGCTAGAAAACTGCTGAATAGATGATTGATCATCATAATCCATAAAATGATGATTTTGCGTGCTCTATATCCTAGGTTCTGCTCTTTTCGATCAGTTCTTATCCATGTTGTGTTGTGCCTTTTCTGTACAAAATATCATCACTGTCAGTTGATGTGCAACATTGATTGTTACAGTCAGTGATCTGGTGACCCTTTTTCAAAGAAGTTGATGAATGCTGATGATTTTGGAAAGAGGGAGAAAGCTGAAACCAAAAAATTATTTGGTTTGATTGCTGCAAGTATTAAACAATCAGCACCTAGCGGGGGGATATGAATACTGCGGCTGTATTGTCATGCATGCTGGAACAACAAAATTTCATTTCTAAAATGTATTGGATTGTTGTAAAACTGGAAGATCAAGGATGCCTGCACGTTGGCTTGATTACTAGTAATCTGGGGCGAGTGTTTGTGCGAAAACAATGGACTGACTGACTGACGTAAACTCGCCGATGCTCCTGTTAAGTTGGGAATGGAGAATTTCTGAGGATTGAAATCATTGTCAAATTAGTTTTTGTGTAGTTGGTCCCCCTGATGGCAACTTCAGAGGACTGAAATCATGTTCGTCTGGTTCTTGTGTCGTGCAGATTAAGGTGTATAGCTTTCAGGTTCCAGGAAGAAGCCTATTGGGTGGCGGAGATCGTCTTCTTTTTTATTTATAAAAAAAAAGTTTGCAAGGTCGTGTGCTTGTATATTGTGATACCCCTAGGAAAGTAAACAAAATAAATAAATAGAAAGAAGCCATTTCTTTAAACGTAATAAAAGAAAAAAGGAATATGTATTATGTTTTGATGTCATTTGAACCCTCTGTATAATTTTTTTTGGCTATTAAGGCCAGAGTTTGTAAGGGTATGGTTTGTGTTTAATGTAATTTATCATTTTAAAGAAAAAAAATTACTTTTTCCTTTTTGTTAAAGTTCAAAAAATATCTAGAACATGAGAATTTAGAAATAAATAATTGATTTTATTTATAGATATAGAAGAAAAATTAAGCACAAAACAAATAATACTTCATTTATTTCCCACAAAAAAAAAGAAGAAAAGAAAAGGGGTGCCATTTTGACTTTAAAAGTTGTTAATTTGTATACATTTTAAATTTAAATTGTTACTTTTATTTTATATTTTGAATAGTACTATTATGCTTATTGCTTGGGAACACTTTATAAATAATTTTTAGTATGGAGTATTAATTTTTGGATTACGCTTGCACAAGTCAATTTTTGAATTTTAATATTTTGTAAAAAAATCAAGTGAGATCTTTTTACGAGAAGGATGGAATATTTATTTATTTATTTATTATTATTTGATATTTTTTATTGACATATATTCATCATTTTTTATTTAATTAAAACTACATATAACAATAAACTTGTCATATTCTTCATGCATCATTCAATTAAAATTAATTATAATAATTGGTTACTATATTAAATGTAATAATAATTATCCGAGTTAACTCATCAATTAAAATAAATTAATTTATTTTAATAAAATTAATTACAATAATTAGTTACCCTATTAAATATAATAATTATTATTATTATTCGAGTTAACTAATCAATTAATTAACTGAATCCGAATGTTGGTAAATCTCCTTTTCCCGTTTGGATTAATATAGTAACCCGAAGCATGTACATATATATATATATAGTTACAGTTTCTTTATCCTCTCGATTGATTTCTTTGTATTGCAGTAAAAAAAAAGTAGGTTTCTTTTCTCTCCTGCTGCTGGTGCAAACCACAAGTATATATAATACTAACATTAATAAAATTCTATATCTAAGAGCTTTTTTATAGCATTCAAGTTTTTGCTTCTCAAGTTCCAAGGGCAATTTGTTCATATAATTGAGTGAGATTTTTTTATTTATTTAATTTTCATATATATAATTAATTGTTTACTTTCTGTTACATACATGTTAAGCAATTTAGTAGAATTAAATAGCTTCATATCTTGAATTTCCTGCTAATTAATTGCTATCCTACTTTTTCTGAACTAAAAAATCAAACTTATATGGAGTGTTTTTATTTTAAATATTATATATTAAACGTAAATTGGATTGAGTTCTTATTATTTTTGTTTGATGGCACCTTTATGGGCATACTAATTTGGCAATTCTGCTTATATATAATTCGGTTTTTATTATTTTGTTTTACCTTTATAATTATCAGAAAAGAATACACTACATGCATATATATATATATATATATATATATATATATATATACAGAATGGATCCTGTCCGGACTCCCGGACAGGACCCAAAATCCGGACCCCAAAATTTTTTTTTTTTTTTTTTTTTTTTTTTTTGTAGAACAACTAAAAAAAAAAAAAAAAATTTATGGAACTGAAATTTTTCAATAATACAGTGTTTTGGGTGTGTTTTTAACACCCACACCAACCAATGTATGTACAGTCTGCCCAGACTGTACAGACATGTTTCGTTATAGGCATCCAAATCACACCCAAAACACTGTATTATTGAAAAATTTCAGTTCCATAAATTTTTTTTTTTTTTTTTTTAGTTGTTTCAAAAAAAAAAAAAGCAAAAAAAAAAAAAAAAAAAAAAAAGTCCGGATTTTGTTAAAATCCGGACTCCCGGATTTTGTGTGTGTGTGTGTGTGTGTGTGGATTCATATACATATAGATAAGTATATATGACATCTTTCTATGGTTTGGCTAGACCATATTTGTAGCATATTGCTAGATGAGTGTGTATGTGGCATGAAGTAATGCAGTTGTTCTGATATTTAGTCTTAAAGATTTATGGAGATTCATTCCAGTTAAATTTTCTTAAGGGTTATGGGTTCACATTGAATTTCTGTAGGGATGGCCTGGGATTTTGGAAACATATCGGAAAAGTTTGATATTTTTTGCTCAGATATTGACGGCGTCTATTGTCAGGTAATCCATTTAAGTTCCACTTTGTAGACTAGGTACCCTTCTTCATTGTGTTTTGTTGCATCAGTTTGTATTATTTATTGCCTAGTTTCTTAATCTTGGATTTGCGATTTTCTTTGGTTAACATTACACTTGTTTCTCGGGTAGGATTCACTTAGGTATGTTGGAAACCAGTTGGTGGAAGTGGGCACCCATGTTGTAGAATTCTGGTCAGAGATTTTGCAAGTTAAGGAAGTGGAAGTTCCTGATTTGTCAGATTCTCAAATGCCAGCCGCGGGTGTTGATAAAGAGGAGCTTAGCAATGCAAGTCCTTTGCCTAAAGAGGAACCTGACAAAGAGTTGCATAGTGATTCATCTCTCGGGCAAAATGCTGTTGTTAGTAACCAAGAAAGTTGTTGGGATAAAGCAGAATTGTCGCCCGTGCTATCATTTAAGTCTTCCGTTGAAGGTGAAACTAGTAAACCTCTGGATGTCAATGCTCAAGTATCCAGTGATCTGCAAGCAATTATTGATTCTGTTGTTTTCGACGAGTCTTGCGAATCTAAATTTTCAGATAGTGGAGTTTCTAGTGATGACCTGTCAACATTTTCAATAGGTAAACGTAGCATTTTCTTCTTTTTTGTTTTTTTATTTAGTTTCTGCAATTGCTGGTGCCACATATTCATGCTCCTGGCGTGTCTTCTGATTTTGAGTTGTGCGATGAATCTGTAAAATCAGAGGGAACCGAGTTTCAGTACTCCTCCTTGTGACTGCAGTCACTGCACCTTGCAATTCCATGTTATTGTTAGAAAGTATGTAAGGACTTACATTTAGAAAACTAGTCTGTCGCATCTAAATTATTGAGACAATGAAAATAGGATTTAGAGAGAAAATGATGATGATACCTGTTCTTGGATTAGGAGGTAACTTTTTTCTGAACTCCACACAAATAACAAAGCCATCTTATATGTTTAAAATCCATGTCTATGTCTAATGCTACTTCTCTGTGTTGTGCACTTTGGCTAATAAAATATGATAGTTGGTGTTGCATAGTTGTACATTTATGCTTTTAAATCCTTTAGTAAAGGGTAATTAATGAAAAGTTGAACCAAATTATCTGGTTTCATTATAGGAAAATCAGATGTTTCCGGCACAAAAGAGGTTACGGATCAAGAGGATGCTTGTGCAAAAGTGGTCGTAATTGAGTATGCCACTACAGAAAGGGTCATGGACCATAATGTTGCAGAACTGGGAACCGAAACTGATCAATCACAACTTCATAAGCTGGAGGCAGATGAAAGTTTTATTTTGGTTGATAGCAATGAAATTTGTTCCATGTGCGATTTGGAGGTAAGAGACTAGTCTGATCACCTGGTCTTTCTTTGTCCCATAATTTTCTTGACTAAATGTGATCTATTGTTGTGCGACACTACTAGTTGCTGAAGGCTATACTATACTACTAGATATAAATTTTATTTGACAGATTTTGACTAAACTAGTAGTATTATTTGTTGTTTCTTTCAGAAAATAATTCCAGCTTCAGCCGCCAAGTTTGATGGAGAACAAAATCAAGCAGAAGAGGAGAGTAATATTCCAGCCTTTCCAAGTTCAGAATCGGTTTCACTGGATGATGAATGTGAATCTGAGTGGGTAGTTGTTTAGATAAATTATGGTTTGGACAAGACATACAAATGTTGTTGCATGCTTTCTTTTTGGTAATATTTTAGGAATGGCTTAGATTTCTCTTTTATATTCAAAATCCAAAAGTTGGATTGATTAATTGCAAGTCACAGCCTTGTAATAACACTCAACCTTTTTAATTTTATTATTAACTATAAGTGTTGCTAAATATATAAAAGAATTTCGCATATTAATAGTTTTCCCAATTTGAGATATAAATCTATTTACAATATTATTGGATATATGTTTATTAGAACTAGTTGATTGCCTGTGAAATGCACGGGCTAGTTTGAATAATGGAGTTAATAATTTGCTTGTTTGAAAGGATATATTTTTGTTTGTTTGGGCTTTATTGTTAGAAATGCAAATAGAGTAAATCTTTGGAGCTGGTACTGATCAAGTTATTGGGTGCTTCTATGTGGACTATTCAGAAGTTTTAGCCGTACAGTGTGCTATGATAAATAATAAATTATATTTCATAATGGGTTAAATATATAGGGGTATTTGTGCCTCCATGCCTAAATACAATATAATCTAGCTAAGTGACATGCTATTCCTTGAGGTAAATTACCACATGCTATAAAATCAAGTAAAAAACAGAGAAAGTAATGTATACTAACATCTCAAACTTAAAACCTCAATTTATACTCCTAAAAACTGGCTTGAATATGATAGACTCAACCCAATCACAATACTAATACCAAACTTTACAATTCAAATTACTTGAGCCACACAAATATATGATCAAGCAATAAATCACAAATATACAAAGAATCAAAAGAAAACCCATTACCCTAATCTCCAAAATTGAGGAAATAAACAAATGAAAATACTTAAGAGCCTGCAAGCTCCTCAAACTGCTTGACCCAATCCTCAATCAGTGGGTATTCAGTTCCCACTTAACAGCATCATTGACATTTTCAAGCTCTCCACTTGAAGCCATTTGCCGTCCATACTCTAAAATGATCCATGACATCATTGACACTGTAAATGCCATGGGCAGTCCAAACTTCAAATTGTCCCCTGCGTCATAATACCCTCCAACCAAATTAACCTGCAAGAAATCAAAACATTTAAAATCTAAATTATTCCCTATTTATTTTGTTCATTCTTTGTTCAGACAGATCTCACGGTTTAATTCATTACCATTCTAGTAGCTAACGCAAAAATAGAAAAGAAAAAAGGGATTTAGGAAAATGTTGATGAGATATCTAGTTTACAGTCTTCTTTCTCTTCATTTGTACCCCCTTCTTCACTTTCCTGTATTGAAAAAGTTGCAAGATGAGAGGAATAAGTATAAAACGAAAGAGATTATCTAAACCACGACAAGATATCAAAGGGAGAAAGAGTTGGAAAAAATGGAATTAATCTTCAGACTTAAGTAGCACGCAAAGATGGAATGTACCACTTAAAATATGCAACGTATCTTCATTGTCAACTGTCATTAGTTTCGATCTGTATTTCTCTTTTACCTCCCTTTAACTGATAAGTGGAAGATTATATGGATTAAAAGTAACATTTCAAAATTTAATGGCTCGTATAATCATTGATTTTTCTCACTTCCTAATGATTGCTTCATTACCAAGAAAATAATCACAAAAAGATGTCGCGTACAATCAGTATCTATAAAAGTGCTTGCATGACATTTCAAACTTTGCCCTTGTCAGGAGAGGCAAGGCAAGAGCGTTGTCAGTTAGACAAAATTGGTAAGAAAGAAAATAGTAAGATCTTCTTGGTTAATTCCTTAAAACTTCAACATATGCCCAAAAAATTCATCCAAACATCAACTCGGCAGTTTAACCATATAAAATAAAGCCAACACTTTAACCAAGAATCAGCACATTGTACTCTTCCAACAACGCAGAAATCGTGTCTTACTCTGCTACCTTCTTTTCAACTTGAAATATTCCATAGAGCACCTTTTCCAAGCTCATCATATATGTAATAATCCTCACCTCCTTCAGGATAAGTTGATAATACTCCCCTCACCCTCCCCCTCCCCCTCCCCCTCCCCCTCCCCCCAAAGAAAACAAAGAATATAAAAAAACTACAGTGGCACAATACAATTCATAATTTCTGACATAACATTTTGATGAATGTGAATATTATACCATCTAAACATTATTGTAAGTGATGTGTGGTGCCAAAGTACTACATATGGAGGAATGTCACAAATTTACAATTTGCAGTCCCTCCTTTTACAAATGAGAGTTCTTTATAGGGGTGGAAATTTTCTTTGTTGACATTCTTTTTTCCAAATATTAAGGTTGTATCTGACAAAGGTAGACAAAATTTTGCAAGTAATATCAGTTTAAATGTTAGCTATGCTTCATACCTGCAGGCATCAGTGAACCAAGGCATCCTTCAATAACTCCCTGTCCAGAAAATAAGAGGTATCTGTTTCAATTAAAGAATTTAATCTCTAATAATAGAAAGAAAATATCAGATTTTTAATTAATGTTGCCTGTTATTTTCATATACCATTTGAACTCTTTGCCTCTGGAAGCAAACGAACTGGCCCAAAATGGCAACTTATATATTCAGTGTTCGTTCTATATCATTGCCTTACCAACATATGGCTGCAAATTGCTTAGAGAAAAAAAATAAATGCCAAGTTACCTGGGTCTTGCTTGAAACTGAGAACTGAATTGAATACTTATAAACCCTTCTTGCTGCAATAGAAAAACTCCACACGTTCAGTAATTGGTCTTGTAGTTCTGGGCTCTTTGATGACTATTCTTATAGCTTCCAATATCTGACAATTGTGCTTTTAATGTCAGTTGCTCCAAGTCCTTGAGTGCCAGCCAGAAAAAATTACAGTCTTCAACATTATCTACCCCTTTTATCTTAAGGACAGAGTTAAGAGCTGCAAAAAGATGAAGGCATGGCTTTGCTTAATTATTTTTCCTTATTTCGACTCACATTTTTTTTGTCTTACACTTTTACTTTACCCTCAGAAGCTTGAAGAGAGATTCAATGAGAAAGAGGAACAGAAAGTCCAATACCTATTACATATACACACAACACATTCCAATATTCCATTTACTTATAGTCAATGAGATTTTTGATAGTATAAAATTACACAATGTTCTCGGGGTGACCATCATAAGTTCATCATCATGCCATCACTAATTTACTTAATAAATTCAATGAATTCTTTCTATAAAACATAGGTAATAGTAATACATATAGATTCATGTTACTGAAAGAAATAGAGCCTTAAACTGAGGTCACCTGATGGAAGTTGTGAGAAGTTGTGAGTGAATTGATGCCTTTTATATATAAGGTATTGAAGGATTGATGAGAAGATGGAAGAGTGGGTAAGGGTAAGGGGAAGGGTAAGGGGAAGGAGAAGAAGAGGAGGAAGAGGAGTCACCGGCGGTTTTGGAAATCAAATTGATAGACAGATTAATTAATTGAGTCAGATTAATTAATTGATTTGAAATTAATTTTAAAATTAATTTAAAATTAATTGAGTTGGAGGGATTGTGATATATTTATATATAAGAATTGATTTGAACCCACATAAACTTTTATTTTTCCTGCACCTAGAATGTAATATATGGTAATTTTGATTAATAAAATGGTAAAATCATTTAACTTATTGACCTAAATAGTTATAGATCATAATCGGTTCCTTTTCTACCAAAATAAACAAAAATCATCATTTTTAAAAAATAAAATTGTTAAATCCACAACAAAAAAAATGTTATTTTTACAATAATCCACAACAAAAACTAATGTTTGATAGAATGTGATGACGATTTTGTCCTTTAATATATTATTAATCAAAAATTTAAAAAATTCTTTTTTTGTTACGCATCAACTCAGTTATACTACACCCGAAAACAGACCCAATTGAATGTAATTAAAAAAATAATTTAATAGTTATCTAATTAACAAAAATGAAAGTCGAATCATCAAAATAAAATATGATCTTTAATTTAAAATAATAAATTTTATTTAAGTCTATTTTTAATAAACAACAATCATCATTTTTAAAATTATAAATTTGTTTTGATTGATGAACTTATGGCAAGGTCAAAGGTGGTTTTATTTTATTTTTTGATAAGGAAAATTCCGCGGGACAATGGCGGACAGTTGTATTGGGACCCCGTTATGTAAGGTTCTACAACACTCGCCAATTCCTGTTCCACCAATCTTCCTCCATTCTCATTCTCTCAGATCTCCTCTATCCATGTCCTCCAATCGTATTAACCAGAGTCTTTACTCCTCAAATCCAGGTTCCAGCGATAATCAGCCCTCTTTGCTCGTGTTTTCAGGTATGCTAATTGTTTCCAAGAAAATGTAAAAGGGGTAAAACGAATTTACAAATGGGTTGATATCTGTGTGTGTGTGCTAGACTTGCGGATTTCCGACAATTGGATGGAAATTTGATTCTCTGGTATTGCTAATCCTATTTCAAAGCCTGATATTTTCTGCTTCAGATATATGATATACTCAATTGTTCCAAGTTACAAGTGGATGTAAAGTATGCACTTACGTTTGCTAATGCCTGAAGCCCTAGTAGCTTGGCTGAAACATTCCCAACCTTTTTGTATCTTCCGATTTTTTTTCTGTTCTGATATTGACTGAATACGATGATTGAGTTTTCAGTTTAAACACTAGCAATATAATTGCACAATAGGATTTATAGGCTTAGTTGTTGCTTAGAGTATTACGAGCCTGATTTTTTTTTTATTTTTTTTCTGTCACCAATGGCTTCTTGTTATGGAATAGTCTTACATATCTTGAATAATTTGACTCTTCTACAGGTGGAACGGCCTTTAATGGTGTTGTGGAAGAGCTTAAGAAATTGACAACTCGTGTTGCACATGTTCTCCCTGTTTCTGATGATGGAGGAAGTACAGCTGAGATTGTTCGTGTTCTTGGTGAGATTCATAATTACATAACCTCATTTTTTTCTTCTTATTTTCCCTGATTCGAAAATGATACAGCGCCAGTTGTAGGAGAGGGCATTGAAATATGGGACTTGCACTACAAAATAAAGGAAAAAACAGGAAAAGTTATGTTTTTTAATAGATTAATTGTGAACTTTTGTTGTCCAGTTCAAGAAATAAAAGAAAGTGATCCTTTGTTGCTAGTTATCTGTTAATTTACTTTGTAAATGTATTTTTACACTCTTATCTGACAGATGGTCCATAGTTACCTTCTATAACTTCATTTGATAAGTGGTCACCTTCCACCACTAATATTTTACTGAATTTTTTTGACTACAACGTTAGGTAGCTGTTTTTTACACATTGCCTATGTAAGATTTTATTAACTGGAGTAAGTGGATGGGTATGCTTCAGGAGGTCCAGCTGTTGGAGACATACGGTCAAGATGTTTAAGATTGTCTGACCAAAGTACTTCTGAGGCTCTTGCGGTGCGAACATTGCTTGGACATCGCTTACCACATGATGCAAAAAAAGCAAAATCAGAATGGTAATGTGAAAAATTGTCATTTCATTCCCTGTTCATAGTGATCTAAAATTGTTTGCCTTCGCGATTTACGTTACCTTGATAAATTACTCGAATATTTGGACTGTATTTGTGCTTTTGATGATGTATCAAAACTAAATCCAGTGGGGATTTGAGACTCGTCTTCGGTAGTTTCTGCTGCGGCCAAGTATCCTCCCTGTCAGATTGAACGTGGACACTTTTGCCTAAATTTATGGACAGTGGAATTTCCTCTCTTTTTAACTTATACGACTTCGTTCTTAATTACTTCCCTTTCTTTTCTGTATGGCCTTAAGTATCTTAAGAAAATGGAAAATAGACAAACACCTCTCTATCTATCTCTCTCCCCACTGTTTGTTCTAACATATAGTAAAAACTTGTCTACAATTAAAATCACCCCGCGCATAAGTTTCAACCTACCCATTATGCTATCCCATGCAGTCTCAGTTTCAAAGTTCTCTCTTACAGATTCTCATTCTCTCCATTTCTAACATAATCATATCTTCTGTTGAGCACATATAGGAGAGTAAACACCATTAAACACCCTTTTTCCATTGCCCCAATCTGAATTTCTTAAAAGATTTGATGATATGGAACTGCATTAGCAAAAAGCACAAAACTTGGGAGGTTCCAAGTGCTTGTAGTATTGTTTATGATTGGGTATATACATCATTTTATGGACCAACATATATATCTTATGTTTCTAACTGTGGGTTTTGAATACTTTTGACTTGCTTATATACGTCCATGCATTTTTTGTATCTAATTGTGGAACTGTTAACTCATCTTATTTGCATCCATACTACCCCCTCCCCCCGTTCAGTCTCTTATACTAGTAGCCGGTGCAATAGTAGGTTGTTTTGTGTTACAATGCTAAGTTGACAATTTTACAGGTATGATGTAGTGGAAGGAGATCATCCTCTATGGACAGGTGTCTCAAAACCATACAGGGAAACCATTCGGTCTTTTTTGGCTTATTTTCAGAATCAGGTTTGCTAGCTTTTTGCATGAGCAGATTTTAATACTACTTTGATTTTTAAATAAGTATTTTTTTTTTGACTTTTGCTCTCTTTTTTCAATACGAAACATTTATGCCATTTTGAGGAGTGGCTATGGATATTGTGTTTGACATTGTGTCAGCACGTATCATAGTCATTATCAAATTCTTTATTTTCCATATTGTATCACATCACAATGTTTTTCAGAGTATGTGTCAATAATTTTATTATATTGATTATAATCTATATATATATATATATATATATATATATATATATATATATATATGTATGTATATATATATGCACATCATGATGATTCCTTTATATTCTATTGCATATCAACGGCGAGTATCTCTTGAGAAATGTAATTTTAAATGCTATTCTTTTATAGTCATTTATACTCTTACTAGGGTGGTTATTTTGGCCTTTACAGTCATTATGGCATAGATCTTTTTGCTCTTTCTAGGACATGTTATGAATCTTACTCAAAGTCAGAGACACTTTTTTGAGTGGTTATGCTTGGGAATAGTCCATGAACCCCATTTTGTTTTCATTTGTTTCCCCAAATCATCAAGCATAACAGATTTGTACTACTTAATCCTCTAAAAGTTTGCGGATATAATTTCTTGATCATATAACTGATATTGCGTGGAAAAAAGGAAGTTTGCCAAAGATATGAAAGAAAGATTATAAAACGTGGCCTTGCTTTTTATTTTAATTTTTGTTCTGAGTTCGATTGTGTGGACTTGTTAAAGTATCAAAAATGTAGTTTCCCCATATCATTTTTGAATGAGCCTAAGAACACTCAATTGTGAGACCCAAAATTCTTGTCCACTAGGATGAAACTTCTCACTTTCTAGTGAGTTGGCTACGTGTATCTAAAGTTGGTTTATTATGTATCAATATGGTTTCGTATTATCAGTTCTACAACTTAGGTGACAGTGATTGTGTACAAATAGAACTTTTGTTGCAACCCATTGGACTTGAATCCTTTACTGATCATCATGTCATCATTTAGTCTTTTTCCCTAAATTTAGTTTGTAATTCAGTTGTGAAATGCTATTCCATTTGTCTTCCTCGACAAATCAAATTATTTTAATGCTTGGCATGGAATATTAAACAATAACTCATGCCAATTGCAGATATTGCGCCGCTCTAACGAATCATTTTGCTTTAGCAATGGAAGGTATTTCACTACCCTTCAGTTGGATGATTGAGATTCTATGTAGAGACTTGTGGGCTATAACTATTATTCAACTATGAGATCTGTAAAAAATTGCCTTAATTACTTTTCATTTATTTTCTTTTATATAATATTTTATTTTATGAACAAGATGTTAAACAAAAATCACTAATTATATTAACTAACTCCCTTCACATTCGCAGCATTGGGAATTTTTTCTTTGCAGGGGCACGCATATTCTTTGAGTCATTAGATGCTGCGATATTTTTGTTTTCACGTGTTTCAGATATCCCCGCGGAAAGTCTAGTCCTTCCAGTGATATCCACCAATGACAGACTTACATTGGGTTGTGAATTATGGGTAATGATAATCATCTTTTGTATTTAGAAGCAGGCATATCTTGGTGATCATTGATTTTTCTTTCAGACATAGTTAGTACCAATATAGATCATATGATACTCTAGATTATCGATTTTTGATTCTGTCGAATTCATATGCTTAGCGCATTGTATTTTGTAATTGTTCTTCAAGTAACTTGTCATAATTCATTCTTAAGAGTGTCTTACAAAAGAAAAGAAGAGTGATATTGGTAAACTGCCAGCCGGCAAGCCGTAAGGCATCTTTCTCATTAAATGGGGCTACTCTGAAATTTGTATGCTACATCTAATTATTCTAACTTGTTACCTTGTTTGATGTCATCAAGGTCTATTTTGTTCTTTATTTCTTGAGAATTGTACCACTGTAATAGGAAATTTCCTTTTTTTTGATAATCAGTGGTGCTTATCACCAATACTAGCAGTAACTTTTCAACTATAAATAAATAAATAATATTAACAGTAGAAGAATGTTTTAGCATTATCATATGCTAAAACTCTGATTCTGTGTGGCAAATAAATTGGCTACTATAATATTCTAATTCTATAAGCTGTGAAAAGGAAAATGATATTATTTGTTTCTCTCAAGTTCTCCGCTATAAAGGTGATGTTGGCAGATTAGTAAGAAGAATGGTGTCTTGTTTGCATCATCTTCTAATTGAGAATTCTATATTTACATAAAATCTTTATTCTTAGCCATAGAAGCCATAATTTGTAGAGACACATCATTTTATCCTGCAGAAAAACTGTCTTGTGAAAAAATGCTATATATCTTGGGGTCTTTTTCTAATTTTTAAGTTTTTATGTCTAGATATGTAGTTCTTGTTTCCAATATCTGACATAATAATACTTCATTTTAACTTTTAATTTTGTTACATTTAGGATGGAACCATAATACGTGGTCAAAATAAAATATCTCATCCAACCAAAGCATCCACAGAACCCATAGATAAGGTACATCTATACCCTTAAAATTCTGTGCTTATATTCACTATTGGTTTCTTATAAGTAAATTTCACTGTCTCAGATATACTTTTCTTCTTCACATTTATTGAACACCGAAAAAAGAAGTTTTTGATCCCATTTAATATGATTTTGATAAAAGTACTTAAATTCTTTGGTAGTAATGTTGATAATTTTTAACTCTTATATATTCTGGGCTATAAATTCTTAACAACATTGTTTATCTGGGTTTAAAGGATTAATTCTAGCCTGCCCTTTTCTCCCTCACTTGAGAACAATCTAGATGGAACTGCAGTTGCTAACAACTATATTGAATTGTTTAAATTGTTCTGTCACATCATGATCATTAGTGAATATATAATCTTTCTATTTTTCTAATTCATTTTTTTGGCTAGTTATGTTTGCTACTTTATTCATATGGTTGATGGATCCTTATGTATAGAGAGGCTCTTCAGTACCAGCACTTCCTTCAAGAATAAAGCGAGTATTCTACATGTCCAGTGAGGGCTGCAGTTTATTGCATGAGGTGAATAATGCATTCTTGTTTTGATTGTACCTTTTGTAGTACAAATGTTGCTTTAGTTGTGGAATTTAATTTTGCCTCTCCCCTTCTATGTCTTTTCTTTGATTACATAGGACCATATCTATGGAACTCATTATCATTCATCGAGAGAACTTATTAATCAGAACAAGAAAAATAAAAGAAGTTGGTTGGCATTCTAGCTACTGTTAAACTTATCTCGCTACGACTCAGACGGTCTATGTCTGTTTTATATGCCATCTCAATTGTATAAAATTGTATTCTCATTGTCTACACATAAAACACCATATCTCCATTAAGTTACTCACATATTATATTTCAAAGTATCTCATTTCGCGCCTATAAAGACTAGTGTGGCATGCTTTACATCATAATCTTGGACCTGTGAAGGTAAAAGTTGCTGGATGCTTGGTTTCAAGTTGAATTGTGACCAAATAACCTAATTGAAGTAGTTCACTCACATATCACACATTATTGACTACATAAGTTTATTGAGAAAATATCCATATAGTATAGTAATACATATGAGATATTATTCACTATAGAGGCTTCTTATTTAACCAAAAAGTCCACCACTCTGTACTCTTTTGTTTGTTCTGTAAAATGTCAGGCTTTTTGAGTCAACTAATTTTCACCTATTTGTATATGATTGTTGGACTTTTTAATTATGTAATGCTTTTTCGGTTATTTTATTTATTATTGAGTTAGTGGTGATTTATATGTGAAGACAATGCCATTACCAAATGCTTTTTGTGTTCTGAAATATGAAATATTGGGGTCGACATCTCCTGATATCTATCTGCAGCTCCTTGACAATCTCAGTGATTTCCATTGAACAGGTTTTCCCAAATGTAAACCCAACAGTGTTGGACCAGTTGAGTAGTGTGGATTGCATTATTTATGCTATGGGATCACTTTTTACTTCAATATGCCCCTCTCTGGTAAGGTCATGAACCATTTTATTATATTTCAGAGGTCCCTGTCATTTAATACAAGTTATTTTCATTTCAAGGGTTATGTTATGACCAATAGTTGGTGCAACAGTTTGAGGTCAGGCTGTTAATTGTGCCTATATGGAATTGAGTATGATGATAGCCACTTAACCCGATGCCAAGTTTGTATGCATTCTTCCTCAACTAAAACCCTAGGTTTGCAGGAATAGCTTTGTGTAATGTCCTCTTCGTGGGCAATGGAAATGCCAAAATAGACGGTACATTATTATTTTATATGTCCAAATGAAACTTTCAGTTCCCTGTAGGTTATATCTTCCTGATTTTTCTTTCTTCTCTCTCTTCTTTTTTCATCTTTTAATAATTTTTTCCGTTTGTAACTTGTACTTCTATTTCTTATAAAAATACCCATTTCTAGGTTTTACTTGGAGTCGGAGAGATCATCTCTTCAAGGTCTTGTCCCAAGGTAATATTCCCTAATTGATTATGTTTATTTAGTCATGAAAGAGTTTTAAGTGAAGTAGATGTACAGTTGTTTGCCCCCTTCAAGAAGGCCAAAGGGAAATATTATTTGTCCTGATTCTCTTTTGGACATGTTAATTTGAATGATGCTAGCTAGGGTCCCAATTTTAGTAGCAGATTTGGGGTCTTAAATGATGTGTCACTATTGCATTGGTTGCATCACTAATGAGTGTTCATCTAATAACTGTGTATTATAGAGCTCATTTGGCACCCCAAATTTGGTAGAAAATGTGGTACAAATTACCACGTTAATTTACACTTTTTGTTGGTTTTGCCATGGTTTTTTAGTTTTGGTGTTCTTGAATGAGCTTGAGCAACTTCCATTATAATGCATCTCTTGAAAGCATTCAACGACATTTTTCCATGTCTAGCAACAACCTGGAAAAAATAAAAAACTTTAATTTTAACCATGTTGTGGAGGTAGAAAATAGCTTCAAAACAATCTAAAAACCAAATAACAGCTCAAAGACTGATCGTTTATCCTGCAAGAGAGCTGCCAAAATAGTGATGTTTCATCCTGGGAGGAACTATTGCTTACTCGGATGTAGCAAAGCGTAGCAGCAGTGCCTTCTGAAAATGCTGCAAAAATCATCCCACCCTTGCTTTCCCCACCCTTGCAACGAGAATCAACAAAGAGCTGTAAAAAATTAGTTTCCTCATGACATAATCTGACTTCTTTGTACTAATTTGATTAGCAAAATTAAACTGAATACCAATTTGCAGCAGAAGTTTTTATACCTACAAATGTTGTAATTATCTTCAACTTGTTTCCTTTCTTTAAGCATTAGTACCATTACTATCATGTGTTGTGTAATAGAATCTTTTCTAATACCAGGTACTTCTATTGAACAGTACACATGATCGAGAAACAAGTGGTTTATCTGCTTCTTGTTTCGTAACTGCAATTACAGATGCTCTCAATCGAACTTATGGGAACCTTCATAACTGTCTCAAGAACCCTGTAAGTTTGTGGATGAATGCAGTCTGAGTTTTTGCAAGTCAAGTAAATTACTATTAAAGATATTATTATGAATGACTTTTTTTTTACTATTAAGATATTATTATGAATGATTATTTATTTATTTTTTTAAAAAGATTTAGCAAGTAGTGGAGCCTGATTTATTTTTTTTGCTAAGTTTAGCTAAAATCTTAACATTCCTGGCCTTGGGCAGGAATGGATCCCAAGACCTCTTGGACCCAAACCCTTATTTATGAGTAGTTGTTTTACCATTGAGCCATGAGGGGCTTGGTGAGGACCCTGAATTTGCCACTTTACAATTCCTTTATTTGCTATTTTTGTTTTTTTAATATCTATGATACTCATCAGTAGCATGTTTCCTGTTTCATTGATGATGTTTTCACAGTTTAACTATCTGCAATATGTTTCATATACCAAGCAAATAATAATGTGTGTATATATATAACCTTCCTTTTGAACCAGAGCAATTTTATCTGACAGAAGTAATTACATTTTGGATTCTCTCTACAGCCAAGTCAATACATCACTACACTTTTGGTGCCTAAAGATGGTCAAATTCCTATAGATATTAAATGCTTGGCTGCCCAAGGAATATTTAATGTCGTAAGTATGCCTTTTGCACTCATTTGCAGGAGTTAGCAATTGCGATATTTTCATTTTGGTAGAGAACTTATTTATATAAAATAATGATCTGTTAAATCAAAATCCTATATAAATGTTGCTCTTATCCTAATTTGGTTAGCTTTACATATGCTTTCATTATATATGTATGTGATTGTGGACATTGTGCTGTATATAGAAAACTTCCTTGAACCTAAGACACAGACAACTGCACTTCAGTTAAATACAACGGGAGGATATAAGTGACCCCTAAGTGTTTAAAAGTTTTAACACTTCCCTTTGAGGTAAATCATATGCCTTTCCTTCAAACCACAGGCTTCCACAAAGTCTCTTTCCCTTTTTGCCATGGCCATATGCATTTATCCAAAGGGAACAAAATACATCTGCGTTTGGGATATCTTATCTCAACACTAAGGTTGGCCTGGATTTGTTGAGAAACTATTGTCAAAATTGTGGCCAATTCTCCGTCAGGAGAAGTGGGACCGAGCAAATATCAACCTGGTACTGAGAAGCAACTGTGTTGGCAGATCCTCAAATTCTCTTAAAACACAATCATTACATTGGTGAGTAAAATCTAAAGAGACCAGCGGTATCTCACTCCATATCATATTAACTTAGGAATACTCACAACTTAAGTTGCGTCTTTCCTCATAAGATGGTCAAAACGCTGCAAGTACAAACTTTGTTTCTCCTCGGTAACCAGCTGAAAATTATGAATTAGACTATTAACACTGCAGAGCAACTCCGACAAGAAGAGCCTTAATTTCAGTGAACTGTTAAATCATCAGTTGTCCGACTACTTGATAGACATCACTAGTACTAGGGCTAAATATATTTTGAGCCTTCTAGCTTGTATGTTTTTCATTCGAGCATATGTAAAACATTTGGGGTTTAGGAGTTATGTAGCATCAGTGGCGGAACCAGAACATGTTTTTAGGGGGGTCAAATATATCAATAAAAAAAAATTATTTATTGACGCTTGAAGAGCTTCTTTCGGTTGTACGAGTGAGAGGAAGCAACTGTATCTTGCGAGTCTGCATAGTTTAAAAACGTCTCAAAATTTGTTTGTTTTCAATTATTGAAAAAATATCCTTCTCAATATAAACTACCAGACTGTTATTCATCCACTCGTCTCCCATTTTATTACGAAGTCAGTCTTGACAATTTTCATCGCAGTGAATACTCTTTCAACAGTAGCAGTTGCAACTGGTCAAACCAAAGCCAACTCGATCAATCGATATACCAATGTAAAAGTTATATGTCTTCTTGTTTGAATCAGCATCTTAGCAAGACTTCCCAAACCCAAATTTTCGATCCCAAAAAATTGATTATCGTATCGCATATCATAAATGTAATTTTCAAGTTGATCCCAAGTATCAATGAGAAGTCTTCTGGATAAAACTCAACAAGACGGAGTAATTTATTTTTGTCAAATTGAGAGAACGAATCCCTTGGATCAAGGCATGATATGCATAAAAGTAACTCTGTGTTTGCTTCTGAAAAACGATTGTTCATCAATCAACAACCTATATGTAATAATGAAAAATAAAAAAAGATAAATTTTTAGATAGGAATAATGAAAAAAGATTTATAGAGATTATACCTAACAAAAAATCTCAACACGATAATG
Organism: Panax japonicus; assembly: GCA_020205505.1. NCBI lineage: Eukaryota > Viridiplantae > Streptophyta > Magnoliopsida > Apiales > Araliaceae > Panax > Panax japonicus. The sequence goes on from CM035101.1 coordinate 73,127,365, forward strand.
ATGAAAATTAGTAATAATTTGTCCATTGCGCCTGCTACGACCGCGGGATCTCATGTTGTATTCCATATTAATTATTGGGATCGTGTTCTTCTCACAAAATATATTGACTTCCTTCAAAAAATTCTCCAATTCCGCCTCCCTAAAATCTTGTAGTCGAGCTTTCATTACCCCCAATCAATCTCACAGCAGCATGTACAATGTTTTGATCTTTTTGTTGTAAGGCAAGTGACAAATCATTTGTGATTCCCAATAAATATTTCATCAAATGCATCACAAATACAAATTCATAATTATCCATTTTATCAATCAAACTTATGGCTATATCGATATTATCATCAGAAACACCATCATCATGCACATTTTCAAGCACTTGTAATACGGAAGTCCACATAGACATAAGACGGATTATTGTTATGTAATGTGACCCCAACGAGTATCTCATGGCCGTCTTAAACTGTTTTCTTGATTTTTTACTTTACCACTAACTATCTCTCCCTTTTCCAAACACTCCACGATCCTATCATGTTCAAGCTGTCTAAGTTTATCTTTCCTTTTACATGATGCTCCAGCCACATTCACAATCATAGTAACATATTGAAAAAATCACTCACAATACGGCTGCTTTTGGCAACAGTAGCAACAACTAATTGGAGTTGGTGAGAAAAACAATAGACATACCTTGCATATGGATTTTTTTTTAAAATAAGAGCCTTCAATCCATTGAACTCGCCTCACATATTTGAAGCCTCGTCATATCCTTGACCTCAAAACCTCGATAATGACAATTTATGCTTTGCAAACAATTCATCAATATCATTCTTCAAAGAAATAGATGAAGTGTCAGGCACATGTACCACACCAAGAAACCTTTCAATCACATCTCCATGGTTGTTTACACATCTCACAACAACTCCTATTTGCTCCTTATTAAAACATCTCGAGATTCATCAACCATAATAGAAAATATGTTGTCCCCAATATCATTGATGATGGCAAGTGTAGTTTCCACGGCACAAACACTTGTTAGTTCTTTTTGAATTTTTGGAGAAGTCATTTAATTGTTTCTAGGAGTATTCTCATTAACTACATTGCCTACCTCTTCATTTCGTAGGCTGTACCACTCAAAAAACTCAAGAAAATTTCCCTTATTTGATGAAGTCGATGACTCATCATGTCTACGAAAAGGCAAACCTTGCTTTAAAAGATGGCTTGTGACATCCAAAGCCGCCGTTAAATGGGTGCGATAAGCAACCTCCATTTCTTGCCCTTGTGCTAGTAGTATATATGACACTCTGTCTTTGATTTTTAAAACCTTGAAGTTGTATTCTAGCATCATTATGAGCACTATTCGAAGCACCCACATGTTCTTGAAATCTTTCAATTGCTTTTTTTCAGTTGTTAACCCTTTTTTTGTAAAAGCATCTACTTTGTTTGAATTGCCAAATAGATAGCAACAAAAGCAAAAGGCCGCATCCTTCGAAATGCTATACTCCAACCATTCAAAATTTTTAAACCAAGCGGGCCGAAAACTTCTCTTCACATTAGGAAAGTATTTTTGGGGATAATTATGGACAATTGGTTGACATGGACCTTTAGTCAAATACTCTCTTCGAACTTGATCTCTAATCACAATAGTAAAGTCTTCACTTGATTTATGTAACCCCGGATCACTAACAATATCATTCGGATTGAACTCCACACGTGAATTATTAATATCACCACTTGCTTCGGAACTTGGTAATTGATTATTAGAAGAATCAACAGTTCTTTGAGTATTTATCCATAATCTACTATAAATAAAAACATCAATTGTTAATCAATAATTTCATCAATTTAAACATTTCATAATAATTTCATCATTCATCAATTCTCATAAAATTTAAGAAAACAGAAATTAAACAAATTCTAGCTAATCTGCTTGGGTTTTCCTCAAGAGTCTCGTACTGTTTTTGACTAAGAGTCGAATAATATTTTTTTGAATCAAATCAGACACCCATCAACCAAGTCTTATTTGACGTTTGAAGATTTTGTCTTTTTAGTTATAAGCAATAAGGACTTAAACCTATTAAACAAATAGCAGACATGAATTTAAAACAAGAACCACAAATCACTATCATTATAATGTAAACAAAATGACTATTGCAGTCATGTATCTAAACAAGGATGAAATTCCCTATCTTTTCTGAAATTATGAGTACTCCAAAAAAGAGTAATAAACTAAAAAAATTAAGAAAGAATTGGTGTAATGAGGATGCTATCAAGTATGCATCATAGCATGAATCCTCAGTTCCTCACTACACAATCTTTTCCTTACTGTTCCATTGATTTGATAATTTGGTAATTTGATTCTTATGGTCTAAAAAATAAATAAAATGGGGAAAAATCACAACAATAACAATAAATATCACAAAACCTATAAAACCACTGACCTAAGACCCCAATCAAATTACACCATGAGAATCAAATTACCAAATTTGAAAGACATTTAGGCTAAATTAAAATTTAGAAATTAGTCAAATTACCAAAGTCCAAAGTAGTGGAGGCTGCCGGCTGGAGTTGTGGAGCAGTCAGCGGCAGCGGGCGGCTGGAGCAGTGAGCAGTGGCGGCAGAGGCAGCTGACAGGAGCACTGGAGGCAGTGGAGGCGGAACTCGGAAGAGGGAAGAGACGGAGAGAGTGAAGTCTGTGAAGAGAGAGCAAGAGAGTCTGAAGACCTAATAAAAAAAATTTATTTTTTTTATTTTTTTAATGAAACGACGTCGTTTTATGTTACTATAAAAAAAACAAAAAACAAAAACCTGTTGCAGACTGCAGTCGGAGAAGAAGAAGTCGGAAGACCTGCTCGCCGGCGCCTGATTGGCTGGTGGCTGCCCCCTCGCCCCTGCCCTCCTAGTTCCGTCTGGACCGCTAGTTCCGCCTTTGTTCTGTGTTGGTTCCACCAATGGAAGATCTGAGCTAGATATGCTTGCTTTTATATTTGCACAAGTGATGGATATGCTAGGACATTCTACTTGAACTTGTGTTTTTGTGCTTGTCAGATGATCTCTTTACACTTTACCATAAACCCTTGATCCATTTGTAGATTTATGAACAAAACTAGGCACAATCTTTTTTCGAAAATTAAAATTTTAGTTGGGTACCCTTGTACTTTACTTTTTAAAGATTGGGACTTTGACGTAGTATTTATCATGCAGATCACTGTTGAAACGATGAATGATCCGAAAGTGGGTGTAATTTTCAACCCAAGGTCATTAATACAAACTCTTGACAATTTGATAAGCAAGTGCATGAACAGGAGTGCCACTGGGAACAAGTGAGTCTTTGACAGAATTGACAGCATTCTGGCAAGGAAATGACCTGAGAGCAAAATTCTGTTCCTTTTAGCTCCAAATGTCTGAGGTATAAATTCTATCAAATAATCTTTGATTACCCATTTCCAGATTTTATCTTAGTGAATATGTTACGACATCACTTTAACCCCAACTCAGATCCTGAATTTTGCAGTAGGTAGATTTGGCACATGGTACACGAGATATACTGTGAAAATTGGATTATAACCCAATTGGTACCTCTAATGATGTACAATATTTTTGATGTTTTTTTGCACCTTGTGATTCAAGAAGGAAAAAAGGGTGTATAGAATGCTCTTTCTGTATAGATGAATATCCTATTCTTTGCAATATAACCAAGCTGTTTGATTGTTCAGGAGCATAGGTATAGATTTTTTTTTATCATTGGATCTTACCGAAATATTTGACTAATATATACTTCGTGTAAAAGGAAGAACAAGTGACAGAAACAAATATCCGTAGTTAATTAGCAGTAGGGTAGGAAGCTTTCCATCCATGGACATTCCATACAAACCTACCTTTGCATCTACATCTCGCTGCATATAGGTACCCGTCGTCGCCCCTGCCAGTACCTCCAGAATTTTAAACCACTATCGCTGTCGCTAGTGCCATAACCAACCACTGTATGGATTCTTCATGGCTTTAATGACGAAAATAAGGGAAATGCCCAAAAAATAATAATTCATTGAACATGCATTAGAAGAAACTTGTGGGGCAGGGGGCGGGATGTTGAATGGCATGATTCATAATCTGCAACAATCCAATATAATTTCCCCAGTTTGAAGGGCAAAATATAATGATTCAGACATCCAAGGTCAGTGCCGTGGACCCCCCCCCCCCCCCCCCCCCCCAATTCACAAATAATTCATTTCTAATTGCTTCCTCAAAGAAAACTCCAAAACTGCAGACTCACTATGAATTGAAATATATGGCAGTAATGCCAACTCCCTAAACGTTCTGTTCTGGCAAGTTATGTGTGACAGAGACTTGTTGCCAAAGAGCTGTTATTTTTATTTCCAATATCATCAATGAGAAATCTGACCTACGGAGATTTATATATTACATTAATTAAAATTTCCAGAGAAAATAAAGATCCTTATTCTGTCCTATTTGTATGCTACATTTGCGTCTTTTCAGTTCAGTAAACAATGTTGGATTATGAAGGTGCAGGGGACCAAGACTCGTTTTTAAGGTCACGGTAGTGTATAAATTATTTTTAATAAAGCAAATGATTAATTTAACGAGTATCTAAGTTGAAACAAAACTAATTATACATGCATAAAAATCTTGAAATAAATTAAAATAATTTCCACAGCATCCACAGAACTGAACATTTGTTGTCCAAATCAAGTCAGTTTGCCCGGCAAACTGTGGATATTGGGTTCCTTTCCATCAGAACATTTACATCATATCATATTTTTATGAAGAACTCTTATGGAAGCTAACTCACCTTCTATATAAAGCCTAATCCCTCAATGCCCAAATGTACCTCCTCATTCAGTAATTAGAAAATCAAAGTCATATATCCTTTTAGTTTGCACACAATGGCTTTATCTCTCGAAAGAAAATTCATCATTGCTGCATTGATACTTTTAGGAGCATGGGCTTCTCAAGTCACATCACGCACACTTCCCAAAATGTCCGCGGCAGATAAACATGAGCAATGGATGGCTCGATATGGACGTGTGTACAAGGATGAAGCAGAAAAGGAATTCCGTTTCAAGATATTCAAAGACAACGTGGAGTTCATAGAATCATTCAACAAAGATGGGAAAAAGGCATACAAGCTAGGCATTAACAAGTTTGCAGACCAAACAAATGAGGAGTTTCAAGCCTCTCGAAATGGATACAAGCTAAAATCTAATCCAAAATCATCTCAAAGTATGCCGTTAGGTATGAAAATGTGACAGCGGTGCCGTCTAGCATAGACTGGAGGAAGAAAGGAGCTGTTACCCCTATTAAGGATCAAGGTCAATGTGGTAAGGCAACCCAAATTTCCCAAACTCATGAAAATAAATAGCTAAACTTTCCACTTCCATTAATTCTTTTCAACCACTAACCAAGTGTACTTTTAATTATCAACAATAGGAAGCTGCTGGGCATTTTCAACAATAGCTGCCACAGAAGGAATCACTCAACTGCAAACTGGAAAACTGATCTCACTCTCGGAGCAAGAACTGGTGGATTGCGACAAAAAAGGGGAAGATCAAGGTTGTGAGGGTGGCTACATGGAAGATGGCTTTGAATTTATAGTAAAGAACAAAGGGATTGCTCTTGAAGCATCTTACCCATACACGGCAGCTGATGGAACTTGTAACGCCAAGAAGGAAGCTTCCCATGCAGCCAAGATCGGTGGTTATGAAAAGGTACCTGCCAACAGCGAGGCGGCTCTGTTGAAGGCAGTGGCTAATCAGCCAATATCAGTTTCTATAGATGCAGGCGAGTCTGCATTCCAGTTTTACTCAAGTGGGGTTTTCACTGGAGAATGTGGAACAGACCTAGATCATGGTGTTACTGCAGTTGGTTATGGGACTACTAGTGATGGTATCAAGTACTGGTTAGTTAAGAATTCTTGGGGCACGAGCTGGGGAGACAGCGGATACATAATGATGCAAAGGGGTATCGCTGCTAAAGAAGGCCTCTGCGGTATTGCTATGGATGCTTCCTATCCTACTGCTTAGACATTTCCCAAACTATATGTGGATTTGAATCTCAATTTCAACTAGCTTATATATGTTTTTTGTGTATTTGGTGCAAGTGTGCAATACAGTCATATGTATATAAAGTTTCTAAATGAATCAATGGCATAATGTTGTTGTACATCTTTACAATTCATATCCTCACAAGTATGAATTCATTTGATCTAAAGATGTAATTCTGGTAAAAAGAAAAAAAGCCTCCCCCCCCCCCAACCAGCATAAATGAAAGGAACAAAAGTTCTGCCTCATAAACATTTAAATAGAGGAACAATGCATAATATCAACATTGTAAAATCTATGGAAATAGACCATGGTTTTGATGGTGCTGACCAGAATCCAACATGAAGGTGAGTACTGTGGAGTGTGGGATAGGGATTATTCAATCTTGCAATCTTCATCATGCATGTCGCATGACTGTCAAGACTGTGGAACGGGGAAATTTGATACTGCAATCAATCCATGCATTTACATATGTTCCAAGGCCTAGGCAATGTTGATGATGCATCTATCTTTCTATATATACACATACATATACTGATATATATCCGCTTAATATTGACAGAAAAACATTTTACTACAAACAAACATTCATTCATTGGTCAGCTAATTTTATTTGAAGACTTGGCTCATCAAACTACCGTGTGCATGTTTCATGAAGTTGCATGTAATACACATAGGAATGAATCTCTCATCATGACCATGTTCATAAAGTAGCCTAAAGAACTAGAGGCGATTCAAGATATTTAAATCAGTGTTAACTTTATATGGAGTTTTAGCCGGTAATTGTAATCGTACTTGCACGGCTTGGAATCAATAAATTTACAGACTCAACTAACGATCCCGCATAAAGTAGCTAGTAGTCCACTTGTGAGATGGGAAGCCACACAAAAATGAAAACGTAGATAATCAACACAGATACAATGGTTCAAATGAAACTTCTGGAATGAAACAATCAAAACAGATAACAACCATTGTAGGATATAACTTGTACAAAAATCAGGTTTGCACGAACTAACTGTCTGAAATGATTTAATATTTTAATTACCTACAAGGACTGATTCAGGAAGACAAAGGATCAACGACGTTTTCCACTATTGTGATTGGACTTTGTGCAGAGTGTCCATCGCCCCTTGGCACGTCTGCGTCTAATTATAGCTCTCCCACCGGTGGTACTCATTCGCTTACGGAAACCGTGAGTACGAGCCAGAGACTTCCTAGATCTACTCCTTTTGGTTTGACAAAGAGCAGCCTTTCCTGCCCTCACCACTAGACCACGGCTTTTCTCAGTTGTTATCCCATGGTTGAAGTTCAGACCCAGCGATAAACCTGCAATACATAAGCAATATGACACCAAGTTCTGGATGTACCTATGCTAGTTAGCCTACAATTTCATTTCCCCTAAAAACAAGCAAAATTAGCTATATTATGGCAAAGGGAAGATACATTTTAACCGTGGTTGGAAAGCTTGAACTCTTGTGGAAATCATACCATATCAAGAACAATTATTAAATTTAATTACTTGAATTACAGTGTCATAGTATTTGTGTAGTAAATATTTGTGTAGTAAAGCTCGGTTTGGTTTATAGAGTCGTTAGGGAAATAGAAATAGGATGCAGCATATAAAATGGAAAACTGATTTTTTAAACCTTCGAACAAAATTTGAAGCAAGAGATTTCAATACTGTATTAAGAATCAAATGGGAAAGAAAAAGGAAATGTACGTAAGAAACTTGAAATAGAAAAAGAAACAAAAATCCTAATTTCCTTCTCTTGCATAATCCTTACTATCTAACATTGCAATAACTACTATAATGGAGTAGGCTGCTATTAAAGCTGTTCAAGATTGCACTTTTCCAATAAGAAGACATTGTTCGTACCGAACCCATTTCCATCAATCCACAGAAAACAATAGTCCAACATTAAATTAACCCAAAAATAAACAAAACCCAATATTCCAATATGCCCAAACTACATTACAAATCCCAAATAGACGTCCAATTTACATAAATCAGAGACTTATCCTCAGCAATATATCCAAATTGAGTATCATGAAATTGGGAATTACCTGAGAAAGAAGAAGTTGATGAGAGAGAGAGTGAAGAAGAGGAAGAACGGATTAAGGAGCAATGAAGCAGCCCAGAACGAGTAGCAGCCAAATTCAGAGATACAGAGCTTTTAGGTCTTGAACCAATAGAAAGAGACAGTGAAGCTGATAGGCTCCGAGTTGTACACGACCATGTTGCCAGTGATAAACAAGCCATTTTCCCCTCTCCACAATTCTTGCTTGCACTCTATATTAGTCAGTCTATCCTTTGGAACTTAATATGAGGATTTGCTGCCTTATCGGCTCTGTGCAGAAATTGCAAAAGAATATAGGGGTTATATTGGTAAATACAGTCTTGGTCCATTAAATCCATTGGATTTTTCTTTTTTCGAAACAATTTATTTTGTAACAAAAATATGTCATACCCTATTTTGTATGATATTACTCGTCATATCCAATTTTGGGAAAAAATAATTTTATTTTTAATAGTTTTATCAATAAAATATATATATATATATATATATATATTTAATAAACTAATTCTATCAAAAACTAAATTTATAGACATTCATCTTATATCAACAATGGAAAAAAAATTAATGTTCTCTTTAAAAAAAATTTAATCACAAATAATGTTGCACTCTGTTTTGTTATACTTAATGGACGAGGCACTAGTAGATACATCACTGTATCTTTTCCCTGTAGAGACGAGCGACAATTGACTTATTTAAGATGCTGTTTGTTTACATCTGATTACCTTTTAATGGATTGCCTCTTATTCGCTAAGAGGCATGATGCTATTTGTTTTTTGTTTTGTTACCTCTGAATGTCTCTTAATCGGTAAGACAGAAAATGAAATCTTAATAATTAAGAGGTACCTCTTAATGAAATTTTTTTGATAATTTTTTTATATAAATATATTCAACAATATTATGCACTCATTTTTATTAAATTGAATATTTAAAACTATTAAATAAAATTTTACCCTTTAAAATGGTAAAATAGTGTCATTAAGAGACAACTTACTTTTTAGTTATCAAATAATTTTTTAGATTCAGACCTCATAACCATTCAGATGATCTAATTTATTAAGACATCATAATCATTCAGATCTTAATTCTTAAGTTTATCAAACACAACCTAAGTTTGTATGTTTAAACCTCCCAACTGAATCCAAATTTTTTAACCGAAATATTTTGATTATTGATTTTATTTTTTATTTCGGTTATACCTGTTTTATTATCCGGTTTTTGGATTCACGTTTGATTTTTGAATTTAAGTTATTCGGTTAACCGAATAATCAAGCAAGGCTTAAAGGTTAAATCAGTAATCTTTCACGTCTGATCTCTTATGACTCATTAGAGCAAATCCAATGGTAATGTCAAAATGGCTATAGCTATTGTTATATTTTGACACCAAAAAGTGTTTTTTGGTACTAAAATAAAATCCAGTCTCCAGTGATTAGTTCTATTTTAACATCAAATTATTTCAAATTTAATTAACTTTCCTTCCATCTCATGGTTAATTACTATTATTATTACTACTATTATAGTTATAATAATAATAATTACTATTATAATTATTATTACTATTATAATAATAATTATTATTGTTATTATTTTTGTTATTAATATTAATATTATTATAATTACTATTATTGTATTATTATTATTATTAAAATTATTACTATTATTATTATTATAATTATTGTAATAAATTATTATTATTATTATTATTATAATTACTATTATAATTATAATTATTATTAGTGTTATTATTATTTTTATTATTATTATTATTATTACTACTATTATTATGAAGAGATTATAACCAAAAGAAAGTATATACAATTTATTACTAATCCTATTTTTTATAATTTCAGAAATATATTTATATATGTTTAATTATTAATTCTAAAAATAGTCAATTTGACTAAAAAAGGTCAAAATTGAGCAGTTAATTTGGGACGGAGGGACTAATAATTATTATTATTATCATCATTATTGTTATAGGATGACTATAGTTATCATTGGTTCTATATTTAGAACCAAGTATAACATTTTGTTATTTTAAAATTAATTATAGAAGGGGGTTGAATTTGAGTTTTTGATATTTAGTGCTATAATTTGAATATAAAACCAATTATAGCAACCCATTGGATTTGCTCTTAGAGTCTTAGTCATCTTTCACCCGATTAAATCTGATCTCAAGTCTCTCATCTCTCAAAACTCTCAGATCTCTCATATCCCTCCCAAACCTCTCTTTTCTCTAATCTCAGATCTCACGCTCTCTAGTCCATCTCTCATCTTTCACTCTCACTCTCTAGCTCTTTGACCTATCCCAAAACCCCTTCACTGATTTCACGGCCGACCCTTTTGTCGCCGCACCAGATGCCGTCGGAGCAAAGGTAGCGATCGAATTGCGGACGATCAACGATTGAGATGTGAGGGTCGGAAAAGATGGAAATTAAAGTTTTGGGGATGTGGGTTTGGTGGAGAGAATGGGTTTAGCTACTGGTATGTGGTATATATGTATGTAGTCTAGAGATGGGTGTTCTAAACACAATATACATATGTGGTTTAGTTAAGCTATTCCGAATGGGTTTAACTACTGGTATATATGTATTTTCAACTCATCAAGCAATTGTTGTGTAAATATATATGGAGTATATTCTAGACAGGGAAGGAGGGATTTTTAGAGAGAAAAAATGGAGATTAGAGTTTAGAGTGAGGGAGGATTGGGATTAACGCATCAATGAAACCTTCATTTCGGTTATTGATCGAATAACCGAATATGGAATTCGGTTATTCGGTATTCTCCTATTTAAGTTAACCGTTCGGATATTGCAAAAGTGTGGTAATTTTGGTTTTCGGTTATAATTATTCGGTTTGATTATAACGGAATCCAGTCGATTGAATGGGTTGATAGACGCTTAACTGTTCAGACTTCCTGTATCCCCCTATCTCTCTCGACCCATTCACCGGGAATAGCATTCTGAATCTTTCTTGTACCACTTGACTCTAAAACTAAGCCAAGGACCCGCCGATTCTCTCGTGATTGATCGTAAAATATTAGTATTCGTCTTATGTAATGTCATGAATTTTTTATACAAATTTGTAACAAAAAAATTGAGAATAAAATGAATTATGACCATATTCGCCCTAAAACAAATAATTTCACTATTCGCATCCGTTTACACTCTTGAGAATCATTGGATTAAGATATTTCTGAGAGAATGTTTTCCTTATTAACCATAATACTTCATTTGTTTTAAAAAAATTTTAAAAGTGAAATTAGATATATCAAATTTTAAATTGATATAAATTTTATATAATACCCATTACGAAAACTATAAACTACTTAAAATGTACTGTTCTTTTGTTCTAAAATTAGATATATAATTTGATTTTTTGAAGTCAAACAACAATATATTAAATTTTAAATTGATGTGAATTTATTTAAATTTAATTGATACAATTATTATAATTTACAATGTATATAAAAAAAACTATTAATCACAAAATTTATTTATTTTTATTTATATGGGTCATATCAATTTTTAAGTTTAATACGATTTAAAAAATCAAGAGTATTATATACAAAATTTATTATAATAACAAATTAAACGTCATTTTGATACACAAACAAAAAAAGAGTTGGGAGCCATTAGATCTCTTTTTAATGAGTTGTTAATCTCACAACAAAAACCCTCACAAGATCATCAGAGAGAAATCCTCATAGAGGATCCGGATCCACATTTATTACACTTAATTATTTTCGAATCTATCTAATAAAATATAAATGATTTTGAATTTTCCGCTCACTCAATAAATTATCTGGGCCGTTCAAAGTTTGAGATAAATCTCATCGTCCATACAGTGTCGGAGGCACGAGACCCAGTGTGTCAGGTAATATTTAGGGATCCATATTTAACATATAGGCATCTTATTTTGCGTATCTCCATTTTTTCTTAAATTTATATTTAAGTTACCAGACATTCATATGTTCCCACTTCTTCACCGATCAGCATTGCCAATTTCCTTGGCTCTTTTATTGTCAATCACCGCCAAATCTGCTTATTTCCAACAAACTCAGAAGAACCAATTTCATTGTCCTCACTTAACGATTCATCTTCACCCACCTTGACATCCATATTTCGGACTTCACGAATCCCACCCTTCTTCAAAGATCCCTTTTTATCATCAATATATATTCCATTTGTGATGTGTTTTGACAAGTCAGAATAGAGTAACAGAGAATTTTTAAAGTCTAAATATCAACCTCATTTTTATTACTTATCACACAATCTGCAATCAGTTAAACATCAACATAGAGAGCCACTTGAGTATCATACTATTGTATCATCCGATCTAGAAATCAAAAGAGAGCCACAACATTCACACAACCTTTGTGCCCCTAATAGAGAATACGAAAATATATTGTAAGAAGATGATTTATATGTATATATAAAAGATGGAGAACGCATTAGGTAATTTCATGTCTGTAGTCCATGTTGCAATCGATAAAGTTTTCAACTGCAAAAGCAGTGATAATTAAGTAGTTAAACTGCAGCAAATAGTTTATAGCAAATGCCAAGTTCAAGAAATGGAGAGTCCATTGGTAAATTCAACCATAAGCTTCATATAAAATTCATAGATAGAGAGAGAACCCTTCTAATTTGTATAGAAGATGGAACTCCAAAATATCCACCAAAAAAGTAAGCTCACAAAAGGTACAAATGGTTTATATATATTTGTCTAATTGTCTAAGAGCATAATGGAATGAAACATCACAGAACATTAGAATATATACTTTCAAAACATAGAACACCCAATTAGATGTCTGAAATTCATCAAGGCAGATTAAAGTAGGAAGATAACTTAAAAAGGAAAAAAATTATAAATAAAATAAAATTAGCAGAACAACAGAAAGTCTGGTTTCTTTGGCCTAAGGTTACCGTTCGGCCACAGCTGTTAAAAAATCATCACGGTAGCAAGCCTCATATTTTGGAAAATGAAATGAAGATTCTGGTTATTTATATGTACTTAATATATAAAATTTTGACAATTCTTTATTTTGGCGACGCGATACTTCAATAAGTATGTAGATGTGCCCTCGGCCTAATGACTTCATGCACAACTTCCATTCAAATTATCAATGGTTCATGAGATTCACAATAGGTCTTAATCCCAATTCTGTTATTGAAATGATTTGAGGACTTTGGGAAATCATTTTTACAGTTTGGGCCACTGCATGTGGGATAGAGAATCAATCACCTGATCCCTGATGTCTTAAAATATTTACCAAGAGTATTAGCTAAATGTAAATTAAAACACAAATAACTAGTGAACATGACAAAGGAATAACAGTGTCAAACTCTAGATTTCATTGTTAACTATATATCAAAATTTAAAAAAGGCAACTTTGAATATTGTACACCACTGAGGGTAAATTGTACACCACTGAAAGAAAAGGAAAACAAAAGTAAACAAGATATAGAGTTGAAAACACTGCAAAATAAATTTATTTTGAAAGTTTTGTTACAAGGGAAGAAGCTAAACATGCCATAGTTAGAAGACCTCAACAAAAAAATTCATTAAAGACTTGAACTCTTCCTTCCTACACTGAATCGTAAGCATACAAGAACAAGAAAAGCATCACTGCATGCTTACAAATCTCATGAAACTTAATTAGTATGGCAGCAAAACATAATCGCAGCAAAACATATCAATTTAGTTACGGATTTGGTAGATTAAAAGAGAAACATTACGGATTGGGGAATCGCAGGAGCTTGATCGTCTATGCACATCAATTTACCTTCGATTACTGGACGAGCAACATCAAATTTCTACAACTTGTTGCGATTTTGCATATCTAGGGTAGGGCTGAGCAAGTAACCAAATTGGAACCGAAACCGCACCTAAAAACCGCACGAACCGCAGCCAATTAAAACCGCACTAACGGTTCCGGCGTATGTGGCGGTTTTAGGTGGGTTGAATAACCAAATTTACGGTTCCAGTTTGGTTACTAGCCAAAACCGCACGCATAAAACCGAAACCTGCATCATGTGTGTATGTATGTATTATCTCTAGTAAATTCTAAAGTTACTTTCCACTTGAACACGCTCAGAGAAAACCCCAGTCTTGTATTATCATTTTTTCACCAATTGAAAGAAGATTGTTAGTGGTTATAGAGTCAAAAATTAAGCAATTGAGTTTTGGAATTTAGAATTTGTTTGAAGCGTTATTGGAGAGGCTTATAGCTGAGGGGCCAAATTCGTTAGGTTCGAGCACTTGATGCATTGATTAAGGTCAATACTATAATAGTAATAGTCTAATAGATTATTTTTCAAATTAGGTATAGTTATGATTATATTCTATAAGTCCTCCCTGCAATATATAAGATAGAATTTCATTCTATCTCCAGTATATACTTTTAATTTTTGGAGAACTAGATAAACCTTCTTACTTGTTATCGAATATATGGTCTCCGATGTTTTATATAGTGTATGTTTTAATTTTAAAGCATCATTCCTTTATTATAAACTAAAATTATTTTACGTGTCTCACTGTTCTATGATTTGATGGTGAATTTGACATGTTTGGCAGAAAGGACTTTGGTTCTATGTTTGATATAATTCTCATTTCGACTTTGTCACTAAGTTAATTGTTCGATGCAAGTTCTATGTTAAATTTTATTGAGGCTTAGACTTTTTTGTTGTTTCAATTGGTTTTGGAACCGAAACCGCACCAATTAAAACCGCACCAATCACAAGCGGTTTCGTGTGCGGTTTTGAATTTTTCAAACCGCACCTAAGCGGTTTCGGGTACGGTTTGGACGTCAAATCGCACCAAACCGCACCATGCTCACCCATTCTAGGGTTCATGAGATCGAATTGGGGAATCGCAGCATCGTCCTTCGCACAGCAGCAATTTATCTAACTTGTTGAGATTTTGCATGTAATTCTAGCGGACGAAGTTGAACTGAATGGTAATGTTTGGCACATGGGAGCAAAATCGGCTAAACTTTTCACTTGCTACATCCGCTAGTATGTCTAGCGGACATCGTATTCCATATTTAAATCTCACTCATTCATTTAACAAACGGGATGATTAAGATGCTATATGCCACTTTTTGATCTATAGCAAATAGATGTTATGGATCATTCCCCTATATATATATATATATATATATATATAAATGCAGTTTTCGAACAAGGTAAATGTATATTATAATTTTATATTCTTGTCTCAAATAAAACGCGTCTGAAATCGATGATATATTCTATCTTTTGGGCAAGTATCTCCAATTATCCTCCCCCCCTCTCCCCTCTCCCCTCTCCCCTCCCCCCATTCCCCATTCCCCATTCCCCATTCCCCATTATAAGCTTCGTTAACTCTCAGTGTAATATTATAAGCTTCGTTAACTCTCAGTGTAATGTTTTTGCATTAAGCTAATAAATAACAGAGATTTAAAATTTTCTTAAGTTATAAGCCTTTGATGAAGCTAGAATACTAAAATGAGAGGCTTAAAGTCAAACTTTGACCTCAGACAAGTTAAAGGCATTTTAGTCTTGATAATTGCAAAGTATTTAACGCAAGTAATCACCAAGGTCAAAAACAAAATAATAAATGAGTGACTATATATATATATATATATATATGCATAACACGTTCTCACGGTGCCGTTAACCACCGTGAAAACATGTAGTGTAGCAGAGATACTTAGTCAAAAGATAGAACATCATCAAAAGTATTTAGGATTTGTTTGCTACTCAATTTGGTAACACGAATCATGTTTCCTTAATTCATCTTTTTAAGAGAATATTCATAAAGATTTTCTAAGGCATGCCTTATATAATATCTTCCATATATCTATCTAATAAAATAGAAATAATTTTGAATTTTCCGCTCACTCAATAAATTATCTGGCCTGTTCAAAGTTTAAGATAAATCCCACCGTCCATACAGTGGCGGAGGCACGGGACATATCTAGTATATATATAGTAAAAATGTATATGCACAATTATGTAGTACACAGTCGCCTATGGCGACGGTTTTTTTAAACTATAACGACGGTTCACCCGTCATCATGTCTATATATATATATATGTGTGTGTGTGTGTGTGTGTGTGTGTGTGTGTGTGTGACATGAGGTCTTCAACAACTTATCTTCACTAGTCTCATTTTCATGAACTTTCTGTACCGAAATTCTACACGGGTTTTGTGTACCGTATAGCTTTAATATTATGGAGTTTGTGTTTCTTCTTCAAGCTTCCTCTCTGTCTCTGGCAAAGACACAGCAGCAAGATATGGTATATAATGTGACAAATTTCCGAAATGATACAAAGCTTGCGGTAGGAAAATGCAATTTGTATCGAGGCCAATGGGTAGTCGATAATTCCTACCCACTCTACAAACCTTTAAGTTGTCCCTTCATTGACCCTCAATTTGATTGCATAAAATATGGCCACCCTGATAAACAGTACCTCAAATACTCTTGGAAGCCCGACTCTTAGAACTTGCCCAGGTACCTGCCTCCCTCTCTGCCTCTCTTCAGTCTTCACACCAGTGGGATTCTTTATAGAAAATTTTATTTTCCCAAGTACATGTGTATGCAAATATTATACACATTGTGTATTTACAGTTAAAGCTAAATATTTTTATGTAATATATATATATAGGGGAATGATCCATAACGCTTGCTATGGAACAAAAATGGGCAAAACACCATCTCTATCGTCCAATACATTAACCAACGGCCGAAACTATAATTGAAAATTTCTCATCCGCTACTATTAATAGCTACTCCATCCGTTGTTAATCGTAGTGGACGTCGCTTACTTCCTAAACAGATTCTCCTACATCTATATATAAACATTGGTTTATCAATAAGACGCAAGAAAAACCCTTGACTGTCTATTATATTAGTCAAATATAATAGTACGTCGTCTGCTAGCGGACGTAACCCGTCATCCGTTACTAATAGTAGCATATGTTGTAATTCTAGTTATAATTTCGGTCGTTGGTTCTGAGATAGTGTTTTCTCATTTTTGATCCATAGTCAACATCCGCACAATTGTTCCATGCGTGGATGATAAGTTAAAACTAACAAGCCGTGGATGATGGTAATACTAGCCGTCCCCACAACAGTATTTAGGCCGAGTCTGTAATCAACATCGTCTGCACAACAATATTTAGGCCGAATCAATAATAATCATCCACACAACAATTGTATGAACAGTTAGATTTGGACTATTACACATATACATACATAGACTGTAATGTACCCCACTCTTGATATGTATCTACGGGACTCGAGGTATAACAGGTGATGCATAAAGATACAAAAATGTTGATAAAAAATGTCAACAATCTATGTAATATGAATTATGTATTGATATTTTTTTTATTAATCTGACGTGAAATTTTGTTATAGGTTCGATGGGATGGAATTTTTGAGGAGATGGAGGGAAAAGAAGATTATGTTTGTAGGTGACTCACTGAGTTTAAACGAGTGGCTATCTCTGTGCTGTATACTATATGCCTCGGTGCCAAATAGCAAAACCACCTATGTGAGGACGGCATTAATTTCTTCAGTGATCTTTGAGGTTAGTTTTTATTTCCATTTAATGTTTCATAAAGTAATATTTTCGAATTAAAAGTTCTACAAGACTTGATCATGCTACTTACCTTGAAATTTATGCTCATCCATTTTCTTCCCCTTCTTTTTGGTAGATATTCAGGTATAGAGGGATGATGTTTTTGCAATGCTGCTGCAATATGTTAATGCTGATTACTAAACATAGAGACTAACATATGCAGGAATACGGATTATCAATACTTCTATATCATTCAACCTTCCTAGTAGATGCTAGTACAAGAAAAAATGGGAAGAATATTGAAATTGAATTCGATTAAAGGTGGCGACGCATGGAGAGGAATGGATATGCTAATATTTAACACATGGCACTGGTACACACACACACAGGAAAACTACAAACGTAAGATGCATCAAGTCACATTTCTATTTTTGTACGAAAGTTTCTCGAAATGAGTAATTCTTTGTGCATTTCAGATGGGATTATGTGCAAGATGGAACTACCATTTTAAAAGATATGAACCGTTTGACAGCATTTAATAAAGGTTTGAACACATGGGCTAGATGGGTTGAACTAAATATTGATCCTTCCAAAACCCAAGTTTTCTTTCAAGGGATTTCTCCAATCCATTACCTGTAAGTGATTTCTCAAACTTTTTAACTACATCTACATCATGTTAATGCATTTAGTAAAAGCTTACTACAAAGTTCAAAGTAATCACAAAAATGAGCAGTCATGAATAAAATGCAAGAAAACAAAGAATCTGACTTGATGGATATTTTGTGAAACCAGGGGCAAGGAATGGAATTCAACAGCAAAGAATTGCTACGGGGAGCACCAACCACTAACAGGGTCGACATACCCAGCAGGTGAACCTGCAGCTGCTCTTATTTTAAAGAAAGTATTGAGCTCAATGAAGAAACCAGTTCACCTTCTCGACATCATGTTGCTGTCCCAATTGAGAATAGATGGTCATCCATCAACTTACAGTGGTGACCATACTTACATTGACTGTGCCCACTGGTGCCTCCCTGGAGTGCCTGATACTTGGAATCATCTCCTATATGCAGCTCTCATTACTTCTTCCACTCCTCCATCTTCTGCTTCCTCTCCTTCTTAGAACCAACTCCTCCATCTTCTCTCCCCCTCCCCCCCAATTGATTGTTTAAAAGGTCTTGAAGATAGTTACGATCTACAATCTGTTGAGAAAATCTAGGTGAACAAGAATCAATAAAGTCATTGAAGCCACATTGAATTGTTTTGAATTGAAATAACACCAGGGGCTGATGGGGAATATGAAATGTGGAATGAAAAAACCTCAAAAGCAACTGTAATTGAATATTTTTTTCTCATTTAGTTTTGTTCATGGTTGATTTTAAGAGTTTATTTTGCACAAGTTCTGCTGGAGTGTTCTATTTATTCATATTATCCAAAAAATTTTAGTGGCATTTGTATCAGGTTTAGAATCTGCTTCAATTGAGGATAAACACTATCAGACATTTTCTGGACATACTGCAGATTTATATCAATTTATAATATATTGACATTTTCCAGAACAAGTAGTGTGGAATTGAACACTCAAAAATTACAAAGCGAACATTAAAAGAAATCAACTACATTTGAGAATGTAATTTACTAATCCATATTCTACAAAGTTTGCAACAAACATCAAATCATAACAATAAGTACATTATTTGATCAACAAGTATCTACATAGTAACGCTGATCAACCATCAGAGTTAAAGAGATAAATGGCATTCCTCTGAGAGAATTACCAGGAAATGAGTGATTTTGAAAGAATCACGATAGTAGGAATATTGTTTTCGTTTTTTTATTTTAGATAAAAGAAGAATAACCATAGGAAAATATGAAACAGGAACTTAGTAACCAACATAAACAGCTGCATTAACTATGTAACAGTCATCATTCTTATCTCCCATTTCTTCCACGTGGACACCACTTGAGCATATCAGTCCACCATCCACAACTTCAAAATGTACAATTTCTCCACTGTAATTTAAATGTGTCCAAAAGAGAAAAAAAGAATGAAAATAGGTGTAAGGAATAGTCATCAGCTCCATAATTACTGGATCTCAAATAAATATAAAATAAATACTTAGCACATGCGAGGAAACAACACTAATAAACAAAAATCAGTTGGTTTAGTTTCTATAGTTTCTTACAGGCTTTACAAATTACAAATAGTGTAGTGCGTGCGTGCATGTGTTCGTGTATCTCTGTTTAGCTTGATCATAAACAATTCATTAAAGAGTGAGCTATCAGACACTTACTAAGGAAATACGGATTTGACTTTCTCAATATCTAGGGAACTTTGGAGAGGTTGAGGAACTCCCAGCTTGATCTGTAGCTTCATCTGTTCGAACGAAACGCCAGGTATAGACCCTGCACCAATAAAACCTTTCCATATCAGAGGCGAAAACTTCAACTAAAAAATGCCCTAAATGTCATGCTCTTACTAGCTAAAACCCTTATCAGCCTATAACACTCTGCTAGTCAATTATGTCAAAAGGAAAAGGATGTTTCCACGAAAATTGGACTCCTGGAAAGCAAGTTGCAAGAACCAATTAGGCAACTAAGTCCATCATGTTCACATCCTAGTGCAAACTTCACGAAAGTTTAAAGTTCAAACCATCACTCTAAAAGGATATCTAACAAAGAAGGTCTTAACATCACAACCATATGAAGATACTTCAATCATAAATGCGAAAACAAGTCAACGTCCCCTTTAATTTGGTTGGGATCAGATATTTCCATAAACATCTCCAAAACCTAATATAAAAGTTTTTGCAATTGGACCTAATGAAGAGATTGTTATTTTTCTTATCAAAAGAAGATTCTCAATTCGAATTTAATCCTCTGTCCTTCAGTGACCGTAATCACTGCAAAATCATCTCTTTGGGTGATTAAAAATCAATTATTTCCTAATTAACCTCTAATGAAGAATTTTCCTATACTGGTCCTTATTGGTTGGCTTAGTAAATTAGTAAACACATTGACTTGTTTCAAATTAAAACTTCAGGTTTCAAATTTCACAAGAAATAAGAAAACTGGACGGTAAAAATGTAGCACTTGTAATAGTATTAAGTTTGGCTTGCATAAGCTGTATTAAGGCAGGATTGAACAGAAATACCTCTTCTAAAGGCGGGGACAGAATTTGATGAAATGGCATCCCTGCAAGCCCGCATAGCAGCTTTTGTAGCATCTTGCCTGTATTTTCAGCATTTCCCGATTGTTCAATACAAAAGTTGCTATCTTTATCACTTGCTTAGTACATACATACACACTACGTGTGTATATATAGATATAAATAGAGAGCAATTAATACCCATGTACAAGAGAGAGCGCAATTAATACCCGTGTTGATCGTAACCAACGCCCATTTCGACGAACAAGAGCTTGATGGAAGGGCTTGGGACAGATTCGGCAGTAATGGAAGGAGTTGGATGGGTGGCCATGGCTGCTGTTTTTGTGGTTGCTGAAGGTGAGACTGAGATTGGGCGATAAATTGGAGGAGTGTGGAAGGAGGATGGATTTGAGAAGTGGATTTGGGTACAGTTGCAACTGATAAGCTGGATTGAGGAAGAAGGAATAGGGGGTTTAAGGACTGAAATACTATAGATCATCTCTTCCTCTTCAATTGAATTCCAAGATTAGATAGGAGTAGGAGGAAATAGTTTCTATATCTAATTTCGAAGAAAAAGATTAAAATAGAGTAATTTTCGAGTTGAATAAAAAAACTACTTTTAGATTTCTCATGCGCTACTTTGGATTTCTACGGCTACAAGTATGCTTCTTTTGCTTTGGAGAGGAAAAAAACAAATTAAATTTTTTGAGGCAAAAGGAAATAAAATTTACCTTTTTTTCTTTGGGTTTGTTAGTTTTAGAAGAAAATTTAACTTCAAATATCATATTATTATTTTACCCCTTATGAGATTATATTTTAAAAATTATTATAAGGGTAGTTTTGGTATTTTAGTTTGGAAGCTTTATACTACGTTTAAAGGTGAGAATGGAATGACTCATTCTTATAGAATGAAAAAAATTGTATTTGCTATTTTTGACTAAAATTTAACATTATTTATTGTCCAAGATTTCATGTCCAAAGTCTTATGAGTAGATTTTTTTTTAATCATTGAGTCATAAGGGTCTTTGGGAAGGGAGAGTATAAAATGAATCATTCCAATCTCTATTTTATTCCTTCCATCTAAACGCAACATTAAGTGTTTAGCAAATTTCTATCTCCTCTAAAAATCCACAAACCATGAATTTTTATTCTCCTACTTAACTTTCATTTCTTCTTTTTCTCTCCATTTTGGAACTCACAAACACACAGTATAAGGAAGAAAAGATGCATCTAGTTATTTTCTATCAACTCCTTTCACAGCTGCAAATTTTATCCCTTTAAAAAAATTCAAAATTATTTAATATTATTTAATATAATAATTAATATGATATTAAAAAATAAATAAAAAATATTTTATTCAACGGTCATTCAAAGACTCCCTAAGACCTACGAAATTAGAGTGACTATTTTGTATTCCCGAAAGAAGAATAGCTCTGCTCTCATTCGAACTTGTGGCACATCAAGGGTTCGAAAGGAGAGCCTTTAAAAAATGGGCGATATTATAGTAATTCATTAACTATCGGATAAGATTTTTCTTTCTTAATACTTACGGCTGTCACTTTGATACCTGGGAATACTTAATTTTAAATTCCAACATGTAAACATACATATTAAACAAAGATACTTTTAATTTTCACTCCTTCTCTGCATGAAATTTATTTGTTGGTAAATTAGTCAATTAATCAATAGAATATCGACACACATAAAATTTTGTCTGCATATATTCTATTGATCAATTGACAAATTTATTTAAAAATAAATTTCATGCTAACCACTTCCTTCTCTTTGCGTTTCATTGAATTTATTACTCCATATTTTACAGTGAAATTGAATTAACTTATAATACTGATTTTAATACTAAATTTATTATAGAGAATAAATAAGTAACTAATTGTTCACGTGCGAAGACATATCTTAATACTCCAATGTTAAAAATTATTTATTTCAAGAAACAAGTAAAATGTCAAAGAGGGTTTCTATTACTACACTTCTAAATTACTCCCTCCGTCCTTTAATATATGACGTTTTAAAATTATATAAAAAATAATTGTATAACATTAAATATAATATTAATTATCTACAGTACTATTAAATTTCCATACTTATTTCATACCATTTCTCTCATCTATAATATTTTTTCATGTAAGATATTTTTAAAAAATTGTAGATTATGTAAAACCTAAATAATTTTAAAAAAAAAATCATCTAATACCACACATTACATATTAAGAGACAGACGGATTAACAGTCTATCCTTCCTAGTAGAAATACTTAGTAATTCAATTAAATACGGAATTGGTATCTTTTCTACATTAAGTTGGTTAAATGGGGTGAAGAAATGCGATAAAATGCTCAGTTATTAAATTAATGGCATTATGGCAAGATTAATAAATGAACCGATGAATAAATATGAATGCATAATGACAGCTACCATTGTTGTATTCACTAAACTTAGTTTTTAATGTTCTATCTTTACAACAAAATGTGGAGGTAATTCTGAAGCTGAGTTTGCTAAAGATAGTTTAACAAGCTGAAGACCTGCATACATATTTCTGCTGCTGGTGGTTTTGGCACTGTATATTGCACGATCTTGCTTTATCTCTCAGCTCTTGGAAGGCCGTCATCGTTTCCGCATCAAACCCACCCGCAAACTGCCCAAGGCTCAAAGATACAAAAATTAGCCATTGATACACAACAATTTGTTGGATATATTAAAAAGCCGGGATAGACAATTTTACCTGATGCACCCGGAAGGCAAACCTTACACCTTGAACTATCAACTCTTCTTCTTCCAGGCAACCACCTACCGTTTCAAGCTCTGCAGATACTCTCTTCATGTTCTTCATTGCTAATTTCACAGATGCTAGCTTAATCTGAAACCATGCATGACACAATTATTAAACCATGTTCCTTATTTGCCTATGTTTCTCAAGCCAAACAAAAGCAAAAAAATTATGGGAAAATAAATATAGAATAGTACTTAAATCACTAAAAATCCAAAGAACACCCAAAAAAAAAGTAATAATAATAATAATAATAATATTAATCTTCCTTTTCTTGGGAAATGGTATTCTGTACTGTTCTTTCTGCTTCTTCAAAACACACTCCGTACTAAATATGAGCAGCACTATCCCCTAATATTACCACCTAATTCATTGGAATGTATGAAAAGTCAACAGGAAGAACCTGATCCTCAATTTACTCACTAAATAAACATAAAAAGTAACGAAGACACGCATATACATACTTGGAGAACTGGGGGACTTCTCATGTGCGCATGCAGGCATGGCAAAAGTAATTGAGGCAAGACTTACCCTACCCTCCCTTTGGCATCTACTTCCTCCGTTATAAGACTTTTTAAAGTTGTATACAAGTATTAAGTAAATGATTGTATAACATTAAATATAATATCAAATATCTATATTGCCCTTATATTGAAAAAAGAAATTGTTATTTATTGGACAAAATAGCGAGAGAACCAAAGTTACATTTAATACTTGGGGTAATATTGGAAACTAAGAAATTAATGCTTGGAATTCTAAAACGTCATTATATTAAAGGACAAAAAAACTTATCTAAAACGTCTTATATTAAGGGACGGAGGGAGTAGTAACCACTATTGTTATAACAAATAAACAATTTAATATACCTTGTCCCTCCAAGATTTATTAAATAGTATGACTTAGCTCATAGGGACCAACTAAAAAGACACTGCTAAATTGACAAAAGGGCTTCCCTGTAACTGCCGGTGGGGTTTGCTTCATTGGTCCACATGAACCCAAGGTTATATGTTCTTGGGTACCCAGGCTTACACTCACTCTGCATTGCTCGAGGTGACTTCAGTGGACAGTGATTTTAGTATCAACCTCTCGAAGTGAAAACATTTAAAAAAGACCTAATATAATAACTACACCGCAAAAGGGTGAAGGCTTACAATGCACCTTACCCTTTTGCTCATTTTCTATACAGAGGCACCAATGGGGTATATGGTGTCTTTGCAGCTATGGTGTATTCACGCATTGTAGCTCCCACATTAAGAGGCAACAAATGTAATATGAAAGTATATGGCTTTTCTCGCGACGTGGTTATTTTTACTCGGTTAAAATTGGAATATGGAAGTACTCAAATTAGGAAAAAGCTGCATGTATCAGAGCTTGTATTAAAATAACAAAACCGAAGAGGAACATTATGTACCTGACTTACATATCCAGTATCTAGCATCCAATCCATTGGAATATGAAACCCCTTATAACGCTTAGCAGCCGATTCCCTCGTACGTGAGAGATTGTAAACTCCATGCTCTAATCTGTCCAGTCACCACCGTCTTCTCAGTTAGTTTGAGATTATCAAGAATCTATCTAAACACAAAGCTAAGATGTTATCATACTTTTCAAATAAGGCCTGCATTTTCTTGAGGGCTAGGGCACAAGATTGTCCTGGATCGTCCCTGAAAGATGATGCCTCAGATTCCAGCTTCTTGAGATCATAATACCCAAATGCTGCTTCTCTCAATGTATCGGCTTTCTGCTCCGGCCATTTGAAGTGTTTAAGCACTGCCCTCTCATCAACCTAAGGAGCAATTCAAGTTATATTCATAAGATTATGCAAAATTACAGCATACATTAATAGAAGTATAGAACTAATAGTGGAATTTACTTGGAGTGAAAAATTTACCAGGTAAGATAGCTCATCATCAAGCCACTTTACAAAAGGGACAACATCTTGAATATCTGTAAATGCTGCATTCTCAACTTCTTTGATCAAAAACCTAATGAAATCACCTTGTGTTTCTACATCTGTTTTAATCTGTAATTTAGAAAATATAACACATAATCAGACAATTACAAATACAAAAACTTGCCCCACATATCTTAAATCCAGTCTAAAGATTTGATTTTGAACTAGTAACCCTCAAGCCCAAGAACACAAGGTCACAAGCCATATATAGCATTGAAATGTCAAAATCACCCACTTTCTTCAATCAAATTCACAACTTTTTGCTTTTACCCATTTTGATTTCGAATCCAAAAACTGTCTTATCTATAAAGCATAGAGTAGGGGTACCGATACCACTAAAGACAACCAGGTCCAGCTAGGAATCAACAAATCACTGACTGAGGTTACTCAAAAGTCAGTGGCAAAACCGTAAATAAAGTAAAAATATACTGAGAGCAATACTTACGGCGAGCAAATGGGCGGACCGGTTCTCAATCTCGCCGATCATATCGCGTGCATTGGCAGTCGCCGGAGCGTCTGTCGCTCCTCCGCTGCCGGATTCTCGCCGTGAATCTCTCCGCATCAAAGAATGGTAAAACTCCACTACCTCCGGCGCTCTCCTCACCTTACCCACCCCAGCCTTCAAACCCTTCGGTGGTGGTGGCGGAGGTGGTGGGGCAGCCTTGGGCGGCACACGCGGAGCTTGTTTCAAATTCAGCGTCGGAGGAGGAGGAGGGGGCGGAGGTGGAATAAATGAGGGTTCGGTCACTGCCCTCTCAACCGAGACGGCGAGAGAATCCGAAGAATACCAAGAGGAAGAATTTGGCGACAATGGCCCAACCAAAAAATGAGGAGAAACAGATGAAAATGAAAGCGATGGTCTAGGCGGGGGTTTTGGAACCCTAGGTACTCGAGATCTTTCTGTTACAACTAATTCCATAATCTCTTCTGAGCTATTACACCGAGAAAGTCTAGGCTGCATCTCAGCTTCAACAGCTTTTTCCTTAGCTTTCTGCTCTTCATTTCTGCTGTAATTATAATTTTCAAGGAATGCCCCATTTTTCTTCAAATTTTTCATCAGACTAGATTTGCAGGAAGCATCGATTAAACACTGAAACCTTTGAGATGTAGACAGTTCTTCACAATCCTTACCAATTTGTGCCTTCTTCAATTCCGAAATTTTAATTTCTATGGCTTTCATTTTATCATCATTTTCCTTTCTCTGTTCAGATAGTTTAGAGTGCAGCATTTCAACCTCTTGCCTTAATCTCTCATTTTCGTCTTCCAAACAACCGATCTTTTTCGCCGAGAGTTCGATTTCTGAATTTTTTTTGGAGATCTCGTTCACGAGAATTGGGACAATGGCGGCGGACTCTTTTAGGAGCTTTTGTTCTAGAAGCTCCGTTTTTAAACGAGACTCTCTCTCCCGCAATTGTTCGACTAGGTGGAGGAGCTCCGACACGTCCGGCGGACGTGGTTGCACCTGCGGGGAGGCGCGTGGGAAATATACGCCGAATGAGCGCGAGAACGCGGCTCCCTTTTGCTGGACCTTGGCTGTGCTCGGCAAAGGAGATGGTGGCTTTGGGGGTAGGTTTGGTTTGGGATTTGCAGGTAACTTTTGAAAACCCATTGCATTTTTTACCTTTCCGGCAACCATTGTTGCCCCTAATCAGATTTCTCTCTATATATCTTCCTCATACACATAAACTTTCTCCTCTCTCTCTCTATATGTATATACATATATATATATATATTTATATTGGTTTACAAAATTTTATTACCATATCTGGTTTAGATAGATTGGGGGAAAAGGATGAGAGAAGTGAAAGGAAAGCGAAGAGTCCAAAGAAGTTGTTTTCTGTCTGCTGTTGAAGAATTGGGTGACTGAAAGGAGTGAGGGTTTTATTTAGTTTTAGAGAGAGAAAATGGAGGGCACAGATGACGAGGAACGGTCCTCCATATTTGAAAATGCTAATTGCTACTCATTTTTACTCCATTAAAGTGTAATTGATTGATATGGTGGTTAATACAGTCAAAATAGATTGGATATTTATATTCGTAGACCAGATCAGTAGTACTATAATTTTACTACATCTAAATATTTAATTAAATCAACTACATTTAAGGGGTGTATTTAATTAAAAAATTTAAAAACTTTTAAATATTTTATAAATTTAGTTGTATTCAATCAAGATATTTAAAGAGTTTATAAAAGTTTAGTGGTATTTAATTATAATTTTTTTAATGTCTTTAAAAATTAGGTGGTATTGAATTAAGATTTTTACAAAGTCTATAAAAGTATTTGGGTATTCAAAAAGTCGTAGATTTTAAAGATTTCTATCAAATGATAGACTTTGACAGACTTTAGAAGAAGAATTATAATTATCAACTCATATCCAAAGTCTTACCTCATCTCTAAATATTTTTAAAGACTTACAAATAAACACAAAGGTAGATAAAACCACTTATTAATTGGACTTTGTCTTTTATTGGGTCAAACTAGTTATTTATTTTATATGGGCTAATAAATATTATTATGTGATAGATAAATAATTGGAACAATTACATTTTGAAGTACATTTAAAAACATAATTACAAAAAAAGTGCACTCATTAAATATTTACACAATTAATATATTTAAAATTTTATTTTCATTATTAGTACATATTTATACTTCCTTTTATTATGGGTTGTGATTTAAATTTCAGATGACATGGCAATTCAGTTTTTTTTATAAAAAAAACTGATTTTGCGTTTTTTCGGGGATTGCGTTCATTTTAATTTTTTTTTGTTCCGTATGTAGTTTATTTTCTTTTGGAAACCCTTATTCGGTGTTTTGTTCACTTTCTAGCAAACCCTTATCATTCTTCTTCTTTGTGTTCTTGTTGATTTTCGACTAGATTATTGTCGTCGGCGTTTGATTTTTACTTCGTGTTTGTCGTATTTTGTTTCAGATCGTGTTATTCTCTGGTTTTTTTGGTTTGTTGCTATTTATCGGTACTACATTTTCTGATTTCTTTCTATAATATTTTCGTGATGGTCTCTACGAGGAAGAGTATGGAGGGAATGGGGGTTAAGAAGCCGGATAGGAAGAGGAAAAGAGTTCTAGAAGATCATTCTTTAGAGGATTCGAAGTTGTCTTTAATAGCGAATGATAGTTCTCCAAAGTCTTCTAAACAGGGGAAGAGGTTTTTGTTGAAACCAGATGTTGATATTACGAATATTGGGAAACATTCGAAGAAGAAGGCGAAATCAATGGTGTATATTGATTCTGATTTTGAAGGTTCTGATATAAAAGTTGTTAAAGAACATAAAGTTGAGGCTCATAGCCGGAAAATGGTTCATCGTCAGAAACATTTGAAGGTTTGTTAATTTTTTTCTTAAGAATTTTATATTTTAGTTGTTTTTTTTAGGGTTTTTATTTTCTGCATGGTGGTATTTTGGTTTGTATTGTTGTTTTTTTTTGTTGTTCAGTAGTTTTATGGATGTTGAAGAAGTTGTTATTTTTTAAATTTATATTTTGTTGGTAACTTGCTATTTTATTTTTTGTTAACAATATTGAAATAATTGGAAACTTTTGATTCTATATTTGTTAACATGTAGTTTATTTCAATAGAAGATACATATGATTTGTTATTTGGTTACCATTTATTATATGTTTGTAAAATGATTTATGTATTAGTTGTTGAAATGTATTATATTTGTGTTGTTAAAACTAATCTGTCATTATACTTTTTGTTGTTTTAAGGATTGTTCAAATTGTTATTGTTTAAATAAATGTTTTTATTCTTTTTGAGTATTAGATAATATTAGATATTTTTATTGGTTTTAACATTAAATTTTTGTTATTATTTAGACTTATAATATGCTGGTAACTAGATTTTTGTTTTTTTGTGACCAATATTGAAAGGATTGGAAACTGTTGATACCATTATTGTTCACATGTATTTTATTTAAATATAAGTAACCTGATATTTGTTAGTTGGTTACCTTATTCTATATGTTTGGAAACTAATTTTTTGTAATAGTTGTTACAATGTATAATGGTTCATTAAAGTTTGTGTTGTTAAAAGGATTGTTCAAAATCTTCATGTTCATTTTATATTTATTGATTTAAAGTTTTAATGTATTTTTTTAATTTGGTTAATGTTTTTAATGTAATTTTCTGTATTTTCAGATATGGGATTTATTCTACGAGGAGCGTAATCGGAATTTTTCAGCAAAAATTATTTATTGGTGTGATATGGAGGTACCAACTATTATCAATAAAAAATTGACTGAGGTACAACTTAAAAAGTTTAAGTTGTCATGTTTTGGTACATTTTTAGAGTTTGGACAACCACAAATGTTTTCCCAGATTATTCACCAGGCCTTGATTAGAGAAGTATATCAAAGGGATGATGGGGAGTTGTGGTTTTTGTTTGGTGAGAGAATGGTTAGGTTTGGATTGCCCGAATTTTGTTTGATATCTGGTTTGAAGTGGCAAGGAAATGAAAATATTGATAGTTTTAAGGGGATTCAAAATCTGTTTGTGGATAAGTATTTTGGTGATGAGGTTGTCACCCGTTCTACTATTGGCAAAATATATAGGAGTGTTGTTTTTGATGATGATGACGAGGCAGTTAGGATGTCTATTATATTATTGGTTTTTAATTTCATTCTAGCTTCCGTTTCTGACAATTATATTGATGAAACTTTGTTCAACTTTTTGTCTTATGGGGATATTGAAAGTTATCCGTGGGGTAAATTTGCATTTCAACAGACAAAAAATTCATTATCCATTGCAGTGAAGGGTCATGTAAAGAAGGATAAGCACGGTGGGGTGATCTACAATGTTTATAGTGATGGTCATTGTAAAACTTACAAACTTAATGGATTGCCTTATGTGTTTCAAGTTTTTTTGTTTGAAACAATACCTACTTTGAAAGTCAGAGGATTTTGTGTTGATGACCATCCTGCAGAGTTGAGATTATTTAGATGGAGGGAGTTAGGAAAGCCTCCCAAAAATGAGAAATTGAATGACCTTGTTTTTGGATCTGGTCAGGTATGTTGGTTTCCAGTTGCTTTATATTTGGTTTCCATTTATATTTTATTTTGGTTTCTGTTAAATTTTTTTTGTATTGTTTTGTTAATGTTTTATACGTTAGCTTTTTGACATGGTATATTTGTTGTTTTTATTATTTTTCAGTTGATTGTTCAGAATATTGTTCCTACGGTTGATGAAAAAGTTCGGTTGGGGTTGGGGGGTTTTCATTTTTTAGTGGAAATGATATTGCAGGCAAAATTTCTGATATTAAAGATGACTCATCGAGGAAGTTTAATGATATTGGTTTTTCTATTACTGATGTGGAAGAAGTTTTTGATAAACGGGTAAAACCTTTAGAATGTAAAATGATGGAGATGAAAAAAGATATTAAGAATTTGGGTGTCGAGTTAACAGACCAACTGCAAGTGTTTCAAATGCAGATTTGCAGTGATGTAAAAAAGATGATTAGAAAGCTTGTATATGGTCAGTCTAGTTTTAGTAAACATAAAAATGTTACTTCTGTTTATGACGATGATGTTGATGACGATGACGATGACGATGACGATGATGATGATGATGATGATGATGATGATGATGATGATGTTGGTGATGGTGATGGTGATTGTGATGGTGGTGTTGCTGATAATGATGATGTTGATGATGCAGATGGTTTTGCTGCTGCTGCTGATGATGATGACGAGTTGGGTGAGAACGTTTAAGTAGGTAATATTAAAGGGAGTGTTGGTCCTCCTGTTGGTGGTTTTGTTGGAAATCAGTTTGAGGAAGAGGATCAACAGATTTACATTTATTTTAGTTTTTCATTTTATTTTTTATTCTTATTATGTTAATGCTTACTTCTTTCTGTTTTTTATTAACAGATAGAGAGCAATAATGTTGGTTTAAATTCTTCTGGGAAAGAGATAGTTGTTTATACTCCTAGAGGGGTTAAAATTCATGTTGAGGATGAAAAGGTTAAACATTTTTTTAAAATGTTATTTTTTTTAATGTGTTATATTTATAAATTGTTTTTTTTAACAGGCTGAGAAGATGGAAGATGTTCCTAGCTTTGACATTTTAAGTCAATCTAGTGGAAAGGAAATTGTTGTTTTTACCCCCATTGAGGTTTGTTATTATTTTTATCAGCAATTCAATTAATTTGTTGTTTTAGTTAGTTTGCTATTGTGTTTATGTTTGTATTGATCAAAAGTTTTGTATTTTTAACTTGATATTGATCTTGTTTTTTGTGTAATATATTGTATAACATTACAGGGTAATAAATTCGAAGGATCAGACATTTCTATACTTGATGAGTTGGTGTTTACAACTCAGGATTTAATTCAATGTGCTGAAGTTGAAAAATCTACTGCAAGACCAATTGGCAGGCCTGTTAGCACGGTTGCGAAGAGTGCTGTTTTGAAGAGTCCTTTTACTTCAAAGTTTGGTTCGGCTGGTTCTACCTCTTCAGATGTTGATGTTCGTCAGTTACCACCATCTCTGTCTGTATTTCCAGATATCTGTATGTGTGTTCCTTCGAAAGATGAAGATGTTCTTTTTGAGCAGTGGTTTAAGATTGGTTTAAATAACCAGAAAAGGTATGTATATTGGAGTTCAATATATTTTCAGTATGTTTTTTAGTAGGATATAAAATAATTTCTTTGGTACTTCCATTGTTTTACTGTTTTGTAGGATTGAAAAGTTTCCCGGTAACAATGACAAAATTCAACCTTCATTCAGATTTGGGTCTGTGCCAATAGATTCTAAAATGTGGTTTTACAAGCTTAAGACCCCAGGACAGTGGCTTGATGATGATGTGAGTTTTTTTATCACCTTTCAATACATGTTTGTAAGTTTTGGTCACCTTATTGAATTTTATTGGTAACTATTTCAAGATTTATTGGAAACTATTATGTTACACTATAATTTTTATTTTCCTTTGTTTAATTCTGATTGTTATTTTGTTTTTAATTTTTGTTCAGCACATCAACATATGCTTTTATTACATTCGTAAAGTGGCTAAGCACTCGAACCAAATTCAAATAAGGGTTACAACAACTGATTGTTGGTTCCATTTTAAGTTGACCAATTTATTTGGGAAATATTGTAATAGTAATTGGGATAAGAATCTGTTGTTGGACTCTGGTGATATAGCAAAGTACATTCATGGGTATCTTATGGAAGACAACACACCATGGGTTAACGTCGATTTTGTTATGTTTCCCATTCATATGTCAGCTCCTGGTCATTGGTTCCTGCTTGTGTTTGACGTGCATCGCAGAGTGTTTGTGGTTTATAATTCTCTTCAACAGGATAGGGATGTTATGCGCACAAATATTATGGATGTGTGCGAGCCTTACATCTTTATTCTACCCATAATCTTGTCTAGTTGCGGGTTTTGGAAGAATAGAACAGATATTGATTTCAATAGTGTTCCATACCGCAACAAAGGAGAACATGATATCATTGAGCTAGAATTTGCAGTGGATATTCCGGAACAAATTGAAGGGTAAGTTTCCAATTACTTATATTTGTTCAGTTTTGTATATATAATGAAGTTTGTTTTGATTTGTGTTATATATTTATTATTTTTTCAGCGATTGCGGAATGTTTACCATTTGTTATGCGGCATATTTCATTCATCAGAGGATATCTGAAATCCCAAAACCATTTCCGATACTTCAATACCGTAGGAAGCTATGTGTCAACTTGTTTAATCATGCAAGGAACAAACATTTAGTTGGATATGAATCTGATTCAGAATATCCAGGAAGATTAGCTACTGAAGACTAGTATGATTATGCATCTTGACATGGTTATTGGTTGTGGAAATTCGTTGTAATTATTCTGATTTGATGTGGTTATTTGTCGTGGAATGCTTTGTAATTATTATGATGGCTGAATGATGTATCAAATTTTACCAGTTGAAGTGTGATTATGTTTTGTTGTCTCACATTGTTGTTTTTTGTTTTGTATTTAATTTTCGTACTTATTTCTATTAACATTTTTATTTATGGTACAGTTGGTTTCTAAATGTTTATGTTACGGTTTCTATTTGAATTTGTATTTGTATCCAAATATTATGGATAATATATTGTAAAAAAACATTAAAAAAATGAATAATGTTGTACATGTAATGTGTATTCAAAATAATGACAATGAGATATAGATGTTGACCCATATAAATTTAAGTTATTATTTGCATTTGTAATGTCTCATAAAGTAAGTTTTTGTTTGCAAAAAAAAACATTTATCTGTGGCAGTGGCACTAATCTATGTAAAGAGAGTTATCATTTATTGTAATCATGTGTACAAAGATTAGATGGGTACAAAACCAAACACAGAGAGTAAATGACAATAATGTGGAAGTGGAGGAAAAAGATAAACAGAAACCTAATCAATGTTTCACTTACAGAATTGAATACAAACACAGAGACATAAGCTGGTCTTCTTCCCTAGCAAACGAAAATGTATAGGATTGAATATGTGTCAACCGAAAATGTACAGGGAATTAGTATGGATAATTAATTTTTGTAATTGTATTTTTTTAACATGGTACAGTTGGTATCCTAAATATCATTTACAGGTAACTATTTTAGTTTTAAATAGTAACCAATATATACATAAATATGTTTTACATATTATGTTATTTGTAATTAGAACTACAAGTTTTTTTAAAGTTATTAATTAGAATAAAAACATTTTAAAAAGGGGAATCAGTCATAACAGGAAACTATATCACATTTTACATATTATTTTATGTTTTTTTTTTCATTTGTTATGGTAGTGTTTGTTCACTAACAATATATATTGTTTATAATAAACAGTATTTTAGTTTTATGAAACATTTATATTAAATTAAAAATACTATATTAATTAATTTTAGTAATTTTATAGATTTTTAACATGGAATAGTTAGTAGCCAAAATTTAATTTACAGTTTTCTATTTTAGTTTTAGATAGTAACCAAATAGTACTTTTATACTTTTTTTAACATGTTACAGTTTGTAAACATAATTTCATTTACAGGAATCTATTATAATAAACATTATTTTATGGTTTACCAAATAGTTATATTAATTAAAATTAATATATTAATTAAATTGTGTGTACTTGCAAATTTTATTCATTGTACAATTGGTGGCCAAAATTGAATTTACTTAAAACTTTTGTAGGTTTAGGTTGTAAATAAAATATACATCAATAATTTTTACTATCATTTGTTGATTTGAAGACATAATTTCTTCTTGTTAAAAAGAAATTAATGAAAAATAAACATCTTTCAATATTGTGCAATATAAATTTTTATTTTTTAATCAATAAAACGATTACATTATGAATGTATATTGAGCAACCTCAGTAATCATCAATGAGTCTGTTACAAATTTTGTTGGTTAAAAATGAAATATATTACAATGTTTCCGGCTGCAAAATTGGTGGATTATTGCATGTTTTTTTGTTGTGACCTTTTTGTTGGCATCGTCTGCATTTATTCTGAACGGTATTTTCAGACACATGCTTGTACCTTCCAATCTTTGGTCGTCCAGCTGGTCTTCTTGTATTTGGTGGTTTGACACATATCTTTTTAATCTCGTCTAGAACATCCCAATTCTTTGTGTCGCCCAATGGCATTACAGAAGCTGAATATGTGTCCATCAAAGTTTTTTTTGAATAGTATTTTGAGCAAAAATCATAACAGCTCATATTTCGTTTGCTAATAATAGCAGCAGCGTGTGAGCAAGGCATTTCTTGGTATTGAAATTTATTGCATGTGCACGTCTTTTTTCCCATATCCACGATAAATTACTTGGTGACATCATAAACAGTAAAAATCAAAAGATTTGATGTCTCAACCTACAACAAATTTTAATAGTTTAGATAGTATGTATATTAATTATTATTTTTTTAAAATATATATAGAATAATTATAATTATATGTATTGTTAGAAACTTTTACAGTTTATATTGGTAACCAAGAATTCATATTGTGGTTTTATATTATTGTTAATGATATTTTTTTCCAAAGATGTGCAGTAACAATTTATGGGTTTTATGGCTTACCTTAAGTTTCTTTGACTCGTTGATATTATCTTGCAATCTTCCCTCAGCTGTCGTGGATAGATTTGTGAACGTTGATATTGCTGACTGTTGGTTTTTGAAATACCACCTTTGAACCATACAACGTAGGCATTCAATCATCGACGCAACTGGAAGATCTCTAATTCCCTTGATTGCATGGTTAATAGACTCAGCGGTGTTTGAAGTCATTGTTGAATACCTGCTTACAATTCCATGGATCCTCGTGCATTTTTCAAGCTTAACTTCTTCCTCCAGATATGTTCTTATTCTAGTATCAATTGCATCTAGTTCAGCCATATGTATGTTGAATTCTTCTATAGTGTAAGCCCTACAAGCTGCGTTGTATGCTTTTTTTATCTCTTCTCCTTTCTTTTTGAATCTGTTTTTAATATTTTTCAGAATATGGTAGGTGCATGAACCGTGCATGACATCAGGATACACACAGTTAAGTCCCTTGATAATTGCTTCATGTCTGTCTGAAACGATGCACTGTCCTTCTCTAACACCACAAGCATTTCTCAAATTGATGAAAAACCATCTCCATGATGACTCATTTTCACTGTCAACAACAACAAAAGCAATCGGTATGATGTTCCGGTTTGCATCTTGCGTGCTTGCTATGAGCAGTGTACCCCCGTAGTTTGACTGTATGAATGTTCCATCAACTACAATGATTGGGAAATAATGTTGCCATGCTTCGATTGATGCTCCTATTGCGAAGAAGAGATATTTGAAGCGACCATTTTTTTCCAACTCCAATGATGTGATGGATCCTGAAATGAATTTTAAAGTAAGGTTAATGTAATTATATGCAATAATTATTGTTCAGATTTGTATATATTATTATTATGTGTATTACTTTCGCTTTGCAATAAATTATATTTTTATGTCTTTATAGTGTTTATATGGTATCTAAAATGATATTTAATAGTTTCAATTCATGTATATATTTGTCTTCTACAAAAATCAGATTTAGTTTTTTTTAGTTAAAATAGGTAGTAGCCATACATGTATTTGTAAGTGACTAAACTTCTTTTGTTGAGTAACCAAAATAGTTGAAACATTTAATAAATAGTTTGCAATTGATACCTGGATTAGTTTTCTGCAACATGTGCAACCAAGAAGGGATCAGAGTGTAGTCGTGTGGATTTCCTCTTACTTTTTGCATTGCTTTTTCCTTTGATCTCCATGCTTTTTGGTAGGAGATGGAAACGTTATACTCCGTCATCATGTCTTCCACAATGTCCTTTGGTGTGTAAATTTTCTTAAAGTTAGTTAGTTTATGCTTAATGCACTCACTAACCATCTCACTGTTTGCTTGTCTGTGATCTCCAAGAAGTGTGTTTGACGAACAAGTGTGTACATCATTAAATTCTCTTACCTTGAACATAGTTGTTTTCCGAAACTTTGATGCTCTTAGTTTCCACTTGCAATTTCCATTGTCTAGGCATACCAGAACAAAATCTCGACCACTTGTTCTTTCAACCTTGTGTTGTCTGTTTCGCCTTATGGAATGTAGCCTTATTGCTTGTGAAAGAATTTTCTTGTTTATGTATGTTTGATGTAGTTTGAGCTCAAACTTATTTGGATCTGAAATGACCTCATCACATTGTACTGCAATGTTTGCTATGTACTAGTTTCTGTCTGTTTCTTTGTCAATTACTTCAATTGCCAGCTGCTCAACATATTGTGATTCATTTTGTTCTTCTTGTGTTTCCAACGAACCAAATTCAGAATTCCACTGTGTCAATCTCATTGGCGTTTCTGCTTGCACTATATATCCTTCTTCATTTATCACGTTATGTAAGCTTGTACTCCCTCCAATGATTTGTTCATAATCTATAATTAGTGGAAACTTTCCATTTTCATCTGATCTTCTACTGACTTCCATATAGAATCTCAAGGTTGCTTCATTTGTCACCTTGATTGGAGGAATGTTGCTCTTAATCTGAAATTTGATTGCCAATTCTGTTTTTCTGTAGTCTAGACTTAATGCAGTACATATCATGTTGTGCATTTCTGTGAATGAACAATCTGACGGTGCTAGCAGGCCTGTAACTTCGAAATTTTGATATTGGTTATTGTTTGTCCACGTTCCGTTGAAGTAAACTACAATTGGAAGCATATCCATGTTCCCAATCCTGAAACAGTATCATTGACGTAATAATTTAATTGGTATCCAAATATTTATATCATTGTTTCCATTTATTTGTATGCGTAACGAAATATGTATGTTATTGTTTATCAGACTATTTAGCAAGTTATATAATATATATTAACCTTTTTTATACCAAAGCAACTTTATTAAGTAATCAAAGTAGACTTTTTTAGTATTAGATCAAATTGCTTTCTCTTTGGTTATAAACAAATCACAATTTAAAATGCCCTGCAAATGAAATACTATATATTAAACTCTAAAAACTAGGTTTCCAAATATTTATATGATTG
Source organism: Panax japonicus (assembly GCA_020205505.1). Lineage (NCBI taxonomy): Eukaryota > Viridiplantae > Streptophyta > Magnoliopsida > Apiales > Araliaceae > Panax > Panax japonicus. The sequence goes on from CM035101.1 coordinate 73,165,464, forward strand.
TTGCCAAATTTTGATATAAATGCTTTCAAAATATGCATTTGTAACCAACAGTATTTGGCTTGTGAAATTTCAATAGTTATTTAATCAGGTTACCAAATTAACATTATTCAGTAACCAAAATATAAGTTACTGGTATATTTGTTAATGTAAAATATTGTTTTCACTCCGGACATAAGCAAAACCCAAAATATAATGCTCCTCAAAATAAATTACTAAATATTAAATACTAAAAACAATGAATCCAAATAATTATAAGAATGCTTCCAAATTTTTTCATAAATGCTTCCAAAATTGGCATTGGTAACCAATATTACTTGGATACTGAAATAAAAAAATCTATGTATTTTGGTTACCAAATTAGCATTGTTAAGTAACCAAAATATTCGTTATTGGTATCTTTGTTACTGTAAAGTAATGTTTTAATTCCTTCAAAATTCAAAACTAAAATTTTAATGTCATATATTTTAAACAATTGAAACAAGGTAAACAAATCTTTATATGAATGTTCCCAAAATTCTTTGTATGCGTATCAAAATTGTAGTGAAAAACAAATATTTATTGTTATAAATATTTTATCTGTAGTTGATTTCGTAGGTAACAAATAATGATTTCAATATATTTTTAACTGATTCGTACCTTTTGTATTCTGTTTCCAGATTCGCTTTGCAATCTTCGTTTACACATCTTCTTTCAGTTTCGGAAACATGTGATCGGTTTGTGCTTGTCGATTTCCGATTCTCTGTTTTCGCTTTTCTGTGCTTTCGAATTAGGATTCTATTGATCGAATTCTTCTCTTTATTTTCGATCGTTCCTATGCTGAAAATGGTAAATTAGTTGAAGATGACGATTATATAAAAAAGCTTTCAGATCTGTTATGATATTGTCATCCGTTTTTTGCTTGGTTGATTTTTGAATGTTTTTTTAGTTGGTAACTGACGTGAATGATGGGGGTGGTTTTCCCTTAAATTAAGGTGTTTGTATTTCAGTTGATTTCCTTTATTTGACGTGGATTGTACTACAATTGATATTTATTTATATTATTGTACTATTATTGTAATTATTTTTTTGGTGCACTATTACTGTAATATATTTCTAATACTTGTATACTTATGTAAAGGACCCTAAATAATTTGGTAAAATTTGGGCCATAAAAATAATTGAATTTATTATAATAAAGAATTAACAAGATATATTAATAAGTAAACAAATAACTAGACCTAATCTGAATTGGTGAGAAAAAAAGTAGCCGTTCGAAAGCTTCCAATAGAAAGAGGAAAGAGATTTGTTCAACAAAGGTGAGATCATGAAACTCTCGTATCAGTTGTTCAATTGTAAAGATTATGTAAGTATAATATATAAAAATAGAAAATATATGATGTGTATGTGTATTTTTTTTTAGTTTTCTGACATTTTAAACAAAGGAAATTATTGTTAATTTTTGAGATACTTTAACACTAATTGGCAAAAATAATAAACAATATATGATGTATATATATACTGTTTAACAATAATAATATGATCCAAACAGTATATACTATATATCATATATTATGATCATTAAACAGTATATACTGTAAGACCCCAACTTTTTGAATAAAGATTAAATTTTCTCGAAATATATTTTTGAATATTATGGTGTGAATTTGATATAATGTTATAGTTGTGGGTAATATTTATAAATTTTGCAAAGTACGCAAGTTGTTATATAATATTCGATTGGTCGAGGAATATTCGTTTTAAACAGGGAATATTCATACAACGACACAATTATTGGTGGACCCCCACAGCAAAATTATTGTCGGATTGAGAAAATGACAAAAATACTTTATAAAAATAATCGGCGGAAGTTTTACCGTTAACTGTTGAACTACCCGGTAGTAAAAGTACAGTAATACGCGTGGTTGCATAGTAGCACACGGTATTGATTATTGATACTTACATGAGAATTCACTCAGTTATACTCAATTATTACTACAGTAATTGATGCATCATATCTCTCATATTATTGATTCGATTATTGTCACAATATCATCTGCATAATATGTTATTTTATTAAATCAATAATTGAGACGATAAAGTTATTCATATTATTAAATTATAATATTTACAATGTATAGAAGTTCTGTCAATGAGAGGTTTGGTCACCTAATTGCGCGCCAATAGGGAGAAATCCTTATTGGAAAGCTCATCTTTCCTAGGAACGACATGGTTGATAAATATTGTGAGTTATAATATTAATGATGAATGTTATTAAAATTGAAGTTGTGTTCGGAGTTGAATTTAGATACGCGGACGCGATATTTGATTCCGAAACGATAAAATTAATAAAAATAGTCTATAATCACAAAAATTTTCGGGATTCACTATTTGGTCAAAAAGTCAACAGTTGATTTTTTCAGGAAAAGTCAAACTTCAAAATTTCAAAATTTATATTTTTGATAAAAATGGTTTCATTGTGTTGGAATTATTTGTGTTAGTGAAAATCGACAATTATTTCGATAATAATCGATATCTGGAGGTTATATTGACCAATCGGGTATTTAACCGGATAAATGAGCAATTGATTGCTATTATTTCACATTATTATAACTATTTATTCACATGTGTATACTATTGTTTCACATTCTTGTTACTATTAGGGGAGTTGGTGCAAGAATGATAATACTTGCATGACTAAGTTAAAAATGGAGGTATAGATGGAGGTACTATACTGTAATTCGTATTTTCACATGTCTAGAACTATTGATTCACATAATTTACTATTGAATCACATTATTTACTATTAAGGGAAGTGGTGCAAGTTTGATAATACTTCCATGACTAAATTAAAAATAAAGGAAAAGTTAGAGGTATTGTACTGTAATTTTTCGAGCCCCAAAACGTGCAATTAACGAAACTATATTTTTCTATAAATAGAAACTCATTCTTCCTTCATTTCTCACCAGGCGATTATCGAAACTCACAGCTTATGTTTTGTTGTACTTTACACGACAGTTGTATAATTAAGTTGTATTTGTATTTTGTATCATGTATTTGACGACTCAGAATAGGTGATGTATACCTATTTTGGGGGCGTCACAGTTGATATCAAAGCTTAGGGATATGATCCCTGGCTAAGATGTGAGACTAGAATTAGGAGGGGAGAGACGGAAAATTCCTTCACTAGTATGACCTACCTAAGTTTATTTGGTATTTAATTGGTTGGTCAGAGTATATGGATAATATGTTGCATATTAATTAACCCTTGTTTTGTGGAAGTATTTGAAAATGACATCTGAGAATATTTAAAATGGCAATGGAGCATTAGAGACCGTTGAGTCTCCACAGATCAACAATCAGAATAATGTGCATTAGGAAGATGACAATCCTCATGCAAACAACAACACTGACCAAATGATGAACGATGGAATGTTCAGAGGCTTTATGCAATTCATGCAACATCAGGCGAGAGCGGCTCCTGTCCAAAATGTAGGTGGAAACACTGGAAACTCTCGGATGGTTACCGCTAAACAGTTTAAGGAGCTGGGATCACCGGAGTTTATTGGAGAGCCAAAACCACTTAATGCTGAAGCATGGATAAAGCAGATCACCAAAATATTTGATGTCTTGGGATGCTCCGAGGAGCAAAAGGTTCCCTTCGCCACCTTTATGTTGCGTGAAGAGGCAGATTACTGGTGGAAATCTGTAAAACATATCCAGCTTGACGCACTCAAGATGTCTTGGGAGAAGTTCCAAGAGCTATTCAACGACAAGTACTTTCTCGAAAGTATTCGTCACATGAAAAAAAGGTGGAGTTTATCAAGTTAGAACAAAAACAATATGACCGTGTCGCAATACGAGGCTAAATTTGTGGAGTTATCCCAGTTTGCATCCCATTTGGTCGATAATGAAGAGCGAATGACGCGAATGTTTTTAAGAGGTTTAAAACCAGAGATACGTCAATATCTTATTTCTCATAAACTGTGTTTGTACTCAAATATTGTAAATAGGGCTCAGTTATTCGAGCGCGATAACGAGTCAACGCAACCAAGGGAAAGCAGCCGGCAACATGAAAATACCAGTGGTAACAGTCATCGAAACGGTGAAAAAAAGCGTGGAGGGAATCAACATGCCAAAAATGGTAACCACTTCGGTGGTAATCATAGTCAAGACAATAAGAATGGACATTTCAAGAAGAGGAGATTCAATAATGATGGAAAGACGTCAGCACCAACACCTGTTGTCAAAGAAGGAGAACGACCACCTATCATATACTTCAAATGCGGAGGGGAGGGACACATCAGTCCAAACTGCGCGATGCCATCCAAAGCATGTTATAATTATGGAAGAGAAGGTCACCTAGCCCGATTTTGTCGTTCACCGAAGACAAGTTCAGCTAGGATAGAGGCACCAAAGGCCGTCCCAGAAAAGTCAAAGCCGGTGGTACAAAGGAGAGCGTTTGTAGTGACCTCACAGAAAGCAAGGAACCCGAACGAAGTTATCACGGGTAAGCTTATCATAAACTCTAGCGAAGTCTATACCTTATTTGATATCGGTTATACCCATTCTTTTATTTCTCCTACTTGCGTTTAACGATTAAATTTAACTCCGGAGAAATTAGACTTTGACTTATCTGTTGAAACTCCATTAGGAGAAACCTTCATTACATCCACTGTTTATAAGTCTTGTTTGATTCAAATCGGTAACCGCACGTTACCTGTCGATCTTATCTCCGTAAAAATACTTGAATTTGACGTGATTCTAGGGATTAATTGGTTAACTACTCATCATGCTAAAATTGATTGTTTTCGTAAGGTTGTTAGCTTTCATATTCCTAATAAACCTATTATGCGAATTCAAGAGACTAAACCATTAAAATCAATCACGGTCATCTCAAGCCATAAAGCTATTCATTTATTGAAAAATGGATGTCAAGCTTTCTTAGCTCATGTCACGAACTTAAACAAAAATACGTTAGATTTAAAGGATATTTTTATTGTTAATAAATTTCCTGACGTATTCCCTGAAGAACTTCTTGGCCTACCCCCAGAGCGTGAAGTTGAATTTTGTAACGACCTTGAACCCGGTACAAAATCCATTTCCAAAGCCCCATATCGAATGGCTCCTATTGAACTTCAGGAGTTAAAGACCCAATTACAGGAATTGTTAGACATTGGTTTCATTCGTCCTAGTACGTCTCCTTGGGGTGCTCCTGTTCTATTCGTGAAGAAGAAAGATGGGAGTATGCGACTTTATATTGATTATCAGGAGTTGAATCATGTCACCATCAAAAAATAGGTACCCATTGCCACGTATTGATGACCTGTTTGATCAGTTACAAGGAGCACAATTTTTTTTCAAAGATCGATCTTCGTTTTGGATATCATCAGCTGAAGGTTAAAACTGAGGATATTCCAAAGACTGCCTTCAGAACTCGGTACGGGTATTATGAATTCTTAGTCATGTCTTTTGGATTGACTAATGCTCCTGCTGCCTTGATGGATATGATGAACCGAGTATTCAAGGAATATTTGGATCATTTTGTGGTCGTCTTTATTGATGACATCCTCATATATTCCAAAAGCCGTGAAGATCATGAGCAACACTTGAGGCTAATACTCCAAAAGCTTCGTGAAAACAAGTTATATGCCAAGTTGAAGAAATGCGAGTTCTGGCTTGAGGAAGTTATATTCCTTGGGCACGTGATATCAAGTCATGGAATATCTGTTGACCCAACAAAGATTCAAGCTATTCAAAGCTGGGAGCAACCTAAATCAGTGACCGAAGTACGTAGCTTTCTCGGATTAGCTGGTTATTATCGGAGATTTGTGGAAGAATTTTCTCGAATCGCTACTGCATTAACTCAGCTGACTCGAAAAGATATAAAGTTCGGTTGGAGCGAGGAATGTGAGAAGAGTTTTCAAGAACTCAAGAAGAGACTCATTTCAACACCTGTTCTGACAATACCATCTGGCTCAGAGGGATTTGTCATCTACAGTGCTGCTTCGGGCAAAGGGTTAGGATGTGTTCTCATGCAACATGGGAAAGTCATAGCCTATGCCTCACGACAACTCAAAGAATATGAGAGGAATTACCTTACTCATGATCTAGAGTTGGTAGCTGTCATTTTTGCGCTTAAAATTTGGAGGCATTACCTGTATGGAGAGAAGGTGGAGATCTACACGAATCATAAATATTACCTGTATGGAGAAAAGGTGGAGCTCTATCTATTATGCTTATGAAATCTGGGATTTTAGAGTACGCCTTTAAATTATTTGAAATTTTGTCTCTAAGAGATTGTTATGCTAAAACTTGTGAATTAGCTAATGTTTTGGGTAATGTAACCTTTATATATATTTTGAATTTATGATTGATCTTGGTGGGACAATTTCTTGTGTATATGGTTGGTACTTGGTAGCCCATGCGACAAAAATTCCTAGCTCCGCCCTTGCTTAAGGTCTTTATCGCCCCCACCACGATCAATTTGTTAAGGGTTACAAACAATATACCTCCAGGATATATGTCAAGCCTTGGTGAATTATCTGTGATAGCAATTCACAGAAAATTCCAATAGAACACTGCTTTGTAGTAGTTATTTGTTTGTAAGAAGAATGGGAGAAGATCAAAAAGAGAGAAAAAACTTGTGCAAAATCATATTATGTAAATATATGCATATATTACCTCTTATGTATATATATCAACATATATATATATATATATAGAGTCCGGATCAGGTCCGGACTCCCGAATTTTGTTAAAATTAGGACTTTTTTTTTTTTTTTTGCTTTTTTTTTGAAACAACTAAAAAAATAATAATTATGGAATTGGAATTTTTACATTATACAGTGTTTTGGGCGTGATTTGAATGCCTATAACAAAACATGTCTGTACAGTCTGGGCAGACTGTACATACATTGGTTGGTGTAGGTATTAAAAACACACCCAAAACACTGTATTATTGAAAAATTTCAGTTCCATAAATTTTTTTTTTAGTTGTTTCAAAAAAAAAAAAGCAAAAAAAAAAAAGGTCCGGATTTTACTCCCGTACGGGTGTCCGGACCTGATCTGTTTTATATATATATATATATATATACATACATATATGTAAGTTACATAATATATTATGTAATTCTATATTTAACCATACTTATTAATACTAAATATGTAAGTTACATACTAGTTAGTATTAATGTAGTGGTTAATTAGAATTAACACTCAATATTTTTCTTTTATTCCAAAAAATAAAATAGACTTCTATTAAATGGAACTAAGGAAAAATAGTTTTTATCAAACAATTTTGCACCTTATTAAATGTTTCACTATAGACACTAATCAAATAATTTCTACACAAATCAAATAAAAATTCTCTTTTATTCTTCACGTTGAGGACATTAATTTACACCTTTTATACTTACTTAAATTATGTCCACGCAGATGAATTTTATCAAACTCAAATATGACATATTATAAGTCACAAAAATATAAAATAAGGTGCAATATATAACACAAACAAACAAACATTTGTCTTGTGTATATATTTATGTTCGGTTTCTTGCAGATAAAGGGTTCAAAGGGTTATCTAGCTAGCTAAATTCTTTTAAAAACAAAACCCGCGAGATTTAAATAAATTCTTTTACGACCCATTTAACCATTATTTTGTTGCTAATCTCAATTTAGCTTAATTTACTTTTATATTGAAGAAAATCATCGAAAAAGATTATGTGCTTAATTTTTTAACAAATCTTAAGATGTGTTTAAAGAAAGTTAAAAGTCAAATGAGAGTCAATAATTATTGTTTCTAGCTTGGTGCTGATTCAAAGATAGAAGATTGGCTTGAGCTTCGATCTAGACGGATTTTTTTTGGGGGGGACCGGTACAAAATGTACCGGTCTATAGTGCAGTGTCTATTTTGGGCCATTAGATTTTTTTAAAATTGATCTGATAGTCACAATTTAACCCTCCCTAACTCAACCTTTTTTTTTTCATTCCAGTCCCAACTTTCCTCATTTACGGCATCTGACCACTTTTCAACACGATGCTCACAAGAAGCCACCTAGTCTCCCTAACCAAACTATACTGAGTACCATCATCAAGAACAGATTGAATAACTTGAAGACCAGCCCATGTTATAAAAACAGTAAGCAACTCCACCTGCACATCGCGATTGTCCAATGACTGCCATGATAAATTCGTCTCTTGCTAATCAAGAATCGTAGCCGCTTGAAAAACCAAAATTAATAAAATCCAGAACCTATCAAAACTCCTAAACACATTCCAAAATGTCCTTTGCTCCACGAACCAAGACAATTTGCCGGCGTGGTCAAAGATTTGGGGGTTTTGGGGCCAGGGTTTTATAAGGGGAGTGATTGTGCAAGATTTAAGGAGTTGGTCTTTGGATTTTATGGCGGAGAGGTGGTGGTGTGAAGGGTGGGCGATGAAAAGGTTCGTGGCGGAGGCGGTGGTAGCGAAGGAGAGAGAACGGGCGATGGTGGTGAGGTGGTGGTGGTGGTGGTAATGAAATGGCGACATGGTGAGGAAAGTGGAGTGAGAAAAGGCTGAGATAAGGAGGATTAAATTGTGACCATCAGATCAATTAAAAAAAAATCTAATGGCTCAAAATAGACACTGTACTATTGACCGGTACAGTCCTTCCCCACAATCCATCTAGATATGGTGTTCGTAGTTGATCACAAGCATTTTTGGTAGTCCATGTCCATATATACTGGAGTATTGGACATACTTGGTAGACATTAAGTATCCCAAGTATACCAAAAAGTTTGGTTTAACTTTTCTTATATATATATATATATATATATTTAGAGTCCGGATCCAGTCCGGACTCCCGGATTTTGTTAAAATCCGGACCTTTTTTTTTTTTTGCTTTTTTTTTTGAAACAACTAAAAAAAAAATTATGGAATTAGAATTTTTACATTATACAGTGTTTTGGGCGTGATTTGGATGCCTATAACAAAACATGTCTGTACAGTCTGGGCAGACTGTACATACATTGGTTGGTGTAGGTATTAAAAACGCACCCAAAACACTGTATTATTAAAAAATTTCAGTTCCATAAATTTTTTTTTTTAGTTGTTCTACAAAAAAAAAAAAAAATCAGGTCCGGATTTTCTCCCGTCCGGGAGGTCCGGACCTGATCCTTATTTATATATATATATATATATATATATATATATATATATATATATATATATAGGGACCACATTCATGTCAACCGGTTACTGAAAACAATTCAAAAAATCAAGACACAACATCTTGTAGCGGCTGGGACAATAAAAATAGGACATGGATGCGGTCCCTAGATATATATATATATATATATATATATATATATATATATATATATATATATGTTTCATTTTATGGCAATCAGTTACTAGATGTAATATTCCAGTAGTCATCATCTCTACCGTTGATGAATATCATTAATGGTTGAGATTTCAAAAAATAAAAGTCCAGCCGCTATAAGTTGCAGTGATAGTGATAAAACTTGTAGCGGCTGTGTAATTTACTAAAGTGCCACTTAAATTCTTGGTTAAACGGTTGAAACAATTAATATAGATTGTATTTGTTGGCTACATGTTGTAGAGAGCATATCCTCTATCCCCAAATTATCTGTCCCCTTGTGTCCCTCCACTTAAATCTTGACACCTAATCTCTTACTTAACATTAATTAATTCTAAAATTAAATAAAAGGACATGTGTCAAGATTTAAGTGGAGGAACACAAGGAGAACAGAAAATTTGAGGACATAAGATCTGCTCTCCATGTTGTAGCGGGCCAACGGCTGATAGAGTCCCATTAAATTAAGTTTGTCTTTATTATTTGGCTAGCCAATATTTGATGTGAAGAGTGAATATATCATCTTACCTTTAATATATTTTTAGTTTCAACACAAAAATAAGTTTGCTTTTTGGAGTAAGTTTCAAAACAATTTTTAAAGAGTAATATTAAGGTTTAATATATAAGAATAATAATAATAATAATATTTAATTTAATAATAATAATTTAATAATATTAAATTTAATATCAATACTACTACTTCTAATATTATACTTATTAAATTTATTATTATTATTATTAAATTTATTATTATTTTTCTTATTAGATACTAATATTACTATTAAAAAATTGTCTTGAAACTTACTCCAAAATGCGAACTTATTTTTGTCTTGAAACTAAAAATATATTGGATGCATTTACTCTTCACATCAGATATTGGCTAGCCAAATAATGAAGACAAACTTAATTTAAATCTCAATCATTAATAATAGGCTTAAATATGAATTAGTATCATAAACTATAGGGCATATTCCACTTCGGTGATCCATCTTTCAATTTTATCAATTAGGTTATTAAACTATCAATTTTTTTCAATTACACAAATTGAGCACGCCACGTCAGCAATTACTGACGTGGCTAATTTAAGTCGGGTCGTAACAAGCTTACGTGGCGAAAAAAAACAATTTTTTAATCATAAAATAAATAAGTCTGATTTAATAGGGGGCAAAATAGTCAAAACAAAAATTAACATAATTAATTAAAATAAAACAAATTCTTATATTTCATCCCATCCTTAATTAATTAAAATAAAACAAATCCTATATCTAGATCCAGATCAACCTCTCCTCCCATCCTTTTCAGTTCCCCCACCACTCTCCGCCGCCACCACCATCGATCACCACCTCCACCTAAACCACCAACACCCTCCATTTCAGTCTGACAAGTTTAGCCTCTGCGCTGCTTTGACCGACGACCACCACCCTCTCGTTCGCCAGAAATCTCCTACTCAGCTCCATCGCCCTCACGTCCTCCCTGTCTCCGCCGTCCACCGCCGTCAAACCACCATTACCTCCAACCTCAACACAACATACCACTTCTACACTTGACCCAAAACAACTAAGAGCCCTCCAAAAAAGATGAGATCAACAATACGGTATTCTTAAGACAGAAGGCTTTCATACTTCTAAAGCTTTGGATAGATCTGAGATCTGAGATCTAGACAGAAGGCTTCTTAAGACATCGCTTTCATACTTCTAAAGCTTCTGGATCTCCTAGAACCAAAGAGAAAAAGACTTCAAGTGTTGAAACTTCTAATCTTGGGGTGAGGAATCTGCTGAAATCCCTCTGTCTGGGGAACTGAAGAAGAGGAAACTTTCTAGTGTTGAAAATGGTGAAGATGGGGCTGAAGAAGAGACTAGAAAGTCCTTAGCATCGAGGGAAAGGAAGAAGAGCAGGTACTTGTCCCCTCCCTATACAAAACCTATCTTGCAGATGAAAATTTCAAGCTCGAAGAGAGGCTCTGAAACAGAGTATGAGGAAAGTAACAAGCTTGCTCGATTCGGGGAGCGAATGACCAAAGTTTTATTGATTTTATCACAGAAAGCACGGTTGCATTCAGAAACTCATTCTTTGTGAACCCATCAAACTATGCAGTACAACAAGAACTTTCAGGGCGACATGTAGAGAAGGTCGGAGTTGGAAGGGGCGTCCATGGCCGGCGAGCATCAGGGAGAATGATCTGAGATGTATATGATTTTTAAATCTGAGATGTATAAATTTTGGTTGCAGATTTTAGATCTTTAATATTTGGTAGGAGTTTTTGATGATCTGAGATGTATAAATCTGAGATGTACATGATCTGTTTTGTTGTTTTTATTTAATTTAAATGATTAATATAAGTGATTTGACGAATATGCCCTTAATGTATAATAAAAATGTAAATAGATATTAAAATATTTTTTTTATTTACACATCAGCTGCCTAATGACCCACTCAAATAGTCACGTCAGCAATTGCTGACGTGGTGGCGTGTTCAATTTGTGTAATTGGAAAAAATTGATAGTTTAATAACCTAATTTACAAAATTGAAAGGTGAATCACCGAAGTGGAATATGTCCTATAGTTTAAGGTATTAATTCATATTTAAGCCTTAATAATATTCATCATAGATGATAGTTACCGGAATAGTATTCTTAACAGCCGGTTGTCATCAATTAGAACTCTCTCTCTCTATCTATCTAATAAAATACAAATGATTTTGAATTTCTCGCTCAATCAATAAATCATCTGGACCGTCCAAAGTTTGAGATAAATCTCACCGTCCATACATCTATCTAATAAAATACATCTATCTATCTAATCTATCTAATAATGATTTTAAATTTTCCGCTCACTTAATAAATCATCTGGGCCGTTCTAAGTTTGAAATAAATCTCACTGCCCATACAGTGTCGGAGGCACGGGACCCAGCTAGTATATATTTATATAGACAGACTAGACAGTCCACATTTTATTGGCCATACTCGATCTTTGTCGGACAGCTTTGTTCTTTGTTCTATCCAAAATGAATAATTTAAAGTGTTATTATTATGAGTAGGGCATAGATATACATTAATTTCTTTATACTGTAGTATCTTGTTCTTTTTCTGGTTTTTATTTTATTTTTTATTATATGTATTTGATTACAATAATTCATTGTACTCTCCAAATTAAAAATAAAAAGATACTATAATTATTTTGTTCTTACAGCAAATACTGCATATTAGGGAGGAAGGAAGTATAGTTTAATGAAGATTTTCCGTGGGATAAAATTCTGGTGGGTAAAAAGCGGCTTAATTACTCGTTAATAAAGGTAGTTTTTGCTAGCTCGGGCTAGTTTTCGGCCAACTCACAAAAATTTCTTCTTACCCCTATGGCATTCAAAATTAAAGTATTTCAAACCTAATTTGATTCCAGTTAGTCAGTTCTTGAGTCTTAATCACATTTATCAAATACTTGCATGTATTGAGGTAGCTAAATTGGCAAGTACTACTTTATATAAAATATAATACTCGGTAGTTATTTTTGTTAGAATTTGAGCAAAAATTGAAATGGATTTCATTAATTATTTGAAATAAATTCACATATCAATGTGTTCTATTCCATGAGTAGATTAAAATTAAGTATTTGGATGCTCAAATTTATGGAGTAATGAATTAGAAATTAACTCCCAAAGATCACCATTGAAAATGATAATAAATATTTGTGGTGAGCTAAGTCACACATCGGTTAAACACTAAATATTAAATGAGTTTATATACAATAAAATTGCTCTTTCGGTTTGGGTCCCAAGGAGCACCCCACTTTTGTGGAATGAAGAGGACCTAGCCAATGTTTTGTTTAAACTCACGCGCGATGCGATTGGCCTTGCTTGTGTCTGGGTCCTTAATTGTATATAATTTTTTGGAAATAAATTTTGTTTATTTTATTTTAGTTATATTATCAAAACTATGTCGTTTTGATAAATGTTATTTATTGTCGTTTTTGGGAAGCGTTATCTGTCGAACAGACGCGCTATCTGCCTGGACGGATGCCCCAAAATTACGTCGTTTTTACCTGAACGAACGTGCTATCTGCCTTTTCTGCTAAAGCCTAAACTACGTCGTTTTTGTTTTGCCAATCCTAAAACTACGTCGTTTTTAGCTTAAATATGTCTTTTTAGTGGGCTGTGTTTCTTCTGATGGGTCACTAACCCTCCTATAAGTAGATAGGGGTCTGCCATTTGAATAATTCAAATTTATACAAGTATAAAGCATTCTAGTCTTCTTAATTCATTTCGTAAGTCAATTTTAGTATATTTTTGAGAGAGTTCTAATCATTCTTTTGTTCGTTGAGTATACTATTTGTAGTGCTGCTATATTATATGTTGTCATTGTATACTGGGAGACAAGTGCTATAAATTTTAATCACCGTAAGAAGTGCATAATTGTCTTAAGGACGTAGTATCAAGTACTAGCATTAACAAATTCACTTATGCAGTTTGGTTTCTTGAGACAAGTTTATATATATATATATATATATATATATATATATATATATATATATATATATATATATATATATAGTGTCCGTTCATTTTTACTAACAATTTTACTTGTAATTGTTAAAATATTAATATTCTCGCTTAGTATTAAATGTTCAAACACCACATTTTGTACAAATTATGTATAAACTAAATAGCTAGCTTGTTGATTCAACAAAATAAAAAGTTTTTTTTATAAAACTTAATTATATTGCGCGGATCTAATTACCGTAAACACAATACTCATATAAACTAACAACGTTTAAGATCTTAATAGAGGATTATGCTTTCTTTAAATTTTTTTGACTTTTAACTTCTATCTTTATATGAAGATAATACTCGATCCCTCCTTAATTCAAAAATAAAACATTATAAGAAAATCGGCTATGTCCGACGGAATGAATTCAGTCGAAAATAATATATTTCTGAAGGAATAATCCGTCGAATATAAGTCCCTCGTAACTAATATATTTCCGACGGAATTCCGTCGACATTAATATTCCCTTCGCGACGCCAGCTTTTCTGTCAGCGCGAAAATTACTTTGGACGGGCCAATGTTATTTTCGAGGGAATGTTTGCCTTCATGGTTGTATACATTTTGTATAGGACGTGTTTTGGTCAACTCTTTAATATCGTTTTTTTTTTCATTTACAAGACTTGAACTCGAGACCTTACTCCCGAGCTCCTTCTACTCAGCCCAACAAATATTGGTAGAAAATTATTCTCTTGGAACATTCAACATTAAGGCATACAAAATTAATCTCATTTATTTCCAATGAGTTATATTAATGGATGCAGATGCAGCTCATCAAGAGGCTAAACTTCACGGTGCAACTTTGTTTTCAGATTTCTTTCAAGCATGCTACTCAGTACTGATCCCCAACATCATCACATCTTAAAGCACTTCCATTCTACAGCGCGCACATGCGACTTAATGTAGCTTAAAATTTCCAAGAGTACTGAGTTAACATTTTAATTCTAGTTTAATTAGAACCCAAAATTCATATAATCTACCATATAGTATTTGCTTCAATGCTACGACTCGCCTCATGATTGTTGGTTATGCTCCAAAATACGCGATAGAAACTCAACCCATGTGATTGGAGATCCCATGAATTAGGTTCAATGGGTAACAACAAGTCACGTAATTACTTAATTATAGCACAACAATTATCTATATCCCTTCTTGTGTGCATGTAGTGCTTACTGACAAATTGTGAAAGGATGAATCGTTTAGATTCTTAATGAAACTCACAGCCCCTAAAGGGTTGTGTATGTTAGTATACACTTGATGGGTTCACCTATATAAAGGTGGAAGTGTAGGCCGCTTCCTATGAGAGTCCTTGGTAAACTCTCTAGAGCCTTTATGAAAATCTGGGACATGGCGCATGGCCTAGAACGCGCCCAACCGCGGACTTGTGTGGATTCAGGATTTAAGATATGTGTGCAAGCTCAACTTATTGTATCACAGATAATATGTTCAAGAATATAATTCACCTATAATCTACAATCATGAGCTTGTTCCACTAAGTGTCGATTCAAACCCATAAGGTATCGACGTTATGTATCTAAAATTCATTGCCCTTCTCACTTCCTTTTAATTTTTATCTCTTTGATAATTTTGGATCATGTGGGGGATTGTTGGTTATGCTCCAAAATCTTATGTTTTTTGCAAAGTCCCACATTGGCTATTCTTGGAACTCTCATAGTGCATATTAGTACTTGTTGTTATGGGCTTAGTAACATGGTTGAGGAAATAAGGATGGGCTCGCGCACATGAGGACGGCTAAGGAATTGGGCGAGACCAAGCTTGGTTCTCGGGCTTTCGGTCAGAAAGCCTTAGTGCGCGCGATACGCCCGCACAGGGGGGGTGCCGATCCGAAAAATTTGTGCTTCGGGGTAACCCACTACTTTAATTAGTTTTACGTTTTATTTAACGATCTCTGACGTTCTGCAATCTCTAACGTTCGTCTTTCTCCTCCTGTATAAAGCTTCTAGAGTTATCGGCTTCTATATCTCGCATACAGTTTATCGACTTCTTTTTCCTCTCCAAACAGACTGTTGTTCATATATATTCTCTGTTAATTGGGGCAATCCACAAAGACGAGTCCATAGTCTTCTTCTGCGAGTACACGCAATCGAAGGCTTGCCGTTGAATCCTGGAGGGTGAACGCCGTGGAGCTCAACTGTACCGGTTCATATAACCAGTGAGGGCGGAATCACTTTTTAGGACAGTAGCTTTGCTACGCCTCGGCTTTCTTCTATTTGCAGCTAAGTTGTTCCAATTTTATTTTTGAGTCTTCTTGTTAATACACTGCTGCTGCACTACTTTTGTTGCTACTGTTGGACTGTTACGTTGCTATTTACTGCTACTATTGCACTGATATTTCCAACAATGATTTCTATGAGATTGAGGGTTTGATCATTTATGGAAGCAAAAATAGTGTGTGGTGTGTTAATATAGTAAAAAAATATCATATAAATCTTGACTTTTTCGTGATTTTGATTATATTTATAGCATGTGGCGAGTTAAGAAGGGACGTGAGCTAGGGGGTCATGCCACCACCCCTACCCTCACCGCTACCTATTGAGTTAGTGATTCAGTGTGACTACCATAAATACAAGGGGACACACAATATTTTAGCCTTGTTAAATACTTGTCACTTTCATTGTTAATTTACTTGAGAATTGTTCTTACACTCACATCGAAAGTATCCCGCCCAAGTCTTCAAGTGCCTTTGGGTGGTGTACCTTGTGTAGGCACGTACATATCCAAGCCGGTGGTTTAACTTGTACACATATTCGAGCTGGTGATGTTCTCTGTGTACACATCCAAGCTAGTGGTTGATCGCGCGGATATATTTGAGCATTAACAATCATTATTGATTTTTTAAAATTAACTTGAGACATTTTAATAACTTAAAATTGACATGAATTTCTTTACTTTTAATACATACAATAATAAATATGGTGAACTATCTAAAAAGTATTATTTATTATAAAATTTATTATTTCATTACTTTTATTGAATTAACTCAATTTTAAATTTAAAAATATCTTAAATTAATTTTCAATAATCAATAATGATCTCAATTTCAATGGTCAATAATATTATTAATTTAATGTCCCACTATCTATAAAATGCAATATTGTTCTGCCCTCCATATTTAAAGTAGACTAAAAGAGAAAACTCTAGCATGAAGTTTATTTTTGGGTAAGTTGGTCAATTGACCAATAGAGTGCTGACACGCATGCAAAGTTCTACGTGTGTCAATATTCTATTAGCCAATTAACTAACTTACCAAAAAATAAACTTTATACTAATCGCCTGATCCCTCCTTATTAATTGGTTGTGATGTACGAAGCTTTTTCTAAACTTGATTTTTTTGGCAATCATATGTTATATATTGACCTCCATGCCAGAAGAAATATTCGTTGTGATCTGTATATACTCTTTACTATTCCAGGTAGGTGAGTTGGTTTGTTCAGTCGTTCCATAAAAAGAAGGAAAAACCTCCCCCACCCCCACCCCCACCCCCACCCCCACCCCCACCCCTCTCTCTGATCATACACATTCAAATTAATAATTTATTGCAAGCATTAAAAATTGTCTACTCAATAATATTTTAAATGTAATGTGACAAAGTCTCCTCTACAACATATCAGCAAACTCAATTCTGACATTCATATATACAATTTCATTTATCAGAAACTGAAAGTCTTCAAATTAATCTACTGCCCGCACAACCGCAGGAGTCCGGAATTAAACTTATTATATTGAATCAAATTAAACACTAGCTCAATACTATTTCTTTGGATTATTTTAATCCACCACAAGTTCACCAAAAATTCATGACTGAATGTACTATCGTTAGTAATTTAATTTTTTATGCAATTATATTTCTATGTGAAACTGTTATGAAGGAAAGGTTACCATTAATTAGAGTTAGAGCTCTAGAGTTGTCAAACATTAATTATCATAGATGATTGAATACTTATTTTTTATTAATTTTATTTTTATGAATGCAAGAATAGAAATTAAGTTACAATAAAAAAAAAGAAAAAGAAAAAAAAGAAGAAGAAGAAGAAGAAGCAGCAGCATCATCTACAAGACTGAAACATTAAGTTGATGCTTTGAAACCAAGAATGGATTTTAGTTCTGATATTGACTTTAGTGATGAATATATATAGTACGCAGTACCAAGTAAACGATGGACAAATTAAGAAAGAAATTCTAGACTTTAATTCTTCACCAATAATTATTCCGTACTACTACTACTACTTGTACTACTTCTTTTTTTTTTTTTTCATTTTCTACGTACGTTCCATCACATTCAGCGTCGTCAACCATTTAATTATTTCTGTAAAGTTTTTAGCCTTTAATTACTCCATCATCGTCTAACGTATGCAAGTGGGAAAAATAAAAAAGAGCAATTGAGGTGAGGTGAGGTGAGGGAGGGGAGGGGAGGGGAGGGGAGGGGAGGGGGGTACGGTACCCTTAATGACCGGTGCCCTTTTTTTTTTTTGGTTTTTTTTCCAACAATTATTAGAATAAAAAATAGTAGAGCAAGTTTGAACAAAAAATTATAAAAGAATGTACTTTCTTTTACAATTTTTTATTCAAACTTGTTCTATTATTTTTTATTTTTTATTCTCATAATTGTTGAAAAAAAAAATAAAAAAAATAAAAAAATAACACAGGATACCGGACGTTAGTCCGATACATTTGTACCGTAACCCCCCCTCCCCCCTCCCCCCTCCCCCCTCCCCCCTCCCCCTAAAGACCCATATTGGAATATCTATCTGTCAGTTTAGTGTTGGAATTAATTAATTACTTTTGACACAGAATTAAAGTTGGTAGATTGAAGTTTGGGATACATTATCTGCTACATCAAATTGGAATAGTTTAAGATCAACGCGTTTAATTTTCAAATCAACCTAAGTTCGGATTTGACTCTCCTTTATTACACATTCTTTCCAATTTCATCCTTGTTATTTGATCTTAATAATTTTGTTAGTTATAATTAAAATATATTAATAGATAGTTATTAATTTTGTTAGTTATTCAGATTCTCGTGTTTTGTTATTATGAGTATTATTCTATTAATAAAGATGAAATTAATTTTATCACCAAGTCATATATAAATCAATACAACTCACCATATATATACTAGCTGGGTCCCGTGTTTCTGGGACGGTAAGATTTATTCCAAATTTTGGACGGCCCGGATGATTTATTGAGTGAGCGAGAAATTCAAAATCATTTGTATTTTAGAAGATAGATTAGATAGATATATAATTCATGCATGTGGCTTTTCATTTACTTTTATTAATTTTTGACATCTATAAAATTAGTATATAAATTTTAATTTAGTGAGTATTTTTCTTTGCATTATTTAAAATCTATTATCTTAGGCTTAGGTAGCGTTTGTTCAGGAATCTAGGTAAAACACTCCTTTTGTGATTATAACTTCCTATTAGACGGGGCTCCAGTAGTTGTTTAGATTAGATAAGTATCATTTGTATTTATCCTTAATTTACGGTAGCTATATAATCTGTAATTATACCTATGTACTGGAAACTCATTTGAGAAAATTATTTGGTGATTTGAGTGTGTTTTGGCTAATTTTTCAATTCAAGAATCAAGCACTTGCTCTTACAATTTACAGAAGGGGAGTATAATTATCAACATATAATAAACAAAAGGAATATAACTCGAATAACATAAACAATTAATATCGATCCTCTCATTTGGCTCAGCACTGTTTGTCAAATTCTAGTGTATGACAAAGTCTAACTATACAGTACTTATAAATACTCGACTCCTCAAGCAACACAAACCACACATACTCCTCCCCCTGCCCCTGCCCCTCCCCCTCCCCCTCCCCCAAACCCAACAAACACATAGAGAGCTCTTAATTGCTTTCTGTTTGATCAAAAAAACGGATCAATGGGGGATGCAAAACTTGCAAGATCCTCAAGCTGCCGTGGCGTGGCATTTGAGATTAAACCTCATTCAGATCCATTTGCCATCATCAAAACTCCCCCAATTGATGAACCCCCACCTCCTGGTGCAAGGTATTGGCTCCCATGGGGAAGCTCCGCAAGAATTGTCCCATCCGCATGGGAAATCATGACACAAGGGTCCACAAGCCGAGCAAGTAGCCATTTTTGTGATCTAGACCTAAATGAAGGTGATGATACTTTAGCCGATATTGAAGAAGGTAGCAACGACAACGAGGAACTAAAGGCAACCCCATTGTCATTAAAACATGAACAACCACCACCCTCCAGAGCGACCAAACCAAAAGATTCAAGACTTTCCGTTATATTGCTTGATCAAGGCTTGTTCACGGTGTACAAGCGATTGTTTATAGTTTCCTTGACTATAAACATCACTTGTCTAGTTCTTGCAGCCACCGGAAACTTCAAGTATGCAAGGAACAAAGCAGCACTTTTCTCTATAGCAAACATTCTTGCATTGACACTCTGCCGGAGTGAGGCCTTTTTGCGCGTTGTTTTCTGGCTGGCCGTACGCCTTCTGGG
Source organism: Panax japonicus (assembly GCA_020205505.1). NCBI lineage: Eukaryota > Viridiplantae > Streptophyta > Magnoliopsida > Apiales > Araliaceae > Panax > Panax japonicus. Next base: position 73,185,848 of record CM035101.1, read on the forward strand.
GAGGTCTTGGGTGCCTCTACGCCTCAAAACCGCCACAACATCGCTTCTACAAAGTCTTGGAGGGATACATAGTGGGTGTGGAATCTCTTCACTTGCATGGCTCATATATGCATTAAAACTAACTCTAAAAGATAGAGAAAACACTTCACGTGAAATCATTGGTGTTGCCTCAAGTATTCTCTCTCTTTTATGTCTCTCTTGTATGGCGGCATTCCCTCTCGTCCGCCATCTCCACCACAATGTCTTTGAAAGAATTCATCGGTTTGCAGGGTGGACAAGTCTAGTATTTGTTTGGGTATTTATCACTCTCACAATCACATATAACCCTAAAACCAAATCCTACGAAAATCGATCAAAGTTACTCAGAAATCAAGAATTTTGGTTTACTCTAGCCATTACAATCCTCATAATTCTCCCATGGATGACAATTAGGCGTGTCCCGGTTAAACTTTCAGCCCCTTCTAGCCATGCATCAATTATCAAGTTCCAAGGAGGAGTAAAAGCCGGTTTATTGGGAAGAATTAGCCCATCACCCTTATCCGAGTGGCACGCATTTGGCATAATCTCTGATGGGAAAAAAGAGCACATGATGCTTGCTGGTGCAGTTGGTGACTTCACCAATTCCTTAGTATCGAACCCACCGATCCATTTATGGGTAAGACAGGTTCATTTTGCTGGCCTGCCTTATTTGGTGAACATGTATGATAGGGTTTTGGTGGTGGCCACAGGGTCAGGTATTTGTGTGTTTTTGTCATTCCTCTTGCAGCCATGTGCGGCGGATGTTTGTGTGCTTTGGGTGGCAAAAGGGATTGAACAAAATTTTGGGACAGAAATTAAAGAAATGGTGAGTGGATTTTCGAAAGATAAGGTGATTGTGCATGATACTGCGGTTCTTGGCAGGCCTAATGTGTCTCAAATGAGCGTCGATGTGGCTAAGAATTGGGGGGCTGAAGTAGTTATTGTGACTAGTAATCCAGAAGGAAGTAGGGATGTTGTTGATGCATGCAAGGCTTCTGGAATTGCTGCATTTGGTCCTATTTGGGATTCTTAAAAAAGAATAGGCAAAATCTAGCTACAATATTTTTAATCAGAATGGGTCAGATTTGCTGATTGTGATTTAGTGTGGTGTTAATCTGGCGCTTATATATATGTTGCATGCTAATAATGATTGTTTGTGAATACTTGTTTGAGTCTCGGTTAATAAAGGAGTATGTAAGAGTTAAATATGATGAATTTTAGTCAATACATACTCTTATGAATATTCTTAGTGCTATAAGTTTTTATTTATTTTTTCAGAACTTGGATGAATCATATAAATTTTCAATTTAAAAATGTCTCGAAGTTACTTTAATAGCAAAGCTGTCATTCTAAATAACGCTTATTGCAAACAATAATAACAATATAATTAGCAACGTACAATAGAAATGCTAATTTAATCATGCTATTGTTTCTCTTATCTTGATGCATTCAGGCAGTTTATCAAGGACAGGAAGGTGAAACTATAGAGGGTTTTTTCTTTTCCTTTTTAATAGATGTCGTTCCTTTGTAATCTATTGCCCCAACTCTGAAGTGCAGTGATCTGTTCATGATATATGTTAGGCCATGATACTTTCCCTTATTGGGCCAGACTTAATGGGCTCCTCCTTTGAATTATGTTACTTTTGTCCTGTTGGACCGAATGATTTAGGCCCAGATATTTAACTATTCCATTGGATCCTTTCGGTTAAAACCGGTCACATGGAATATTTCCATCGTTTGGGCCTAGTCATCATATTATTTCTATTAAAACCTTATGAGACCGGGTCGGTTCATTAGACTAACTCATTAGATATTTTAATATTTATTACTTTGACTTGTAATGATGAAAAAACATGATAGTTGACTACTGTAACTGCCGTGCATTAATGTGGATGGGATCATAGTCTGCCGACGGTAGAAAACAGTGACCAAAGGTAGTGGATATACTGCATGCAGTCGTCAGAACCCATCAGATCAGGGGGCTGTGTCAGATAGTAGTGGGTGGCACGGTAATCCAGACAAAGAGAGTATAACCTAGCAATGAAGTCTTCACAAGGAGGTACGTTAACATTCACGTTCACATACACACAGAATTGAGAATTATTATCTCTCTCAATACACTAGACAATTATTATCCTGCACTGTTAACCTTGTGATCGCCGATATTGACTCTCACGCCGGAGCTATCCCCCGACGGTCAAGCCGTCAAGCTTTTGGTGTTGACTTATTGAACTTATCGGACGCGTCTTGGTGATTGGGACGTGGGAAAAGATCTTGACGTTAACAATATATATATGTTTGACTTGACAAATCAAAAGACATTTGCTTCAGTTTCCTCAAGAATTTGGATGAAAAAGGCTATTGCATGTGTTAACATTACTTCCATTTTTTGAGTATTTTGGGGACTGTTAGATAAAAGAAAACGGAAATGAGTTGGTGTTTGGACATATTCCCATGCAAACTAGTGGACTGAATTGTTGTTTGTACCTTAGTTGTGAATTCTACTGCATGTAGAGGGTTGACTCACTCATTTTATGTTTACTTTAGTAGTCTCCTCCTTCTAAATTAAATTATACGATTATTATTAACTTTTTAAAAATTAATTTGAGATAATTTTTAAATTTTCATGTTTCTGAATATTGTAATATTAACACATTTTAAACAATATATATATATATATATATATATATATATATATATATATATATATATTTACATTGTAAAGTAACAATTTTATCAACAGAATAAATTTAATTCCACAAAGTAAAAATAGATTAATTAAATTTTAAACAAGAAAATCTAGCTAGAAGGTAACTTGTATAATATAATAGGACTGAAGTGGACCATTATATATATTCCAAACACTTAATAATTACATGTCGAGAAACTTTTTGCACAAGTTACTTAATTGAGGAACTGTATATGAATATGATCCTTCAAATAAACCTTTGAAAATCCATCTATATGCCGCCTCCGTTAAGTGCACACCATCCCAATTAACAAACAAAGAAGGCTCCTCACAAACTGTTGATGGCGGTTTGCCGCACTCCACGGATGAGTTGTAATTGTATGGTCCTTTCCCTCCACAGCATGATGTAACAGCCCCCCGGCTAAATCCTGCATGCCCACAAAATGCAACAAATCAAGAACCTATACGTACGTATTTTTGGTATTTAATTCCAAACAGCATATATATATATGGATAATTATATTAGTATAAATTTTGTGGTTTTAGAGGAGGTTAACACAGATTTTATCTTGGTTTAGAAGACTAAACGTGCATATAAGCAAATCTGATGAAATATATATATATATATATATATATATATATATATATATATATACACACATAATAATAACAATAATAATATATAATAATAATAAAAATAATAATAATAATAATAATAATAATAAATAAATAAATAAAAAGTAATCTTTGTATTTCATATATATGTGCATATATAGTTGTACAAAAGTATAAAAAAAATTAAAAAATAGAAATTTATCTATATATATAAAATACAACCTGTAAAATATACTACTGATAACCATTTAATTTACGGTTAGTTACTGCTGAGCTTTTACAAACTTCAGATAAATAGTGAATTTGAAAACACAGAAGTGAAGCCTCAAAATAAAGAATGCAAATTTGTATAAAAGACATGAGATCAGGAGTTGGTATATACCAGTACCATCAGCATCTATATATATATATGTTAATTAACTACTTTACTTACTACTAACGTCGCAACATATGATCAGTGCAATGGGTAGTTATATGATGTATTAGGGTTTAAAGGGGTGAAAGTACCGAATTTCTTTGGATCCAGAAATAGTGGCATTGCAGCATTGTAATAATCTGCGTAGATAATGTTGGCATGGGGATGAAGAGCTTGAATCTGGGTCACTTCTGTCTGAAGCAATGTGTTATGGTACTCAGCAAATTTGTTTAACCAGATAAGGCAGCCAGTTTGAGGGTCATATTCTTCCTTGTCTGTAGTCATAAAGTATGTTAAATAAGCTGCTAAGCATCCAATTGGTAGGTTTCCAGGAACTATAAGTGTCAAAGCCCCCATATCAAGTAGTTCCTGCAAAATATATAGTTCTTCTGAAAATCTGTAAGTAAGAATTTATTTATTTAATTATGTTGGATAAAACTATCTTTACTTTAACGATAGTGTCATGATTCTGACGTTGCTAGTATACGCATATCAAATTTTTTTCCCCAAGTACACACACAGCTAGTGCATGCTTGCATTGTATTGCTTAGGTTCTTACATTGATAGTTGATGCAATGGCATCAACAACAGGTGCTACAAATGTCTGGATCACATCTGTGCTTACTCCGGCAAGGAACGCGTGGTTGTAATCGTTGCCTCCGATCTCTCCCACAAGAATTAGACTGTTTTGGACTAGTTCTTGACAATCTGCATGGACATGAATTAATTGACAAAGATTTTATTTTCAGTTACATTTTCTCCCAATATATATACTTATTTATCCCCAAACTGTTTTTTTTTTCTTATATAGCAAAGGGCTAAGAATTTTTATTACTAAAAAATCTTAATCCAAAAACGTGGATTAACTAAAGGATTTTTTAAAATATCGATTTTTTAATAAGTATGATAGAATTTCAACCTAATGGATTAATTTTTTAGATAAGGAGGTGACGTCACATGATTATTGGGCATTAGTGATGAATTGATTTAAGAAGGATCATGCAATTTCGCAAGTATAAAATTGTAAAAATGAGAATGATTTATTTCATTCTAATAGAACAACTAAATATAATTTTTTTATTCAATAAAAATAATTCATTTTATTATCACCCTTCTTTTTTCCATACAAATTTAACATTATATAGTTTAGTGACTAGATTACACAATTATTAAATTTAAAAATTTTGCTTTCTCTATTACATAGCTAGATGTGTGATTTTTTGAATGCAGGCACATGGTGTTAATTAATTTGGTATAATTATCAAATGCACAAAAATTAAATTTCTAATAATTAAAGTGCTTCATTATCTAAGGTGCATAAAACATCCAATCAAATGATTGATTCCTCTATCTACAATATATGGCTTTGAAGCAAAGTGTTGAGCATTATTTAAATAGGCAAAATCTACAATAATTATCTTCTTTTGGTTTCACAAGTTCTCCTCTAACACGAGGGAGATCTGATCTAGCTAATGTCACGTTCGCGTCAGAAACATCCCTACATGCATTTTCTTACATCTATTAATTAATTTTAGCCTCCACCATACTCCGACACCGACCCCAAAAGTAATAGTATGTTTAGTTATAATATTAAAATACTAGCTGGGTCCCGTGCCTCCGGCACTGTATGGACAATATAATTTATCTCAAACTTTGAACGACCAAAATAATTTATTGAGTGAGCGGGAAATTTAAAGTCATTTGTATTTTATTAAATTATTATTAGATTATTAGATAGATAGATGTATTTTATTAGATAGATGTATGAACGGTGAAATTTATCTCAAACTTTGGACGGCCCAGATGATTCATTGAGTGAGCGGGAAATTCAAAATCGTTTGTATTTTATTAGATAGATAAATAGGAGTGAGAATGAGAATCTATCTAATAAAATACAAATGATTTTGAATTTCCCGCTCAATCAATAAATCATATGGGCCGTCCAAAGTTTGAGATAAATCCCACCGTCCATACATCTATCTAATAAAATACATCTATCTATCTAATAATAATTTTGAATTTCCCGCTCACTTAATAAATCATCTGGGCCGTTCTAAGTTTGAGATAAATCTCACTGCACATACAGTGCCGGAGGCACGGGACCCAGCTAGTAAATATATATAGAGTGACTTCGGTTGAAATTACACGATTCTGATTTATTGATTTTTATTTTATAAAAATTTGTGGATTAGAATAGGATGATGAATGTATGAAATAAGCATTCCATTCCCCTAAAGTACAACCTTGATAATTATTTTTGATTATAAGAAATTCTAAAGAATCTAAACTAATAGTATAATATTTTCTTTAAGCTCAAAGTACAAGTAAAATAATTTCTTATAATTAAGACGTATATAACCATGCATTCCGGTATTTATAAGTACACATTAACTTTTAAGAATTATATATTGCCACAAGTGAAATAAAAAATAAAAAAGGACGCTAGAAAATTATAGTCATTAGAAATAATGAGATTATAATCTTATGATTAAAAGTTAAAAACACCGTTCACCAATTTTCAAGACTTTGCTTCAAAGCTATATATTTTGGTGCGACATGCAAAAGTTTGGACCACATATACACCCACGCATCAACCAACAACCTCGATCATTATTTTTGATTATAATAAATTAATCTAATTAAATAATCTAAAAATACTTTCTTTAAGCTCAAAGTACAATTACCATAATTTTTATAATTAAGTAACAATTATTACATTTAATATGCTTAGAAAATATAATTCCATGAACTATTTGACCACATATACAATCAAAGTTCCAATAACCCATTAATTGCCTTCATCTTTGTCTATTACTTTTTTTATTAATTGTGGAGAGAGAAATAATTAATTAGGGGTACAAAAGATATTTTGTGTTATTTTTTAATAAATGTGCTTAACTCTAAAACGTCATTTAATCTAGATAAGAGGAAGTATATATATATATATATATATATATATATATATATATATATATATATATATATATATATATATATATATATGGAGATGATCCATAACAAGTATTTGTTATAAATCAAAAAAAATGGGCAAACACTATAATTAGCGTCCAATACAAGAATCAATGACTGAGATTAGAACTAAAAATCGATGGATTATGTCAGCTACTTCCTATATTGAACAATAAAAATGGTGTATGTTCATTATATATATATAGATGTATATATATATGGGTATCCATCCACAGCAACCGGTTGTTGGGGAGCAACCCATTTTGGCCCAACCGCTACGACCTATAGCGGCTTATAAAAAAAATTCTAACAAGCCGCTATAGGTTACAGCGGCTGGGCCAAAATGGATTGCTCTCCAACAACCGGTTGTTATGGATGGAATCCCTATATATTTATATATATATTGAAATGATCCGTGAAAAACGTTAGCCAGAGGGACTATTTTAACTAACGCTCATCCAACCGTCCAAAATTAGAGTGAATGGTTGAGATGAGGGCCCAACCGCTACTCCTTCTAGAAATTTTGCCTGGCCGCTACCGGCCAGTCAAAGCGATTGACTGGTCGCTAGAGGGAGTAGCGGCCAACAACAAAAATTTGTCTTAATTACATTATCCTGATTATGATCATCCTATATACTACTCATTAATCAGTTAAATAAAAAAATAAAAAATTATAAGGATAATCAGTAATTATCTTTATACATATCCTTTACTTATTAACAGATTATTCTTATACATATTACTTATTAATCAGTAAAATAAAATAATAAAAAATTATAATGATAATCAATAATTATCTTTATATTTATCCTTATACTTATTAACAAAATAAGTATGTATAAGAATAATTACTGATTATCGTATTATAATTTTTAATTATAAATAAAAAATAGTGATCGAGTTTAAATATTTGGGTAGGAATATAATATAAATTCAATCACTATTTTTTATTTATAATTAAAAATCATAAAACGATAATTATTAATTATCTTATTAATAAGTATAAGGATAATTACTGATTATACTTATAATTTTTTATTATTTTATCTACTGATTAATAAGTAGTTTGTGGGAGGATAATCAGTATAATGTAATTAAGCCAAAAAAAATTGTTGGCCGCTACTCCCTCTAGCGGCTGGGCCCTGGGCCAAATTAAAAAATCATCTCTGGTGGCCGCTAGAGGAAGTAGCGGCTACTCCCTCTAGCGGCCACCAGAGATGATTTTAATATTTATTGCTGGCCGCTACTCCCACTAGCGGTTGGGCATTCATCTCAATCATTAACTCTAATATTGGACAGCTAGATTAACGTCAGTTAAAACAGTGTTAATAGCTAACGTTTTCGACGGATCATTTCTTATATATCCAACTCAAACAAACATATAAAGGCCCAGTCACAGCTACTACTACTACATGATGGCATGCATATTTGTCCGCGTGCATGGTAGTTCAGTCTGATGTATGCAATGGATTTGGGCATGCCTAAATTTGAGAAACAAACAATATACTAGTAGTAGTACTGTACAACAATATAGCTAACGTAAACAACTAACTGCGAGAAATGAGGACAAGCTTATTTATCCTTTGAGAAAAGAAATTGTGAATAAAAATGTGGAGTAATTATGTTAACTATTTTATAAATCAGGGTATCTATTTTTATTATTTTATAAATTAATGGGGAGTTTCATATTTTTGAAATTAAGGGTATTTTAATAAATAAATAAAATTATAAGAAGAATTAGAAAGTTATAAATTTTTCAGGAGGACAGTGCTGGTACCTCACTCCACTCAATTCGCTCCTATTGATGCAGTTTGAGATTATCATAATTAAATTAAAATGATTAATTTGTTCAAAAATATCATAGTTCTGATTAAATGAATTTGCTTAAATATATTCATGTGATTTTTTAAAAATATATAATTTAAGATTGGCAGAATCATTAATATAATGATTAAATTTAAAATTACTCAAATTATAAACTTCTATTTATAAATTATTTGCCTATTTAAATAATTTAATATATGTGTTCCAGCACAATTACTTAATTTGAGCTGTAACTTCCTGCTAAAGATAAGCCAAATTATATTCAAGCTTTCTGATAGTTCTCATTTCCAGCCTAAAAAAAAGAATGACCGAACAAATTATATTCAAGCTTTCTAATATTTAAAAATTAATGAGTTTTGTTTTTAGTTTTACCTGAAGAAGATGCTTGGCAGAAAGACTGCAACAAATCTTTGAACCAACCGAGTTGAATCCCCAGAGAAGCATTTCTGACCGGAATATGGATTCCTTTTTCTTCAAAAAATTGCTTATCCAGTGCTGTTGCTCCGGCCACCGCAAAATTCACACCGGCACGAAAATTTATTGTGCTAGTTCCATTTTTGTCCCCTATATAAGCTGGTAGCAATGGAATTCCAAGATATTGAGCTGCAAAATTGGTCCATGAAAATTGCTCAATTGACCAATACAATGTTAATTATTACTCCATTAATATGTTTTGTAACGTACCGATGAAATCCACGATCAGGCGACCGTCGGAGCATCGACCGGTGGGCCTATGGAAGTAAGTTTTACCGTAGGGTGGCAAGGCAAAGTGGGGAGGAGGGTCATTAGAGGATAAGAGATGAAGAAGATTTCCGGTATCCGCGAGCGAGTCGCCGAAACTTATGATGGATGTAAAACGTTGATCGCATGATCCACGGGCAAATTTTAGGGTTGGAGATAATAATAATGATACCAAAAGGATACAGTTGATTTTTAGACATTTTAAGGAAGAAGTTGAAGAAGCCATGGAAGATGATTTCATAAGTGGTAATTGGTATATATATATATATATATATATATATATATATATATATATAGTAGGGGCATGCAGGGCAAAGTCAGAAATTTTTGTGAGTGGGGTCGCCGCAATTATTGCTGAGCCAATTTTTTAATACTTTATACTATATATATATATATTACAATAAAAATATAATGAGTAATAATATATTGTATATATACACTATATTGACTTATAATATACTTTTTTAATCGCAATTGTTCATAAGTAAATAATTCATTATTTATTTTTAAAAATAATATAAATTAGATTATTATTTAGTTTAAAATATTATAGAGAGATACATAAATTAAGAGGATATGAGTCATATGTGGTTAAAATTTGATTGACAAAGTTATAAATTTTCAATTTGACCCTGTATAATAGAAAATTTATAAAATTTTAATGAGATAAATTTATATATAATATTTAAAATTTTTAAAATTTATCTTACATTATAAAATAATACTTTTTTTCCGTGCCCCACCCCCACCCCCACCCCCAGCCCCACCCCTACCCCCACCACCACCACCACCACCACCACCACCACCACCACCACCAAAGTTCTACTGCCTCGTTTCACTTATAAGTCGTCGAGAACAAGAACAAAATAATGCATTTTCTTCTACAAAATTAAGAGTAAATATATAATTATAATAATTAGTTAATTGACTTTATGTATATTAAGGGTAATATTGTCTCTTTATTACATTTGGGTGTGCAACTATAACTCTAGGACATGCATATATATCAACATTTATTTATTTTTTTGTCATTGTTATAATGTCTAAATAAATATACATTTAATGATTCTTTTACAATATTACAACGACACCTTACATTCAAAGCGATATCATTTGTTCGATCTCTGACACTATCAATTGTCCTTCTTTGTCTGTTACAAATTAAATTAACCATGCACCATTATTAATTTTGAGATTATAAAATGTTATAAATTCGTAATATGATGACTTTTAGCTTTGGTTGATTGAGTATTATATAATAATTTGATAAATTTAAAATAGAAAATAATTTTACATAAAAATCATCGCTATATATTTATAATCGTACTTGTAAAAATATTATAAAAATATCGATTTCCTATTATATATAAATAGTATCACCACTACTACATTAGATTTATTTAGAGCTAAAATTTTACTTAAAATTTCTCGTTTTGCAGTACATCTCTAGTTTTGATATATTTTATTATATTTAGTCTTTAATCAATATTAGATTGTTTTAGATATCTAATTACACCGTTAACTCGGTGACTTGAATAGATAAAACTATATATTTAGAGGTAAAATGCAATTTATTACCTATGATTTACAGTAGCTTATACTTAAATACTTGTGACTCAAAAGTCACCAACTAACCACCTATGGTACAAAAAAAATTACACATTACCTTAATTTCATCCGACTTAACAGAGTGTATTTTCACTCCCCCCCAAAAGTGAGTCAAGGGCGTCTCCAGCAGCTCATTAGCTCGTCTAAATTAAAAGACTAAGGAGGTGTTTGATAAAAATTGAATAAATCTGAATCTGAATGAAAAAATTGTTTAATAATTAACATATCTGAAACATCTAAATGACATAATTTTATTATTTTATCTCTCTGAAAAAATTCAACGTTATTGTAAATTTATTTAATATTACTTAATATAATAGTTAATATTTATTTTTGTTAATTTTTTAACTTTTTAACTTTATTCAGTTGCTCATTCAGTCATTCATCAAAAAAAATAACTTAGTCATTCATCTCAATCATCTGACCGACTAAGCTATTCAAACGATTTTTTTTTCTCAAAACAAACGCACTTAATGACTGACCGATTCAGTCATTAAATGTGACGCATCCAAAATAGGTCCATTCCATCCAACCCATTCTGAGTCGCCAAATACATGGTACAGAAAACAACTACAATTTTATTACAACAATTATCGTACAAAATACAACAACACATATGCTGTGAGTTTGGATACAAATATATACCAACTGTGACTCGTGTCCCAACCTTAATGTGACAAATGTCCCATCAGTGGACAACACCTCACAGTGATACCTACATAAAGGTATAGTCAAAAACTATTTTAAAAATTAGAATCTTTGGGAAGTGATCAAGGAAACCTTCGTACATGGGAGGTCATGCTTCTAGGTTATGATAGATATCATATGGCCACAAAATTATCCCTGGTTGACCCAATAGATCCCAAAGAAAAACGAAAACATTACTATCATATTCTTCCCAATGGTGAGTCTTCTCTTGACATATCATTATCTCCACTGTCTCTAATTGAGGATTATACTTTAAACAAACACCCAGATTATATAGGCAGTGCTCGTAAATATACTCAGTAAATGGATGTGCACAACCTTGTCTTATGATGACATGAGGTTGTATGTCATTAGACATCTTGTATGATAGTGGCAAAACACCCTTCCAACATTGGGTTCGCCTCACCCTAGTTGATTCACCAAATATAACTACTAAATGATGACCACCGTTCTATTCCCTGTTACCCCCGCTCGACCCAACTACACTTTTATTACCTGAAAGGAATTGTGAAGCAAAAGGGTGAGCACAACTAGCTCAGTAAAGAATATCATGACTAAAGATAAATAAATTATCAATAGCCTTCATCAGTAATAAATCAGAGATTTAGAACATATGGTAGATGATAAAACTTTTCAACCATAGTTGCAGCGGAACGAGCAATCCATTAGAAGAGTCAAATAGACCATAAAATCTATTATCTTCTCCATGTTAAAAATTTACCAACAATATTTTATCCCTGTAACATCAATCAACAGTTCTGGTCCACAATAATCATAATTGTGATTCCAAATTTCTCTTCGCATCTAGGACGAAGATAATTTTTATCACATGTCTTTTCCTGAAACATAAAAGATCATAGTTATACCAAATTACAATTCCTGTTTATAATCATACTAACAATTTCATCATTGCACTACGGGCCAAAGATATTCATCAACAGACCATCTTTGCACTACAGGCCAAAGATATTCAACAACAGGTCATCTTTGCACTACGGGCCAAAGATATTCATCAATAATTCATCTTTGCACTACAGGCCAAAGATATTCCTCAACAGTTCATATTTGCACTACAGGCCAAATATATTAATATCTCAAAGAAATATATAATCATTTCAGAATTAATATAAACAATTATAACCATGTTGATCATTTCACCTTTGCACTTAAGCTAAAGATATTCAATTATAAATTCAATGGTCATGATCATACCAGTCAATAATTCAACTTTGCACTACTGGCCAAAGAGAACCCATAGTCATGATCATACCAAAAATTTACCCATCTTTACACTCAAGTCAAAGAGAAATATCATCATTAGGGTTATAAAAATGTTATATATGATAATAAAAATAATATGATCAACATATAGTTTTAATCTCAAGAGTAATATTCATAAATCAACTATAATTTGGTTAGAAAAAGAAACCAATTTTGTCATGAATAGTAACTCGTGAATAGTAACTCATGAATAGTAACTTCGTAAATAGTAACTCATGAATAATAACTCGTGAATAGTAACTCATGAATAGTAAACCCGATACAAAAAGGTAAAAATTTTACAATAAAATCCGTATCAATATTTCGGTATAATAATATTGAAATAACATTTCTTAAACTTATAAACAATTTATATTAATTATTTATACTTTACTAAATAATGCATTTAATCATCTTAAAATACCAAACTCATAAAATTTAATCACCAAATAACCAAAACCCTCATCAAAAATCTGCATATACCTCATATAGGATTCTCAAGTCATAAAATCCTATTTTCTAATTTTATTACTTCACATAACATATTTAATTCAATTACTCATAACTAGTCAATTTTCATTAAAAATACCAAATCAGTTCCAAAAATTTTTCTTTTCTGGGATTTATTAGAATATAGTCTCATAGTGAACATATATTTTTCTCAGAATTTTTAAAATTCATTTACTATTTTTCATATGGCCAAAGCCGCCGAATATTTAGACATTTATCATAAATTGTACTTTTATCCAAAAATTCCGAAATACAAAGAGTACATTGATATTATATACATATACTTCCAATAAAAATTTCATCAATTTAGGAGTTAACCACAAGGAGTTATAAGCGGTTACTTTTAAAATAGTCTTTTCCCGTAAAATTCATAACTCTTAATCTATACAACTAAAAATCGCCATTTTTGGACACAATCAATAAAACTCATCAAAATATCATTTCAAATTTTTCCAGAATTTTCTGAAGGACGGAAGAAGTACGAACTGAAAAACATAATAACCCTTAAAATCCCTTACTATCCCTTACCTCAAAAGAGCAGCACTTCTGACTGAATATCGGATATGACGCTGAAGAAAACTTGCACTGATGAATAACAACTCACGAAGTATCTAAATACTCACAAAATACACTCAATAATCTATAGAGAAAAAGAGAGAAATTTATGAATTCTGGTGTGATTTTCAATTCTAACTTAGCCCTCTATTTATAGGAAAATGTTAGCATGCCGAAGCAGACTTGACCTGTTACCTGATGGTTTTATCTGCTACTATTCCACCCACCAAAATCAGCTATCTTCCCCAACAACCAAAAGCGGGGCCCACCCAATTCTAGAATTTTCTACCAAAATTATTTATAAACCTAATTTCCGAATCAGTCACCTCTTAAAATTCATAACAAATTATTCGTTCATTTTTAACGGTTCAAAATTTGTGAACATATACTCAACGTATATATGTATAACATATCTAAAAATTAAAATGATCCAACGGTCGGATTAATAATTATAACTCACACAATAGAGCTGTAAGAACACCGATTTGATCTTTTAATACCTCCAATCCGACAAAATACTGATAAAATACCTCAACATTAATTCCTTCATTTATAACCAAATAAATAAATCCATCATTTATATCCACATCAAATAAATATTTCCTTATCATATAAATCAATAATTAATTATTCATAAATAATATTACAGAATCACAATAATGACAACCAGGCAGTTTCCAGAAAAGAAGGGGCTTTCCAATAAGGATTTCTCCTTACCGGCGCGCAATTAGGTGACCAAACCTCTCCTTGACAGAACTTTCTAGACATTGCCAATAATGTTATCTCATAATATTATTCAAATAATATGAATTATTGATCTGATAATGAGAAATACTATACAGTGACAATTATTGAAACCACAATAATATAAAATATCAACGCAACAATTATTGAATTAATAAAATAAAATATTGAACTGTAACTACTGTAACAATTATTGAGTAGTGCCTTCTTACGTAAGGATCAATAATTAAACAATACTGTGCAATACCGTGCGCTACTGTGCAACCACGCGTATTACTGTATTTTAACCACCGGGTATTTCAACAGTGTTAACGATAACAATTACGCCGTTATTTATAAAAACTCAAACTTATCGTTTTTTTCATCCGACAGTTATTCTGTTATGGGGCCCACAAATGGTTGCGTTGTCGTACGAATATTCTCCGACAGTAAGAATATTCCACGACCAAACGAATATTCCCCGACAACAATAAGTATTTTATAGCCACTTGCATATTTTGAAAAAATTCATATAACACCCTTAACTTTAACCTTTTATCAATTTAACTATTTACTAAATAGAAAAATTGAATACTTTTATTTCATAAAATTCGGGGTCTTACATTCAACCATTCAGATATTTAGTTCTTAACAAACAACCTCAAAAATGCCATCTTTTAACCTTATAAAAGTTATCTTCTTTATTATTTTAGTATTTGTCTTCCACCTTCTCATTTTTCAACTAACTCACCTGAAAATCCTGAGATTTGACCTTAAAGACACTTGAAAAGAAAAAAGTTTTCGAAATTTTTTGAAAAAACTTCGAACAGTACAAACGCATTCTTTGGAGCCTTTTTCAGACTTATAACAGTATCTATCATGGCCAAAGGTAATAATTTTTGTAGGGCTCGTCGCTAGCTTCATTTTGATATATTATGGACCCCGAAACTCCAAACGAGTTAAAAGTTATGATCAAAATAGTAACTGCTCCTCCGAAACTTCATTTTTTTCGTCTAAACGTTGATTCCCCCTAGGGTCGCCCCCATAAGGCTCGGCCTCCTAGGTTTCGCCCCCTTTGACCATCTGGGGTGGTTTCGCTGCATGTAGAGCATTTTTTCTTCCTTCGTGTTTTTTGTTGAAAAAATGTCAAATCTTTCTTTATTATCCGAGGGAAAAAACCAAGATTTAATCAAGGTAATGGGGCTCGAAAGAAAAAAGAAAGATTGGAGGGTCCTGGGAAAAAAATTTATAGGGTTTGGCTCCTATAGGGTTCGGCCACTTAGGGCGTTAATCCCTCTATTCCTTTGAGGTCTTGTTGCTCCACAAATAAATTGCTTGGAACGAATGATTCTTCGCTGCGAAAATTATAGCCTTTCTTTGATGAATTCCGAGGAAAAAACCAAGATATGATCAAGGTGATGGGGCTCAGAAACAAAGAAAGACTACAATTGCCTGAAACAAAAAAGAGAAATAGAGGAAGCAAGTCAAGAGAAATCCGAAGAAAAAAAAACATATATGCAAGTAAGCAAATTGAAAAGCGAAGACAAGAAGAAGAAATAGAGCCCTAAATATTCGGGTCCCCCTAGGGTTCGGCCTTATAGGGTTCAACCCTAGGGTTTGGCCCTATAGGGAGGAATCCTCTTTGTTACCTCTCGTTCGGATTGAATAATGTCTTCTTGTTGCTCCCTTGATGATCTTCCTGGCTCGTAGGAAGAGAGAAAATCTAAAATGAAGCAAGACAAAAAGTGAAGCTTGAATGGCTTGGAATATGCATATATATGAATACATGTATATGTTCTCAAGTATGCTTGCACCAGAAAAAGAAGCAGTTACCATGTTCCTATTAAGGGAAGGACTTGATCTAGATTTCAAAAGATAAGTGGAGATTTGATCATGTTTCTTAAATAAAGATATTATTTGTTAAATATAAGGAAGATTTAATTTTATTCCCAACAAGGGGAGGATTTCAAAAAAAGACTAATTTCCTTTTAAAAGAAAATATTTAATATATATATATATATATATGTGTGTGTGTGTGTGTGTGTATAGTAAAAAAAGAGAGAACAAATCTTCCTTTCAAGATCAAATTAAGAAGTATTTAATTTTATTTCCAAAATGAAATTAAGATTTGAGATGATGAAAAGGAAAGATTTGGTTTACCAAAAGAAATATTTTTATTAGATCAAATTTTATTTGGTGATGTTTGATGATCTTTCATGTTTCAATTTCCAGAAAAATAAGGAAACAAATATTGTGCAAGCTATGGAAAGATTCTTGAAAGATTTTCCATTATGTCCATGGAAGAGCCCTGCTAAATTTTGCCCCCATAGGGTTTAACCCTAAAGGTTTGGCTCCTGAGGGTTCCCTATTCTAAGATCCTTGTCTTCTAGACTTGCAAAGTGGAGTCAAGCAATATCGTTCAAAAGCTTGAAGTATTCTTGCATGACCGTCTCTTTGGAAAAGCGACTCTCGCACAGGGGGTAAATGCGGGTCCAGGTACAAATTAGGATTCATATGACCTAATTAAACTAAATGCACAATTAGGGTTCCACAGTTTCATTAAATGTATAAATTAGGGTTCACATAACCTAATTGAATGGAGGCGGCTCATGTTTGGGAATTGATTGAGGGATTGAATTGGTGGCTAAAAGGACAGGACAAATGTATGTAACTCTCATGGTGCCTCGACCACAACCTTACAATGGTATTTTACATAAAAGTATAGTCAAAAACTGTTTTAGAAATTAAAATCTTTGGGAAGTGCTCAAGAAAACCTTCGTACATGGGAGGCCATGCGTCTAGGTTATAATAGATATCATATGTACACAGAATTATCCTTGGTTGACCCAATAGACCCCCCAAAAAAATGAGAAGATTACTATCATCTTCTTTCCAATGGTGAGTCTTCTCTTGACATATAACTATCTCCACTGTCTCCAAGTGAATATTATATTTCAAATAAACTCCAAGATCATATAGGTAGTGCCCGTAGATAAATTCAACAAGTGGATGCGCACAACCCTGTCTTATGATAACACGAGGTTGTATGTCATTAGACATCTTGTATGATAGTGGCAAAACACCCTTCCAAAGTTGGGTTTGCCTCACCCTATTTGATTCACTAAATATAACTACTAAATAATGTATAGAATACAACACACTTTTCTATACTGTTTAGGGAGAACCTCTACAGCTAGAGATCACCGTTCTATTCCCATGTTATCCCCGCTTGACCCGACAACACTCTTACGGCAACACTCTTATTACCTGAAAGGAATTGTGAAGCAGAAGGGTGAGCACAACTATCCCAGTAAAGAATATCATGACTAAAGATAATTAAATTATCAATAGCTTTCATCAATAATAAATCAGAAATTTAGAACATATGACAGATAATAAAACTTTTCAACCATAGTTGCAGCGGAACGAGCAATCCATTAGAAGAGTCAAATAGACCATAAGGTCTATTATCTTCTCTATGTTAAAAGTCCACCAATAATATTTTATCCCTGTAACATCAATCAACAATTCCCGTCCACGATCATGTGAATAACTCATAATCACAATTGTGATTCTAAATTCCTCTTCGCACCTAGGACGAAGATAATTTTCATCACCTGAAACATAAAAAATCATGGTTATACCAAATCACAATTATTGCTCGTAATCATTAAATCATCTTTGCACTACGGCCAAAGATATTCATTATTATCACATCCATGATATAATATTTCATTGCTAAGACTCAGCTCAATAATTAATCCACATCATCGAATCATTCATGCACTACAGGCCAAAGATATTCTTTAGTATCACGACCACGAATTATCCATGCACTACGGCTAAAGATAATCGTGTTTTCATCAACGGTCCTGATCATGCCATAAAATAATTCATATTTGCACTACGGCCAAAGAGAATCCATAGCCATAATCATACCAAAAACTGTCCATCAATGAACTGGCCAATGAGGACTTTTTCCACATCATTTATAACATTACAGTTATGATTATACCAATAATCCCAGGTCATAATCATACCAAGTCCATCTATACACTACAGGCCAAAGATGACTTTCAACATAATATAAGCATGAGGATGATGACAATATTATAAGCATTAGTCAAACAAAATCAAGGATAAATATTAAAGATTTTAAATTTATCCAAACATTATCAATCACTTAATAAAATTATAATCTAATATTGTTAATATTATAACAATATTTTAATCACTTCTTAAACTTATAAACAATTTAATTCAATTGTTTACACTTTTCCAAATAATGTATTTAATCATTCAAAATGCCATACTCATAAGATTTTATCACCAATAATCAAATTACTCATCAAAAATCTGTATATACCTTATATAGGATTTTCAAGCCATAAAATCATATTTACCAATTTTTCAACTTCACATAATATATTTAATTCATATGTTCGTAACTAAATTATTTTCATGAAAAATATCAAATCAGTCCCAAAAATTATTATTTTCTGGGATTAAGCAGAATATAGTCCCATATTGAACATATATTTTTCTCAGAATTTTTAAAATTCATTTACTATTTTTCAAAAATTAATTTCTAATTAATTCCTTAAGAAATTAGCTACCTCGAGGTTAACTCCAGAAATTCCCAAATCTTGACAGGATCTTACACATGTTAACGTGAGCTTCCAGTTTAAATTTCATGGTCATCGGAGTTATAGAACTCCGGTTATAGCGTTTTCTGTCAGAAAAACCTAAATATTGAAATGGTCATAACTTGCTCATTTTAAGTCGGAATGAGCTCATTTTTGGACAGTATGTACTTTATACCATATATTTTCATGTCCCAAAAAGCCGAACTTTTTTTCACAATTTAAGTGGCCGAAAATGCCCTTTTAAATTTTCTAGCAGTAGCTTTTTGGCACTTTTCAGTTTTTGACTCCTATACTAAAATCAGTCCACACAAAAATCTACAACACCTTTTTTAGTGATTCCACTTGGATAAGTTAGAAAACTCATAAATCTAACTCTATAACTTGACCACACTCAAAAAGTTAAAATATAATAGGAGATATGGTCAATTAAATTTCATACTCCATTTTTACCAAAATCTGATTTTCAACACATTGTGTTTTCTAAAAACTTTCATGTTTTCACATAATAACCCACATAACTCATCATGACAATGAAATAATAATTCAATAAAACAAGTTCAAGAATAAGTTTTAAATATTTATAAGTTAATTTATCCTGAACTCAATAATGTCCAAATTATCAACATGATACTACTTTGTGGAGTAAAATTTAAGAATGTTCAGAAGAATATTTCCATGAAAAGATACTGGATGAAGCGCAAATATCAAGGATATTCCACTAATTTCATGGAGTATAGAAGTTAAAATTTTAACCAACTGAGTATAATAAATAATGGAATAACAAAAGAAATCACCAGGCATGTGATAGACCGCACAGACAAGTTATTCCAACAGAATAATATATAACGGAACCAGGTCCGGCGTAAAATGTACAGACAGGATATTCCAACAGAATAATAAAGAATGGAACCAGGTCCGGCGTAAAACGCACAGACAGGATATTCCAACAGAATAATAAAGACTAGAACTAGGTCCGACGTTAAACGCACAGACATGATATTCTAACAAAATAATAAAGAATGAAATAACAAAAGAATTTCACCAAGTATAGGGTAGCCCGCGTATACAGGTTATTCCAACAGAATAATAAATAATGGAATAACAGAAGTTCTCTTCATGAATATAAAAGAAACAATACCCCTTACCGTAAAAGAAACTGAATATAAGAGTAGGAAAGTAGCAGAATACTTTTTTATGGTTTCTCTATAATTTCTCTCTCTAGAGTTTCAGTGAATTCGTAAGAAATAATGAAGGAATGAGTTTCTATTTATAGAAGAATGGAATGCATAGTAACTAATTCATGAACGATCCAGATTGATTTACTTTTAAACGGACGGTCCATATTAGTTTACTATTAAAACTTAAAGTAACGGTCCATACTGATTTACTATTAAAACTTTAAACCAGCGATCCAGATTGATTTACTATTATAACTATCCACCAGCGGCCCATATTGATTTACTATTATATCTTCAACCAACGGTCTGAAAAATTAGCACATCTCCTCATGGACTAATATTGTACCCAAAAATAATTTGGACCGAAAAAATATATATTTTACGGATGAATAGTACTCTGTGAATAGTAACTCGTGAATAGTAACTCATAAATAGTACTCCGACACGAAAAGTGTCCCGAATACCCGATTGAACAATACTGAGTGACTTCTCACATAAGCATCAATAATCAATACTGTGTACTACTATGTAACCACGCGTATTACTGTACTTTTAACACCGGGTGTTTCAACAGTTAACGGTAAAACTTCCGCCGTTATTTTCATAAAGTATTTTTGTCGTTTTCTCAATCCGATAATAATTCTGTTGTGGGGTCCACCAATGATTGTACCGTCGTACGAATATTCCCCAATTAAAAGAATATTCCCCGACTAATCTAATATTCCCTGACAAAACGAATATTTTATATCAACTTGCTTACATTGTAAAAATAATAAATTCACATATTACCTTTAACTTTAAACTTTTATCAATTTAACTATTTACCAAAATAGAAAAATTGAATACTTTTATTTCATAAAATTCGGGGTCTCACAAATATCCCCATTTTATGAAGGGGGACTCTTTTGAGACTTTAGACTTTTGGAGCTGAGACCTCTTGCTGGACTTGGAAGCTTGAATCTCTTTGAATCCCTTGCTACCCTAACAAGGTTTCTGGATTCTAAGGGTTCTTGGACATTCTCTCTCAACCCGAAGCACTCAAGAAGACTCCTTGAATCCCTGCTACCCTAAAAAGGTTTTCGGATTCTAGGAGTTCTGTCACGCGTCATTGGAGTAATTGCTCACATGTTCTTCTCCCCTCTTCAATCAATCAATCAATTTCGTACTCTTCGTAGATTTCTCTCCTCCTCAGCCAACACGAAACCCTAACTAGCAAGGCCCGATTTCCTTGCCAACATTTTGTCTAAGTTTGTTTTACGTAAATTTTAATATTTAGAATTTGTGTTAATTTGTACTTTTTATGGGCATTAAAATTTTACTTTTTAATTACAAAAAATTATGTTTGAATGTATATTACATAAATTTTAATCTTTAAAATTTAATTAGCAAAAAGTGTATGACTTTATTTTCTTGATAAAATGAATATTTGTTATTTTTTGACATTTATATTATTTATTGCACAAGTTCATAATTTAATTAATTAGATCAAGTTAAGTGAAAATTAGAATATACTATTTATTTTTAGTGGACATATTAAATATTATAATTGAATGGAGTATTGAATATTATATGAAAAATATTTGTGAATATTAGTTGTTCAACCACATTAGAAGTGGTGAATGTAACATAGTATTATATACTAGAGGGATCGGACGGCATTAATTGTTACTTAAAAAATTAGAGAGATGGTGAGTGTTATTATAATTATCTAGAGGAGATGTCGATGTATTTTACTCATATTTTAGTGGTGTACATGTCCCAGGTGTTTGATAAAAAATTTAAACTTTTTTTTTCAACTTAAGAATTAAGATATACCCCTAGAAACAAATTTTTTTAGGATGAAATATAGTTGAATGAATAATAATTGTGTTAATGGTATAAAGTTAATAAATAATATGTTGCTTCCGAAAAACACGAATTTTAAAATTTTCCTCATAGTTTTTATGCTTAAAAATATTCCAAAGCTTTTTCAAACAAAATTAACAGACTCGAAATAGGAGTATTGATCAAGATCTTCCTCAATGTACTAAAATTATGAAGGCCTATACTATGTTGATAGTTTAAATTTAAAGAGTTAGTAACCCCTAAAAATGAGCGAGGAAGGAAATAAAACTCAACCATATACTAATAATATGTTCTCATACATTGGAAATAATACAACAAAGCAAATAACTCCATGTTTCACATTTATTTCCAGTTACTGACTTCAGTTGTCAGACTCATTGCATAGACTCTGGTAGTGTTATTGCGGATTTGGTGGACGGCTGTTAGCAGCAGAAACTCGGGATCCCCACTCAAGCAGCTCCTTGCTTGTATCATCCTTGTGCACAAAAACTTCGATGAAGCATAATGAATCACGGCGTTCTCCTCTTGCTGTTGCAATTGCTTCTGTCAGCTCATCTTCTGTACGCACCTGTTTTTCCACATATGCCATATATCAGTATGTCGAAGAAAACAAGATAGATTCATCTCTAAGAAAATTTAAAAGGGGAAGTGGAAAATCATCATTGCTCAAAGTTAGAATACAACTCGGGTATGTCCAGTTCAACAACCATAATTGGTCAATGATTTTTAAGGTTAAACAACCACCCAAGTACTTTCTTGATTATTGAAACTTCACTCTTTATTGTGGATCATTGTCTGCTTGAGAGTGGACCAATTCAATTTAAGGAAGTACCTATAGCAACAAAAGTTGCCAAACTATTAGACATATAAGGGTCTGTCTGTCTTAATCACGTTTAATGTAGTATTTGTTCTTTTCCCTTCATGAACTCAAGAGTATAGGATTACTCCATTTATATCACCATAGAAATGTTAGAAAGCCAGAGCAAATAGTCATGAATGTAGGATAGTAACTTTGATCAATAAAACAATGCCTATTTTATAGAAATATGCTTATTATAGAATCACTGACATTAACATTAGTCTAGTTTGCTTTTTGACGGGTTTTATGTGAACTTTCAAAAGTACTTTAGGAGGTTGAAATGAGAGAAGTGTAGCCATGAGTCCTCTCATAATCATTATGATTAACCACAGGCGGCAATGCGTGCAACAAGAATACAATTACAAAAATATAAATTGATCAGATTTTTGCTCATTCTTTTATTATCTAAATCAATATAAAAGTTATCTAGTTATGCTAACCTTGGTAGTCCAGCATTTTCCTTCGCCATTATGGATAGCATCAACAAGTCCAGTATAATTCCAGTTCTTTATCACATTGTATGGGCCGTCATGTATCTCAACTTCTATTGTATACCCTCCATTGTTGATTAGGAATATAATGGTACGTTGTTCGCATCGAATCATTGTTGAGATATCCTGCGCAGTTACCTGAGGAAAGGGAATTATTTATTGGTAATGATCTGTTTTGGTAATCACAAATCACATATGATAATATAACAATCATACTCTTGATCAAGGTTTAGATAAAACTATGTTAACCAAAAAGTGAGGTATTTTTTTAAAATTATATGGATATATAAAAATTCAAGTAGTGAAATGACACATTCTTTTCCACTTGACACCTTTTTGATCATTTTTATTCGCGAATACAATTTATTTTTAAAATACTTGGTAAGATAATAATTTTGATATTAGTTAGTAATTAATCTTTCGCAAAAGGGGCCACTGTCTGCTTGTAACAATAGTTTACGTAGGTTACAGCATTATTCTGTAGTCATCCAATACGTCTGCGCAGGTTATAGCATTCTTCTCTAGTTATCCAATACATCTTCGACATAAGAAAATGCTGAGATTTTCTATGTTGCCAATGTAAAATCTGCTACTAAAATTAGTATTATTACTAACCTGGAAACTCCCATCGCCAATGAAGGCAATCACACGCTTGTCTTTAGCAGCCTGGGCATAACCAAGAGTTGCACCCACTGACCATCCAATGGAACCATATTGCATCTGGAATTCAAACCTGAATGAAAACAATCAAGTCATTAGAAGGAAGCCGGTTACAGGGTCACAAAATATGAACTTAACTGATGGATGCTGCAAGGAGTAATACTAGTAGTAGAATAATATGCCACGCTCACTAAAGAGCTTGTTTACCCGCAATTTTTAGGAAGCAAGAGCTTCTGACAATTAAACCATGAGTCCCCTGTCTCTGCAATCACTGCTGTATCTCCACTCAACATCTCCTGTTAATGAGCTAGTTTTAATCAAATGACGAAGGCAATGATACAGCTCTATGAACAAAGCCATTAAAAAAATAGATGCAAAGTGGGACAGATCTAGTGCAATACATTCCATTTCTTTACATTGGAGACCTTCAAGATCAAATGTTAAATATGATAATTGACACATCTTCTACAATTATGGGGCCGAAGGACAAAAGATTTCAATTTCTATTACTTCTCTATTTAATGCAGAATTGGAATATTAACATCTCAAATTTAAGACACAGGACTCACTACAACCATCTCTTTTTCTTCTTTTATATGTGTGCTACGCGTATGAGGTTGTTTTCGCATGTTTCTCAGATAAAAAAAAGATGGAAAGTGAAAGTTGAGAGTACCTAGCCAGTGTGGATCTCATAAATTTCATCAAGACATTTGCCTCTCAAACAATGAGATAGATTATAGGTGTATGTCATTTTGCTTAATGCCAAGTTTAATGTACTCAAGAAAGCTCTCCAAACGAGTAAATGAATTTTGTTCAATATGTGACAAGTATGGTATGTGTCTTATGACTTTATAGAACATGATTATGTACAATCTAGAACACTTCGTTCTCTCTCTCTCTCTCTCTCTCTTTTAAATGAAGCATGATACACCACCAAAGCATAATGGACAGAATGTTGTAAGCAAATATTTGTCTAAAGGAAACTAAATCACCATCAAGATCATTACCTGTATGTGCTTGAAGAGAATGTTGACCCTAAGAGGCTCATCTTTCTCACGCTTCAGAGCAACACCTGAAGGGACAAAGATGCGGCGGTAATTCTCAACTGCTGTACTGTTCTTCTTCAGCTTCCTGGCCAATGCAGTTAAGAAATCTGCCATGAAAACCCAACCTAATGAAGGACCGTTACCAATAGTCACACGATTAGGCTGCACTACAATCGTTTTCTCTTTTTTAATCAGTAATGAGTACCCAACTGAGCTGTAATCATTGAAGATAGGCCCAACAAAAACATAGGCATCAGCAGATTCCACTATCTCCCCCACAAAACTGGTGCTAACAGCACCCCAGTATGTCCCAATGAAGTGAGGATGGTGCTCTGGAACTAGGCCCTTAGCTGACGGCATGATAGCTATTGGATACCCACTTGCTTTGGCAAACTCCTCAAAGGCCTCTTGTGCCTTAGCTACCCTTAGCTTGGGGCCTCCCACAATGACAGGTTTCACAGCCTTGTTCAGAAACTCAGCTGCTGCTTCCACTGCCGCTTCTAATCCTAATTGATTGCTGACCCTGCAGTAAAAGTGAAGGTTGGTCCTTTCTAAATACATAGAAGATACATGAAATTGAAGCTGACTGAGCACAAACAAAATATGACATAATTGAAGATGAACAAGTATCCTGAATATGAGAATCATTAAATTTATAGGCACCGTATTGAAACTGTTCCGAAGCGATGAAAAAAGGCAATGGGACATGAATTGCACATAAAAATTTGTAGAACTAGTCTTTTACTAACTGTTATAGGCATTGCACTCATTAATCATACTTCCTTGTTACTCTTTTTCGAATAAAGCACTCATAAGCAAGTCAAAAACATTAAGAATTAGGTCACCATATTATCATTAAGTACTTGAAGACAAATGTAGAAAGCCTTACTTTGGTGCAAGGGAGTATGGCACTGCCTCTATAGCAAATGTTGGATGAGGAATTCCAGGTAAATTACAACTTATACTAATATACACTGGTTTGCTTTCCTTTAAAGCAGTCGAAATTGCATTATCAATCAGCTCATGCGCGTCATCCAAGTTGTTAATCACTACCTGTTGCATTATCAGCAAATCACACTCTTATACCAACTCTCCAAATATACATTTTAAAAAAAAAAGTATAAAAATCATAACGGTAGAAATCTGCAATTTATCTCACTGATATTTGAAAAGTAATAAGAAAAATTGTTATCCATTACAACTTAATAGTCCATTTATCTCACTAATATTAATAAGTAATGATTAAAATGTTATTTTTTTTTGTATATTTTCCACCTAGATAATTATTGCTTCCACCCCCAAGCTATATCCTAAGTCCACCCTGCTTACAGTTATCATATTTAATTAGTACTCCCCCAGGGGAATGGATTACATTTTTATAATTTTTCAAATACTAAGATATCATCAAGACAAACCCAAATTTAGAGATAAAATAAAAAACTTTGCATGAAAATGAAATGTACTCCATTTTTGTGATCTTGAACTGACCTGAGCACAAGTGACAGTCTGAAAGCAACGGAGCTCTTGACTAAAATCCGGCAACCCAATTGTGTGATGAAGAATCCGATTTGTCCCATAATCATTGGAATTCGGACCACCCACTATACATATTACCGGCAAATTCTCACTGTAAGCCCCTGCGATCGCGTTCAATACACTAAGCCCACCAACAGTGAAGGTCACTGCACAGGCCCCTACGCCTTTGGCACGTGCGTACCCGTCGGCTGCGTATCCGGCGTTGAGCTCGTTGCAGCAACCGACGAGGTTGAGCCCCGGCTCGTCTATCAGGTGGTCTAGTAAAGTCAGGTTGAAGTCACCGGCAACTGAGAACACGTCTTTCACGCCGATCTGGACTAGCCGCCGAGCCAGGTGGCCTCCCAAGGTCCCGCTGCGTGAACCGACCGGCATGATCGGCACCGGCGCCGTGGCGCCAATTTGATTAGCAGTGTCCATATATGTAATTCTTTTTGGGGGGTTTTGAAAGAAATTTAAAGTTGGGTTTAAGCTTTTTTATATAGATTACTGTATGTTCAATGGAAGTAATTTAAACACTGTGGACTGCTGTCTTGGTTGGGAAGAAATACAAATACTGCTAGTACAAATGGTTAATTTAAGGCCGTAAAATCGATTCCAAGTCGTTCAACTAAAAATTCATTTTCTGATCGACTCCAACTATAAATAATTTAAATATAAATAAATTTTAAAATTTTATAAAACATTAAAAAAATTCAAATTATAATTTTCTATGAATATACGGATTATATTCTGTTTGAAAATTTTAAACTGTTCGGACTCGATTTGAGAACGTATTCGGACAAATTTTATTTTATACCTGATAAATTTTGTATATTAAATCTAAATAATTCAATACGACTCGACTCAACTCGATTCATTTACACATTGCTGAAAATTGTAATAGGTTCAATTTTTTAGTATTGTGCATAAGACATAATTGGGTTTAGATTGATTGATTAATTAATTAGTTTAATGGTTCTTTTGAGGTGACAAAGCACAAAAGGACCATTTGAAAGACTATAAGTTGAAAAACAAGAGGCTGTCTTAGTTTTAGGCAGCGGTTTTGAATAGAGGATTAGGCATAACAACAATGTCTTCCCTTTTAAAATTCAACTTGGCAGCCCCAAGAAGAAAAATCGTACTAGTTGATGGCACGGGTGTACCGAGTCGAATTAAACCCAAGAGAGTAATTCAAATTTGACTTGAAAAATTAAATTAATATTCAGATTTAATTTGGATTTAAATTATATTTTAAAAAATTACTTTGAGATCGTTTTTAATTTTTACTTATCTCTCATGCATGCGCATGCACATGCTCATGCATACACATACATGATAGTCATAATCTTGGCAATGCCGAGCAAGATTCTAGTAAAAAAACTTGTGACTAGTAAACATGAGTAAAAAAGTGAGGACTAGCCGGCCCCCACCCCAGAAAAGGTGACAATGTCTAAAATGTGTTTGGTTTGTGTTAATGTATATATGGTGCATGGTTTTGAGTTTGTGTTGTAATAAATGTTTGGTTTGTGGTTGATTTTTACCTATGCTTATTATTAATGTTTGCTCGATTTCTTTTTTCCATGTATTGAAGAAATTTGTTATTATGTGTTATTGAGCATATTATGTATGTATTTATGTCTTGTCGTGCATTTCGTTGCTGGTAGTCGAGTTTAGTTCATTATATTAGTAGTATTAGGTAACCTTAATTATCCTTATTACCTGATTAAGACCAATGTATTAAAACTTAATTTGTGTAGACCAATAACACTATGTTTCTTTGTTTATTTCATTTGGGCCATCCCAATTTATGATATCCTAACATGAGTTTTGTTTTGGATTTTATTTCATCAAACATTTAAAATGCAAGCAGAATTTACTATTTGTGTACCAACATAGACAGACTAAATGACTTTTTCTTTTTCTCTATTTTTTTTAATTGTTCAAGATGAATCAAACAACTAGAAATAAAAACCAACTAAAGCCCGATATTCATTATTCAATACTCCCTCCTCCGTTTATGCTCAAATTGATCATTTTTTAAATTAATAATTAAACATATATATTTAAAAATGAAAACGTACTAAATTGTATGTAGTTTATAGTTTTTATGGTGAGATGGAGGGAGGCATGGGCCAAAGCCAGTATATGATACACAAACTCTTGTTCACAAATGGATGCATCATCATTCAGACTGTCTAGAACTCACTTCAGCTTGAGGCTAGGAAATACGTCTCCCATAAATTTAACTCCACAGATATTTGCTTCTTCAGTTTCATCATAAAGAATATTTGTAGTCAAGTTAATTACGATTGGTTAATATTTCAATGACACCGACGAATAGATAGAATTTTTTTAGTTACTGTTGGGTCATGATATTTCTCCTATATTGGGCCGGGTACATTGGATTCACTTATTAATTAAGATATTGGGCTCATTGGGCCCAATCATTATATTGATTTCATTTAATCCTATAGAAACCGGGCTGGGTCAATGGGTCAGCCCATTGGGTCATTTAATATCTATTACTTTGATTTGTAATGATGATATAGTATGACAGTTGACCAAGATACCTGCCATACATTAATGTGGATGGGATTATAGCCGGCCGGCGAGGTGAACAGCATCAAAAAGCAATGTACATGTTTCATGCAGCCGGTAGAACCCATCAGATCATGGGGATATGTCAGATGGTAGTAGGTGGCACAATATTCCATGCAAAGATATTATTTCCCACCGAGTAAGTCTTCATGGTAAAGGTATGTATTACACACACACAACGATAGATTAACACAATTCATACTCACATTACACTAGACTTTTTCCTCTTGAGTTAACCTTGTAAACAGACATACTTACTCTCACGCCTGAGCTATCCCCCGGCGGTCCGGCCGTCAAGCTTGTGGTGTTGTCGTGTTTACTGTGCAGGATCAGGACGTCTTTCATGATTGGGACGTGAAGAAAGATCTTGGCGTTAACATTGGCGCTAGAAGGAGGGCTGAGTTCTAGTGTCCTGAGTATTTTTCAATCACTCATCTTGTTTTATTCTATCCGGTTTTCATGGGGAAGAGTAGAACATCTACACCCGAAGGACAGCCGATGGCTGTCAGTGATTCAGCACCGCGAATATCTGCCAAAGATCGTTTGGGACCAACTATAAGTGTCCATGCTAGCACAGCATCCAAACGTTCACACGAAGATTCTCGACCAAGGGCGGTAGGCAAAGCAAAGCGTAAGCTTATATTCCCCACAGAGAGAGAGCCTGGTCATGATCGGAAACGAGTAGAAGGCACCTCGCCTAGAACTCGAAACCGAGATGACCAAAACGCAAAAGCCTCCCGTTTGGCAAAGATGGCAGACGAAGCAGATAAAGCCATGGAAGCACTTATGAAACAACGTCAGGACATAGCCGAGCAAATGGCTCGAGTGGCAGAATTAAGAGACGAGGAGCTCAGTTATGTCCAATCCGAAGAGCAAGGGCATCGAAGCGGAAAAGAGCCTGCCCATTCAGTACGAGAGTCTCTAGGTCGAACTAGGGAAAGAAGGTCTCGTAGCCCTACTCCTCAGAGATCAAAGAGAGTATATCTTCCTGTCGAGTCCAGAGAACAGGGACGAAGTCAACGAAAAGGTCGATCCAGAGATCGCACTCCGGAGCATGCAAAGAGAGCACTTGTCATCGCACATTCTCGCCATAGTGCCCGAAGTCAAAGACGAAGTATATCCAGAGGACATACTCCCGAGAGTCTACTGAGGGTACCCCGCCCTGTAGATACTCGTCATAGGAGAAGTCCCTCTAGAATGGAAGGATCTGTTGAGAAAATCCGATCTGCTCACAGAAAGAAAGAATTGCCAGAGAAAGAGGCATCGTCACAACCAGAAGGCGTGGAATATCTGGTTAAGGAATTGAAGGAGCTTCGGAAGCAACTTGCCGAAGTTCAGAAAACCAAAGACACTCCGGGAAAGAAGGCATCCCCTTTTTCCGCGGAAATTCTTAGTGAAAAGGCTGACCCCACCAAGAAGTTGCCCCACATCGAAAGTTATGATGGATCGGGGGACCCTTACGACCATAGTCAGGCATTCGACCGACTTATGGACTATTATGATTTTAGCGATGCAGCTAAATGTCATACGTTTGTCACAACGCTCAGAAAAGATGCCAGACAGTGGATGGGGACCCTACCCTCGGATTCTATCTCTTCCTGGGAAGATATGTGCAGCAAATTTCATGCTCGTTTTGGGAGCAACAGAAGAAGAGGAAAGCCAACTGGTTCATTGGCTCAAGTCCGACAGTCCTCTAACGAGTCTTTAGGCCAGTACGTGAAACGATTCCGTGAAGCAGTCGGCCAAGTGGCAGATCTGAATGATCTACAGGCTGTAGGACTGTTTCAGAATGGTTTAGATCTGGTCAAGTCGGAAAAGTTGGTGAAAAAACTTATGTTTAACCATCCGAAGAGTCTCGCCGAAGCCTTTGACAAAGCCGAAGGTTATATCGTGGTAGAAGAAGCCATGAACAGTCTCAAACGTCCTTCGGATCGGTTCAAAGAGACAGATGGGGATAAGGCCGATGCGGATCAGAAGAGACATGAAGGGAATAAAGACCGCCACGAAGGCGGATCGAAGAGATACAACAACTGGAGGCAGGGTGGAGGACGTT
The DNA here is from genome assembly GCA_020205505.1 of Panax japonicus. Taxonomy (NCBI): domain Eukaryota; kingdom Viridiplantae; phylum Streptophyta; class Magnoliopsida; order Apiales; family Araliaceae; genus Panax; species Panax japonicus. Next base: position 73,217,375 of record CM035101.1, read on the forward strand.
CGTCCGCTCCACCTCAAAGGGTAAACAGAGTTTACACAGCACTTAATACAGATAGGGCTGTTATCTTGGACCAAATCAAAAACCAACCTATCTTTGAACCGCCTCGAGATAACATCAAGCCCGGAAAAGGTAACCCTCGCAAGTATTGTGATTATCATCAAGCCTCAGGTCACGATACGAACGATTGTGCCAGTTTAAAAGAGTTTATCGAAAGAAAGATACAGGGGGGATCTTTAGTTCAGTACATAGCTGCCAGAGATAATCAACAGCAAGGTCAGACACCCATCCAGACGGCTCAACCAGTTCAGCTGACGTTACCGGCTACGGGACAACCAGCCAGGCATGTGATCGATGTCATCACCGGGGGGACTTCTGGAAAGCTAGTTGGGAGGAAGCGCCGAAGCCATTTGGATTCGGTCATGTCGGTGGCGGGTACCTTCCCGAAGACCGATAGACCTTATCCGAACACGGTAATCTCTTTTACTGATGAAGATTACCCTTCGGAAGCCATCGAACCACACGAAGGATCATTGGTACTAACTGCACAGGTGGGTTCGGTGGATATGAAAAGAATGATGGTGGATAACGGGTCTTCTGTAGACATCCTATATGCTCATGCTTACCAAAGAATGAATCTGGAGGGACAGAAGATGGAGATAGGCCAGGAGGCTCCTCTGTATGGTTTCAGCAATGATCCGGTTAAGGTGGCCGGAACTATTGAGTTACCGGTAATATTTGGAACCGCCCCCCAACAGGTAAAAATTATCTGCAAATTTTATGTTGTGCATGTTGATTCTGCTTATAATGCTATTTTGGGGAGGCCTACCTTAATTGCTTTGCAAGCTATAACATCAATACCCCATTTCAAAATCAAATTTCCCACTGCTCATGGGGTCGGTGAGGTGAAAGGAGATCTAGACCTGGCCAGAAGGTGTTATAGAAATGCCGTTATCACTTCGGGAGTGGGGGTATCAAAGCAGCAGCAGACCATGGCGATTGAGGTCGAACCCTTCACCGAAAGCAGTTCAGAACCGTTGGTCACACCAGCTGAAGAAACAGAAGAAATAGAGCTCATTCCTGGCAAAAAGGACAGAACGGTGAAAATAGGTTCGGGCTTGCCGGAACCTCTCCGGACGAACCTCATGGAACTCCTGAGGTGTTTTGTTGATATTTTCGCGTGGGAACCTCAGGACATGCCGGGAGTAAGCAGGAATATTGCGGAGCATAGATTGGAGGTGGACCCGTTGAAGAAGCCAGTACGGCAGAAGAGGAGGATCTTTGCACCGGAGCGTCAACGGATCATTGATGAGGAGATTGCAAAATTGTTGGCAGCTGATTTCATCTTTGAAATCGACTACCCGCAATGGATGGCTAATGTGGTTCTAGTCCAGAAGCATAATGGCAAATGGCGAGTCTGCATTGATTATAGCGATCTGAACAAGGCCTGTCCGAAGGATTTCTACCCGCTGCCCCACATTGATCAGCTCATTGATGCCACTTCGGGGTATGCTCTATTAAGTTTTATGGACGCATTTTCTGGGTATCATCAAATCTCCATGTGCAAAGAGGATATACCGAAGACGGCGTTCATTACGCATCGTTCGGTATATGCCTATAAGAAAATGACTTTTGGCCTCATTAATGCCGGAGCAACATACCAGAGAATGATGAACCACATTTTCAGACATCAGTTGGGCAGGAATATTGAGGTTTATGTAGATGATATGATTGTCAAGAGCATGTTGGTACATAAACATTTGGACGATTTAGAAGAATGCTTCCAGACCATTCGACAACACAACTTAAGGCTGAATCCGACTAAGTGCACTTTCGGTCTAGGTTCTGGTAAATTTCTGGGTTATCTTGTCAGCCGAAGAGGAATCGAAGCCAATCCGGAGAAGATTCAAGCGATCCTGGACATGAAGACTCCTCAGTCATTTAAAGATGTTCAACGTCTGACTGGAAGGATTGCAGCTTTGCGGAGGTTTATGTCCAAGTCAGCAGAAAGGTGTTTACCGTTCTTCAACACATTGAAGGGGCCGAAGAATTCAAAAACGTTCCAATGGACTTCAGAATGTGAAGACGCCTTTCAAGGCATCAAATCCTATTTATCTTCGGCACCTTTGTTGGTGAAGCCCGTTCCTGCCGAGCCTCTATATTTGTATCTCGCAGCTAGTCCGATGGCAATAGGAGCTGTTTTGGTACGGGAGGTTGGAGGCAAACAACACCCAGTTTATTATGTGAGTCATGTTCTTCGAGATGCTGAAACCAGATACCCAAACATTGAAAAGTTTGCTTTTGCTTTAATAACTGCTAGTCGAAAGCTTAGGCAATACTTCCAGGGTAGACTGGTAATAGTATACACGGATCAACCTTTGAAGAAAATTATGAGCAGACCAGAGGTATCAGGGAGATTGGCTGCATGGACGATGGAATTATCTCAATTCTTCATTGAATATCATCCCCGAACCGCCATCAAGGGGCAGGCTTTAGCTGATTTTATGATCGAATGTTCGTTTTCTGAAGCTGATGAATCCGTGGCCGAAGCTGAAGGGTCTGATAGGGCAGTTGTCGTCCTTCATCAGAAAGAGAGTTCGTGGACGCTGTTTGCGGATGGGTCTTCAACTTCGGACGTCAGTGGAGCGGGGGTTATTTTGACAAGTCCAGAGGGATTCAGAGTGCAACAGGCTATCCGTTTTCAGTTTAAAGCGACGAATAATGAAGCTGAATACGAGGCAGTATTGGCCGGTTTGCGACTAGCGAAGAGTCTAGAAGTACAGAGAATAATCATTTTCAGTGATTCTCAGTTAGTCGTGAAACAATTTACTGGGGAATACGAAGCTCGAGGTCCCCGGATGATCAAATATTTGAAAGAATTAAAGGATCGGCTTCAATACTTCTCATCATATGAATTTCAGGGGGTCGAACGAAGCAACAATTCCATTGCTGATGCACTTGCCAAGCTGGCTACTACGGATGTTAATGTTTTTGAAGGATCAGTATACTTGGAAATTCTACAACATCCTAGTGTTCATCACGAAATGGTGACGTGCATTGACCGAACCAACTGTTGGTTGACTCCCTACATAGAATATTTGGCTGATGGCGTCTTACCTTCGGATCGGATGCTCGCTAAGAAAGTCAAATATAAAAGTGCTAATTTTGTTCTGATTGATGGGGATCTTTTCCGAAGGGCCTTCTCGTCTCCGTTATTGAAATGTCTAACTCCATCAGAAGCCGAATACGCTCTCCGAGAAGTGCATGAAGGCATTTGTGGCGACCATATGGCTGCTAAGTCATTAGCCTATAAAGTACTTCGTCAGGGATACTACTGGCCTACAATCTTCAAGGAGGCTACCGAATATGTGAAGAAGTGCGCGAAATGCCAGCTCAACAGTCCAATACCACATCAGCCACCTGAAGAGCTATACTCGATCTTATCTCCTATACCCTTCGCTGTCTGGGGGGTTGATATATTGGGGCCGCTACCGAAAGCAAAAGGTCAGGTCAGTTTTGTTATAGTTGCCATAGACTATATGACCAAATGGGTTGAAGCAAAGCCACTTAGGTCAATAACGGAACAGGAATGTTTGAAGTTCATGAAAGAGTCAGTTGTATTCCGTTTCGGAATTCCTAAGGTGGTAATATCAGATAATGGCCGTCAATTTGTTGGATCAAAATTTGAAGCTTTCTTAACAGAGTTGGGGATCCAGCACAGGAAGACTTCGGTGGCTCATCCTCAATCCAACGGACAAGTTGAAGTGACCAACAGAACGCTATTGAACGGGATCAAGCGCAGACTGGACGAAGCTAAAGGCAGATGGCCAGAAGAGCTATTAAGTGTTTTATGGGCATATCGAACTACTCCGAGGACTACAACAGGAGATTCCCCTTTCAGATTGGCCTATGGTACTGATGCCTTAGTTCCAATTGAAATCGGATCCCCCAGTCTTCGAGTCAGTCATTTCAACGAGATTTACAACGAGGAAGGACTAAAGACCAATCTTGATCTATTGGAAGAAGTCAGGGAAATAGCCTTAATCAGATTGGCAGCTTATCAGCGAAGAGTGGCCAAGCATTACAATAAGGGGGTAAAACTTCGCAGATTTGAAGTAGGAGATTTTGTTCTCAGAGAAGTCGAAGCGTCTACACCTCAGAATTTGGGAAAGCTAATGCCAAATTGGGAAGGACCCTATGAAGTCACAGAGGTTCTGAAGCCAGGGACTTATCGTTTGAAAGCATTAGATGGCTCAGTAATCAAAAACACTTGGCACGCTGGCAGGCTCAGAAAATATTTTCAGTAGATTTATTGTCAAATACATCAAAAGTCTGTAAATATCTACATCATCATCAATAAAAGATCATCTTTTCCCTCAAAAAAGTTTTGTCTTTGTTGCTGCGTAGTTCATGGGAGTTAGGAGGTTCGGGAGGACTTGCTGACCATTCGATGGTAGCCTATTCGGCAGGTGGTCACTATTTAGCAGTGTCAGGCCCTTCGGGGTAGGCATTTGTCGCCACTATTTGGCAGTGTCAGGCCCTTCGGGGTAGGCATTTGTCGCCACTATTTGGCAGTGTCAGGCCTTTCGGGGTAGGCATTTGTCGCCACTATTTGGCAGTGTCAGGCCCTTCGGGGTAGGCATTTGTCGCCACTATTTGGCAGTGTAAGGCCCTTCGGGGTAGGCATTTGTCGCCACTATTTGGCAGTGTCAGGCCTTTCGGGGTAGGCATTTGTCGCCACTATTTGGCAGTGTCAGGCCTTTCGGGGTAGGCATTTGTCGCCACTATTTGGCAGTGTCAGGCCCTTCGGGGTAGGCATTTGTCGCCACTTAGACCTTGTCAGGCCCTTTGTGGTAGGCAAGTGTCATCTTTTGGTTCTGTTAGGCCTTTCGGGGTAAACAAACTTTCAGTAAAGCAAACCCGTCTCACACTTCGGTAGCTCCGTCATCATCTGAAGAGTCGAGCAAGTGTGGATCTAAGTTGGCTTTGAACAACTTATCCTTGCCACGACTTCGGCAGAGTGCGTAGCTTTCCGAAAAGATCCTCATTATCTCTCCGCTTATTTCGTCCGAATTCCGATACTCTTCACAAATTTCTTTGCGAAGAGCATCGGTCAAAGGAGGCCCTAGGTCCCGAAGAGCTTTAAGTTCTCGGTTTTCTTGCTCAAGCTGCTGCCGAATGTTCATCTGACGGGTTCCTTCATTTTCCAGATCATGGATTGTCTTGGTCAGAACCTTAGCGTCAGATTTCAAATTACTGATCTCATTCATTCTTATTTCACTCCTCAGAACCAAATCAACGTTCATCTTGGTGATCTCAGCATGTTGAACCTTAGTCAACTTCAGTTCTTCATTGGAGGTTTTCAAATCTTCCTTAGCTCGGGCCAAATCTTTATGAAGACCTTCATTTGTATGAAGGATACCTTCACGTTGAGTCCTTTCCCGAGCCAAGGTTGATTTTAATATGGCGTTCTCTTTCCTCAGCCTTTCCTCCTCGGATTCAGCCTCGAGAGATCTTGGACGCAGACGCCCGAATACAGCATTTGCCTACACACGTTCAATATTATTCAGTCAGTTCCAGGTACACGAAATACAATCATAAGTACGAAAAGGAAGGAAAGAGTCAATTACCTTTGCCAAATAGCTCATGCCTTCATTAAGCAGATCCCCGTTCGAACTGTTGCTGAATCGATGGTCATCGGTCTCGCGAACGAAGGCCTCGAACAGTTGGAAGGGGAAGTTGGCATTGAATTGAGGCCATATGGTAGGCGAACCCATAGCATCCTGCTGAAATTCGGTCGTCGTTTGTCTTGGAGGGGAAGGCACAGGCTGACTGCGAACCGGAGATGGGTTCGCAGGTATCGCCTCTGGGGGAGGAGATCGAGCAGTTGGAGGCTCAGGATTCAAAGAAGGGGCCTCGAGTGTTTCTGTTGTAGTTGGGGGCTCGGGAACCGAGGAGGGGACAGGATGGGCCTCGGCTGTTTGTGTTGTAGATGAAGGGTTAGTTGATGTTGAAGGAGGAGGGACACGAAGTTCTTCTGCCGTCAGAGGAGTTATTTTTGATCTTATCTTCTTTGCACGAAGAACCTTTGCCCTGTCTTGGGGAGGTATATCCAATAAGCTCCTCTTCTTCGGGTTTGGGTTGGAAGGTGCAATAATAATGGGCCCGGTTGAAGGAGTTGGTTGAGGGATTTCTTCAGGAAGGATCGTTTGTGGATTTGCTTCGGGAAGAATGTCCTCGTCACTTTCAGGATCAACCTCGTGCGGGGTAGTCCTGACCTTTTTGACAGCTTTCTTTTTTCGACGAGGTCTGAGAGCTTCTTCAGGATGGGTAGGCTCTTCAGCTTCGGGCTCGTCGTTTTGAAGGAGGATGATTGGTGGATCGGAGGCGGATGGATTTGTTTGAGAAGGGCCTTCAACAGGAAGCTCCTCATGGGTCTCCGAAGTCTTTCCCGCCAGAAAGTCTTCTAAACCTTTTACTTCCGAAGAAGTTGGCTTGATCAGAGACACTGCAAAAAACTATGTGTTAAAGTCCACATCACATAAATATCTCAAGAAATTATGCCACAAAGTCTGTCGAACTTACATTTATGATCATACAGCCAGGCTTGTTTGGTCAGAAGAGTGAAGCTCCACTCTTTTGGAGGAATCTTCATCAAGAAATCTCCCATTTCCTTTATGCGTGCTCCGGGAATATCTCCGAAGTCGGCAGAAATTCGATCTGAAGTAGTCCAATCTGGAAGAGAAGAGATCTCTGGTCCATTGATGAAGAACCACTCTTTGTGCCATCCTTTGTTGCTTGAGGGAGTGCTCATCAGAGGCCTCCTCTCAAATTTGGAGTTCGGACGTGGAGACTGTTTGCTTATCATTTTAAACCCTGGTTCTCGGGATTTGCCGGCGGAGAAGAGGGTGAAAAACATGTCCACGGAGGGAGTAATCTCTAACTCGTGGCAGAAGGCAATAAATGCCAGAATGTGGATGTAGGAATTGGGCACGAGTTGTGCGAAGCCCACTCCTATGAACCCTAGGAGGGTAACGATGAAGGCGTGGAGGGGTAAGCGAATCCCCTTTTCAAGAAGGGTAGCAGGCATGGCGACCCAACCATCCGGTCGTTGGTACATGCGCTCTTCAGAAGCGGGAGCCCTTACATCGTATGTCTCTGGGATCCGATAGTGAGTTCGGAGGAAGCATACCTCCGATTCAGTGATGATGGATTTAGTGTTGGCATGAGGAAATTGTTCCTCATCCTTGAAGAAGTCAACAGGATGGATGGGGTTGGCACTCGAACTTTCTGGGTTAGGTTTTGATTGTGAGGAGCTTGAAGGGTTCTGGTGTGGGTTCACCATTGTTGAGATCTGGAGAGCTAGAGAGAATTTTCTGAGAAGCAAGAGAAAGCTCAAAGGTTCGAATTTCAAATTAGCAGGTAAAACCGTCAAATTGGTAAGGTTTACTTTTTTATACTGACGGTTACACAGGAATCAAGGCCGGCGCATTAATTATCAGTAATGATGAGAATTCGAATGAGGCGTGTTTGGATGACCTTTGGATATTTCACCCGATTGGGCCTAACCATTGAGTTTCCTGTATCGGTCCATCTTGTTCAAATTAAAATCCTTTATCAGAATGGGCCTATTATCCTGGGCATCCTGCCATCTCTTAGCCTATTTTACACATCAAAGTAGGTATGCTTCAACTATCTCTCAATTTTGGGCCTTTATTAAATTCTGTTATCATGGACCATTTATAGTTTTCTATTAAACATCATGTTTAACTAAAAAACTAGGGGGTAATGTTGGGTCATGATATTTCTCCTATATTGGGCCGGGTACATTGGATTCACTTATTAATTAAGATATTGGGCTCATTGGGCCCAATCATTATATTGATTTCATTTAATCCTATAGAAACCGGGCTGGGTCAATGGGTCAGCCCATTGGGTCATTTAATATCTATTACTTTGATTTGTAATGATGATATAGTATGACAGTTGACCAAGATACCTGCCATACATTAATGTGGATGGGATTATAGCCGGCCGGCGAGGTGAACAGCATCAAAAAGCAATGTACAGGTTTCATGCAGCCGGTAGAACCCATCAGATCATGGGGATATGTCAGATGGTAGTAGGTGGCACAATATTCCATGCAAAGATATTATTTCCCACCGAGTAAGTCTTCATGGTAAAGGTATGTATTACACACACACAACGATAGATTAACACAATTCATACTCACATTACACTAGACTTTTTCCTCTTGAGTTAACCTTGTAAACAGACATACTTACTCTCACGCCTGAGCTATCCCCCGGCGGTCCGGCCGTCAAGCTTGTGGTGTTGTCGTGTTTACTGTGCAGGATCAGGACGTCTTTCGTGATTGGGACGTGAAGAAAGATCTTGGCGTTAACAGTTACTATATAGATAGATAGATATTGTTTGGTTTAGTGTGTGAATCATTATATATATATATATATATATATATATATGTCATACAAACAAACATGAATGATTGATTAGCCGAACCTAAATACATCATCTGTCGTTTACTTTCTATTCATTAATTTATGTGTGTGAGATTGTAATACAGTATTCAATCTTATATCTAGCCCAACAACTATAACACTCTTAATTTAAGACGGACGGACGGACGGACAAGATTGTTTAGCCAGTGGATGAAAATGATATGCACTCACAAGCATGACATGATTTAGGTGTGACAAGTAGTCAACTAGTCATAGTATTCAGTTGTTCACCCACCACATGTATGCCAATTCACTTGTTCTGGCCGGCCAAAAGCCAAAAGCTGCATGTATGACTGAAAAAATACTCTAATTAGTTCCTAATTAACAACAAATGGAGGATTGAAAAGGAGAAGCCGGATGACTAAACTTTAATTAGCAGATGCAATTAGTAAAATTTATCAAGAGATGAAGAACATTTCATCAAACAAAATACTACTTATTTAACTCCCCAGAAAATCAATACAACCCCAACCAAATTAATAAATCAACTCCATCATGAATTTACCAAAAACCCAAAGAAAATACACACAGAATTACGAGGAGTTAATCAGTCAATCAATCAACAGGGAATCTTCTTAGTGAACCACTTCATGACGGAAAAGGGAGCCTTGATCAAAGCAAGTGCTAGCTCTACTATCACAGTCACACACAAGCAACATGGACATATGCAAGTCAAAGCCAACCTGCACCAATTACCCAATTCCCCCATCGTCATCATCATCACTACTAAAATTCAATTTCCATAAAAATATATTCACATAATTACATACATACATACAGAGACAGAGGTATAGAAATTACCCAATAATCCATATGACAACCCCGATGAGGGAGAGGATAAGAGATACGAAGGCGAAGGGTAGACCCAACAGAAAGCCCAAAGGCCGACATTCACAGTCATCGTCACCACCACAACACCCCATGATGCCGATGCCGATGCCGATTCTTTCTTTTCTTCTTGTATGGATTGTATGATATGGTTGTGGATTATTATTTATTTCTTGTGTTTTGTAAACACAGAAACCAATAGGCGGAAAACACAAACAAAACCCAGAGTGAGTGAGTGAGTAATTAATTAATTAAAACATGTAAAACAAGGCATCTTTTGCCGTCTATAAAAAGGAAAAATCAACGCCACACGTCATTCACCCAATCCAAATATGATAAATAAATATTATTAAAATTCATTGAACATCATTGGTTAATTATTGGTATAATCTATAATATAAAACAGAGCGGAGAGAGAAAATAGACAAATGTCACATCAAGTTTACGTCAGCTGCTCTCTCTCTCATTCCAGTTTAGATATGTGTTGATGATTGTGTGTTCCGTATTTTGTAAAGTTAACTAATTATACATGGTTATGATGATTTTGGGTATGAAATGATAATTTTTTTTGTGGTTTAGATGTGTAATGATGATTGTAAGTTTTGTAGACAGGTTTAGAATTTTCTGGATATTTATTTTTAAAAGAAATTTTGCCAAAATTTCTTGAAATTAGTACCGACTAGCTCGATGTTTTGGTGGTTGGATATATATTGATGATTGAGTATGTATTAATTGTTGTGGTGATATGTGTCTTTAGATAATGTAATATTTTTCAAATTTTAATTTAATTTTTCGTTACGTCGTGCCTTCAGACACGGGTTATAGCTAGTTATAATATATAATTAGACGTGTATGTATATATGGGATAAGTAATAATTAAGAATAATTTTAATCTAATTTATTTTATAAATTTTTATATTAATTGTAATTTAATTTCGTCATATATTTGTCAAAAATAAATGTATTGTAAGAAATCATTAGCTTAAAAGCCAGAAAAAAAAGAAAGAAGAGAATAGAAACACGTTAAAGTATTAAAATTATGTTATTAATCAGGTGGGCCAATTTAATCCTTAATATTATTAGTATTAATCAATCCCACGAATATCTTGTGGTTTGTGTCACGCCAGTAGCCTAAACTCTTAACAATCAAGTTGGACGATTGACGATACCCTACCATATATTTGATGGGCTTGGATCGTTTCATGTCCATATAGGGTTGGATGATCTCAAGTCCTATTTTTAAAATTTACAAATATTCGAGATGTATTTTTATTTTATATTTATTTTTGAAATAAAAGTTGTTATTTAAATAGTCCTGAGTGGCATAATAATAAAATTTTGATGACAAATTAAAGACAATGTATTACTTCTTCCGTCCAGCAAAAATTGACAAAATTTTTATTTTGAAGTCAAATTGACCAATTTTAAAATCAAAATTTATCTAATTTTTTTATTTAAATATAGGTAAAGAGATTTTAATCATAAAAAACTACGTTTAATTTTTGAAAGTTCAAATATATAAATTAAGGAAAATGATATCCACGTCGAAAAATATACGATAAGATATAATAAATTAAATTGAGATCCTTTTTACGTCATACTCATAATTCGGCTGAATCAGAAAAAAATGTCATAAAACTAAACCAATTTTCACAAGAGAATCTTGCGATGTCCGCAGCACTGTTTTACTGTCTTGTGGACACAAGGAAAGAAGGAAGAAAACCAATTTCCCCGTCTGCGTGACAATGTTGTGGACTCCACAAGATTGTCTTGCAATATACACTCTAGCCACCATGTGCTTGAACAAACTTTTTAACCAAATAAATAAATCAAGAGGGTCTCAAAACTTGTGTTGTCATTTAGTATATATCCATTTTTTAATTTGCTAATGAACAGAAATGGACACATACATACATATAACTTATTATATATATATATATATATATATATAGGAAGATGATCCAGGTCTAAAGTTGGACTGAATCATTTATCCATCCAACTCAATTTGTTATGCGGTGCTTGACCCATATAACAAATGACCTTATTGTCCTTGAATGAGTAAAAAAGGTTATCCCAGAATAGTACTGCAGTAGGAACAAGCACCGCACAACTGTTTCGACAGTAACATAAAAGCTTGAAAATTTGAGAGTTCAGAAACCTTTTGGAGTTGATTTCCATAAGTGCTAGTATACAACAATTAGGAGAGTATTACCTCTTCTTTAAAACATGTTTCGTCATATCTTCTGTCCAGCATGGAAACCTTCTAAATTACCATCAGCCCCAACCCAACTGAAACCAGTGTCTTTGGATATCCCTCTAGCTTTCATTACTTCCCTAATTTCACTAACATTGTCCCATCTTTCTGCAGCTGCTAAAGTATTGGAAAGTGCAACATATGCCCCTGGCCGGCCATCAGAACCTAACTTGAAAAGTTCATTCGCAGCTATATTTGCTATCTCGACATCACCATGCAGTCTACAAGAACTAAGCAGAGCTGCCCAAACATCAGAATTAGGCTTTTCAGGCATATCCATTACAAACATCAGTGCCTGATTCAGACTTCCTGCACGACCCAACAAATCCACCATGCAGGCATAATGCTCCATCTTTGGTTTCATTGAATAGTCTCTATTCATGCTATCAAATATTTGCTTCCCTTTTGCTACTAACCCAGCATGTCCACAAGCAGAGAGCGCACTAAGAAAAGTTACATAATTGGGCTCAATGCGTTGACTTCTTTGCATTTTGCTCAAGAGCTCAAGAGCTTCCGCCGGATTTCCATTCTTTCCATATCCATCAATCATGGAAGTCCACGAGAAAACATTCTTTACGGGCATGAGGTCAAAAACTCTTCTTGCATCCTCAACTCTTCCACATTTAGAGTACATGTCCAGAAGAGCACTTCCTATCTTTATGTCACTGAAATATATAGTCTTCATAAGTTGGCCTTGCACTTGCTGACCAATTTCAAACGCTGACAAAACAGAGCACGCTCCAAGAATGCTCGCAAAAGTTGATATGGTAGGCCTGAAATCGAACCGTTGCATGTCAATATAAACATAAAGAGCCCTCTTACCAGTTTCAACTGATTTGCTATAACCTTCAATCATTGCATTAAAAACCACAACATCTTTCTCAATAGTTTTCTTGAATATGTCTTCAGCATCTTCCACAAAGCCTTGTTCCATGTATCCCGAAATCATAGAAGTAGAACAAACCACATTCTTTTCAAACATCAAATCAAACACTCTCCTCGCATAATCAACCCTCCCACTCTTAACATACGAGTCAACTAATGCCGTATAAAGAACATCATCTGCTTCAGCATCAGATTTCACTATCTGTGCGTGAACTTGCTTTCCTATACTACGCGACATCAACAAAACACCATTACTAGTAGAAGCTTTTAAAATCATCGAAAACGTAAACCCGTCAGGATTTTCATCACATAAAGCAAGTCTCCTAACCAAGTTAAACGATTCTTCAAATTTGCCAGCTTTTACATAACCCGATAACATATAATTATAAGCAGATAGAGTCGGCTGAGCCAATTGATCAAACACTTGGCGCGCGTATGACAGACAAGAAGATTTGAGGTGGAGAATGAGGAGTTTGATGGATATATTAATATTGGGTATGAACCCAATTTTGAGAATATGGGAATGGATCTTTTGGCCATGCGAAGGGTGGTCTGAGTTGATGTAGAGTTGCAGGGCAGAGGAGATAGAAGTGGCAGATGATTGGTTTAAAAGGTAGTCGCTTTCTGTTGGCGGGAAAATATAATTTTGCAGAATTAAGGATTTAGAAATGTGAGTTGATGAAATAACGGAGGATCCGATTCTGGGTAAGATTTCATGTTTCATCTTCCCATCTAATCTAGTTATGATTCTTTCTGTTTGTCAGAGTCTTGACTGAGCAAATCACCCAGAATTGATAAACAATGAAGGAGGGCAATTGTAGAAAAATTAAAATTAAAATTCTGGGCCCAAATTTTTACAAATATATGCTTTTAAGTTGGGCCTTATTGACATAGCATTATGGTCCTTAATTCCTTATGAAAGTATTTATGGGCTTGGTCAAACCAGCTCCAGCCTCAAGTGACAAGTCCAAGGAGATTGCATGAAATATAATATGACAAAGGCATGTTTTTGTGATTTATTTAAGGGTCCTTTACACTAATATACAACATTTAGAAAGTAATTACAAAAATAAAACATACACAACATAATTACAAAAATAAAACATAAACAATATAATGCGCCTAAAATCACGTGTCATTATCCAGTCAGTTATCCAATTTCATATTTGAAATTAACCGTCCCTAAAATCATGCAACTTTGAAATCGGAACAACAGATCAACGATGGAGAAGACAAAATACGAACTCGAAGCCTCCTGTCGCGACTAGACTTGTAATCTCTAAGATCAACGACGCATCTCTAAGATCAACGACGGAGAAGACGAAGCCAAATACTGCAGATCAACGATGGAGAAGACGAAGCCGGTTGTCGCGACACATCTCTAAGATCGAAAATAACATACAAAATCAACAACGCTTTCAATATCAGAAACCAAATACTGCAGTGATTGTTGAATTCAAGATCAACATCAATTTCGATCAAAAAATACTGAGGTATGTGAGTTTAAAATTTATAATCATATAGTTACCTATTGTTACTACGAATTACTATATTGGTTACCTTTCTTAAGTTTTTTGCACTTAAAATTGTCACACGATAAGAATAATGAATGTTTTGATTGCAATATGAATGTTTTGATTGCAATTGCATGTAAAAATGCACTTGGTTACTGCTTAACATTACATTGGTTACTGTCTAACTATGTCTATGTTGCTGTTTAATGCTGGATTGGTTAATGCATAATGGTACTAAATAATGTTGCATTAGTTGCTGACTAATAATGATTTGGTTACTGTGTCCATTACATTGGTTACTGACTAATAATGAATTGGATATTGTGTACCATTGCTTTGGTTACTGACTAATAATGACTTTGTTACTGTGTAAAATTATAATGGTTACTGATTATTACTTGATTACTGACTAATGTTGACTTGGTTACTGCTTAACATTACATTGGTTACTGCTTAACATTGCATTGGTTACTGTCTGACTATGTCTATGTTACTGTTTAATGCTGGATTGGTTAATGCATAATGGTACTAACTAATGTTGCATTGGTTACTGACTAATAATGATTTGGTTACAGTGTACCATTACATTGATTATTGACTAATAATGATTTGGTTCCTGAAGCATATTACTGTATAATGTTGTCAAATTTGGAGTGTCGGATTTTGGCGTTTTCGGAGCCTAATTTCATTGGAAACAGATCAACGATCAAAAATCACTAGCTTTGCTGGTGAACTGCATGATTTTTTGGTCAAATTCTATCATTTAGGCCTTCAAAACTGCATGTAAAAATTTAGTTTATTTTATGGTTACTAAGATTATGTAGTTTGGTTACTGTCTAATATTGATTTGGTTACTTTATAATATTTATTTAGTTGTTAGACAATGGAGACTGACAGTAACCAATACAACAAATTTAATTGTTTACAGGAATATATAATTGTTTAATATTAGTAACCATTAACCACATGGTTGGTAATATTTTTGATGGTGTACAGTAACCAAAATTGATGTTGATTAACAAAGTCAGTGTACTGACTGTTTTGATAACAAAGTCAGTATACTGACTGTGTAACATTATACTTTCTAATGTTGTCTTAGTTACTGACTAATGCTATCTTGGTTACTGCATAATATTACTAATTAATGCTGACTTGGTTACTGACTAATACTGATTTGGTTACTAAGTAATATTATATTAGTTACTGACTAATGCTGACTTGCTTACTGCAGCAGTTGGATCTTTAAGTACATATTGATGTTTTTTATATTGTTTGTTTTTGCTGTAAAATGCATGAAAAAAATATGTTTTATGTTATGGATACTAATTAAATATATGTTGGTTACTGTCTAATCTGGATTTGGTTAGTATATAATGTTGACTTGTTTATTGTGTAATATTACCATGGTTACTACATAATATTACTGTGTTTTATACTGATTTTTTTTATATTGATGGTTGCTGATTAACTACATTGGTTACTTTCATACACATGTTAGTCTTTAATTTGTAACAAAGCCATTACTGATTGTTTTGGTTGTAAAATGAATGTAAAAATATTTGTTATAATATTTGTTATACTGTTTAATATGTATTTAGATACTGTAAGGTGTTTATTTGGTTACTCTATAATGTTATTGAGTTTTATAATTGTTTCTTTTATATTGGTGGTTACTTATTGACTACATTAGTTACCTTCATATAACTGTTAATCTGATTATATATATTGGTTGTTGTATACTATTTAATTAATAACAGTATAATGTTTATTTGGTTGCAGTGATAATTTGGCAATTTTTGTCAAGTTTAAAGTGTCAGATTTTGACGTTTTCGGAGCCTAATTTCATTGAAAACGGGTCAACAATCAAAAGTCACAAGCGTTGCTGGTGAACTACAGGGTTTTTTGGCCAAATTCCAACATTTAGGCCTTCAAAATTACATGTAAAAATGTGGTTTATTTTCTGGTTACTGAGATTATGTAATTTGGTTACTGTCTAATATTGAATTGGTTACTTTACAATGTTTATTCAGTTGTTAGACAATGGAGACTGTCAGTAACCAATACAACAAATTTAATTGTTTACAGGAATATATAATTGTTTAATGTTAGTAACCATTGATGTTTGTCCTGATACAAGCTTATAACTATCTGGTTACTAATAACAGTAACCATAATGTAACATAATAAAACAGTAACCACATAATTATATGATAGTAACCATAACAGATTTTAATGGTAACCAGAACAGAAACATCATGTAATGAAACCCAATTTAGGCAATCCATGTATACTAAATAATTACATATTAATCAGAATAAAAAATAAAAGTAACCAAAATCCCACATTAAGGGCACAATAATAGTAGCCAAACCATAAGGTAACAGTAACCAAAACATAATAACGAAGTAACCAAATAGTTATATAAAAGTAACCAGAACATGTTTTAATGGTAACCAAAACAGAAACAACATGTATATCCAATCCAGTTTAGGCAACCCATGTATACTCTCACATGTACATTTAACACTTGATATATGTCCTGATACAAGCTTGTAACTATCTGGTTACTACCAAAAAATAAAATAGTTACCCTTCTATGCATGTTTGGTTACCAACTGCACCTTTCAAACAATGTATTTGACACAACTTAGAAATAACAAATACGAACCAACAAACAATGTCAAATCACTGGTAATATAATCAAATATGTAATCTCATTTACATAAGTTCCAATAAATATTATATACTCACTAACCATAACAAATGGCTATGGATATCCAACAAAACCAAAGTATGAAACACAATTCAAAATGACAGTACAACGACAACCGAACTAATCAAAATTTGGTACAAATCTTCGTGAAAATTCTCTGAAGTTGTTAAAAAGCCAACTGTGGAGACGCATCTCGTCTGGAGATAAATCTCTAGTTCAATGTCACACCAATATATAACTTTTTCAGTGAATTTTCTGTTGCATTCCTCATACATAGTAAAGATCTCATAACTGCAAATAAACAAAATCAGATTTATATAGTCATTAGTAACCATATATAAACAATATTTATATCATAAACAGCTACGTAGTGACCAACAAATAAGAGCATACTAACCAACAATATAATATAACAATTACACAGTAGCCAAAAAGTTATATTATATAATCTAATGGTAACCAAAATATAAACATGTAGTATAGACCATTTTATGTAGTAAACAAACAGTTATATATAATATTAACCAAAACATAATTAAAAGGTCACAAAAACAAAAATATATATACCAAAAAATATACTAAAAAAGTAACCAAACAGTTATATGATAGTAACCAAACCATGTTCTAAAAGTAACCAACACATAAACAACATGTATACCAAAACTAGTTTAGTCAACCAATGTATACTAAGCAAATACATTGTAACCAAAACAACATATAAAAGTAACCAAAATCCCAATTGAGGAAAAAAGAATGGTATCCAAACCATAAGCTAACAGTAACAAAAAATATGCTCATTTAGTAACCAAACAGTTATATGTTAGTAACCAAAATATATATTAATGGTAACCAATACATAAACAACATATAGACCAAGAACAGTTTAGTCCACCCATATATACTAAACAAATACATGGTAAACAGAACAACAAAAAAAAGTAACCAAATATTTATATGATAGTAACCAAAACATGTTTTAATGGTAACCAATACATAAACAATATGTACATCAAAACAGTTTAGTCAACCATGTATACTAAGCAATTACATGGTAACCATAACAACATAAAAAAGTAACCAAAATATCAAATCAAGGTAACAAAAATGGTATCCGAATCACAAGCTAACAGTAACCAAAACATAATGCAGAAGTAACCAAACAGTTATATGATAGTAACAATAACAAAATTTAAATTAGCAAACCTTTAAAAAAATTTGGGTTGGAAATATCTTCTGGCTATGAACTTGAGCTTCTGTCTTAACTACATGAAAATCAAAATTAGAATCCAACTGCACAAACGCAAACAAATTTCTTGAAGTCCTTAATAGAATCACCCTCTGTGATTCTTTTCTTCTTTCCATCCTTCTTCATTGTATCAACCATTCTATACAAAACATAAAAATAACACAAATCCAAACAATCAATACCCCATTCTGTTAGAAAAATAGTGTATATGTATGATCATATTGACAATTAATTAGTAGAATGAAAATTAACAGAAATTAGAAGCATACTTTAAAGAGAAACCAGAATCCTTTCAGTTGTGAGAGAGTTGGAGAGAGAAAAATACGTAGTAGCCTGAAAACATAGCCTGAAAGTCACGTACTCAATTTTCTGTCGGAGTTGAGAGACTGTGGTGTTGCGGCGGCGGCGACGGCGAAAGAGGACGACGACGAGTGGCTTCGAGAGGAGAGAGAGAAGTAGTAATGGAGAAGAGAGAGAAATAGTAAGGGCGTAGAGAGAGAGACCGAAGGAAGATGGAAACTGATTTGTTATGTCAGTCCATTAATATTAATCCCTTAATTTAAGGACTCAATATTAATCCCTTAATTTAAGGACTCTTTAATTGTATTAGTATTGTAAATATATATGATGAAGTGTCATATTTTTATAATTATTTTATAAATGTATGATTTTTGTAATTATTTTTAAAAATGTATTGTAATATGTAATTGTTCCTTTATTTAACACTAGTATTTGTGGCATTATGTGTAAGACCCCAACTTTTTAATGAATAAAATCAAATTTCTTTTATTTTTTATTGTGAATAATAAGGTATTAATTTGATATAATACTTTGGTTATGAGTGAAATGTGCAAATTTTGCAAAATAAACAAGTGGTTATAAAATATTAAATTATCGGGGAATATTCGTTTGGTCGTGAAATATTCTTTCTGTCGGGGAATATTCGTACGACGGCGCAGCCATTTGTGGGCCCCATAACGGATAACGGTCGGATGAAGAAAACGACAAAATTGAATAACGGCGTAGTTATTACCGTTAAGACTGTTGGAATACCCGGTGGTTAAAATATAGTAATACGCGTGGTTTCACAGTAGCACACGGTATTTCACAGTATTGTTGAATTATTGATTCTTACGTAAGAAGACACTACTCAATAATTGTTACAGTAGTTACTGTTCAATATTTTATTTTATTGATTCAATAATTGCTGCGTTGATATTTTATATTATTGTTGCTCAATAATTGTCACTGCACATCATCTCCATTATCAGATCAATAATTCATATTATTTGGAATAATATTATTAGATAACATTATTGGCAATGTCTAGAAAGTTCTGTCAAGGAGAGGTTTGGTCACCTAATTGCACGCCAGTAAGGAGAAATCCTTACCGGAAAGCCCCCTCTTTCCTGGGAACAGCCTGGTTGTCATAAATGTGATTCTATAATATTATTTGTGAATAATTAATTATTGATTCATATGATAAGGAATTATTTATTTTTATATGGATATAAATGATGAATTTATTTATGTGATTATTAATGAAGGAATTAATGTTGAGATGTTTTATCAGTATTTTATCGGATTGAAAGTATTTAAAAATTATCCGTTTGTGAATTTTGGGTATTTTTCTGTTTGAAATTTGGAAAAACTCAAAGCTACAAAGTTGTAGAGAATTCGATTTCGTGTGGAATGGACATAAAATTCGTATTTTTCTGATAAACGCACTATTTTCTATGAATTATTAAAGTTTCTGATTATTGTTTAAATGATAAAACATTTTGGAAAATTCTAGAATTGGTTAGTGAGAAATGTGCTCAATTGAATTTCAAATGTGGTGGGTGGCAATAATAATAGGTAAAGTCATCATGTAGCAGATTAGTCTTCTATGGCGTTCTAAGTATTTTCCTATAAATAGGGTGCTTAGTTAGAATTGAAAATCACACCATAATTCATAAGTTTTCTCTCTTTCTCTCTCTATATTATCGAGCGTATTCTTGTGAGTATTTTGATACTTTGAGTGTTGCTATACGGTGCAAGTTCCTTCAGCACTATATCCAGTATTCCAGCCAAAAGTATTATCTTTTTGAGGTAAGGGATGTTATTTTCTTCTTAAAATGATATTTTTTCAATATCATTATGCCGAAATATTGGTTGGAACTTTTTATCAAAATTGGAACTTTTCCTCGCAACATGAAGGTGGCAAAGGAAACCTTTTGCTCCTCGGAACATCCCGACGTGAAAAGTTCCAAATTTGATAAAAAGTTCCAACCAATATTTCGGCATAATGATATTGAAGAAATAATATCACTTACGAAAAAATAATATCCCTTACCTCAAAAAAATAATACTTCTGGCTGGAATACTGGATATAGTGCTGAAGAAACTTGCACCGTATAACAATACTCAAAATATCAAAATACTCACAAGAATATGCTCGATAATATAGAGAGAGAAAGAGAGAAAACTTATGAATTCTGGTGTGATTTTCAATTCTAACTAAGAACCCTATTTATAGGAAAATGCTTAGAACGTTATAGAAGACTAACCTGCTACCTGATGGCTTTACCTGTTACTATTGTCATCCAACACATTTGAAATTCAATTGATCACATTTCTCACCAACAAATTCTAGAATTTTCCAAAATATTTTATCATTTAAACAATAATAAAAAACTTTAATAATTCATAGAAAATAGCCCGTTTATCAGAAAAATACGAATTTTATGTCCATTCCACACGAAATCGAATTCTCTACAACTTTGTAGCTTTGAGTTTTTCCAAATTCCAAACAGAAAAAATACCCGAAATCCACAAACGGATGATTTTTAAATACTTCCAATCCGACAAAATACTGATAAAACATCTCAGCATTAATTCCTTCATTAATAACCACATAAATAAATCCATCATTTATATCCACATAAAATAAATAATTCCTTATCATATGAATCAATAATTAATTATTCACAAATAATATTACAGAATCACATTTATGACAACCAGGCTGTTCCCAGGAAAGAGGGGGCTTTCCGGTAAGAATTTGTCCTTACTGGCATGCAATTAGGTGACCAAACCTCTCCTTGACAGAACTTTCTAGACATTGCCAATAATGTTATCTAATAATATTATTCAAATAATATGAATTATTGATCTGATAATGGAGATGATGTGCAGTGACAATTATTGAGCAACAATAATATAAAATATCAACGCAGCAATTATTGAATCAATAAAATAAAATATTGAACAGTAATTACTGTGACAATTATTGAGTAGTGTCTTCTTACGTAAGGATCAATAATTCAACAATACTGTGCAATACCGTGTGCTACTGTGCAACCACTCGTATTACTGTATTTTAACCACTGGGTATTCCAACAGTCTTAACGGTAACAACTTTAACGACCCCAAAAAATTCATACAATATAATTCTCAACTTCGGTCGTTAATAACACATCTACCTTCTGATTTTACATCATTATTCAATGTTAAACTTTATAAAATACGGAATAAATTTTTTTCTTTCTTTCCATTCATTCATTCCCTGAATCGCAACCTTTACAATTCTTCTTTATACTAGAATCATATTTATTATATGATTTGTATAATATTCTGTGTAACGTATTAAAAGCTTAAGTCTCAATATTTCATATTTTTTTTATCGATGATTCATTTATTTTAGAATTATATCTATTCTCAATTCAGAATAAATATTCTTTATCCATTCAACATTTCAAACTATACATAACTGCCAATTACATTTGACAAAACTATCAATCATAGATTTAAACCATTTCTAATTCAAAGAAATGTATTCATTTTGCACATCGTTCAATCTTCATTATCCGTATAGCAAGTAATATTGTCTAACATCATTAACATGCAAAAAGTTTGTGTTTGCAAGATTGAGCTCGACAACCCAACAAATTTAACAGTCTATCATGTTTCACATAGCACATAATTTCATATGCACTACATTTCCTTTACTATGCATATCCTACATGCATCAATAATTCCTTACAAATCATAATTCATGCATTATACATTTCTAATTTATCGAGTTACATCATACAACATGTGCTATCACATATCACATATAAATTGAGTTCCATAACCCAATTAACTTAGTCATATTTTGACTTTAACAATTCATAAAATATGGTATGTAACTCACCACATAATCACATTTAATCCACAAACATAATAGAACTGAAAAACTTGCCTTGATTGGAGATTACCACAAAAGTTAAATTAGAGTTTCTCCACAATTCCTACAGAATTATATTTACATGTACACACGTATTAGATAATTGAATATGTTACAAAACATGCATATATATTCATCAATAATAATTATTAGTTTTATACAAACTAATATTATTTATTCTTACTCAACGAATATTAGTTTATTTAGAAACTTAATTTGTTTTAGCCTTTTTACACCAAATAAAGGTTCCTCGTATTTTAGTTTATTAGTTTTATCATCCTAAACTTTTGTGTAGGCTAGAGGTGGTGCAGCCACGTAATAAAATACAATACCAATTGTAGCAATTACTCAAACTTGTTTATTGTCGCAGCGTTCCTAGTCTTGCTCACCCCATGCTCTGCCATTTTATATTTCCCATGACATTAATCCTTTATACGTCAAGTTTTGGATATAATATGGGTGGTATACCCAACTATTTAAGTAAAATATTAGCTAAACATTTTGGGTACTTTAAACACATCAATTGAGAACTTCAAAGGAGTCTCAGTCAACTGTTACAGAGCGTTGCTGCTGGGCAGCAGCCATCTTCGCGATGAAGCCACTTTGCGATTTTGTTGTTTTTAATTCGTAAGTTAGTTTGCCCCAAAATTTGGATATGCTATAAACATCATAAGAGAATATATTTAGAA
This sequence comes from Panax japonicus, assembly GCA_020205505.1. Lineage (NCBI taxonomy): Eukaryota > Viridiplantae > Streptophyta > Magnoliopsida > Apiales > Araliaceae > Panax > Panax japonicus. Next base: position 73,240,230 of record CM035101.1, read on the forward strand.
AATATATGCCACCCATTTTAGACATTATAGGCATCCCAAAACAGAACTTAAAAATGCCCAATCATAATAGTTTTTATTTTTTTTTCTCAGCTTTACCGTATCTCGCTAAAACAGTCATAACTAATTCGTTTTAAAACATTTTTGAGAGATTATTGCGCCCATGAGAATCTAACTTCTGGGGCTACAACTTTCGTTCATGGACCATCTTCAAATTTCAAGCACAAAATTCTTGAAAATCCGTGCAAGGGGACTGCTACGAATTTGTTGGACAGATTTGACGCAACTACTTTGAAATGTCATAACTCCTTGCTCTGAAGTCAGAATTAGTCCATTCTAGAGTCTATCGAAATCTTATTCAGTGTACTATAATAACCCAAAAGTCCACAATTTTTTGGAAACTGTAGCTAGCCCCGAATTTATCCTTACAGTCAGCAGTTCACAATTTTTTTCGGTTTCTAACATGTTTATTTCACGACCTTATTACTTCTAGCTCGTATACCAAATTAGAACAAATTTTAAATATGTTTTATATAGTATATGAGACTATATTTAAAAGTTATAAACTTCTGATTTCAAAATCTTTACGCTGCTCAAAACTGTGGTCAATAATAGCTTAACACATTTATTTCTAACTTTTTGTTTTGGTTTAAAACGGCTTTTCGCTTTCATTTAATTTGCCCAAACTCTTTATTTATCTTCATATAGGATAAATATACCTTACTTTATCCTTGGATTTACTTAATACTTTGTTTTTAACAAAAAAAACTCACATAGGACTTTTATCGAACAAGTGGTGTGCGCTGTTTTGGAACACTCATTTCATAGCTATTTATTTGTGCTATCATCCCATTTTAGCTTTCTTATATCACCACACAACCAAGCCTATCCCCTTGTTTCTAATTCAAGCCATAACAGTTTAATATGCAAACAATTAAGCATAGCCGAGTCATTAACAAACTAACTAGTTTTCTCTTCTTCTTTTTTAATTCAATCTGTTTGAAATCCCATTCTTTTGATCATGAAATATTTCAAGTCTTTGTTAATTAGTACAGCTACAATTAACTAATATCATTACAATGAACCATTCATAACTAAAATCAGTTTATAGTGTTAACTGTAATCATTCTATTACCAAATAAACCACCTTGTTTGAACTTTACTTTCATATCAATTATAAAGATAGATTGTCATATCAAATAAACCACCTTGTTTGAACTTTACTTTCATATCAATTATTACCAAATACCTTCTATTAGCTTCACTTATGATCTCTTGCTATCTCCCAAACTGAAACCTCACTGCTCCAACGAGTTTTGAAAGCTCAAATTCTTACTTCTCTCCCCTTGTGTTAGCCGAATAAGTGCACTAGACAATGAGATGGAAAAGGGCGACTATAGCAGGGCAAGAGGAGTCGAGAGAAACTGAATAAGGAATAGGGAGCTTTGGCTTTTATTAAGTAACTCATCTGTAATAACCCGATATTTTCTATATAATTAAATCAAAAATTTTGCGTATAATTTTTTTTATTATTATTATAATTTATTTATTTTAATAGTCAGAATGTGTGCAAGGTATTATGTATGTATTTATGTGATGAATATAAAATATATTTATTACATGAATGATTACAAATAATTTTATTTTAGAATTATTGATCTCTATAAATTATATTCTTATAATAATTAATTTTAGAGTAAACATATTTTTATTAATTATTTTCCATGAAAATATGTTTATATACTATTTAAATAATATATGAAATGAATACAGAATTATTATAATAATTATTTTATTATATGAAATTACTTTAGAATAATTAAGTTAATTATTTTAACTTAATTATTAATGTTGTATATGGCAAATAAATCAGATATGGAATCCAAACCCTAATTCTGGGTTTTGATCAAGGAATGAGAATAATAATATTATATTATTATTTGTCAGTATTATAATTATGTATGCTATGTGTGTAAGGTTATTGAGTGGAACAGTTATAGTAGGACAGTACAAAATTCCTAGCATTACTGATAAACTATAGTATAAAGTCAAATATGACTATAATGGTTGTTAAGTTATGTGTTATGTAATTAATAATTATTATTATGATTAATGTTAATTAGGTAAACCCTAATTAGTATCTAAAAACCCTAATTATTGGAATAAAATCCTAATTGCTAAATTACAAACCCTAGTTATTAATTTAGCAAGCTTAATAGTAATTAGTAGATTATAAAGCCTATTTATAAGTCCTAAGTGATTAGAAAACTTAATTTCATTAAGAAACCCTAATCAACATTTTAGAAAACTAAGATTTCCTATTTTACCCTTAACACACAATTCTAGATTTAGAGCTTATGAAACCCTAGGGTCAAACCATAAGGGTTAAAACCTAAAAGGTGTGAGAAGTTCCCAAAGTACCATGCACTTTATAAGTCAAATGACCAAATTGCCCTTCTAGCATTATTTAAATAGATAACTTGTATAGGTTGCAATAACTTTAGTTAGTAAACCAACTCAACATAGCCATGTGGTCTAGTAATAACCTTTAATCAATAAGCATGATCAGCCCTAACCATTTCATAAAGTTATATATAGATTGAGAGAGAGGAAAGTTCATAACTTTGTCCTAATTTCTCACACATACACCACCAAGCTTCTTTCTCTCTAAACCCACGAAAATAGTTAGCATTTCAGTTCCTTAGTGAGTCCCCAGAACATCAAGATCAGATTAGGAGCAGAAGATCAAAATTTGGTTCATAAAGGTATAAGACCCAACATAGAAAATTTGATCTTTATGTTATGTTGGATTAGATGTTAGAATGTTTAGATATGTTGTATGATGTGTAAATTAATGTTCTGGGTTGGTATCTTATGAGTCCATAACATCAAAGTGCTTGAAATCAAAGATTTTCAAAATCTGGGAAAAAGTTTTTTTTTGTGATTTGACATCCAATGTCAGAGGCTATAGATTGTTGTGTGTTTAGTATTTTTATTGTTTAAAAGTGTCAATCTATATCCTGTCATGTTGTCTTTAATATGTAAAAGGAATTAAATTTAGATCTATTACAGATTTGAAGTTATAATCAGTCAAAGGTCGTTGACTGACCATGACCGAGGATAATCTGGGCAGCCCAGAAAGTTTAAAATCGCGTCTGACAGTATTTTAATGGCCTGATCTGACATCCCTGATGATTATTTGTTGATGTTTTGGTAGTCAAGTTGTAGTTGGTAATGTGGACTGTAGATTCATGTCTTAAAACCCCACAAACAATGAACATATCGAACGTAGCAAGTGGTCAAAATAGACCACTTGCATTGTTTTTGCATTTCTGGGAATTTCCAGAAAAATGATGAACACGGTTTCTGACACCGTCTGGCCGAGCTGTAGATAGTGATTTAAATGTTTTTGAAGTGTAATCTTGATATGTTGTTATACCTTGTCATGAATACTACATTTATGAATCATAGAACCACCAAAACAACAACTAGAACCTAGATAAATATGTACTGGAAAGTGACCAGTTGATGTTCTGGATTTCTGAAGAAACCCAGGAAATGTCTGACAGATTATTTAGCGAGCCCAGATCGTTTTGATATGTGTGTTATAGCTGAGATGATGAATGATAATTGTAGTATTACAGTTTTTCTACATAATCAAAGTTCAAGTTAGTTCAGAATTTATATTGAAAATTACACGCGGTCAAAGGAGGCAACTCGAACACTGACCTGTCAGTGTTCTTGGGCTCAAGAACACCTAAGGCGACGCTTTTCTGTCGCCATAGACTTTAGCGACAGACTTAATTAATTTTAATTTCTGTTTTTTTGAAAAATAATTAAAAATAAGAAATAAATTATAAAAATTACCAAGAATAATTTTAAAATTTATTTTAAATTATGAAAAATAACTTTTAATTATTTTTGATATTTTTTATTAATATTTATAATTATTTGAATATTAATGATATTTAATTTATTTAGTTAGTGTATTAAATAAATTAGAAAAAAATAATTTTAATTATTTTAAATGAGAATAAAGTGTTAGAAAATATTTTGACTTATAAAATATATTTTTCTATATTTTTGGAGAATTCTCATTAATAAATTAATATTAATGATATTAGTTTTATTTAATAATTATATTAAATAAATAGTTTAAAAATGATTTTATTTATTTAAAAATCATTTAAAAGAATATAAATGAATTAAAGATATTTTTAGTTATAATTAATGACTTTTAATATTTGGATAAATAGTTCATTAATATTTTAATATTAATGGTAATTATTTAATAATAATTTTAATTGTTTTAAAAATTATTTAAGGGTAATATAAGTACTTTAAAAATATTCTGAGTTATTATAAATAACTTTAATATTTTTGGCAATGATTTTATTAATAGTTTAATATTAATTAAATATTAATAATAATAGAATTGTGCACTATTTAAATCATTTAATAATGATTTCAGTGTTTGAAAATTCGTGATAAATTATAATAAATGTTTAAAAATTATTATAAGTCAGTTAAAAATAATTTGACTGATACTTGTAGATATTGATATACGAGATAGAGTCTTAGACTCGATAATTACCCGATAAATCCATCGGTAGACCGATATGTTTCAGAAATTGATCTGAACTTAGATATTTTGACTGTATAAATGTTTGTTTATGATTCTATGACTGTTGAATATGTATGATAATATGATTAAGTTATGTGCGGACTGTAATAGACAGTGCTATGTGTTATGATATGTTATTCTAATCAGTAAAATGCTCTTATTACTGATAGGTTGCTATATAAAAAATAAAACTAAGTTGCGTATTTTAAGCAGCAGACCAGTCAAGTATCCTACCTTTGCATTTTCTTTATACAATGGACAAGCGTGAGAATGTTTCAGAATTATACTATTACTGTACAGATTGTTAAACCTATATTATATACGCCCATTGATTATCAAAATGTTAGTATATGGTAATTCAGATATTTATTCTGTTCGTTAATTTCTATAAATGATTATACAAGTGTCCCCACTTGGATAATCATTGTATTTAATCACATGTTGATACACCTTTGATATACATATATGTTGAATTATAGATTATTGTTGGATAAGATAAAACCTTTTGTTTAGAACCCTGACAAGTATGAACATCCCGAACATGGGAAAATTTTTATGCGCTACGGCGGACAAAGGATGAACGATAATATCGTTCTAGCAATGTAGTATTGATCAATACATGGTCCATGGACTGTACACCCTCAGGCCCGTAAGTTATGACGGTTTGCAGATGAATTTCTGTTTAACCTATTCGAAAACAGAAAATAATGTTCATAATCTGTCGACTACCCTATATATATAGTCAATACGTAGTTTTAAAAATTTGAACGAGGGTTGTTATGTTATTATTATTGGTACAGATTACTTCACAACTATTGACTTGTTGTAGAAGGGTATTATAAAGAAAACATTTAAATTCTTTCAGCTTATATATATATATATAATACTTATTGGGCACTCAAATGCTCATCCTTGGTTAATTTAAATGTTTTCAGCTAAGCATGACCAACTAGAAAGTCAAGCCAAGAACACGTAAAAAGGAAAGCAAACAGAATATGTTATTGGTATCATTTGTAATAGATAGATTGTATTAAGTTAATAATATGTATTATATATCATGTAAAGAATGTAGTAAAGGTTGCGTACTTGGGATTAGACTCTGATAAATGTAAGTTAAGTTTAAAATTTATATCATTATTATTATTATTGGTAATATTTTCACTCATAAAAATGGTATCGTAAAGCACTGAATTCGGGTTTCAAATACGTGGATTTGAGGGCGTTACAATTCCTTGCCAATTTCTTCTTCTCTCCAAACCTCCTTTGTATTTCTATATTGTCTAGCCTTAGGGAAAAATAAGAACCGTAAAAATAAACTGACTCTCACTCCCCCACTAACGTCAGGTACAAAATCAAAAAGTTTGCATCAGTTGAAAAAATCAAAGGCCACAAGGTCTTGTTTGGCTAACACATAACTCCCAACTAGATTATTTTAATAACCTTATATTATATAGATTCATGTCACACCTTTAGTTGATTAATTTAAATAACTTTAGTTTAGTTAATTTATATAACTTATAATAATAATAATAAAAATCTTATTATCATTATACTTATAATTAATAAATAATTATATATCTAATTTAATTAATAAATTAGAAACGTCACTTTATTTAATTTATTTATTTCCAAATAAATTAAACAATTTATTTAATTTAATTATTTTCTTAAATATTGAGCAATTGATTTAATTTAATTATTTCCTTAAATTAAATCCTTCAGATAAAATTATCATTACTCAATTTAATTTACATTAATCAATTTAGTTACTAAATTAATTCTCCACAATTTATCAATTATTTATTTCCTCAATAAATAAATTAATTAAAATATTTATTTAATTCAATAAATATTTAAAATTAATTACTAAATTCATTTAATTCCTTCAATAGTTAACTTAACTATTAAACCTCACTTTTCCAATATATGAATATATTTTTCTTCACACCAGATAATATATTTCAACATCTATAGCACGTATATATACATACTCAAACTCAAAACATCTCATAATAAGAATTTTAGTTATTAAATTCCTATTTTAATAATTTATAAAAATTCAGGTTGTCACATCTTTTCCTCCTTATAAGGATTCCGTCCTCGGAATCACCGAAACACTACCTTACTCAGGTTTTCATCAAATCTCTTCGTTGAATAACTTCAACACATTACCTTAATATAGGTTTTATATTTTCTACTCCCACCATTCTTGATAATAAATTTTTGTAAGTTTTATTTCATAACATTTACTTAGACTCAATTATATTTGAGTATTACATATTCTTTGACCCGTTCATTATCTTTCCCTAAGGATCATTATCATATACTATATTCTCAAACTCTCGGGACATTACAACAACTACGCCGTTATTCAATTTTGTCATTTTCTTCATCTAACCGTTATTCGTTATGGGGCCCACAAATGGCTGCGCCGTCGTACGAATATTCCCCGACAGAAAGAATATTCCACGACCAAACGAATATTCCCCGACAATTGAATATTTTATAACCACTTGCTTATTTTGCAAAATTTTCACATTTCACCCATTACCAAAGTATTATATCAAATTAATACCTTATTATTCATAATAATAAATAGAGAAAATTTGATTTTATTCATTAAAAAGTTGGGGTCTTACATTTACCGTCGCCAGAAACTGACGCCGAATCCACAACATTTATCGTCGCCGGCGAGGAACCAGAAATCTCCTCTTCAAAACTCTTCATAAACGAGTCGAGATCCTGACTAGCAGTACAAATGTCAGAAGCATCTAAGATCTCTTTGAGTCTCTTCACCTCAGACGACCGTCGACTCCAGCAACATAATTACCATCACCAGCCCAAGGCTCCTCTGAATATTGCACTGAAAGATCTATAATTTATTCCGAGATTGAACATAATACCGTTCCAAATGAGTACCTGAACATTGTGTTCTTTCCAAAATGAAGGATCTTCACGGAACTCGAAACTCTGGTCGTCTCCTCTCTCGGCGATGCTCCGAACTGCAGACGACTGGATTAGGTTCTCTTTCCAAGCTGATTTGAAGATATCGGGAGTGCTCCGAACAGGCGGAACTGGATCGAAACTGCGGTCTTGGAACCCAAATCGGCTCTTGATTCCGCTCGCAGCTTCCGAAATGAACGGCATGGTGGTTCAAATTCAGGGGAAATAGAGTTCAGAAGGTAAAAATTATAGAGTTTTTAGGGTTTTCATAAAGATAATAAAAAAAGGATATAGGAATCTGTGTCTGCGAGAATTCTGTAAAAGGTTTTTGTTCTGGATGAAGAATTATGTAAAAGGTTTTTAGTTTTTAGATTAATGTTTGTTTTATGTTAATGTATTATGTTAATTTTAATTAGGGATTTTAAATTAGGTTTTGACGATTTTGTCCTTTATTTAAATAGATTTGTTTATGTAATGAATAAAAAATAGTTTTTTTTGCCACATAAGCTGCTTAAGACTCCACACAATTAGCCACGTCAGCAATTTCTGACGTGGCATGTTCAATTTGTTGTAATTGAGAAAAAATTGATAGTTTAATCATGTAATTGACTAAATTGAAAGGTGGATTACCGAAGTTGAATATGGCCTATAATTTAAAGTACTAATTCATATTTAAGCCTTTTATGTGCGGTGTCCATCAGCCATGAGAAAAATATACATGAATATTCATAAACATTATGGTTTTTTATTATTTTTTTAAAATTTCTGTACGGACTTAATAATTGGAAGAAATCTTCTTCTTCTTTTTTGTTGGGAAACATTCTGATCCCTTTTCTCAAATAAAAATATATACTAATTAATAGCATGCCAAAGTTTTTTTTGTTTGGATTGAAGAACAGTCCACCTTCTTCTTCAATCCTTGCATGAACTATTATTAGCCAAAATTGTTGATCAACCAATAGGAAATCGACAACAAATTAAAAATCAAATAAATTATTGTAATAATATGGGAAACTTTAAGGGTTAAATCATTATAATCAAGTTTTATTTAGGTTTTAATAATCTTAATTAAGACAGGTAGGCTCAATTGGTTGTGCTTTAATGAACCTTAAAAGCTTGTTATGAAAATGAAAAAGGTCACTAAGAATCTAACACTTATGACTTAGTAGGATGGTTGGCTTAAAATTAAAAGGTTACAATATATTGATTTTTTATAGCCCAACACTTAATATTGTTGGAATTGTTATATGATCCAAAGGACCCATATGGATTTAGGTGATGTATATGGTACTCATTCGGTCCGATTTGGAACATGTGTGAGACAGAAATTACCTTTTTTATATATTTTTTGTTTATTAAATTAATTTAATTATAAGTTTCTCTTTTAGATTATTGTCTCTCTCTATATATATACATATATATATATATATGTCATTAATGTTTTTATGACTTTTCTTTTACTTTATTATGAAATTCATACATGCATGTATATATAAATATCAAATTATAATTATATTCATTGAATTTAAATATATATTATTATAATTATGTAATTTGTATTTGAGAATTATAAGTTGATGTTCAAATTACCCTTGAAATGACCAACAAAATTAATTTGGATAAAATCATCAAAAATGTTTATTTTAGTAATAGATAATAGATTTATAAATAGTTAATTTAGTATAAAAAAAATTTAAATGATATAATTACACTAAAAATTATGTAGAAGCTCAAAAAATAAATTAAATAATCATTAACTGCCTCTATTTTTGGATTTATAACTTTAAAATAGTGATGAAGTATGAGTCTTTGAATAAGGTAAAATTAAGCAAAAATATAGTTTTACTAGCTGGGTCCCGTGCCTCCGGCACTGTATGGACAATATGATTTATCTCAAACTTTGAACGACCAAAATAATTTATTGAGTGAGCGGGAAATTTAAAGTCATTTGTATTTTATTAAATTATTATTAGATTATTAGATAGATAGATGTATTTTATTAGATAGATGTATGAACGGTGAGATTTATCTCAAACTTTGAACGGCCCAGATGATTTATTGAGTGAGCGGAAAATTAAATCATTTGTATTTTATTAGATAGATTAGACCTGACAATTTAGGTTGAAACTCATATAGTTAATCAAAATCTCTTATTTTATTGGGTTGATTAACTACTTTTTATGTTACAGGTTGGTTTGAGCTTAGACTCATATTATAAATTAAAAATATGGGTCGAAACCAGTTTAACTAATTTTGAACTATATTAATCAACAATAAAAAAGAGCAGAGTGAGATGGGTGAATTTTAGAGAGAGATAATAAAATATTTTATATTATCAAAAATAACCTTATAAAATAAATAATATGATAATTTTTTCCCTAATTAAATCAATAATAAAGGATGGGGAATGAATATAGTGAATTAACGACACTTTTACCGTTAAACTGTTGAAATATTCGGTGATAAAAGTACAGTAATACGTGTTGTTCCACAGTGGTACGCGGTATTGCACAGTAGCATATGATATTTCACAGTATCTCTAATTATTGATGCGTAAATAAGAAGTCACTCAGTTTCATTCATAGTAGTTGTTGTATAGTATCTTATATTATTGATTCAATTATTGTCACAGTATCATCTGCACAATATTTTATATTATTAAATCAATAATTGAGAAGACACAATTATTCATATTATTATTTGCATTATTGACAATGTCTCGAAAGTTCTGTCAAGGAAATAGGTTAGGTTATATAATTGTGCACCAATAAGAAAAAATTCTTATCGAAAATTCCCCTCTTTCCTGGGAATGATCTGGTTGTCAATATTGTGAGTCATAATATTCATGATGAATAATTATTGAAAGATTAAAAATGTGTTGATCGAAGATAAGTGATTTATGATAGATATTTATTCAATTTTTGATATAAATAGAGGGGGGTTTCATAAAGTATTTTTTGTAAGTTTGGCTTATTACATGGACCCCCACTTACTCATTTTTCAAAACTGTCGGTAGAAAGTTATCTCAGTTTTGTTTTATTATTATTATAATAGTAATAAAACAGAAAACTTTTTATATAAAACAAAAACTTTTTATAATGTATATAAAATTACTTGTTTTATTAGAATATATTATAATATATATAAAGTTTTTGTTTTATTATAATATTTTATTACACAGTGATGAATAGCAAAAATCAAATTTTCGCCCGTGAATTCGTTCAAAATTCGACTATTTATTCGTGATTAAATAGTGCCATGTCATTCTCATATAAATAGGTTGTTTAGTTAAGAAAAATAAAAATCATACCAGAATCAGATAATTCTTCTTCTATAATATTGTTAGTAGTTCTTTCTAGTATAAGAATATTTTGAGTGTAGTTAGTAGTGCAATATTCTTCTCAAAAATATCACCGCTATATCAGTCAGATTTAGTCTTCTACTAAGGTCAGGGGCGAATCCAGCCACAAAGTTCAATGGGGTAAAATCGTCCGTATGTGGATTTCGGTCAACTTCTGTTTGGAATTTAAAAAAACTTAAACTTACAAAGTTGTAGAGAATTAAATTTCCTATGGAAAGACATAAGATTCGAATTTTTCTGATAAAAGGGCTATTTATTATGAATTATTGAATTTCCGGAATAATTAATTTTTAAGTTTTAAATATTTTTATTTAGAAAAATGTTTTTGTCATTATTGTGGGCCCCACTGGTGGCTGAATTCAGATTGTCAGAGGTGGGCGTGAATTTGTTTTATAAATATATTATTTTATTAAATTATCTGCTTTGGTGTTCTAAGCATTTTTCTATAAATAGGGTGCTTAGGTTAGAATTGAAAATCACATCAGAAACTAAAATCTTTTCTCTCTATATTTTTGAGTGTATTCTCATGAGTATTTTGATACTTTGAGTATTGCTATATGGTTCAAGTTTCTTTCAGCGTTATATCCAATATTCAGCTAGAAGTACTATTCTTTTAAGGTAAAATATGTTATTTTTGTTTAATATTCGCTTGAAATAATATTTTCTTCCATACTCTGTAGTATGTAAGTAATATTATGTCATTTCAGATTTCGAATTCTATACTCGTTTTGTTAAAGTTTTGGATTCTATACTCCATGAAATTAGTAGAATATCCTTGATATTTGCGCTTCATCCTGTATCTTTTCATGAAAATATTATTCTGAGCATTCTTGATAAGTTATAATTTTTTTATGTCGAAGTTACTATTCACGGAGTTACTATTCCCAAAGTTGTTATTCACGGGTACTATTCACTCGGTTATTATTCATCCGGGGTACTATTCATGATAAAAATTGATTTCTTTTCGGTCCAAATCATTTTTGATATAATATTATTCTTGAATTTTACTCCACAAAGTAGTATCATGTTACAATTTGGACATTATTGATTTCTGGATAAATTAAATTATAAATCTTTAAAAATTTATCCTTGAACTTGTTTTATTGAATTATTATCATCCTCATGTTTATATTATGTTGAAAGTCATCTGTGGCCTGTAGTGCATAGATGGACTTGGTATGATTATGACCAGGGATTATTCGTTATAATAATGACCGTAATGTTACAAATGATGTGGTAAAAGTCCTCATTGGCCTGTAGTGCATTGATGGATAGTTGTTGGCATGATCATGACCATTGATAAATACACAAATATCCTTGGCATGTAGTGCATGGATAATTTGTGGTCGTGATACTAAAGAATAGCATTGGCCGTAGTGCAGGGGTGATTCGATGATGTGGATTATTTATTAAGCTGAGTCTCAGCGATAAAAGTGATGAAAAACCTTTTTAAATCATAGAAGATAGTAGATTTTATTCTCTACTTGACTCTTCTAATGAATTTCGTGTTCCGCTGCAGTTAAACTTGACGTTTGTTATATTTTATCAGTTTAACACTGTTGAAGGCTAACGCTAAATTATTTTGCATTATCTTAGTCATAATATTTCTTACTGGGCTAGTTCAGCTCACCCTTTCTTTCACTGTTCTTTTCAGGAAATGAGAACGTAGCTGGGACTAGTCGGAGAACGGAGTAACTGTCCAGATGATAGCATTAGTAGTCCTCACTATTCTGTTAAATAGTGTGACAATAAATATAATGAGGACTCCATTGAGTGTGGATATTGTCTAGATGACAATATTCGTATTAAAACTCTCAGTTATGTCTTCTCGTGTTCTACACGACAGTTGTGTTATTAAGTTGTATTTGATTTTTGTACCATGTATTTGGCGACTCAAAATGGGTGATGTATACCTATTTTGGGGGCGTCACAATTATATATTTAAATTATTTATATTTCAAGTCAAGTTAAAATTAAATTTTTAGGTCCAGCAGTTGCGAATCAAAAATGCTTTACTCATTTTACTGTTTTACTATTATTGGGGAGGAATTTAATTTAATGTAAAAGTTGAAAGACTTCTGTCATATTGTTAGTTGAATCCCAGTCGGAAGTGGTTAGTATGAAGTTTATTTTGGGGTAAGTTGATCAATTGACCAATAGAATAGTGACACGCAGGCAAGGTTGTATGTGTGTCAGTATTTTATTGGCCAATTGACCAACTTACCAAAAAAATAACTCCATGCTAACCGGATCCATCCCAGTCAGTTAATGTTCTCCTCGTTTTGGGTACATTTAACAAAATATCGGTTATAAAATTTTTACAAGTTTCTATGCACATATACATAATACATGGTAAATGAAATTTATTTTCATATTGCTAGCTTATTCGTCCTACTTCCGTATATAATTTAGACTAAAATTCAATTTAGACCCTAGACTTTTTAAAAAAATTGATTTGCACCTTAAATTATTTTATTAATTAAATACATCTTAAACTTAATTTTAGATAATTAAATGCACTTTTCACTCATTTTTCGTTCAAATTTTCACCGAAAAACTTAATAAGATGATATTTAGGTAAAATATCACCGTTCTCGCCCGTTAAAATAGATCTGCATATTATATAAAGCCCTAAAAATCGATTTGTCCCCAAATTGAAGAGTTGTAATCGAAAGGAAAATCCACAATGCAAGGAGAAGATTCTTTGGTTGCGTTGATCGGATGATATTCTTTTAAAATTTTGTCTTTAATGGTAAGTATGTTTTACAATTAACACTGTATATTGTTTTGTAAGAAAAAATAAGTGTTAGAAGTGGAAGATATCTGCTCTTTACTCTACGATTGGTTGGAGGAAAAATAGTTGAAAAACACTATAAAACATTGGGGGACTAAAATCATGTGTGCTTCTATATACGTTATTATATTAACAGTTTAAGAGTTAGTGCTGTAATATCGAGATTCACATCGTAAAATATGAGATACTTAAATGTGTGTATATATATGTATATGTTAGAAATTTAAGTGAAAGGGTTTGTAACATTTCAATCTTTCATAATAATATGTGAGATACTTAAATGTGTATAAAAGGATTCAAACTGATATCACTAATATTTTTAGTCATAACATTTTAGGTGACTTTGTGGTGAACTAAAAATAAATAATAATTCTTATTAGGTAACTGATATTTCCAAATATATTTTTTATAGTGTCCCCCTTCTTAATATTCTATGATTTAATTTAGATTCAAAATTTGATCCGAGTTGTTCCAACTTCCAAGTAGTTCATAGAATCATAAATGAATTAGTCTACTATCACATACAACTACTCACATACGGATCCGGTTAGTATGAAGTTTATTTTTTGGTAAATTGGTCAATTGACCAATAAAATGCTGACACACATAGAGCTTCGTCCGCGTGTCATGATTTTATTGGCCAATTGACCAACTTACCCAAAAATAAACTTCATGATAACCACTTCCCTCACATACATATTTTGATGGCCCACATGACTTGCTCTACACGTGGCCCATCAAAATATGTATTTGAGTGTGGGAGTGGTTAGCATGAAGTAAAATTCAATTTCAACGACCAGATTTTATGCGACGACTATCAGCGACCGGGGTCGGTCACTGATAAAAGATATGCGACCACACGCAGTCGCTGATATCCCCTTTTCTCGTAGTGCATGCATCCGGAGAGATCACCCTCCCGTCTGTGTGTCAGCACTGTATTGGGCATGAAGTGAACTTACCATAATGTGCACTTCATAATAACCAGATCCATGTAAGTGTATTTGAGCGGTATGTGAGCGGTTGTATGTGACAGTAGATTTATTGAATCATAAATTAATACTTAACACATAGTAAGAAATCTCATTATTTCTAGTGTTAGATAATTAATGTTGATTTAAAATTTCATTATTACCTATCCTTTAGTTAATTACTCTTCTTCTTCTCTCACAATTACTCTAGTTTTTTTGTAACAAAGTAGAAAATGATTAGTTTTTTCTTATAGATATATGTAAAACGTAATTTTTTTTCTTTCTAAAACGACTTGTATAATAAAAATGAGGGTGAAACATAAATAAATAATAAAATAAAAAAGTAAAAAAGTAAATCACTTTAAATTAAAATAGACAAATTTAAATAAAATACTAAATAACATAAATAAATCTTTTGTAATCACTATTTTTGTAAGACCCCAAATAATTAATAAATAAAATTTAATCTTCTCTAATTATTATTTTGAATAGTAAGGGTTAATTTGATTAATGTGGATAGTTATGGGTAAAATACGCAAATATTTTAAAATAAGCAAGTGGTTATAAAATATTTATTGTTGTCGGGGAATATTCGTTTGGTCGTGGAATATTCGTACTGTTGGGGAATATTCGTACGACGGCGCAGCCATGTGTGGACCCCATAACGGAAAGTGATTGGATGAAGAAAATGACAAATATAAGTTGTTTAAAAATAACGGCGTAGTTATTACCGTTAATACTGTTAAAATACTCGGTGGTTAAAACACAATAGCATACTGTATTGCACCAATTATTGATTCTTACGTAAGAAGGCACTACTCAATAATGGTTATAGTAATTACTGTTCAGTATTTTATTTCATTGATTTAATAATTGTTGCGTTGATATTTTATATTGCTGTTGTTTTAATAGTTGTCATTACACAGTATTTTTCATTATCGAAGCAATAATTCATATATCTGAATAATATTATTAGATAACATTATTGGCAATGTCTAGAAAGTTCTGTTTAAGGAGAGGTTTGGTCACCTAATTGCGCGCCAATAAGGAAAAATTCTTATTGGAAAGTCCCCTCTTTCCTGGGAACTGTCTGGTTGTCAATATTGTGATTCTGTAATATTATTTGTGAGTAATTAATTATTGATTCATATGATGAGAAAAATATTAATTTTATGTGGATATAGATAGAGAAAATTTTTAATGTGACAATTGTTGAAAATTAATATTTTATCTTTTTCTGATAAAATAATTTATTTAAATATATTATTTTAATAATATATTAACGGTGATATTTTTATAATGAATGTGGAATATTTGAGTATATGAGGAAGAAGAGTATTTTTGTGGCATTAAATATTTAACACATATTTTGTGTGTTGATGGACACAATTATTGACTGAAATTTGATTATAGCTTGTAAAATCGCTCGTTTGTGGATTTCGGTCAATTTCTGTTTGAAATTTGGAAAAACTTCATTCTACAAAGTTGTAAATAATGGAATTTCCTATTGAAAATCGGGAGTTTCGAATTTTTCTGATAAAAGAGCTATTTATTATGAATTATTGAAGTTCTGAAGCTCTGAAATAATTAATTTTTGAAGTTTTAAATATTTTTTTTACAAAAAAACGTTTTTTGCATGTGTGAGGCATGTGTTCAATTGCTGAAATTTCAGATTCAAAGGTGTGCGTGAAGATTATATATATATATATATATATATATATATATTAATATTTTAATAAATTTTCTACTTTGGTGTTCTAAGCATTTTCCTATAAATAGGGTGCTTAGGTTAGAATTGAAAATCACACCAGAAACTGAAGTTTTCTCTCTATATATTATCGAGTGTATTCTTGTGAGTATTTTGAGTATACTTTGAGTATTGCTATACGGTGCAAGTTCAAGTCATAGCCTATATCCGGTGTTTCAACTAGAAGTACTGTCTTTCGAGGTAAGAGATATTATTTTTTTTAAAAATGATATTATTTCTTCTAATATCATTCTGCCGAAGTATTGATCTGAACTTTTAATCAAATTTGGAACTTTTTGTGTCGGAGTTACTATTCACGTATACGACACTATTCACGAATACGGCACTATTCATCGAAAAATGAAAATTTTCCATTTTCGTCTAAAATATCTATTGTGGATACTAGCTTTGATTGTATCCATATTTTGATCATTCTTGAATTTTACACCACTATGATTATTTTTGAGCTATTTTTGGACATGGATAAAACAAAGTACGAATCCTTAATCTTTAATCTTTGTCATTTTGTTTCACTGAATTCGTTTCTTTAAAAATATTTTTCATCATCCTCAGTCTTAAATGATGATATTATTGAATATCTTTGGCCTGTAGTGCAAAAATGAATGATTTCTGATGAATATCTTTGGCCCGTAGTGCAAAGATGAACAGGTGTTTAGATGAACATGACCAACTGATGAATATCTTTGGCCTGTAGTGCAAAGATGAATATTTGATTCCAGATATATATTGATTGATGTTACAGGGATAAAAGATAGACGATAAACTTTAAATTCATATATAGAAGATAGTAGTTTGCATTCTCTACTTAACTCTTCTCATGAATTATTATTTTCGCTGCGAGTATTGATTTAAAACTTGTTGTCTATTGTATTCTATTAGATTTTTCCCTGTTGAAGACTAACGATAATTTGTTGTATATTATCTTAGTCATAATATTCTTTACTGGGCTAGTTGAGCTCACCCTTTTCCTTTTTGTTTCATTTTTCTTCTCAGGATGCTAGAATGTAGCGAGTACGAGTCGGGGTATAGAATGATGGTTATAGAGAGAGTTGTTTAGTAGTCCTCACTATTTTTGTAAAATAATGTATCAATAAATATGATGAGAATTTATTTGGGTATAGATATTGTCTAGAAGATAATATTTGTATTCAAACTCACAATTTTACTATTGTAATAATAAAGTTGTAGTTGTTTCTGTATCATGTATTGACAATTCAGAATGAATGATATATACCTATTTTAGAATCGTCACAATTTTGATCTACTTTGATCTACATACAAACACAATAAAATCAATAGAAGATATGAGGATAAAATTAATGTAATATATTAATTTCATTTATTAGTGTATGTGATTTCTCTTAAAAGAGTCATTAAAATAATATGGAGAATTTTAATTGCTATTTTAAAAGGATAAGTCTGGGCGGACAGGAAAGCTGGACAGGAAAATTGGACCGGCCAATTTTTTTTTTTTTTTTTTTTTTTTTTTTTTATTTGTGACTCTCAAAAAATGTATAATATTTATTCCAACAGAAATTTTTACAAAATATGGTGTTTTAGGTGTAATTTGGATACATATACAAATACAGGGTTATACAGTCTGTATAACCCTGTATTTGTATATGTATCCAAATTACACCTAAAACACCATATTTTGTAAAAATTTCTGTTGGAATAAATATTATACATTTTTTGAGAGTCACAAAAAAAAAAAAAAAAAAAAAAAAAAAAAAAAATTGGCCGGTCCAATTTTCCTGTCCAGCTTTCCTGTCTGCGTAGCATTGCTCATTTTAAAATAATATGGAGTAGTATTTAAATCCATTTTAACCATTTCAATTGGTCCCAAGAAAAGTTGTTGGGAAGTGCATTGCTGAGGTCAGAAGTAAGTTTTGGAGTCCTCGCCCATATATATATATATATATATATATATATTTAATAAAATATAAATAATTTTGAATTTCTCGCTCACTCAATAAATCATCTGGGTCGTCCAAAATTTGGGATAAATCCCACCGTTCATACATCTATCTAATAAAATACATCTATCTATCTATCTAATAATCTAATAATAATTTAATAAAATACAAATGACTTTAAATTTCCCGCTCATTCAATAAATTATTTTGGTCGTTCAAAATTTGAGATAAATTATATTGTTAGTGCCGGAACCACTGAACCCAGCTAGTATATATATATTCCACAACAAAACGTAACAACTCTTCTTGTTAATCCACCATTTCCCCCTCTCTGTACCCGTCTGTCTGTTTTTTCCCTCTCTCTCTATATATATGTATATATCTATCCATATCTCTCTTTTGTATGTAAAAGAAAGAAGCAGATTGCATCTTTTTCTGGGTTCAATTAATTAATTTAGTGCAATCTCTGTATCACAAAGGGGTGGTAAGAAAGTACAGTAGTGGGCAGTTAAATTAAGTGCAGTCTCTGTATAGTTGAGTACTAACTCTTTGTTTTTATTACGGTTCATCATCACTACTCTGTTTTTCTTTTGGTAGCAGGTTTCAGTCTTTCTTGCCTTGTCCCGTCTCCTCTCACAACTTTATTGATCAAGAAAGTACATTTACTTACTACTAGGTTGAGTCTCTATAAAAGCAGTACTACTAGTTCTTTTTTTGTGAAAAAAATCAGAGTAAAAAAGATCCATTTTTTTATTAAGAAAATGAGGCCAAAGATTTATCTTTTTGGAGATTCCATTACTGAGGAATCCTTTGGTGATGGTGGCTGGGGTGCTTCTTTTGCTCACCACTTCTCTCGCACGGTACAATATATACATATACAAATACATATATATGTATATTTGGAACAATATTTATATATTGGGTTGATTGATTTTGAAATTTTGAAAATTGGGTTTTTTTGGTGATAATTATGTTTGTTTAGGTTGATGTGGTGCTAAGAGGGTATAGTGGGTATAATACAAGATGGGCTTTGAGTGTGTTGAACAAGGTTTTTCCGGCTGGGGCGGAGAGTGGTGGTGCGCCGCTGGCTGTGACGGTGTTCTTCGGCGCAAATGACGCGTGCCTTCCTGATAGGAGCTCTGCCTTCCAACACGTGCCAATAGATGAGTACAAGAAAAATCTCCGCGCCATTGTCTGTTTTCTCAAGGTATTCCACTCTTTCTCTCTCTCACATCACAAACAACAAACAAGAAATTTGCATAGTTGTTGACAAGTCGTTGTATATTACTCCCACCGTCCCACTAAAAAGTCCCATTTTTGTTATCTAAGTTATATATTACTCCCACCGTCCCACAAAAAAACAACTTTATATTATTTATTTGATACATTATGTCATTTTACTCCTAAAAATTTATTATTATTGAGTTATACAGACACGTTTGTTTAAATGAGACTAACGATCCACCCTCATAGACTAATGCTACCTTTGGATTGAATTGAAGGAATAAAGGGATGAATAAAATGAAAATTAGTAAATTAGTGTATTTGGTGATTATTTTGTTGAATCACTTTGATGAAATAAAATCATTCATTCCATCCTTTCCATTTCGTGTGGGCGGTGGTAGAATGAAATTCCTTCCAATGGACTGGATGTATGCGATGATTATGTCATTCTATCACATTACCCACCACTAATCAAACATACATTTGAAATGCTAAATGAATATACTAACTTGCATTTCATTCTTTCCTCAGTTCCATTCCTCCAATCCAAATGTAGAGTGGGTGCCAGACAGTGTTTATCTGGGAGGCCCACTAGTTGCTGTTATTGTTTGCCACTTGGTTAATTTTATTTTTTCCTTGCTGCTTAATTGTGAAAGGTGTGGGCTACCTTGTCATTTTCACTTACCTGCCCTGCATAATACACTGTCTGACCTTTTTTACTTTCTTCTAAACCTTTTATATATTATTGATAATGAACTCTGGTCACATAATTCTCCTGATAGAGTCGTTCTAGTTAAAGTTTATGCTATGGCACATTGGTTGGTTGAATTTGGTTTGGACTTGCTGTCAGCCTGACAGCCTGTCACACTTGTTGTACTCAAGTATTCTTTTTGTGGTGTGTCAAGCCATATATGATCTCTACCCGTCCCAATACCCTAATGCGATGTTACTGATGTAGGACCAGAATGTTATGCTGATCTACTATGGTTGTCAAAATTTTTGATCTACTGAATTTTTGTATGCTAGATATGTTTTGATGGTAGATATTTTCTTTAATGTACCTTCAAAGATGCTAATTGGATATTTAGATGCTAAAGTCCAAGTCCTGTAATATCCTCTTTGGCTTGTCCACCAAGTGCCAGGTTTCGACATCTTGGATTATGGATTGACAAGTGCTGCATTTAAACTAATTTGTTTGCTTATTCTATACAAAAATACAACACAGAGAACAGATTGAGTGTGGGTTTTATCTCTTATTGAAAATGCAAGAAAAAGAAATTGTTCATCGTTTAGGGGCTTATTAACATTATGTAGTTTTTTTTACTACTAAAGGTTAGAATAATATGAGAAACTTGTAGTTTATTCTATTAATTGATCATGAAGCAAATATGTGAACTTTTTTTTTTTTTGCTAAATATGTGAGCTTACACATGTGATGGTCAATGTTCCCCTCAATCCCTAAAAATGTGCCATATTGACCGTGACACTCAGTTTGAAGGAGTACTAGTTATTTGACACATTTTAACTAAATTATTTTCAATATATTTAAACATTTGGATATTTACTGCTTGTAGGAGTTCAACAAATTTCCAATCCACACTTAGGAGGAGTAACTACTTTTTCACTATTTTGTTTGAATAGAGGGAAAAAAAACTCTCTTGTTCCCACAAGCACCAGAGTTTTAGCGCCTATTCTGATTTTGTATATGATAGTATTTTACTGTAAATACGATCTCTTTGGTACTTGTAGCCTATGTATAGTTTATTATGATGATCTGGATCCTTCCTCGGCATCTTTAATTGTTTGGTTTGTATATTCATTGAGATCAATTATGTATACTCCTACTTCTTAAAATAAATGACCCTCATGTTGTGTCTTTAAAGACACAATATTACTTGTTATGTGAGACTTCAACATAATCTCACACTGGAAGCTTTTAGAAATGAATCTCTGAAATAAGTGTTATCTGATGCTAGTGTCAAAGGCACTATATGTTAAGTGCATGCAACCATAAGTGCTCTTTCTTTTTTTATTGAAAGGCTATATTGTTGTCGTACTTTTAAATGCTTGCATACATATATTTATTTTTTGTTTCATTTCTTTTGCTGATGTAATTCTTTTATTACTCTTATGTTCAGAAGCGTTGGCCTGAAACTCTCATTATCCTCATCACTCCTCCCCCAATTGATGAAACCGGGCGCCTTTTGTAAGATCATTAACACACCCCTTTAAAAATTTCATATATTCTTTCTATTTAACGTATTCTCGATATCCCTACCATATTGTAGTGATACATAGCAATCACATAGTACATCAGAATATTTTATTATGAGTTGTTGAAAAATTGCAGGCACCCTTTTGTTGAGAATCAATTGGGTCTACCAGAGAGAACCAATGAAGCAGCAGGTACTTACGCCAAAGCTTGCGTGGCAGTTGCTAAAGAATGTGGAATTCCAGTTGTAAATCTTTGGAACAAAATGCAGCAGTTTCCTGACTGGCAAAGAGCTTACTTAAGGTATATACGTATATATTCAATTTTACACGTAGCTTATGACTTCCTTGTCTAGTAATTCACATACAGATAGTACCTTTTTCATCTCCTTAATTGATTGTAAATTCTGCAGTAGATATGCAGGTTGCTTGCATTTTACTGTACTATATAGATATGGTAGGATAATGATGTAGAAGAAGACTCTTTGGGGTCTTATGATTTACCTATGAATGAACAGCACTGTAGGTTAAAATAGTGGTTCAACTATCTACATGTTTGCTGACTACCCCAATCACGGGATCGTATATTATTCTCTCTTTAACGTGGCCTTTTATTTTCTGATGTTAGCACACTATTTAAGTAGTAAAGTAGGTGAAAAATGAACGATAAATTCCATTCTGATGGTTTGTTTTTGTCATTCGAATTGCAGAGATGGTTTGCACCTTACTCAGGGTGGCAACAGGATAGTGTTCGAGGAAGTGGTTGGGACGCTGAGAGGGGAAGGCTTGAGTCTGGAAACTCTACCTGTTGATCTGCCACTCATTGCTGAGATTGACCCTAATGACCCCCTCAAATCTTTTAAAATGTGAATTCATATAGGATCAAATCAATTCACTTTTGTGTGTCATTTAGTTGTTACTTTGGTTGAATAACTATGTTATGATCAACCAAGTTTAAGGACAAAACTTATGTGACTTGTGCCTTTGAATACTCTCTCTCTATATGTGCTACTGTATTTTTGGTCAAGTTGATGTAATTCTCTTTTTAAATTTGAATTCATCCTGTTGGTTTTCAGTGTTTTTGGTATTTATTGAAACGAATTGAGGTTAACAAAATTTGTTAATATGTTCTCTATTCAACGGTTAACCTTTTGTGGAAAGAGGAAACAACTAATTGGCTCTTCCAAGTTCCAACTGGTGAACGAAAATTTGAGAAAGTATTGAAGAGTATGATTTCCTGGAAACCAACATATTTTAACATGTATGTTTGGTATATATTTGTGGTCTATGGACTAGAGCTGTTTTTTCTGAGTAATGTTATTATATGGTACTTCACTGCTGTTTCTTTTTGGTGAAATACTATTGTGGTTTTTATGACACTATTCAAAAGCTGCTTGTATGGTTTGTAAACTAGCCTTCAAATGTGATAAAAAAAAATCTTGGAGATGAATAAATTTATTTTCTTTGAGGATTTTAATTTATCAGAAAAATGTAATGTATTTGCCGTCTTGAAAGTGCTTGAAACTTTCATATGCTCGTCTACTTTTATTAAGATATTGTGTTTTTGAATCATAGTAATCATGTTCTGAGTTTCCTTTGGTGTAAATATGAGGACAATTATTACATGGTGGCAAAATTTTAGTTTCACTTTGTAAGCTTTAGGCTACTTCATTTTTTCCCATGGCGACTCATTATAAACCATCCAAAGCCCTGTGCTGCATGCAACGTCTGAAACAACATGCATGGTAAGGCAACTTTCTAACTATTCCAATCACACCGTCTTGTCTGATGTGTTGCTTTGTTTCAAAGGTGAAAATCCTTCTTTGTTAATATTTAATTTCTCAACTTGCAGATTCACAGCCTCAGTATTATCTTCTGCTTGTTGAACGAAGGAGGAAAGGCAAGTCATCATCCACTCTAACTTGTGTTGCTGAGTTTATGCTCTTGGATGACATAGGTTCAAACAAAAGCCTTGTACACCCATATTAGTGAGCACAGATCCTGGTAATTCTGACTCACCTTGCTTCATAATATCGAAGTTTAGGTTCTATTTTCATGCTTGTTTATATAAACAAATTCTTGTTACAGTCGCATAATCTTCCTACTTAAAGTTGGAATTTTTTTTCCCTTCTATGCCATAGTTCACTCAATCTGTATCATTTTCTCTAAACTTGTAAAAGACTTGAACGTTCTGGGAAACCTTTCCGTTTCTCAAGTTCTCTGCAAATGCTAGCTTGAGTGATACCTTTGATCTATTAGGTTCTCACCAGAACAAATTATTAATCTAATGATTTATGCCTAACCACAAAACAATGAAAACTACATATTTTGATGGTTCAAATGCTAAAAAAGTAAAGAGATCCGAGTATGATTGTCATTGACGCATTGATGACGACAAAATTATTAGGATCTTTTTGTTGGATATCATAATATAGAACTGAAACTGTACCAAGAATGATGGATGGATTGGCATTGAATGGAATCTTTTCAACTCTATCATAATGCTACCTGAATTTGAAACTCCATTGAGATTTTGAACTTTCTTCTCTCCAAAATAATTTTATGGCTACAACTGGAGCTCAAAGAGATAAAATTCTTTAATTTTCAGATCAGAAAGTATTTTTTTTCTCTTATGTCATAGTTCCACATGCTGTAAAAAGGGTGTAATTTTTTCTTCTGCAATATTTTATGAGCCTCCAGTAGAATTTTCTTTTTTTTTGTTTTTTGAAGTTAGCCAAAGAGAAAGGTCTTTGTATAGTTGCAGAACTGGTCATTGGTCTGTATGTTTCTTAGCAAGCAATTTTATTCTTCTCAAAAGCTCACTTTGTGAAGGTTTTTTCAATAACTTTTGTTTGAGGTTCTGATTGTATACCCAACTTCCCCCACCCCTCCGGTTCCTTTTTCTAGATGATTTATCATCTTAGAATTAAGCAGTTCAACATCCTTATTTTCTTTACTAAAAATTTTATATACTAACCTCATACCAAAATATGGCCTCTTAAAGTAAGAGGCTTAAAAGTTACTACTTAGTTTGGAATTGAAATTGATCGGGAAAAAATATTGAATCGCCAAAATCTGGAACAAAAAATTTCAAGCGCAAAAGCAATAGGAGAAAAATTGCTGCTTTGTTATATACTCAACCTATTTTCTGTGATATAAAATCCATGAAAGAAGCGATGCTATTGTATTCTATTTTATTTTTGACAAGTACGTTCAAGTTTCTATAAAGCAGTTAGGGGATGTAATGTGAATTTGCATGCAAGCATGGTCTGATTTGTCTATCTAGTGTAGAAAATTCTTCTTTAACTTGACGCATAACATGAAAGAAAATTCATTTGTGAGCATTTCGATATTTTATTATTATATTCTCATAGTTGTAACTGATATAACAATAATACCTGGTACCAACAAAAAGAAATATTAGTATTAAAAAAAAAAGGAAACCCTTCTTTCTGCTGTAAGTTACACCATGTGTAGTAGAGCTATTCTTGTAACCACCACTTTCCTTCACAGTGGCCGTAGGTTGCTAGTGATGTTGAGGATCTGGCCCCTCCGGTGCTTCTCTATGAATACCCGCCATTTCCCTCCTATTGTTGCCCTTCATCTTAGAAAATTCAAAACTTAGTTCACGTAAAATTTGTCTGCTGTCAATCTTTTTCTGCATAGTTCTAAGCCCACGATAGCTAGTTGCTGTTGAACTGCTCACATGAGCAAAGAGTAGTAGTAATAAGATCAACATTGTAACTTGAGTAGAAGTTGAACTTGCCATTTTTAAAGTTTGTAGGACTAACTATAAAGCATGCAAATAGCTTGGCTTGTAAGATGATAGTAGTAACTAATCAAACAACATTAGCTGCAATATATAAGAGCTACTAGATATGCAAGCCCAAGATTACAAGATGACGGATTGCATATGGTTTGTTGTCTTATTCTCAAAAGATGGAGTTGCTTTATGCATTTCCATTACTTAATATTTACATATATATACTAATTAGCATTTGCCCCACTCAAAAAGCACTTCCTTTTTTTGCTCCTAATATCTCTGTTTGTTCTTTATAGCCTTTCATCTCTCTAATAAATTAAAGCTCCAAGTTGTCAGTCTAGTCATCTTCTTCTGTAATTTTCTTGGCATATTCTAAAACATATAACAATGACAACCTTAAAAAACATGGAAACAGACGAGGACAAGGGTCTCTTTAAAACATAAAACAAAAGTGTGAATATGCAAGGATTCTTTATGTCAGTTTTCGTATAAATAATAATCCATCCTTTCCAAACGAATCGCCACACACCAATGTGTCAATTCCCACTTTGACTCTTGAAGGTTTCTTAGCACTCCTTGCATTGTATTATATTTCCTTCCTTCCTTCCTTCTCAAAAAAGTTTCGAAATTTCTTTACCTGAAATGGGATTCTCACTCTTGCCAATTTGCTTATCCAACTAACAGGTTCTTGTTTTTTTATTTGTGCAGAATCCTAATGGATCTGTCTCATGTGTGAAGAAAAGTGCCAGTCGACATGAATGGAAAGACAGCAAATATAAACTAAATATTAGATGGCAAGTGGATAGGGCGGCCAAATGATTTTTTTCCCTTTCTTCAGCAATTTGACAAGTCAACCTTGTATTAAGCCATTAAAATTTAATCTAGCAAGCAAACCAGTGGATTAATTCTTGTTGACCCCTTTTTGGAAAGAAATATATATATGACAAAACAGATCAATCATATATATATATATATATATATATATATATATATATATAAATATATATATATATGCTTGTGTGCTTTGCCAATGTGGATTATCAAATGGTTTCAAAACACTTCTATTCCTTTATGCTGTCATTTCTGTTGTTGGAGGCATCGTTATCTGCTTTTTTATGGTTTCAAATTTCTGTAGAACTTATGCTGCGGTATGTTTCTTTTTAGTTGAGAAAATAACTGATGAACTGATCCTCAGTTGGCATTTGTTTTATGTGTTCTACCAATGAGAATATGCTAAATAGAATTTAAACTTATTATAGTAAAAGATATTACCATTAAATAGAATTTTTTTTAGGAAATTGATATTTTCACAATATTTTGATATTTTAACATAAAAAGTGTCGCTATATATGTATAGCGACAGTGAAATTCGTCGCTATAGAATCTATAGCGACGGTTTTCATGTAACAATTTCCTTCTTTTTATAATATTATGTTTTCACAAGATTAAATAATTCGTTAGCACAAATTAAAATGGAAACCTCCCTGAGTTTCTTCTTTATGTTTTTTGTTTCTAGTCTTGGAAATTGATATTTTCACATGATATTTTGATATTTTCATATGAAAAGTGTCGCTATACGACTGTAAAAACCGTCGCTATAAGAAAATATAACGATGATTTTCTTGTGAAAATATCAAAAAATCATATGAAATGGCTAGTTGAGTGATTGTTAGGATGTTATATCTCATCATGTTGGTTGTTGTAGTTTGCTCTGGTGCAGGAACCAGGAATTTATATTGGGAGACCAAATTTTTTTTAACAACGTTATAATATTAATATAATGAATAATTATTTTCATGAAAGTATAAGCAAAAAAAAAATTACATATTAAAAATTCTAGTAAAGATAAAAACCCTCCATAAAAATGGCACCCGAATCTTTATCATCCACTCTTTTGAGTCTTTTTATTGAAAAATGAACATGAAGTGATTAAAATTTTCCCATCTACAATTCAAAAAAACAAATAAGAAGAATATATTTAACTATATGATATTAAAATATTCCTCAGTGAAAAATTGTTGTTTTTTAAATTAAAATAAATTTCATCACAATTTATATATTAAGATTTTATAAATTATATAGAATCAAAATCAAATGAAATTATTTTTATGGAATGGATAGAGTAATTGATTAATGAGTATAATAAGTGGAGTATTAAAAAGTATTTAATGAATCCAAGTTCTATGTATTTTATCCTGAATGGTGAAGTATTTAATGAGTCTAAGTTCTATGTATTTTATCCTGAATACTTGTAGTATGACATATATATATTTCATGAGTTTTTTTAGTCATTATCACACACATGTACATTGTCTAAATTCGTGATAACAATGATTGAATCTTATTAAAAACTTTTTATAAAACCTATTTCTTAAATTAATTAATATTTTTATAAGCAACTAAAGTAATTCAATTAAAAAATTGTTGATTTTAGGTCAACCGTGTATATCTTTGTAATTATTGTCATCGGCTAAATTGCTGATTAATTTGTCTTCATCACAACTTGTCTTCTCATCTAACTTAACTTGTGATTTTTTATTCTTAATTTTTTTTAAAGAGAATTGATATTTACATAAATAAATTTTATGATTCCACAAGATCTTTCTCACATAATTACCTGCCATGCATGCATCAATATTGGAGCTTTTCAACTTCGGAGGAGCTGCTTTGACCCTCTAACTAGTCGTATAATAAGATTTGAGTGGAGTTATATATGGAGTATTAGGAAAGATTTTTATTAAATTAACGTATAATATATAAGGAGTTGGATATATAGAAATATTATAACATTGACACATGCATTATATCAAATATATCGTAAATATATTTTTAATTATAATTATCTACGTAACTTGTAATAAAATAAAATCGACATGTAAAATCGTAATATATATTATTTTTCATAAGATTTTCAATTTATCATAACTACACCATCCGTTCCTCAACGAGTCTTGTTCAAAAAATATGTGAATATTCATGGTTTATTTTTATTCTATATATATCTTTAAAATTTGTAAGTTGTTAGTTTAGTAAAATGGTATGATAATAAAACTATACTAACAAATTTAAGAATATTGTATCAAGTTTTATTATTGTAACTAAAGTAAATTCTTTTTATAAAATAAAAAAAGTTGATAAATGAGACTTTTTATAAAATAGAGAGAGTTAAAAACACGATTAAATTACAATTTTATATTAAAAATAAGAAATTATATATCTTGCGATTTTATGATTATTTTTTTGTTGTTGTAAATAACTCTTTTAATATATATATATTTTTAAAAATTAATCTAATATCTAAAGCCAAAGAAGACTTTCGTGTTAACAAATTTTTTGAAGTGTTTTTGGCTTCCTAAAATAGTCTTCATTCAACCTTTATGATAATTTTTATTTTATTTTTATATTTATAACGTAAACTTTACTTATCTTCTTATTTAACTTTCAAGTTTAAAACGTAATTTTGGATGATTCTATATATATTTTTTGGAGTGGAGTATGAATAATTAAGTGGACAAAAAGAAGAATGAACTAACTTGCATATGTATGGAGTGGCACTAAATATAATAGTATGATCTGTATATATTGCCGACGTATATATCGTATCTATCTGACTCTTCATTCTCATGAAATGATTGATCATTCCAATCTTATCTACTCCCAATAGGTAGTCCACCATTAATCAAGAAAAATGTTATGTTGACATGATAATTAGGAGTTAAAATATAAATAAATAATTCTATACTTTGACCAATTTTAGTTAAAATTAGTCAATCACGTACGTACATTTGATGTATGAATTTTATTAAGGAATAAAATAATTAGTTTGTAAATCTTTATTGTGCTGAAGGTTTTACCCCTTTGAAGGGAATGTATTTTAGTATACAAATTGACTATTAGCCCCTTAAACACCTACGCAATGTGCAGATGATTAATTTATTTTGAGCAAAAATTGGTTAAAGGGGGCGATATAATTTAATTTTACTTAAAAAATTGATCACATTAGATCACTTTTGTGTATTTAAATCTATTCACACTCTTCTTGATGTGCTTAATTACAGAATTACAAAACATCATGCATGTTGTGATTTTGCCAATGCATGTTGTGGTTAGATTGGGCAACAATGTTGAACTAATTAAATCACTCTGCAGCACAACTGTACGTTTTCACTTTAGCTAAGTAACAAGGGAGCTAATTTAATTGAACAAACCAAGAAGCTAAAAATTATACCTTAATCACCAAATACAGAATATGGCCAAGATCGTAATAAATTAATAGGGTTGCACTGTACGTCTAATTGTAAGTAGGATATATATTTTCTTGTCACTAGTGTTAAGAAAATTATATATAACGTATACCATATATATATACTTAGAGCCAGTAATCAACGTACGTTGTTTGCATGACATATATGGTATTTATATTAGTCATCTTAAGATAATCTGCGTACGTTGTTTGCATGATATATATGGCATGGAAGCCGAAAATCATACTAAAACGCTGCAGACCGCCCAGCCCAAGGCAATAAATTAAAGTTGTGACACTGGAACTTCATATAAGTCAAATTTTTAGTGATGGTGTGGATCAGGACCTCCTGGACTTAGTCGCACAGGCCACTTGCCTTCGCTTTCATCTGTCATTTCTCGTCTAAATTGTGCCTCGAATGCTTCTCTGGCAACCCCAATAGTCCTGACAGAGCGAGCATCTGTTAAAAATGAAAGCAAGATCAAAGTAAGGCAGAATAGTAAGAACCTTAAGATATCCATTTTATATGTAGTTAGCAACTTTGAGCTACTTGTCCAAAGCTAGAAAAATATTCAAATATATATATAGGCATTCTTGAGCAATTTTTTATTTCTAAAAAAAAAAGTCGGTAAAATCAGAGTGTCCATTAAACTTTTGTCAACTAGTAACTTTCAAGAATGAGGTGTCCATTAAACTTTTGTCGTGTCAAATATAGGATAGACCAGTAAAAGCAATTACCTCAAGTTATAAAATAATTTACTCTGTTTATCCTACGCAAGACGATAATCAAGATGTAATTAAGGTTACAGAATCGAACCTGCCATGCATACAGGGAAGTGAGAGTGATAAATAGATTTTATTTTTAATTAATAGCATTGCTGATGGAAAGCTGAAAGTGACTGACATCAACAGCCAGCTCAGCAATTATCCATCGGCCAAAATACACTTCTTTACACCAAGTTCTACCGACCTCTAAATTAATTGAGCTTGTATATCTGTTACGTCAAGTACCTAATTTCACACAATATCCTCGCAATTTTAATTTTCGACTGAAATTGATCAAAATATCTAATTTTTTGGTAAGGTAAGTATTTTTATACTGTTTGACTTCATTAAAAAAAAAACCCTTCTATTTTTCCTTTGATTCCCACCCAATTCTTGTATCCCTTTTCCCTCCATATAGTTAATAAATAGAAGAATAGAGAAACAGAGAGAAGAGAACCAGAGCAGGATAGAGGAAGAGAACTTGAGTATGAGAAAAGAAGAGAAACTAACCAATGACAACTGTGCTTTGTTAATGTGGTTTTTCGGTTGAACTTAGTACTGCTATTTCCAACTTTAATTATGGTAGAAGGTTATTTGATTGCCAATCCATTGGGGTAATTTCATAAATAACCTAAATTTTTCACTACCTAGTAGGGTTTGTAAGTTTTCATCCAAAATTTCATGTTTTTCCCCTTTTGCAGAATGCCGGTGGATTTTTTCGTTGGATTGATCTTCAAGTTGAAGTTGGGTTGTTAGCAACATGCACAAAAATAGAAAAGAAAGTTAAGAAGATAAACAGAAGACTCAACATATGTATTGCCCTTTTTGTGTTAACATGATTCATTATAATTATCCTAGATTAAATTATGTAATGCAATAAATGTAATAGTAGATAATAATACACAAAATGTAATTTTTATTATGAGATTGGTGAAGTTATCTAGCAATGAAATTATCTAGATTGGTAGTGTGACTATTGAAGGTGTCAATTCACTATATTATGGCCGTAAGTAAGGCATTCGACCATGCCAATTCACTTTATTATGGCAGTAAGTAATGACTTTACGATCGTTTAGTCACAACTTTATGATCGTTAAGTTATGTTTCTACGATCGTTAAGTCACGACTCTACGATCTAATTCATTACTCTACAATTGTTTAGTCATGCTTCTAAAATCGTTTAGTTATGACTCTACGATTGTTTGGTCATGATTCTACGATCGTTAAATCATGACTCTATGATCATTTAGTCAGTGACGGAACCAGAAGATTTTCATAGGGGGGGCAAAATACATCAGTAAAAAAATTTTATTTATTGACGCTTGAAGTGCTTCTTTCGGTTTTACGACTAAGAGGAGGTAACTGTATCATGCGAGTCTGTGTAGTTTAAAAACGTCTCAAAATTTGCTCGTTTTCAATTGTTGGAAAAATATAATAATTTAATGTGTTTGTAAAAATTGTGGTAATATAGAAATGAGCATATTTGATTGAATCTCTTCACAAAGATTTCTTGATTACATATTAACTAAAAGTTAATTTGGAGTTTTTCCGGAGAAGAATGCACTTAAAAATTGAGATGCTTATTATATCACTCATTAATTAAATTAAAGGCTACTTTGGAGTTTCTAATGCATCAAATAAGAAATAAATT
The DNA here is from genome assembly GCA_020205505.1 of Panax japonicus. Lineage (NCBI taxonomy): Eukaryota > Viridiplantae > Streptophyta > Magnoliopsida > Apiales > Araliaceae > Panax > Panax japonicus. The sequence goes on from CM035101.1 coordinate 73,272,458, forward strand.
GTGTTTTCATCCAACTTTTAATAGATTTTGACTATTGAGAGCATGTGCCTCATAATTTTTAAAATTAAAAAAATTATATTAATTTAGAGTTTAAAAATATCTTAATTTGATTTTAAAAGTTCATAATAATTTTATATTGAACAAAACAAAATAGCCTCTTTATGTTTTTTATTTGCAAATATTTTGTCATTATTTAGACAATTCAAATTTACGTTTCTCACTCACATTGAGTTGCAGGACCTATAAAAAAATACAGAAAAGATATAAAATATATGTAAATATCATTTTTTTTCTCTCCAAACCTTAACCTTAGTACCAACCTACCGGGGGCAGGTGCCCCCTGGCCCCCCCTTGGTTCCGCCAGTGCATTTAGTAGAATACCAATTCGTAGATTAAATGTTGAAGTCACTATACTATATGAAGATTTACTATACATTTCACTCTACGATCTTAGGGTTCACTTTACGTTTCTACTCTAAAAACCAGAATGACAAAAACAGTAGAATAATTTAGTCCATTCACACAAACCATACAAACACATGAACACAGAAACACACACACCCATTGTGCTTGAAGTTACTATCATATATTTCACCAAGTGAAATAAGCTTACATTGTTCAAAAAGTATGTCCAAAAACACTCGAGTACTTTCACATCAACAAAAACCAAACCTACCAATGACCATCTGCACTTCCCATTCTGATACTCAGTTGTACTAAACATTCCATCATATAGCACTTTTATAGTAAACACATGTTCATCTTCATCAAGTTCAGAATACAAAAACACACAATGACTATAAAGCAAAAATAATAATTTAATATTCCTAAAACTTCATAAAAACAGAGCACCCAATACTTAAAAAAAAAACAGAGCACCCAAGACCTTATTCTTCAACATCAAGTACTATATGTACGTGTGCGTGTGTGCGTGTGTGCTTGTGTGGGTGTGGGTGTGGGTGTGTGCGCGTGTGTGTGTGTATATATATATATATATATATATTATGACAGTAAGCATACTATAATACACAAAAAGACAATTAATATGTGGCTATAGATACATTAAAAATTTAAAATACACTTTACCTATAAAGTAAGATGTAAAGTTAATCACACAAATCCTAGACTTATTATACAAAAAATACTTGCAACATATATACCTCCATATCAAACACTTCTAATCTCAATGTCCACATGATAGAAGAAGAGAAGAATCAATTTTGCTTTTGATCGGCTTTTTCATTCACTCAATTTGATTGGATAAAGGTTGATGAAAAGGGAAAGTAAAGGTTAGGTAATATATATGCCGTATTTTTAGTAATATACGGTATTAAATTTGTTTTTTTTAACATGTCAATTGTAACTAACTAAGATCAAAGCTTAAAACCCATTAGGGTCTTACCAGGTTGTCATTCTGGTATGGTATTTCGGCATTTAAGCTGAAAATTTAAATTGGGGAAGATTGTGTGAAATTAAGTACTTGATGTAACGGATGTGCAAGTCCAATTAATTTAGGGCTCGAATTGTGAGGAGGATGAAACTTTATAACTTTATTATTTCTCGGAATTAATATAATTTGATGTAATAAAAGTGTAGTTTGCCCATTTCCATTTGTGAGATGAATAATATTCAATCAAAATGTTACCTTGAAAATGGATAAGCTTAGTATAACAAGAAGAGAAGCTGCATGCAGTATGTAAGTGACACAAAAGAAATTTAAAAGATAATGTAATGTTTATGTTAACTAGTTCTGTGAGATGAGGACAACGTCTTCACCAAGGAATATATATAGAGAGTCTAGATCTTAAGCTCACCCCTTATTCAACTCAATCGAGCTCACCCTCCTTTAGCGACGGACCCGGCGACGGTTCGGTTATACAAACGTCGTTTATACTTTAGCGACGGACAACATATAGCGTCGCTAAAAGTATAGACGCCGGTTGTATGACCGAACCATCGCCGGGTCCGTCGCTAAAGGGGGTGAGCTCGGGTGAGTTGGATAAAGGGTGAGCTTAAGATCCGGATGGTGTATATATATATATATATTGGATATAGTATTAAAAACAATAATTCAACTAGTTAAATAACGTCATGTTAATTAAAAAGGGTCTAATGTATCAATATTTTACTGGCTAGTTACCTTAAAAGTTGAAATCAAGCCAGAAGTTAAAGGATCATTAATTTCCAGTGTGAAAGCAAAATAACAATATCAAAGTTCATATTCTGCTATAATATCCCTCGTCTGCACAGTACGAATTTATGCAAAAGTTTACTAGTTGAGCTTGCATTGGGAGCTCAACAACGAAAACTATGCCAAAAAAATTACTAAACAGAAAATCTGTTTGAACAGTACTAGTTTCTGCATGTATATACCCATATACCCATCCTGTATCACAATTAATCGTCTGCTATGCATGTTGTTTTTATGGAACCTTAGATCCCATTGGCATTGCACAAACAAAATGGTTGGCATATATATTATATGGCTTACAGGATTACAGCTCTCAAGGGCTTCCTTTTCCTCAAAAGTTGAACTATTAGGATTTAAAAGGATCTCCTGAATTATAAATTTAAAAGGATAATTCTCAGTTTCCCCTGTGTTAGTAAATCTCGTTAGGCATTTTGATAGTTAATCCTACTCAATTGGAGTAAATAAAGGGGATGACAAAGACAAGATTAATAAAATCAAAAAAGAAAGGAGGAGGAGGAGGAAAAGGTACCACCGTACCACCATGCTAAGAAGCATGCATCAAACTTTGCTTCTTTGTGCTGCTTTGATCCACTTAAAAATAGCAACCTGTATAAATTATATCACTCGTGCATTCTATTCTTTACTTTTGGGAGCATCAAATGAAAGTAAAAGTGAGTTATATAGATAAAAGAAAGAATCAAAAACTATATATATATATATATATATATATATATATATATATATATATATATATATATATATATATAGGGCTATATGTATATACACAGCTGTGTATTACACAGTATGCCTATGGCGACAGGTTTTTTGGGCTATAGCGACGGTAAACTGTCGCTATAGCACAGAATAGCTATGACGACGGGTGAAACCGTCGTTATAGCCCAAAAAATCGTCGCTATAGTCTACTGTGTAATACACAGCTGTGTACATACATTTTTCTCATATATATATACTAGCAACAGTCCCGTGCCTCCGGCACTATGGACGTTGGGATTTATTCCAAATTTTGGACGACCCAAATGATTTATTGAGTGAGCGAGAAATTAAAAATTATTTGTATTTTATTAGATAGATGAATGGTGAGATTTATCCCAAACTTTGGACGTCCTAGATGATTTATTGAGTGAGCGGAAAATTCAAAATTATTTGTATTTTATTAGATATAATTAGATATATAGAATATAGATATAGATAGATAGAATTAGATAGATTGTATTTTATTAGATAGATGGATGGTGAGATTTATCCCAAACTTTGGACGGCCCAGATGATTTATTGAATGAGCGGGAAATTTAAAATCATTTGTGTTTTATTAGATATATATATATATATATATATATATATATATATATATATATACACACGTCTCGACTCGAGAAAGTACCTAATGTTCTCCAGGTCTCTGAAAACTGAAATTTCTCAACCTTTCATGCAAAACAGCTTACATAATAATGTGAAATGAGATGATCGTGATTATGCATTTGGCTAGACAAAAGGTGAACGGAAAAGGATCATGGCTATAGACAGCATTGCATTCACTTCATTTGATTTACATGGTTATTGAATGTAAGCATACAAAATGAGCACCAGCAAAAATCTGAAAAGGTTGATGTTCAGCTATGCTCCAACTAAACTTGACTATGGCATCAAACATAGGAAATACTGATTCTTGAATAACAGATCAAATAAATAACAAACTGTTTAGTACTTGATACGTGCAACATAATCTGCTTATACATGGTTATTTCTGAGTACGGTCGATCGCCTTTGCTACTCGGTCAGAAGGGCCCCAATTTTTTTTATATATATATAGGATATATATATATATATATATATATATATATATATATATATATATATATATATGATTTTGAACATTTGATTGAAAATTTTGGCTCTAGAAATACTAAAAGTATCTTTCAATTAATGTATTCTCATATATTTTGTTGTAGTCGAACGGTTATGTTTTAAGATTTGAAAAAAACTTTTTTGATACAACTTAAATTTTTTATTTATTTATTTTTACATATTTTTTTGTGTGAAGATAATGTTTCAAAAATGGTCTCGTTTTCATTTTCCACCCTAGACCAAAATTTCAGGAAGTGCCTTGTGCTTATGCATTGTTCTTAGTATTGACTTAAAATTCTTTTTCTTTTCTTTTTTTAATTCCTCACTAATTTTCATGTAGTAAAAGTAATCTACTCCCTGCTCTGTAAATATAGCCCATGCTCCCTCTAGGCTCTAAACAAAACTGATGCACTTCTTGACCTACAAGTGTAGGCTTATAAATTTGACAAATCATCGATCCTGAAATAAAATAAGAAAACAAGAAATAATATCTATAATGTAAGAACACTAGCTGGGTCCCGTGCCTCCGGCACTGTATGAACAATATGATTTATCTCAAACTTTGAACGACCAAAATAATTTATTGAGTGAGCGGGAAATTTAAAGTCATTTGTATTTTATTAAATTATTATTAGATTATTAGATAGATAGATGTATTTTATTAGATAGATGTATGAACAGTGGGATTTATCTCAAACTTTGGACGGCCAAGATGATTTATTGAGTGAGCGGAAAATTCAAAATCATTTGTATTTTATTAGATAAATTAAGTCTCTCAGGAAAAAGAAAAGGAGAAAGTAGACTGAGAGATAAGTTTGATTGTATTTTAATGATTCTTAATAGTCTATTTTTTAATATTTTTAAAAAACCCATATATTTGTTTTAAGAAGTTTTCTGAATAATTAAGATACAAATATGAGTCTAAATTATTCAGAGGATTTCTTAATGCAAAAATATAGGCTCTTAACATGCATTAAAAAATAAACTGTTAAGATATATTAAGATACAATCAAACACCACCTTAATGTTCTTACATTGCTTTGCGGCTCTGAATAAACCCCATCATATATCAACTGACTGTGACATACATACATACACAATAGTTACTAATGGAGGGGCGCCGCCAAGAATATTTAAATCAAAATTAAGGTATTGTTAATCACTTATCTTATCCCTGAAACTGTACGACAACACTTATCTATTGCATCTTTCTTTAGTGTTAATTTATTTAGTTAATTTTATCTTAAATAATTAGATTATTCTATCCACACTGCCTACTCTTAGCAGCATTTTTTTTAATAATTATATTTGCCTACCCATACCCAAAGAGAGGATTAAATTAGTTTCAAGTCATCGAGCTCAGTTACACGTACATTCCAGAAGGCAACATTGAGAAAATATTTAAAGAACAGTACAAGTCAGAGGTAAAATTGTTGCGAGTGTAGATAAGTTAATAAGTATGGTAGAGCCTCAGTCTAAATAAGTTAACCTTTTAGAAGTGGTCCAACATGCTTATTGGGCTAGTATACAAGTATCTGTATAAGAAACAGGTTTACATAGATTCATACAATTTTGACATAGTGCATGTGTTTACTAATGATGTTGAGGGTCGGGTCCCCCAGGGCTGGATCTCTGGGGAATATACTGCTTCTTGTTCATTTCCATAGCACTTTTGAACACTGCTTGAAATGGACTGGTAAGGCTCTTCTTGTGGATGGAAGGACTAAGAGGGCGAGGGCGGGTTTCAGACCCTGAAAACATTATCAGGAGCAGTAGCAGGCAGACATGAAATTTCAAGCTAGCCATATATATATATATATATATATATATATATATATATATATATATATTCTTCTTAAGGTTTCGTAAGGATGATTGGTCTGTGGGTGATCAATGTTAGGAGGTTCTGCTATTTATAGAAGATCAAGGAGCTTAATTCCAGAAAGAAAAAAAATTGGAAGTGGGTGGAAAGGATAACTCAAGGTACACAATTGAATTTTCATATATCCTTGTTTTATTCGTCCGGCTGATTGCCTTTTATTATTCTAATTGGTGATCATTAGAAAACAAAAACCGACCCAAAGCATGCGAATTGACAGCATGTATACCTGGTACTCCTACTCCAATGGAAACTTTCTCTGTATATACTTTTATCTTTATTTCGATTTTTTGGGTCTAGTAAAAAGGGAAGAGTGACCTTTACTATAGTTCCTATTGCTTTTATTTTGGCTTCTTTATACACTCTTACTAGGCTACTACCACTTAATATATCTCTTCTCATACTTGCAAATTTACTTGTCTGTAGTAGCTCCTCTTTATCTCTTCCAAACAAAACAGACCCTTGTCTAATAACTTTATGTCCTTCCCCTTATATTCTATTGTAAAACTTCGGAAGAATCCACTGAAAAGAATGGCCGGCCAAAGTGCTGCCTAATAAGCATTATGAGAGCTCCACCAATGCTCTAGGAATTGAAATTGGAACCCTTGATGAAATCCACTGCCACAAAATTTTACAACATTATTCACCGTCTTTCATCTTGATTTTGTTTAGAGGAACATGGTGGACTAGGATAACCCAATCTAATAGAGTTCAAATTGCTGAGTTCTTGTATCCATATAAATTGATAAACAAGGAGCATATCACTACAAGGAACTCAAAGACGTGAAGGCGCCTCAACTAAGCTTTCAATGATACCTACTCTCGCTTGCAATTGTATAGAAGAAGCCAAGGTTAACCATACCAAATTCAACTGGCTTTTTCTAAGCTTAGTTCAAACAGGCCAATGCTCATTCCAACCGCACAAACCAAAAATCAGCCTGTTGATTGAGCTACCTGAACATTTGTCTTGACTAGAACTTCAGCAAATACTAGCAGACCAAAATTAGCACTTGCATCACATAAAATCTCACTAGATATTTCGTCATATCTTAACTCCTACCTCAAAAGTTCTTCCAGTATTATATACTCCATTAGCAATTAGAGAAAATGCCAAAGGTAAAGCTTCAAAGATTTTAGGACCATATTGGTCTCTTGAAATTATAAAATGACAATACAGCTCGTGATTCCAGCTCAACAATAATAAATCGAACCCAGCCAAGTCAAAGCATGATCAAATGAATAATAATTTTCAGGATATTTAAATCAGGTTGCCGTGAACCCTATTTTTGAGTTCCTTTGTAGTCCCTAAAAAGCAACTTACAGAAGATAGTTTAAAGGATCATATGTAATCCTGTTTCCAGTAAATTTCAAATCCATCCGAGTTAATTTATTCATCTCAAACACCTATAAATTCCTATATATCACAGCTTTAGCCTTCAAGCCTCCAATCAAAATCATTTGAACTTGTCTAGTGTTAGAATTATAGGATCACACACACGCACACAAACGAAGAACACGAGATTTACGTGGTTTCTCAATTTGGGAACTCCATAGGGGCGGCTTATTGTTTATTGATGAATCCTTGGTTACATAGGACTTTACAATAAATAGTATATATACCTACTAATCATATTCCAACTCTACTTCATATTATGGTCAATTACCCATAATACCCTTTCCAATTAACAACTCACAAAATCTGTGACACCGACCCAGCGCGGCCCGCGCTGCTCCAAGGCACATCGCAGCGTACCCCGCGCTACCATGGCAGTACCATACCGCGGGGAGCTTCGCCACCCGCACCCCCCGCGACCTTGGGTGCAACCCTAACGGCTAGTGCGTCGCTTCGCTCCATTTCGCTACGCATAACACTAGCCCTTTTCCAGTGGCTTCTATATTTATGAGTCACAAGTTCCCAACATCTAGGAAACTACACATAAGATTGAGTATGGTAATCAATTACCATAAAAGATTAATGCATGACCTCAATCACAAATCAAGAAAAATGCAGTGGAGCAGAACACAACAGAAACTGAAATTAACTGTTTTATTGCCAAGTATTGTATCACATACTAATAATTCATACGAAAATACTAAAACATGATAGGTTGATTTTTTATTTTATCTAAATCCCTTCCTTATAGACAATAAATTAGTGTTCTTCCTCGGTGAAAAGTCGAGGTCAGCCTTGGCCCTTCTTTTCTGGTGCTTTGATTTGCAGACCAAACAGGGACAAGAGAGAAGAGGGATTGTGTTGTCCGGAAATGGGGTTGAATGAGTAGCTGGGAAGAAGATGTTGGTAATGTCCTCAAGTGGGGCTCTCATTCTTCTTTTCTTTTTTGTGGGTATTTCAAGAATTGTGAAATCTGGCTCTGATAAGGGAGGTAGAATGTTTTCTTTTCCATTGATTTCACAAATAAAAAAAGATGGCCATTGCAGGGTGTTTAAGAGAGAGTATATGTATGTGTGAATATAGAGAGAGAGAGAGAGAAAAGGGGGGAGGGAGAAAGGGGGGAGGGAGAAAGGTGAATTGGATCATAGAAGCAGGAGAAATTAGAGGTATTTGTAGGGTAGGGGGGGGCAATGGGTTTGTTTTGAAGGGGGAAAAGAAAAGTTTGGATTTTGGCCTTTGGGGAGTGAGAATTCAAGTTTGTTTTTTCAGTTTTTAGTACAATTCACAGTTTCAATTGGTTTGGCTATGTTCTTTAATTTCCGAATGTTGAAAATTCCACTCCCTCCGAGAAAGAAAACGCGCGCATTTTTGTGTTGTCTAGTGTCCAGATTCTACGAGGGACTAATAAAAGTCGCCGGATTTAAACTTTGGGAGTTTGGAGAGGATGCCGCCCGACCGAAAACTGCGGCCTTTTATGCTATGTTTTTTTTTTCTTTGGTGAACTATTGTTTGTTACTCAAGAGAGTTAAAATTCGAAGCCTAAAAGACAACTCACATTTTTCATTTAAATTTATCTTTAGATATTAAATAATTTTATCAATTATATAATATTTTCACATTGTCAATTCATATTTTTCATTTAAATTCATCTTTAGGTATTAAATAATTACAAGAGTATTCGTAGTGTCAGACGTATTTAAGTACACTCCAAACTATAAATTGAAAAAAGTGTTTAAGTACACTCCAAACTTAGTTATACGTTACAAAAAGCACATTTTCAGTGTGCAAATTGTCTTTTAATCAAATTCCCCACTATGAAATAGCACTCGATTAGTCTTAAGAATATTTGTTTTTTATTAAATCTTTTTTGAATATTAACTGTTTTGATGATTTTATATTCAATAATAACTTTAATGACTAATTTTAGGAAAAATATAGTTATTCATAACAATACTATATATTTTTTATTTTAGTATAAATAACTATAATTATCAAAAATTAACTAAACAAATATTACTAATTATCATAGTTGTTATAGTTGTTGCTTTAACGTTATTAGATGACAAACAGGAGAATGAACCCAACACTTTGTCTAGACTGTAATCGACCTACACGGATTCAGTACAAGAAAAAAGATTTGCCTAACACATTTGGTATATCCTTATTTAAACATTCTTATTTAGTTTTATTTGTTTATTCTAGATTAATGAAATTTGTTGAGTGTCACTAAAATTTTAATTTCTATCCAAACTAAATATATAAAATGCGTAAAAGTCTTGGATGAATTGACAAAACTATATACGCTCATATATGAACATGAGTATAACTTTAGCTTGTGGAACAGAATTTGGTCCCAATTTACTAATTAGGACTAAATTTTAAATTGTACCCTAAATTTTAATTTTAAAATTAATTTGCACTCTAAATTTTATTTTAAATTAAATGTACCTTAAATTATGAGTTTCAATATAATTTGTGCCTTTTGCACTAAAATTTAGAGTACAAATTATTTTGATGTAATGGGTATGGAGGGTGCATGTTGTTTTGAAACTTAAAGTTTAGGATGTATATAATTCAAAATAAATTTAGGGTGTAAATTGATTTTAAAGTTAAAGTTTAGGGTAAAATTGGAGATTAGTCACTATCATATCCTATGGACAACAACCTTTTAGGAGGATTCTAATGGAAATCTATCCACTTATCTTCAAAAAGCAGCGCAGTAACCAAATACACCACCAAAATGTCAAGTTTTTGAAGCTTTCTTTATTTCTTTCAGCAAGTTCTTCTCCTCTTTATCAAACAAATATTTCGAACCAATGGCTGGAGTGATAGGCACTTCTTCTGCAGCATTTTTGGCTTCTCGAACCCTTTCTTCTCACTCTTCCAAAGCTTCGATTCATCCCGTCTCCATATCTCCAGGTATTTTTACTTTCTTATTGATGTTAGTTATTCGTGTTAATAATATACATATAACCCAGTTCAGTATCACTGCAATTTGATGTTTTTAAGCTTACATTCTTGGATTTGGGTGTATTCTAGACAAACCCAGTTCAAATTAGTCAGTTATTGTGGTTCTGAATGCTTGATTTTAGTTCTTAGAGGTCAATTATGAAGATAGAAATATGGGGTTTTAAGCAGACTTATAGTTGTGTGTTAGGGTTGAAAAAGTTGTGTTTTTTACAGGGCAGAGTCAAGGGAGGAAGTTCTGTGGAGGGATTGGAGTTCCGGTTAAGAAAGGAAGGTCCCGGTTTCATGTTTCAATTTCCAATGTCGCCACTGAAATCAGCCCTGCCCAAACGCAGGTATAACTTTCGTAATCTGGGTATATTCTAATCATATAAGTTGTGATCCAAGTTCCATTTTGATGTCATAGCTGTAAGTGCATAGTTAATTTGATTGGTCGTTTCTTTAAGTTTGATCCCCTAGAATTTGATGGTTTTGCTGTATAATTGAAGAATGCTGAGGCTGCATTCAAGATGTTTGTTAAGGATTGGGTCTGATTTCACGTGGGGATACTTTGACATAATTTGGTGATAAAATAATGTCATAGCTTAGTTTTAAAGTGTTGTATAACAAAAGTTTGTTTTTTATGAAAAAATGTGATGAAAATGACATAGTAAAAGCTTTGAAAGTATATAACTGAATTTACTGGAAAACAATTTGTGAGCTCCTTGAAAATGTTCAGGCCCAGAAGCTTGCTAAGGAAAACCAGAGGCCAGTGTATCCATTTGCAGCTATAGTAGGACAAGATGAGATGAAATTATGTCTTCTACTGAATGTGATTGATCCCAAGATTGGAGGTGTCATGATTATGGGTGATAGAGGAACGGGGAAATCGACGACTGTTAGGTCATTGGTAGATTTGCTTCCTGAGATCAAAGTAGTAGTTGGCGACCCATTTAACTCGGATCCAGAAGATCCAGAATCTATGGGCATGGAAGTACGTGAGAAAATAATTCAAGGTGAGGAACTTCCTCTCACAACAACCAAAATCAACATGGTTGATTTGCCATTGGGTGCTACAGAAGATAGAGTCTGCGGGACCATCGATATTGAAAAAGCCCTAACTGAGGGTGTGAAGGCATTTGAGCCCGGCCTTCTTGCTAAAGCTAACAGAGGAATTCTCTATGTGGATGAGGTTAATCTTTTGGACGACCATTTAGTGGATGTTCTTTTGGATTCTGCTGCCTCGGGATGGAACACTGTTGAGAGAGAAGGGATTTCGATATCTCATCCTGCTCGGTTTATTCTTATTGGCTCAGGAAATCCTGAAGAAGGGGAACTTAGGCCACAACTTCTTGACAGGTTCGGAATGCATGCTCAAGTGGGGACTGTAAGGGATGCGGAGCTGAGAGTGAAAATTGTCGAGGAGAGAGCTCGGTTTGATAGAAATCCAAAGGAATTCAGGGGATCATACTTGGCTGAGCAAGAGAAGCTCCAAGAGCAAATTACAGCAGCTCGGTCCTCTCTTTCTTCTGTTCAGATTGATCATGAACTTCGCGTCAAAATTTCCAAGGTCTGTTCTGAGCTTAATGTTGATGGGTTGAGAGGCGACATAGTGACAAATAGGGCAGCGAAAGCTTTAGCTGCTCTAAAAGGAAGAGACAAAGTACAACCGGAGGATATCGCTACTGTTATCCCCAATTGCTTGAGACACCGGCTTCGGAAGGATCCCTTGGAGTCGATTGACTCAGGTGTACTTGTCATTGAGAAATTTTATGAGGTTTTCACCTGAGGGACCCTTGTTTATGTAACTTTTTCTTCACAATCTTTACTTAATTCATTTCCACTCCGAATTTTTGGGTAGATTTGATTTATTCAAAACGGTCATGCTGTTTTCTGTAATACTGGGCAGATGACGTTCAGACATGTACTCTAGCAGCCGGGTTTTATATTGAATATACTATGAAATTCAACTTCTCTATCAAGCGTGACTTTGGTTTTGAAAGTTTGTCTATCAATTCAAGCATGTCCTTTCTTAACATTTATCGAGAGTATATTTCTGTAGAAAATATTAAGAAAGGACATCTGAAATAATATTTATCCTTATACAGAAATGATCTCCTGTATACAGTTTACATGTACTCGTCTAGCAAGCTTTACATTGAATTATTTTCTCTCTCATGCTCTGAAATTCTCCAAAAACATGAGAACAGAAACAATTACCAAACTGAAGCTGGCATTTTGGTTTGTACTCTTTATCATTCATCTTGAAGAATATGCAGGTACAAAACAACAAATAGGCATAGAATCTGAATTTAATACAAGATTACACAATTTACAATCCAATACATATATCCCTAGAAACTCAAAATCGTGGTTAGTATCTTTAGTCGAACTCTACATAACTTCCATATAATGGTGTTTTATGAAGAAGGGCAATGCTAATATCTGCATTGGTGATTTCCACTCCAGAATTTAGGTCTCAGCACTGCAAAAGCCGGCGGACACTGGTACACAACTGATGCAGCTGTTATCAAAATCCCTGCAGTTAAAGCCCATATCACATACTTCTTATTCTCTGCTTCAAAATCAAAGAAATGAAGCAAGTATTTGTCTCCCATCCATTCAAATTCTTCTGTTCTTCTATTTTCATCCTGAATTCATCAGCATTAATTATATAGTTATTAAAACCAGTGAGGTTTATTTTTGCCGAAAAGATACAGAATTAGGAGAGGAACCTTTAGAAACATTTCTAGCGGAGCATCGAATATTGCTTCCACTTCGGCAGCATTTGGAACTGGATTGAATGCTTTCTTGTCATACAGTATGCCAATCACTGGAACTACTGTTACACCGTACTGAAACAAATAGTTAGGTAAAGGTAAGAACATAATTAGATACTAAGATCTGAAAGAAAGCCACTGACACAGCGGAATAGAATAATTTCTCCATTTGCTTTACATTGTAGAACAAACTTTGCTCTATTTTTAGCTGTGGAGCACAAATGGAAAAAATATGAAGCACATTATCACTTCCCTTTCTTTAAAATTTCACTTTTTCCTTCTCGCGCATGTGATAAATAGTCCATAGTCAATTCTCAATTAATCTTCTCTGAACGTTTTAACAATTTAAATTACACAATGGGTACAAATAGAATATATCTTTATTCCATATTTACTCCTAATTTACTTGGGTAGCGTTTGGTTCACGTCAAATCAATTGTAACAGCTTCGTAATGCAATAGGCTATTACATTGATTTGTCATATTTTTTGTATGGTTAATCTAGTATATGTATTAGCCCATTACGAGCGTAATGTATTGCATCAATTTCTAAGTTTTTCATTACCCCCATCAATGAATGTATTAGTTTATTACATCTGTAATGTAATACGTCATAAAAGACAACAATAATAATTAGAACTGATTTGACATTTTGATTTACAATTTACTTTATTCATTACATACAATCCTATAATTTAGTGAACCAAACACAATTTTGAACATAATGTAATAACATTACAATTACTACATAAATACCAAAAATCAACCAAACAAATATGTTGTAATAACCTATTACCATTTCATTGCAACTCTATTGCATTACAATTGCATTACATTAAATTTATATTCCACAAACCAAACCCCACCTTAAGTGTTTAGTTTTGTAGTGATGTCCTGATAGTGAAATTCTGAGGATAAACAACTGCAATGCCATTTTAAACCGCCATCAAAAGAAATAGGTAGGGCTCTTTTGTGGAAGAAAAAATATTGGCAAATGGGAAGGTTAGAGAATATAAACCCAATATGAATACTACTCCCTCCGTCCCGGGATAAAAGTCCTTATTACTATTTTGGGTTGTCCCATGTTAAATGTCCACTTTCTTTTAATAACCAAACTTTAACACATTTTTTTCTATTATGCCCGTAGCATTAAATATCTATTAGAAAATCAGAATATGAAAAGGCTAAACTATGCATGTAAATTTGAGGAGCACATCCCTAAAAAACATATTTACCTTAGTTATGAAGGGATGAAGAACAGTAACAACATCAACAAGTGAAGGGTCCAAGCCTATCTCCTCCTTTGCCTCCCTCAAGGCTGTCTGGATGTCATCTGCATCTCCTTCTTCAGTTTTCCCTCCAGGCAATGCAACTTCCCCTGCATCCAAAAAACAACCGACTAATAAAAATCTGATTTTGAAACTTTTAATAAACAATTTGAACACCAAATTTATCATTTTTATTACAATAAAAATAACTCTTACCAGAGTGAGTGGAAAGAGTTGAGGATCGTTTTGTGAGAATTACTCGCAGATCAGCTTCTTCTTTTTCACCTTCAAAGAGACAAATTAGAACTGCAGCTCTTTTGGGTCTGAGTCTTTTAGGTTTGTTGGCAACTGGGTTTGTCTCAGATTCTGCATTCAAATCTAGTTCTTGAGCAACCACTTTGTCCCGAGAGTTTTGGTTTCCTGAGTCTTTATTGGAAATTTTTTCTAAAGAAGGGGGAATTGGTTTATAGAGACGAAGTTGTTGGCCCAAATCTATCAATCTTTTTGATCCTGTAAAGCTGTTGGAACCCATGGGAGCTTTTGGAGAGAGATCAAATTTGTTGTCAATAAGGATTGTGGTCGATCATTTGACAAATCACAAGAAGGTTTCACATATTTCATCTCAATTCTTCCGGCAGTAAATACTCATTTCATTTCACCTTAAAAATTATGATCCAAATTAAATTTAGTCCTAAAATTTCTCGTTCAAATCAAATAACAACAACAATAATAATAATAATAATAACAATAATAATTATTATTATTATAATAGTACTAATAATTATTATTATAATAGTACTAATAATAATAATTATTATACTACTAATAATAATAGTAATAGTAATAATTAATAATAATTATAATAATAGTAATAATAATAATAGTAATTATAATAATAATAATAATTATTATAATAATAAAAAGAATTTTAATAATTATAATAATAATAATTATTATTATCATAATAATAGTAATAATAATTATAATAATAATTATGATAATAATAATAATAATAGTAATTATAATAATAATAATAATAACAACAACAAAAAAATTAATTCTTATTGTGGTGGTGTGATGAATTATGAAAATTGTTATTGATGATTTGTATGTTTTGTAATCAGATTTAGATTTTTCTGGATATCTATTTTTAAAGGAAAATTAATTATTGTGGTGGTGTGGTGCATTATGATAATTGTTATGTGTGATTGCAAGTTTTTTTAAGTTGCAAAAAATCTTTAGGTAATGTAGTATTTTTTTGAATTTTAATCTAATTTTGCGTTACATCGTGCCTTCAGGTATGGACAATTTTAATCTAATGCTCACCTGCACACATGAATATGGCGGGCCCTACATGTCAAATAGGGGCCCACAATATGTATATATGTATATGTAAGCATTATGTGTATCACGCCCCCAAAACATGTATACATCACCCATCTTGGGTCGTTAAATACATGGTACAAAATTTAATACAACTTAATTATACAACAGTCGTGTAAAATATGATAAAATATAATCTAAGAGTTTTTAATAAGAATATTATCATCCAGACAATATACAAACTTAATGGAGTCCTCATTACATTTATTGTCACACTATTTAACAGAATAGTGAGGACTACTAATGCTATTATCTAGACCGTCACTCCGTTCCCCGATTAGTCCCGGCTACGTTCTCATTTCCTGAAGAGAACAGTGAAAGAAAGGGTGAGCTCAACTAGCTAAGTAAGAAATATTATGACTAAGATAATGCAGAATAATTTATCGTTAGCCTTCAATAGTGTTAAACTGATAAAATATAACAAACATTAAGTTTAACTGCAGCGGAACAAGCAATCCATTAGAAGGGTCAAGTAGAGAATAAAATCTACTATCTTCTATGATTTAAAAGGTTTTTCATTACTTTTATCGCTGAGACTCAGCTTAATAAATAAACCACATCATCCCTGCACTACGGCCAAAGATATTCATTAGTATCACGACCACAAATTATCCATGCACTACGGGCCAAGGATATTCGTGTATTCATCAATGGTCATGATCATGCCAACAACTGTCCATCAATGCACTACGGGTCAATGAAGACTTTTACCACATCATTTGTAACATTACAGTCATGATTATACCGAATAATCCATGGTCATAATCATACCAAGTCCATCTATGCACTACAGGCCACAGATGACTTTCAACATAATATAAACATGAGGATGATGACAATGATATAAGGATTCAATAAAACAAGTTCAAGAATTAATTTATCCAGGAACCGATAACGTCCAAATTGTCAACATGATACTGCTTTGTGGAGTAAAATTCAAGAATGCTTAGAAGAATATTTCCATGAAAAGATACTGGATGAAGCGCAAATATCAAGGATATTCCACTAATTTCATGGAGTATAAAAGCCAAAACTTTAACCAACTGAGTATAATAAAGAATGGAATAACAATTTAATTCACCAGACATGCGATAAACCGCACAGACCGGTTATTCTAACAGAATAATAAATAATGGAACCAGGTCATGTGTAAACGCATAGACAAGATATTCCAACTGAATAATAAAGAATGAAATAACAGAAGAATTCATCATGCATGCGATAGACCGCACAGACAAGTTATTCTAACAGGATAATAAATAATGGAACCAGGTTATGCGTAATACGCACAGACAAGATGTTCCAACAGAATAATAAAGAATGTAATAACAGAAGAATTTTACTATGTATGCGGTAATTCACATAAACAGATTATTCCAACAGAATAATAAATAAAGGAACCAGGTCATGCGTAATTCGCACAGACAGGATGTTCCAACAGAATAATAAGGGATGAAATAACAATAACTCTTTTCAAGAACACGAAAGAAATAATACCCCTTACCTTAGAAAAACTGGATACTGAAATAGTGAGGTAGCAGACTTCTCTTCTTCTTTCTCTCTATAATTTCTCTGTATAATAATTGCTCTAAAGCTTTTATGAATTGGTGAGAAATGAAGGAAGAATGAGGTTCTATTTATAGAAAAATATAGTTTTAATAATTGCATGTTTTGGGGCTCGAAATATTACATTATAATACCTTCCTCCTTTTCTTCATTTTTAATTTAGTTCTGCAAGTATTAACAAACTTGCACCACCTCCCCTAATAGTAAATAATATGAATTAATAGTTCATTCATATGACTCAATAATATAATCATGTGAAAAAACTAATTACAGTATAGTACCTTCAACTATACCTTCATTTTTAACTTAGTCATGCAAGTATTATCAATCTTGCACCAACTCCCCTAATAGTACAAGAATGTGATTCAATAGTACACGTATGTGAACAAATAGTTATATAAGCATGTGAATTAGTAGCAATTAATTGCTCATTTATCCGATAAATTACCTGATTTATCAATATAACCCCAGACATCAATTATCATCGGAATATATGTCGATTTCCACTAACATTAATACTCTCAACACAATAGAACTATCAAATTCATCGTTAAACAACACAACTTATTAATCATTAATATTATAACTCACAATATTTAACAACCAGGTCGTTCCTAGGAAAGAGGGGCTTTCCGATAAGAATTTCTTCTTATTGGCGCGCTATTAGGTGACCAAACCTCTCCTTGAAAGAACTTCTAGACATTGTCGATATTACAAATAATAATATGAGTAACTTTATCGTCTCAATTATTAATTTAATAATAATAAATATAATGCAGCTGATACTGTGACAATAATTGAATCAATAATATGAGAGATATGATGCAACAATTACTGTAGTAATAATTGAGTATAACTTAGTGACTTCTCACGTAAGCATCAATAATCAATACTGTGTGCTACTATGCAACCACGCGTATTACTGTATTTTTACTACCGGGTAGTTCAACAGTTTTAACGGTAACACTTTCGCCGTTATTTTTATAAAAAGATAATTCTGTCTTTTTCTAACTACGACAATACTTCTGTTGTGGGGTCCACCAATGATTGTCCCGTCGTACGAATATTCCCTGTTAAAACGAATATTCCCCGACCAATCGAATATTATATAACCACTTGCTTACTTTGCAAAATTTATAAATATTATCCACAACTATAACATTATATAAAATCCACACCATAATATTCAAAAATATATTTCGATAAAATATTCTTTATTCATAAAAGTTGGGGTCTTACAACAACAATAGCTCTCTTTATGAATACGAAAGAAATAATACCCCTTACTATAATAATAATATCCCTTACCTCAAAAGAAGACTAGATACTGGAATAGTGAGGTAGCAGACTTCTCTTCTTCTTTCTCTCTATAATAATTGTTCTATAGCTTTAGTAAATTGGTGAAAAATGAAGGAAGAATGAACTTCTATTTATAGAAAAATATAATTTCGATAATTGCACGTTTTGGGGCTCGAAATATTACAGTACAATACCTCTAACTTTTCTTTTATTTTTAATTTAGTTCTGCAAGTATTATCAAACTTACACCACATCCTATAATAGTAAATAATGTGAATCAATAGTTTAATCATGTGAATCAATAGTATAATCATGTGAAAAAACTAATTACAGTATAGTACCTTCAAATATACCTTCATTTTTAACTTAGTCATGCAAGTATTATCAATCTTGCACCAACTCCCCTAATAATACAATAATGTGATTCAATAGAACTCACATGTGAACAAATAGTTATATAAGCTTGTAAATTAGTAGCAATTAATTGCTCATTTATATGATAAATTACCTGATTTATCAATATAACCCCCAGACATCAATTATCATTTTAATAGATGTCGATTTCCACTAACACTAATAATCTCAACACAATGGAACTATCAAATTCATCTTTAATTAACACAACTTATTCATCATTAATATTATAACTCACAATATTTAGCAACCAGGTCGTTCCCAAGAAAGAGGGGGCTTTTCGATAAGGATTTCTCCTTATTGACGTGCAATTAGGTGACCAAACATCTCCTTGATAGAACTTCTAGACATTGTCAATATTGCAAATAATAATATGAATAACTTTGTCGTCTCAATTATTGATTTAATAATAATAAATATAATGCAGATGATACTGTGACAATAATTGAATCAATAATATGAGAGATATGATGTAGCAATTACTGTAGCAATAATTGAGTATAACTGAGTGACTTCTCACGTAAACATCAATAATCAATACAGTGTGCTACTATGCAACCACGCGTATTATTGTACTTTTACTACTGGGTAGTTCAACAGTTTTAACGGTAACACTTTCGCCGTTATTTTTATAAAAAAGATAATTCTGTCGTTTTCTAACTACGACAATACTTCCGTTGTGGGGTCCACCAATGATTGTGTCATCGTACGAATATTTTTTAAAATGAATATTCTCCGACCAATCAAATATTATATAACCACTTGCTTACTTTGCAAAATTTATAAATATTACCCACAACTATAACATTATATCAAATCCACACCATAATATTTAAAAATATATCTCGAGAAAATTATTCTTTATTCATAAAAGTTGGTGTCTTACAATGTGACCCTTTTTTATGTGATAGTAACATTGTTGTAACTTATACTACATAGGAAGTTTTCACAATGAAATTGCAACAAAAAGTCAATATTAAAGACAAGGTAAATCAGATAACCAAAGGCATGTACCTGAATAATTTGCGGCAGTTTGAGAACTCGTTTGTGACAACAAAGAAGTTGTTTGCGTTAAGAAGTCTCTTTCCAACAAAGAAGTTGTTTGCGCCAAGAAGTTTCTTTCTCTTTATCAGCTTAAGTTTAGTAGATAAAAACAAATTGGAGACATAGTTGTAATTTAAAATTTATTATGTTGAAAGTTATTGATAATATGAAAATTATAAAAATATTACTTATCCCAATTTTTTTTCTGTCCATATCAAGTCAATTTTGTACGAAAAATTTTGGAAGGAAAAGTGGCCACGTTTCTATCCTTTTCTTTTCTTTTCTGTTTATTAAAACATTTAGAAATTAGAAAAAAAAACTTAAATTTTCTATCAATTTCTTTTTTTTCCTGTCCATTTTAAAATCGAGAAACATAGTGTATAACAGAAAAGAAAAGAAAATTTAACTTTTGGATATAGATAGTCACTTTATAATTATTTTAACTCTTCTTTGTATGTAAATAAAGGTTACTATAAGGACTACAAAAAAATTATTTAAGGCTTTTTGTGTGATTCAATTCGAACATTTTTAGACGAATTTTTTTTTTGACAAAAAAGTGACTACATTTTCATCAATTTTTTTGTTCCCTTAAAAATTTACAAATAAGATAAATGGAAAACATCTTAAGTTTTTATTCATTTGTTTTCTCTTCTATCAATTTAGAGGCGGATCTGTTCAAGGCACCATAGACAACTACCCCTGTTGAATTTTTTTTAGATATAGAGGCAGAGACAGATATGTAAGTTAATAAACACAAGGAGGAAGATTAATGAAAGAGTTAAATTTAAAGGGGGCAATTTTTTTTTATTACAAGTACATACAAACGTAAATTCATTCTATTTCTGATTTTCATTATGCTTTTGTCTTATACATCTCCGCATCGGCGACTCCGCCACCTTCTTCGACATCTCCGCGATTCCACCACAAGGCCTACTACTTTTTCTACATCTCCACTACGGCACTACCTCTTGTGCATATTAGAGTAATCAGACTTAAAAGCAACTAAATTAGGTTTTTTTTGTTTAATAATTTAAAATTTGTAGTTTGTTTGAATTTGTTGTTGGTTGGAAACTTGGGGTTAAACCCAATTCAATTTATTTTATGTATTTGTTATATTTTTGACTTAAGAGGTAACTAATTAGGATTTTTTTTGTTTAATTGTTTATTTAGATTTGTTGTGATTTTTTGAGTTGGGGACTTCCGATGAGTACAACTATAGCGGTTGTTAATATTAGATAAACAAGTGGTTATAGTGTTCAAATAAAATGACGCAACTGTGTTGAGAATTGGATCTGTGTCTAATTATTTTTATCTACAGTTCTATCCCTTTCTTTTATATGAGTTTAGAGGAGAGTTATGTTCTCTAAAAAGATAAAAATATATATCACTGAAATAAAAAAATCAGAATTATATGTATTTTTTTCTTATAGTCATACAAAAACAAAGTTAAATTGGATCAGTGTTATTTTTTCAAGATTTCTTCCAATACTTGTAGTTTTATGATTTTCCCGAATTGATTGTTAGTATTAGAATTAGGTGGTTAAATGAGAAATCAATCATTTTTAAAATACACAAGCTGCACAATAATAAGTCCCAAAAGAAGCAACATTAAATAAATATAGTACTTATTTACTAACACTCTCTCATTAAAACCACTCTCCGAAATCAAATGGAAGATAAATGGTTGAGTGATTGTGTGAGACCCCGAATTTTATGAAATAAAAGTATTCAATTTTTTTATTTTGGTAAATAGTTAAATTGATAAAAGTTTAAAGTTAAGGGTAATATGTAAAAAAAAATTAAAAGTAAGCAAGTTGTTATAGAATATTCTTTTTGTCAGAGAATATCCGTACGACGGTACAATCATTGGTAGACCCCACAACAGAATTATTGTCGGATTGAGAAAACGACAAAAATATTTTTATAAAAATAACGGCGGAAGTTTTATCGTTAACTGTTGAAACACCCGGTGTTAAAAGTACAGTAATACGCGTGGTTGCATAGTAGCATACGGTATTGATTATTGATATTTATGTGAAAAATCACTCAGTTTTGTTTTATTGCTATTATTAATGTAATAAAACAGAAATTTTTTTATATAAAACAGAATACTTCTATAAAGTTATTCATTTTATTAGGCTAATAATAAAATCTTTTATATAAAACAGAATACTTTTATAAAGTTATCTGTTTTATTAACCAATAATTAGAATATATTATATTTTATTATGCATAGTATTTGCATAGTGCCTGTATAGTATTTGCATAGTAAAATATTTTTTAAAGTTATTCGTTTTATTAGATTATAAATAGAATATATTATATTTTATTTAAAAGATTTTGTTTTAAATATGGACCGTCAGATTAAAGTAAATTAATCTGGACCGTTCATGAGTTAGTTACTATGCATTCTATTTTTCTATAAATAGAAGCTCATTCCTTTATTATTTCTTACGAATTCGCTGAAACTCTAGAGAGAGAAACTCTAGAGAGAGTTCTTCTTCTATAATCTTGAGCATATTTCTTTAGAGTTTAAGAAAGCTTTGAGCGTAATGCAAGTTTTTTTCAAGTATATTCCCGCCCTACCAGTCAGAATACTTTTCTTTTTAAGGTAGGGGATATAATTGTCGTACTCGTAAAAGATATTATTATTATTATTATAGTAAGGGATATTATTTCGTTCGTATTCATGAAGAGAACTTCTGTTATTCCATTCTTCATTATTCTGTTGGAATAACCTGTATACGCAGACTACCGTATACATGGTGAAATTCTTCTATTATTTTATTATTTATTATTATGTTGGAATAACCTATCGATGCGAAATATTGCATACATGGTGAAATTCTTTTATAATTCCATTCTTTATTATTATGTTGGAATAACCTGTCTATGCGAAGTACTGCATACATGGTGAAATTCTTCTATTATTTCATTCTCTATTATTCTGTTGGAATATCCTGTCTGTGCGTTTTACGTCGGGCCTGGTTCTGTTATTTATTATTATGTTGGAATATCTTGTCGGTGCGTATCACGCCTGACCTGGTTCCGTTATTTAGTATTCTGTTGGAATAACCTGTCTGTGCGTCTATCGCATGCCTGGTGAATTTTTTTATTATTTCATTCTTTATTATTCTATCGGAATATCCTGTCTGTGCGTTTACGCATGACCTAGTTCCATTCTTTATTATTCTGTTGAAATAATATGTCTATGTAGATTACCGCATGCATGGTAAATGATCATTCGTGTTCATACAAATTTTATTTTCATTAAAAAGGGGTTTCTGCCAGGGACAATTTCGTAATTTTTCTAACCCTAAAAAATTTTGAAAAAATTTGAAATGATAATGTGATGAGTTTTTTAGATTGTGTCCAAAAATGGCGATTTTTGGATGTATAGATTATGAGTTATGGATTTTATAGGAAAAGACTATTTATTATAACTCTTTTTGGTTAACTCCAAAATTGGTAAAAATTTTATTGGGAGTACATGTATATAACAGGAGTATACCCTGTAAATTTCGGAAATTTTGGACCAAAGTACAATTTATGATAAATGTTTAAATATTCGGCAGTTTTAGCCATATGAAAAATAGTAAATGAATTTTAAAAATTCTGAGAAAAATATATGTTCAAGATGAGACTATATTCTGCTAAATTCCAGAAAAGAAATATTTTTGGGATTGATTTGGTATTTTTCATGAAAATGAACTAGTTATGAGTAAATGAATTAAATATATTATGTGAAGTAATAAAATTGGAAAATTAGATTTTATAGCTTAAGAATCCTATATATGGTATATGCATATTTTTGATGAGGGATTTGATCATTGATGATGAAATCTTATGAGTATGACATTTTTGAATGATTAAATGCATTACTTGATAAAGTATAAACAATTGAAATAAATTATTTATAAGTTTAAGAAATGATTAAAATATTATTATAATATTAATGATATTAGATTATTAGATTATTAAGTGATTGATAACATTTGGTTATTATTAAACGCTGTATAAATTATATTATAAATGTTTAATATTTATCCTTTATCTCATTTAATTGATTCTTATGTCATTATCATTATCCTCATGCTTATATTGTGTTGAAAGTCATCTTTGGCCGTAGTGCATAGATGGACTTAGTATGATTATGACCAGGGATTATTCGGTATAATCATGACTGTAATAATACAAATGATGTAAAAAAAAGTCCTCATTGGCCCGTAGTGCATTGATGGACAGTTTTTTGTATGATTATGGCTATGGATTCTCTTCGGCCAAGGGTGCAAAGATTTTTTTTTTATGGCATGATCATGACCGTTGATGAAAACACAACTATCTTTAGCCCGTAGTGCATGGATAATTCGTGGTCGTGATATTAACGAATATCCTTAGCCGTAGTGCATGGATAATTCAATGATATGGATTGATTATCGAGCTGAGTCTCAGAGATGAAATATAAATTCATGGATGTGATATTAACGAATATCCTTGGCCGTAGTGCAGGGGTGATTCGATGATGTGGATTATTTATTAAGCTGAGTCTCAACGATAAAATATTTATTATACACTTTTAATTCGTAGAATATAGTAGATATCATGCTCGACTCTTCTAAAATACAGTCGTAAAATTTCAAATTTTACGAATAAAGATTTAATTTTATCAATTTTTTTTAATATTATGGTGTGAATTTGAGATAATATTATAGTTGTGGGTAGTATTTATAAATTTTGCAAAGTATGCAAGTTGTTATATAATATTCGATTGGTCGGAGAATATTCTTTTTATCGGGGAATTTCCGTACGACGACATAATCATTGGTGGACCCCACAACGAAATTATTGTCGGATTGAGAAAACGACAAAAGTATTTTATTGAAAATAACGGCGGAAGTTTTACCGTTAATACTGTTGAACTACTCGGTAGTAAAAATACAGTAATACGCGTGGTTGCATAGTAGCACACGGTATTGATTATTGATGCTTACGTGAGAAGTCACTCAGTTATACTAAATTATTGCTATAGTAATTATTGCATCATATCTCTCATATTATTGATTCAATTATTGTCACAGTATCATCTGCATTATATGATATATTATTAAGTCAATAATTGAGATGACAAAGTTATTCATATTATTAAATTACAATATTTACAATGTCTAGAAGTTCTGTCAATGAGAGGTTTGGTCACCTAATTGCGCGTCAATAGGGAGAAATTCTTATTGGAAAGCCCCCTCTTTCCTAGGAACGACCTGGTTGATAAATATTGTGAGTTATAATATTAATGATGAATGTTATTGATATTGAAGTTGTGCTTGGAGTTGAATTTGGAGACGCGGACGTGATATTTGAGTTCGGAACGATGAAATTAATAAAAATAGACTATAAACACAAAATTTATCGGTTTTTACTATTTGGTCAAAAAGTCAACTGTTGACTTTTTCGGGAAAAGTCAAACTTCGAAATTTCAAAATTTATATTTTTGATAAAAATAGTTTCATTATGTTGGAATTATTTGTGTTAGTGAAAATCGATATTTATTTCGATAAAAATTGATGTCTGGAAGTCATTTTGACCAATCGGGTATTTAACCGGATAAATGAGCAATTGATTGCTATTATTTCACATGATTATAACTATTTGTTCACATGTGTATACTATTGTTTCACATTCTTGTTACTATTAGGGGAGTTGGTGCAATATTGATAATACTTGTATGACTTAAGTTAAAAATAGAGGTATTGATGGAGGTACTATACTGTAATTCGTATTTTCATATGTCTAGAACTATTGATTCACATGATTTACTATTGATTCACATTATTTACTATTAGGGGAGATGGTGTAAATTTGATAAAATTGCAGGACTAAAAGAAATATTTTTGGGACTGATTTGATATTTTTTTTATGAAAATGAACTAGTTATGAGTAAATGAATTAAATATGTTATGTGAAGTAATAAAATTAGAAAATTAGATTTTATAGCTTAAGAATCCTATATAGGGTATATGCAAATTTTTGATGAGGGATTTGATCATTGATGATAAAATCTTACGAGTATGACATTTTTGAATGATTAAATACATTATTTGATAAAGTGTAAACAATTGAAATAAATTGTTTATAAGTTTAAAAAATGATTAAAATATTATTATAATATTAATGATATTAGATTATGAGATTATTAAGTGATTGATAACATTTGATTATTATTGAACGCTGGATAAAGTGTATTATAAATGTTTAATATTTATCCTTTATCTCATTTGATTGATTCTTATATCATTGTCATCATCCTCATGCTTATATTGTGTTAAAAGCCATCTCTGGCCGTAGTACATAAATGGACTTGGTATAATTATGACCAGAGATTATTCGTAATAATCATGACCGTAATGTTATAAATGATGTGGAAAAAGTCCTCATTGGCCCGTAGTGCATTGATGGACAGTTTTTGGTATGATTATGACTATGGATTCTCTTCGGCCAAGGGTGCAAAGATGAATTGTTTTATGGTATGATCATGACCGTTGATGAAAACACGATTATCTTTAGCCCGTAGTGCATGGATAATTCGTGGTCGTGATATTAACAAATATCCTTAGCCGTAGTGCATGGATAATTCAGTGATATGGATTGATTATCGAGCTGAGTCTCAGCGATGAAATATAAATTCATGGATGTGATATTAACGAATATCCTTGGCCGTAGTGCAGTAGTGATTCGATGATGTAGATTATTTATTAAGCTGAGTCTCCTCGATAAAATATTTATTATACACTTTTAATTCGTAGAAGATAGTAGATATCATGCTCTACTTGACTCTTCTAAAATACAGTTGTATGTCTTTGGCATGTAGTGCAAAGATGAATTGTTAATGAATATCTTTGGCCGTAGTGCAAAGACGAATTTATTAGTATGATTATGAACAGGAATTCTGATTTGGTATAACCATGATTTTTGATATTTCAGGTGAAGATAATCATAATATATCAAATCCACGCCGCCCCCACCCCTACCCCTTACCCCTTACCCCTTACCACCCCCACCCCACCCCACCCCCACCCCCACCCCCACCCCCAAAAAAAAATATATATCAAATCAGGCCTTCATGGAACTATAACCATATTAAAATGGTTAATATAGTTAATATGGTTTTTAACCATAACCATATGGTTTCAAACCACATTATCCATATTAAAAATAGTTAATATGGTTTTATTTCTTAAATGGTTGGTTAACCATATTTTGAAAATTAAAACCAACCCATAACCATATTTTGCAGGTCTACCAACAATCAAAAATATACTTAAAATACCTTATTATTATTGTGAGGACAAGTTTGATGCTTTGGGTCTTGAGCCTTAATTCTTGTTGTTTACAAGATCGTTTTGTTGTATATATGACCATCACCATACTAGTAAAGTTTGATATATCTAAGCCTTTCACTATATACCATTTTGTTCTACACAATGTTCATACTTCATAGTTCACCTTTCCTTTCATTGCCCATAATTTGTTGAGCATTTATTAATTAACATCTATAATACCATTTTGCCATTTCTTTGCTCTTTTTCTTGTCTTTCTAGCTTCATCATTTTTCTTTATAAAATATAAGGACAAATAATTTTATATTTTGGAACGTAAATAGTATAACTAAACTCGTGTTCATTTTAGTACTTTTTCTTTTAATATATATATATATATATATATATATATATATAATATAAATAATTTTGAATTTTTCGTTCATCCTAATAAATCATCTGGGCCGTCCAAATTTTGAGATAAATCTCACCGTCCATAGTGCCGGAGGCACGAGACTGTTGTTATCTATATAATAAAATATAAATGATTTTGAATTTCCCGCTCATCTTAATAAATCATCTGGGCCGTCCAAAGTTTGAAATAAATCTCACCGTCCATAGTGCCGGAGGCACGGGACTGTTGGTAGTATATATATATATAGTATCATCATATGCAACAAAAAAAATAAATTGCAAGAATACGAGATTCTTATAAAAAAAAAAGAAAAGACAAATATGTAAATATTACTTTCTCCGTCCATTTTTATTTGTCTTTTTAGTGAGTGATATTTGTTTATTTTTATTTGTCATTTCAATGAAATTTTCCATATTATCTTTACATTAAATACTTCTTTTTTATTTTTTTTTCAATGAATTTTAGACCGATAATATTGATATTTTATAATCATTTTGGTCGATTAGACTAAACATTACATTTCTTATTGTTTTTACCTAAAACGTCAATTAATAATTCTCAATCATTCACATTTTATTGAAATCCACACATGTTAATTAGTATTCCATCCGTCTTAAATTAATTGCTCGATTTTGATATTTTTAAGTCAAATTTTATAAAAATTGGGATTAGTAATAAATTGTATATACTTTCTTTTGGTTATAATCTTTTCACCTATATTTTAACAAAAATAGTAAAAAGATTAGTTTTAAAAATGGTCAATTTGACTTTAAAAAGTCAAAACTAAACAATTAATTTGGGACAGAGGGAGTAAATGGTAAAAAAAAACGAATCAAGGAGCTTGTAATGAAAAGTAATAAATTTTGTACAAATTAAGCATACCGTTCTTTCCAGTTTCACAAAGCCAAATAATTGCCACCATTTTTGTGCTTTTTCAGGGACTAGTGCAACTGTTGATATTTAACTACGGCCACCTTTTCAGTAGCAATGAAAGTGTTTGATAAAAAGTCGCAACGAAAATCATCAGCAACTTCGTGCAATTTTTAGGGGGCAACAAAGTTTTGTTTTGAGCTACTCCCATCAATATTAAAGTCTGTAATAAGGTTGTGTCATGGAGTTGCCACTTTAACAATAAGATTTGTCTTTCAAGCATGTTCTTTCATGCTAATTCACTTTAAAGACTTTGTTTTTGTTTTTTTGACCATCCCTTTGAGACGCCCATGAATAAATCCAAGAGATTTGGGAGGTTATTTCCACATGGTGATTTCCGGGAATTTTCAAAACTAGTATGTGGTGGCAAAACGAGCACAAGCACAAAGCAATGGTATGTCTTCCTGTCCTCTTCTGAAAAGCAAATTGCTTAGTGTGAAAAGGAAATTTGCATTAGGCAAAATTCATTTGGCTTACTAATTTTCATATGCTTAGTTATGGAATCTATTTAAAAGTGGATCTTTTTTATGAATTATTCAGATTCTTCTTATGCACTTCCAGGTCATATTGTACTTTTGTTTACTATATTTTCTGGAAAACAAGCTCTCACCTGCCATGGACCACAAGTGCTTGACCTTGCATCTGTTGACAATCGTAGTGCTCCACGTCATAGTTAAATTCATGTGTAATTGTGTATCTTCAAGGTCTCTATTGTTTACTCTTCTTTTTAGCATTATGCGAAGACTAGGAGTTAAGGACAAATGGTCTTTCACTGCAATGGGAAGTTCAGGTTTCAGATATGACAGGTTACAATGACCCTTGGCACCCAAAGGAATAAAAAGACTGGATGACACTTTTGTCCTTTCAACTTGCATGCTAGTTTTAATGTCACCTAAACATATAGAAGTGGTATATCTGTCCTCGTTTCACATTTGTGTCAATTTACAATTTTTGTTGACATCCAAGTATAATCACACCCATGATTAAACCAAAACAGACCAACCACTGTGGTCGAACTGATATGAGCGAATCAAATAAGGGAACCATAAGTGACCCAAACAAAGTCCAAGACAGAGTTGTGCACGTGGTGCAGTTTGGGCTGAGAAGTTAATGAAAATTGTAAAGTCACACAAATATGCTAGAAGGGATAGATATGAGTCACTTTTGTAAGTTTATAAATAAAGTTGAAAGTGACGTGAAAGTTGAATGGACAGAAGTGTCATTCAACCAGAAAATATTAGTCTAGCTCATATTAGTCGAAAATTTCTATAATCATCTGTCACATCATTCGCTACTTGTGGTAGAAGCAAATGAGATTCTCTGTCAAAGTGGACAGGATGAAATAATTTAACTCCTTTTAATTTCCAAGCTGCTTCTTGAACTAGCATGCATGCGATAAAGACTCCTATATATGTCTAAGTATATACCCAAGTGCTATTTAGATTCTCAAGATCAAGTTGTCAGTTATTAAATCTCACCAAAACTAAAGAGGCAAAGGGAAGAAGAATATTATACATTGCTATTTTTGTGTGTGCAAGTGGCTCTCATGGTAGAGCCAAACATGATGTTTTTAATTGTTACTTTTTATACACCTCCAAAGCTGGCCAATTTTTTATTCCTAACAGTTCTCACCACTTTCCTTCTCATTCTTTCCCACCATGGAATCATCTTAGCAGCTCATAATGAAACTATTAGCATAGGTGCAATCATCAATAATAAGACCCGTGTTGGCAAAGAAATTGTTGTAGCCATGAAAATAGCTGCTCATAACTTCAATAACTATTCTATCGAACAGAGGGTGTCTTTTCATTTTCATGATCCTTGCGGAAATCCCCTCCAAGCAGCTTACTCTGGTTAGTTGTTTGCCTTCCAAACTCTTGTCTAAGATTTTGTGATATGAAACACACATACACAAAAGTTTATGCTAGCCGTTTGATATATTGGAAAACCTTTTCTATGTATTATGTGGTACCATTCATGTCATGAGAAGTTTAATTAATGGATATTTGTGACAGGAAGGAAAAAAATAAAGAAAAAGAGAAAAATGATAAGAAATTTCATGTTCAATATTAGTTCTTGTGAATATTTTAATCTATAATGTTCTGAATTCTAATACCGTTCTAGACATCAAGACAATGATAGGGATGTTGTTGCTTATATTCTTTATAGTTATAATTTATAAAATTGGTACCAACTCTGCTAAAATTCACGTGAGTTCTGAATTTTTGTTGCAGCTGCAGAACTTATAAAAGATAATGTGCAAGCGATTATCGGCATGGAGACATGGGAGGAGGCAGCTTTAGTTGCCGATGTTGCAAACAGAGCTCAAGTGCCAATAATTTCATTTGCATCCACTGCTGTTAAGAAGTCCTTTGCGCCAGTACAGTGGCCTTTTTGATACAGATGGCCACCAATGTCAATGAACAAATCAGATGCATTGCAGCTATTGTTCGGTCCTTCAGTTGGCAAAAGGTCATACCAATCTATGAAGCTGACATGTATGGTGGTGATTCTGGGGTATTTGCTGCATTATCTGAGGCACTTCAAACTTTTGGTGTGGATATCGAATACCGTTTAGTTCTTCCACCATTCCCTTCTCTACCTGATCCAAAAGAGTTTGTCCGAGAAGAGGTAGCTAAGTTATTGTGTAAGCAATCTCGAGTTTTTATTGTTCTTCAGTCATCGTTATCATTTGCAACTCATTTGTTCACAGAAGCAAAGCGAATGAGCCTTGTAGGGAAAGATTCAGTATGGATAATGACTGAAGGCATCACAAGTCTCCTTGATTCTGTGGATTCTTCTGTTGTCTCTTCCATGGAAGGTTCTCTGGGAATCAAGTCATACTTTTCTGAAAACAGTAGTCCTTTTGTAGAATTTAAGCAGCAGTTTCGGAAAATGTTCAGATCAGAGTACCCCGAGGAAGACAACTTTAATATGGGAATTCATGCTTTACGAGCACACGATAGCATTGCTGCCATTACAAAGGCAATAAGGAAATTAAGCAGTACCAATAGTACTTCAAAGGTGCTACTCAAAACTATTTTAACCGCAAATTTTATTGGTTTAAGTGGACACATTCATTTTAATAGTGGAGAGCTATCACAATCCTCCATATTTAGAATTGTAAATGTTGTTGGTAAAAAGTACAAAGAGCTTGGGCTTTGGTCATCAAAGTTTGGTTTCTCAGACAGCCTTATTAATGAAGAAAGTGTAGATAAAAATAGGGGTGGTAGCATGGAAGTCTTAGCTAGTTTAGTGAATTGGCCAGGGGATCTAAAGAGAGTTCCCAAAGGATGGTCAATGCCTACTGAAGCAAAGCCAATGAAGTTTGGAGTTCCGGGTGAAACTTCTTTTGAGAAATTTGTCAAAGTCGATTGGGGTGCAGGTTCAAAGGAGAGAAACTATTCTGGTTTCTGCATTGATGTTTTCCATGAGGTGCTAAGACTTTTGGAGCAAAATTATCCTCTACCTTATGAATTGATACCTTACAACGGCACCTATGATGATCTGGTTGATCACGTGGCTAACAAGGTACTAACATCCTATTTAAAGTTCCCCAATATTAAATGTTAACATAAACAGGTTAATCTCATCAGATTTCCCTCATCATATCCACATTTACTTTAGTTTACCTGCTGTGCTGTTAGTCTTGCCATAAGACTTCTCTTTTAAATATAGACCATGTATAAGAAGTTTGTAAATGTAGTCTGCACACAAACACACTCACACATTCACATATAAACCATTGCTCCTTCCACTTGCATAAATAAATCTAAATCATAAATAGTGATTAATGTAATAAGTTTTTATCTGTTCTATGTTGCTCCATAATAAAAAAAGTCTCAGTCAAGCAAATATATTCCAAGACACAGAAGAATTTTAGACAATGAGAATGTGGTCGTCTAGGCAAAGTAAGTAGCTTAGGATCATATGGCAAATATTGCAATTTGGTGCAAGAGAATATTAAGCTATGTCTATTCATAATTTTAAGGAGAGTTTTCTGTCTGGAGAGGATTGTAAGAAACTCTAGCATTTTTTTCTTTAGATTTTTGATTTGGCTATAAGTTATTTCAGTTTAAATAGTTTCGGTCTGGACACATCTTCCATTAAAGAGAAATTTTCTAGTAAAACTTTCTTGGCATTGAATACGCTTGTATATAAATTATTAATATGAATGTGAATCATTTTTTGTGACCTTCCCCCCTGCATATTAGTATCAATTTGATTTCTGATTTAATCTGAAACTTAACATGTAAAATGAACCTCAACATGTGAAAAGGGCTCTAGGTTCTGCACTTCTACTTCTATAATACTTAACTTTACATTGAACAATTGGGTTTCCCTTTAATTGCTGCTAATGTGTGATTGTAGTTGTTTTTACAATTTGAGTGATTACATTTGGGAATTGAGAAATAAAAAATCCTCTTTATGCCTGTGTTTGACGAAACGGATTTAACAATACAGAATAGTAAGGGCTTTGCATAAATTTGAAGAACTCTTTGTAATATTACATGAGTGATTAGCAATATCACAGCAAGATCATTCTGAATTTCTTTAGTGTGTTTTCCCATTTTCCTTTTTTTCAAAATATAAATTCCTTATTTCTTATAAAGATTGAACCAAGTGCTTATCTAATCTTTGTATACCAAACTTGATTGAAGACTTTTGACGCTATCATTGGAGATGTAACTATTCTAGCCAATCGATCAAAATATGTGGAATTCACACAGCCATTTGCAGAGTCAGGCTTGACTATGATAGTTCCAGTGAAGCCCCAAACCGAAAAGGCATGGATATTCTTGAAGCCTTTCAGCGTGGGAATGTGGGGATTGACAGCTGCCATTTTGGTTTACAATGTTCTAATAGTTTGGCTGTTGGAGCGTCATTCAAGTCCTGAATTTGAAGGCCCTTGGCAGAACCAGATAAGCACTGCCCTTTGGTTCACCTCCTCTTCGCTTTTCTTTGCTCAAAGTAAGTTCCCTTTTTACCATTAGTGGTATTAATAACTGTCTGATTTGCTTTTTTAAGTCATATATGGAAAACTTTAAAGACCGACTTTGATGAGCCAGAACCCCAAGTCTGTTCCTGAATCATTCAGTGAGATACTGCTGCACCATAGTGTGGTTGGGGGTAACCTTATGCTGTCTCCTGTAACAGAATGACCATATTTTTCATTTAATATTTCTGTGGTTTAGGTTATGTAGTTCTCCCTTTAATAAGAGGAAAACTCTCATAAGTTTGTTATTCATATAGGGGAACAAATTCACAACAATTATGCTCGTGTAGCGGTGTCAGTGTGGCTTTTTGTCGTGTTGGCATTATCCTCGAGCTACACCGCAAGTTTATCATCAATGCTCACAGCCCCAAGGCTTGAGCCAAATGTGACAGACATAGGTTGGCTAAAGAAGAACAATGCTACAGTTGGCTGTGATGGCTCTTCTTTCGTAAGAAAATACTTGGAGAATGTGCTTGGATTCGCGTCTGTAAATATCAAGAACATTTCTAGTGAAAGCAATTACCATGGGGAATTTGAGAGCGGCAGTATCACTGCAGCTTTTCTTGAAGTCCCTTATGAAAAAGCTTTCCTCAACCACCATTGCAAGGGATACATTGTTGCTGGACCCTCTGACAGATATGGAGGGGACAGGTTTGGAGGATTGGGCTTTGTGAGTAATCATTACAACTTTTTACACAAATATGTTATAGTTTACATAATATATAGTCTGTTTAATTTGGAATGTCTCTTTTTGGGAATGAAGAAATGTCACTACTTTCGAACTGAAGTGTTAGTACAACCACCACCAATTATGTTAATTGTGTATCAAGAATTGCTCAACACTTTATTAACTCATTAAAAACCTAATAAAGTTCTATGCACATCTACAATTGTCTATTCCTGGACATTTTTCCGTGGACTTAAAGATTCTTCAATGCTCTGAACTGCAGGTATTTCAGAAGGGCTCTCCAATTGCAACTGATGCCTCACAAGCCATCCTTACCTTATTGGAAAACGGTAGGCTAAAACAATTGGAAATCGCGTGGTTTGCTCCCTCCTCTGAGTGTCTAACCTCCCAAACTCTTGAGAAAACTGACAGCTTGACTTGGCACAGTTTCTGGGGTCTCTATCTCTTGTCAGCCTGCACCTCAAGCCTTTGTTATCTGGTATTTGTTTCTCGTCAGTTATATGAACGCTACCATGAAGCATATAACAACTTACACTCCAACTTTGTTAATGTTAGCATGCGTCTATATGCAACTGCTCTGGAGACTCTAATGCAACTGCAGGGCTCACCTGATTGAAACTGGACACCCTGTGAATAGATGAAAACTAAATATATTACTACTGTATTCTAGAAAAGAAGTTCAAATCACACTTGTAACGGTGTGTAAGGCGTAAGCTACTTTTGACAGGTTAGTTGGAGTACCGAAACAATTATTAGCTGAAGCTCATTATGTTGCAAAACTGATCAAAGGTTGGCTGAAGGAAAGATAGATGTACAGTATTCTGCATTTGAGAGAAGAAAGATAATAGCAGTTTCTTCATCTCTGTGTATATTCCATCTGTAAGTTTGTAGTTTCGATCTTTATGTTTGATTCAATTCTTATGTTTATTGTACATAATACTACATTATATTGGTAATGCAATTAGTATATGACATCATTACTTCCATTGTCTCAACTTATTCAAAAGTGTAATCAAGTAGTATTTAAATTTCAAGTTGCAATTTAAAAGGCATGGCTTGATAATCCTTTTTCATAAATAATATAGTGAGAAATCCAGGGCACATTTATTTTTTTTGTTTTTTTCAATGGGATCATTTTTCACTAAACAAATGTATAAATTCCAAAACTTGATTGTCGTGGTTCAAATCACTAATAAAACAAATTCACTAAATACATAAAACAAGAATATCCAAATCTCAAAAAAACACTCGGCTATGTCAGACAGGACAAGGCTGTAAGCTCTTCAACACAGGGATATTAGAGACCCAAAGATATAACTGACAGTAGCGTTAAGCCAAATCTACTATTCGTCTGCTTCCTAGTATTGAAAATTTGTTACTGCAGAGTACATATTTCTGATACACTCAGTAGCGTGTTCAGATTTTCTTGGTTATAACTCTTCTGCAAAACTCGGCTCATTTTGTTTAAGGGGTTGGATCAAAGCTACCGATAGCCCCTTCCTCTCCCTCGTCTAGCCCACCACCTACCTCTTCCTCTGCCCCCCCTTGAACCACTTCTCCCTCCATGTGGTATACCTTCAAACGCCCTATTCACAAGCTGGTTTTGCATAGCACCACCACCACGACCCTTCTTGTTTGCGTAGTTGTTGGAACCATTACTAGCACCAGCAGGACGCTTCCCTCTGACAAAAAGGGGAAAAAAATACTTCAAAAAAATTATTCAACAAATGATTGCAAAAGCTAGTCCACAGTAAGCTTTCCAATTAGATCACCAAGCAGATCTTGGAGGACTGAGTGGAAAAATACTCTACCTTTTCCCCACTCTACTCACTTTCCTACATTCAAAGTAGAAAATATTGCATTATGTACTAAACAGCAGTTTTCAATATACCCGGCTGCAGTGGCAGTTGGAGGTGGTGTTTTGACAGCTTCATTCCAAGATAGGTTAACTCTCTTATCTCCAATAAATGAAGGAGATTTTGAATGCAACGGCTGATATATAAAGACAGGTGTAGTACAGATCAGTGCAAGTTTAGAAACATAAACTTAAAATTCAAAAGAATCTCAATCATTTACCTTTGTCATTGCCAAAATGTTATTGCAGGTTCGCAAACCAGTAGTAGCATTCTGCTTCTGAGTTTTCTGCATAATGAAGACAATGATAGTCAGGCACACTAATAGCATAGCTTGACAAGGGAATATGTAATCATTGCAGGCAAAATTACTCACGATGATAGCCTTTGCTTCATCGGACTTCGCAGTTGCCATTGCTTTGTTGTGTTCAGCCATTCCCTGGGTTAGTTTTTTCATGGTAGCCCTAGCTAGCTCTTCAACACAGCTCAACCTTTTCCAACAAGTGATAAATGTCCATCAGATCATCACACGTATATATAAAATCTGAAAGTTGCAGAGGAATAAACATAGAACTCTTAAAAACAAGAGAGAGAGAGAGAGAGAAAGATATCCTACAAGGTGCACTTAAAAAAATGCAGGTACAGTCTTCATCCATGTATTAATGTATATATAAAACCTAAAAGTTGCAGAGGAATAAACACAGAACCCTGAAAAGAGAGAGATACTACAAGGTGCTCCCTTTTGACTCTTCTTCGTAAAAAAACTTGCAAAAACACCAATAGTGCAATTCATGCCAGCGCAGATTTGCAATTTGTTGGAAGAAACAAGTAGAAAAAGAAAAGGAACAATAACATTGTGTAGAATGAACAACTACCTCTCAGTGAAATCTTTGTAATGCTCTGAGAAGTCCTCACCAAGCCTATCTGATGGTTGCCCGGTTACTATCTTGTAACCACATAAGCTATTAGTGGCATTTGGAGCCTGTGTAACAAAAGAGCTAGCATATAAGAACTGAACGGCGCAGACATGCATACAATATAATGGAAAGGTAGGACTGCCAAGAAGAATAACCTTATTTGCTAAATGGTGAAATGTAAACAACAAGCACTCTACATAAGTAAAGTTCATCTCTTCTCCAGTTTTCCTCCTAGGCATGTACTTCTGATAAGAAAAAGTAAGACTTTATGAAAACTGAAATTTTTATTAACTTACAATCAGTTACATACATAAAGAAAGGTTCTGCCTTTTGAAATAATATATAAATGCAACAAAAGGCGCCTGTCCTTATGGATTGTAGATTCTGTACAAGTACAATTACCAAAAGAGAGAAAAGGGCCTCAAGTACATAAATATATAAAAGAAAGTTTTGATGCATCAGACCTGGCATAGATTCATGTGTATTTTTGCTGTAATAAAATTCATACCTTTAAAAGATGAACAACAGACGGAAAAATCAGTCTTGCATCCTGTGGTGCTGTGTAAGGTGAACATTCAGCAAGGTTTTTCAGCAAGTCCACTTTGCGTTCTTCAGGAAGCTGGCAGACAAAAGTGAATAGTATTTAAGAACTAATATTGGACAAATTCTTGTATATCTAATTTCCGGGAAAATTTTCTTGTATATCCATAGAAGGAATCCATTTAGGTTACGAAAGTTGTTTAGGAGTATTATAAATGGGAATGTACTTTATTATTTTATACAGAGTGAATTATAAGAATATATTGAGAATTTGGGCGAGAAGTATTTTGTGAGATATCCCTTGCCCCAAAATCCCTGTCCCCTACTGGTAGATCTAAGCTAGGAGCAGTTAGCATATCTAACAGATAGAAAACCACAAGCATAAGAGTTAAGACTTGAGAATTACATACGCCCATTATCAACTTTCTGCTCAATATAAGATAAAACAGATGGGCACCAACACAGGACAAAAATGGAAATAAGGCTATTAAATTCAAAGGTCGGATATTATTATGGCAAACAATGTAGAATCTTACCTCATCAAAAAGAGGAAAAATGTTCTTGTTCAAATAGGTAAGAAATTTGCTATTTGATGCACCCCGCTGCATGCAAAATGGAAGTTTAGTTGAGAAGATCAATACACAGCAAGTTAAAAAAGGACAAACCTATGAAAAAAGTATCTATACGTACCATAAAAAATGGAAGAGCCATGAACAAGCACGATATCAATCTATCAACATGGTCTACATCTGAAACCTGCGCACAGGAATCCACTTATTAACAAATGATTTGACTGAAGTACCAATCTATGAAAAACAATTATCACTGCAACCACACCAAAAGTTGATAATTCTATAGAGAAGAAAGATAATGGAAACTAATCTTGAGTACTGGGAAAATGCCATGATTTATGATGACAAAAATACAAAACACATGGCAACAAATTTACAAGTCAAACTGCAGGACACAAGAGCTAACTTTCATAAAGAAGAAAGATAGAGAGAAAAAAGTTTATTGTGTATATGACCCCTTCTGCTAAGAATCCGAGCGTTCACACTACAACAGACTAATAAAAGTGAATACAGCACTTCTGTAATTGTTTTTGGGTAAAAAAAGAGATGCAATTTTTTTGGTTAAAAACAAAAAGAAGATGCAATTCTATTTCTTTAACTTAAGACAAGGTAATAAATACATACATTAAATTGTGCATCTAGATCAGCTTGGCCTTCAATGATTTCAATCAGTTCTTGCACGCGCTCAAGAGGCGCTTTCTCTCCAAATATACCCAAACTTTTTAAGAAATCCATAAACATTTTAAATTCTGCACCCGTCACATCTTGCAAACTCTGAAATGTCACTTTATCAGCATTTAAATAAAGAAAGAAAGATAAATAAATGACTGAATAAAGAAATAAAAAAATGAAAATGATAAAACTAATGTATAAAAATGATAATAAGAATAAATGTATACGTGAAATACATAAATGATAGAAATAAAAAGTCAAAAACATAAACATACTTTTTTAATTAAATAAGTTATATGCCTTTCCATCTGCTCCTGAGGCTTTAAGAGTTCGGCTTTAAGAGGAAAAACCTGCAGATGAATGTACTAGTCCATAATCTTTTAAACAAAATACATAGATAATTAGCATGACGAGTTCCTCTACTCACCTTATCTTTTATAAAGATCAGAGTCCTCTCACGAAGATTTTCATCTGTGATTGGCTCATCAGTGCTCTCAATGTGCTTAAACAGGGCTGTCAAAGATGCTGCATAAATGAAACAAGTCAATATAATATCTAGAATTTTTCCATTCTATCGCATCTAAAAGCCAGCTGCACAACATGAAAGGTTTTACATTCTTCATTGTCTCTATATACTTTTATCTATCAAGTTACATGAGATCAAAAGGATATTCTTATAGCATCTTAAGGATCATTTCTTAATTTTAAAAAAATGTCTTTAGATTCATAATGATATGTCTGATGTTTTAATGAACTTCAAATAGTGCTTTAGTAGTAAATACAATACTGCGGTTGACCACTGCATATAAATTACAAGATTATAGTAGCGATAAACAAGCATTCTGTCATCAGTATTCCTTAACTGATGCATAAACAATTGATTTCCACACAAATATGCAATAAAGGGAACTTATTATTATCAACAACGTTGAGATATGCATGCTCCCAGTGACGGACATAGTATTGGTACATACTTCAAAAAATGAAGATATCATATAATTTGTTTTTTTTATTGGAAGTAGCTTTAGTTTACAATTCAATAGAACCGGAAATCATTCAGATTCATTCTTTACAAATTACATACAGATACCTGCAACAGACTTAATGGTAAGGAGATACCTTTCACATCCTGCCTCAATAAAGACAAAAGAGCTTTATGAACTGCATCACGCTCCACATTCTCTTCTAGAAGCATTGAGAGTTCTCAAGATTAAATTTGCATAATAAATATAATACATAAACTCAACACCAGAACTTTAAGTACTTAATTTACCAGCAGTAAGGAGTTGTGCAAGAATGTCTACAATTTTAGAAAGGTGCCCAGGTGTATCCTTGCAAAACAGAGGAAGTCCTCGAATTGCTTGTACCCGAACCTGTATGGCATAGATGAGAAACAAAAACTAAACACTCATTATCTTAAAAAAAATATTAAAGCTGATTTTTGTCAAATAACTTATCAATAGAGGACAAGTGTTTATCTGTTTATTTCAAACTTCCTAAAAATTTGTGAAAACAAACACTATGTCCCACTTGCATACCTATTTTTAGGTATCAGACCAAGGGGTTGCATTAATCAAAAGAAATAGACTCAAATGTCTTTTACAAAACCCCGTGTCCCACAACAGATGAATAACTAGTTTATTATAAAGTTTCGTCGATCCAATCACGCCTATATCAAGCTCAAAAAATCATGTCTTGATACCTGGAAGCCATCTTCCAATAGAAACCAATCGATTAACTAGCCAATAATATGCATACACACAAGTTCCAATAAATACTTGACTATTCTATTTATTGTAACTTACTGAATTGATAACAATTCTGTCCCCTACTCGTTATTGATGTTTCTTTTCCTAAAAGATCTTTACAGGATCTTGGGATCCTTCATCCTTAAATTTAATCCATAAATGTAAGCTAGGGCTAAATGGGTTTTGGCAATATTGTATTGGGGAGTCAGTGACTCAGTACAAGTCTCAATAGTGTTTGGATCAACTTGAATGTGAATTGGTATTTTAATATATCCTAAATTCTGCTTATAAGGTTTGTCTGCTTTGCCAATTACCGATCCGAACTCATACTATGAAACCTTTTTTAGGGTTAACTATCTGATGTTTCTACTTGTATAATGTATGCACATACTCCTTTAGTTGTTAGCTAATTCTCATGCCATTATTTACCACCTAACATTCCTAACAATTCAATTTAAATTGGAATAAAATAAAGAATATTAAAAATTTATAAATACAAACCCCAAGCTCTTCTGCTTCACACAAATCAAGATGAGCATCCACAGCAGAGACTGAAAGATCAGGAAAAAACTTAAAGAATCTGGGAATCAGCTGTGCAGCTAATTGCCTTGCCTTTATGCTATTACTTGTAGCTGCCTTAATTATACTCTCATAGTCCTCAACACGCTGTGAAAATTGTAAAAATAAATACCCAAATCATCAAATTACACAATTAGAGGTCGAATTATCAAATAACGCACAAATTCAAAGTTTAATTGAGAACCCCAGAAATATATAACGAAGTGGTATAAAAAAGATAGAAATTTTAAGGTACCTGAGCCTTGTCCTTGGCTTCATTGAGCCGTTCGCCGTACTCGTAGAGCTTCTCGATGTCTTTGGCCTCGGTTGAAGATTCAGTCATTGTAATTGGCGATGAACGACGAGTGACGGGCTAGTTCTGGTTTTGGAAGAGAAGAGTTGAAACTTAAGACAGGACTGGGCTGACATTAGGACGTGACTCTTTTTTTATTTTGTGGGAAGACATGAAATTTTTGTTTGTTTATTTATTTATTTATTATTATTTATTTATTTATAAAAAATAAAAGAAATTTAAAACAAAATAAATGGAAGAGTAATGGAATTAAATAAAGGGTAAATTTACTTGAGCACTGAGTTTTACACATGACTAGGGGTGGGCACCGGTAATTAACCGGACCGAACCGGTCCGAACCGGACCGAACCGGTTACCGAATTCAGTCTAAATTAGATACCGATACCGGTACCGGTTGGACCGGTTTACCGAACCGGCGGTACCGGTTCGGTACCGGTTCGGTACCGGTTTTTACCGAAAATTAATATAATTTTTATTTTTATTATTATTTTATTATTTTTACTATTATTTTATTATTTTTATTAATATTTTATTATTTTTATTATTATTATTATTATTTTTATTAATATTATTATTATTATAATCAATATTTTATTATTATTATTATTAATAAATTATTAATAATAATAAAAAATAGAAAACCGGTATATACCGGTTCGGTTCGGTATATACCGAACCATAAAAGTGGCGGACCGAAACCGGTACCGAAAAACCGATATATACCGGTTTTTTTATACCGAACCGGACCGGTTTATATTTATACCGAACCGGTCGGTTCGGACCGGTCCGGTTCGTCCAAAAACCGAAAAAACCGAAAATTTTGCCCACCCCTACACATGACCACCTTAGTTTTAAAAGTCACACTTAAACACCTCCACTTACATTTTCATCCAAATTGACCATATATGTGTCACTTTCTACCCATTAAAATTTTAAAATAAATATCCAAAATACCCAAATTCACTCTCTCTCATCATCATCCATGTTAAGTCACCAGCACCTTCTACTCCATTAGTCGCCAACATTTGTTTATACTATATTCAATAATGATTTTTATTTTACAATAAATTTGAAACTCAATTAATAAAAATATATCAAATCTTGTGTATACCGGACCTTGTGACCCAATTGAATCTAGAAACATATTGAGAAAGATTACAAAATTTTAGATGAGATTTTAAAATCTTTTAAATTAAAGAATTTCTTCTCTTTTGTCATGTTTCTCTTGATGAAAATTACATGTTACAAAAACGTGAAATTTCTTAAAACTCATTTCATGTGTAGAAGAGAAAATGTTTCTAAACATTCTCCTTCTTCTTCTTTGATTTTGACCCAATTGTAATTTTGCATTTTCAGTTCCATTAATATTCTACCAAAGACGCATAAAAGGTTTGAATTTTTTGAGTTTGATTCAATGTTTATTTCTCTATTATATTACCTTTTATCTTCTTATAATTCTAATTCTCCATTGAAGTCTCAAGTTTTCTTTTTCATCTTTTTATGTTTTTAAAGAATATTATACATTAATTTTAATGAATATTTCAAAACCTCAATTTGATTTTTAAATTTGGGTTTTGAAATTCAATTGTATGTTAGGCTCTTTGTAACTAGTGGAAGAGCAAGAACAAAAAGCTTACGAACTACTAAAG
Source organism: Panax japonicus (assembly GCA_020205505.1). Classification (NCBI taxonomy): domain Eukaryota; kingdom Viridiplantae; phylum Streptophyta; class Magnoliopsida; order Apiales; family Araliaceae; genus Panax; species Panax japonicus. The sequence continues at coordinate 73,315,650 of CM035101.1, forward strand.
TGAACCTAAAACACTAACAAAAGAAAGTGATTCTCAAGTTCTTCCCGCAGCGAAGAGCATTACTTAACCGTAGTAAGAACTCGATTATTCATCCAACTAAGATGCTCCAACTTATGAGCTTGTTGCTTATGGATCAAAGCTGAGATTAGACCATGCACAGAAAGCCTTCTTTTCGTGTGTTGTGGAGGGAGAGGTTACGTTTTGCCCTTGACCCGACTAACACTGAGACGACCAATAAAGATTTTGATTGCTTTGAGTGTTGGGTAGGTTGCCCACGTTTGAACAGTTTGAATATCAGGACGAGTAGGTTGGGTATAGTGATTGAGGGAGCAAGAAATTTTAAAAATCGTAAAGAAGTTGGTGCAAGGGTGATTGAGAGTGCATTCAAAGCATAATTAAGAAAAATGTGGGATTTTGCCAAAGAAAAATAAAATATAGGTTAATGCTTAATTATATATAGGTGTTTGAGATTAGGAATAAGGTTTTAGGCAAAAATATGCTTGCACACTTCATTTAATGGAGTTATGATAGAAAATGAGTTTTCACTTAGTTTCAATAGTATAAGTCAAAAAGGATTTGGAGAGTTTCAAATTATTAAATTTAATAGTGAAGTTCAAATCTCATTATTTTATGTCGAATTTATCTAGTAATATTCATATTCGAATATAACATGTTCTAACAAAAATAGTTGGTAAATTTTAATCCATAAATTTCTTTTAATAAAAAGTTTTAGTATTACTCCTGGTTCAATGAGCCATTAGCTCTTTCTTGTTCCATCAGCATCCGGATGTATGTATATGTATATATAAAGCTGATGAAATAAAAAAAGAAAGTATTTGGGGAGTTTCTATTTATTAAGTTAAACTGCAACGTTCATTCACGGACGGTGAGCCAAGACCTAAGATTATTAAGATTTGGATAATACAAGCTTAGACAACTTCTTTACCTTTTTTTCCCTAATTGTAAACTTTATTCATTGAAGATTAATTTAATTATAAAAAATTGGTTGTAATGCTAGTCTTCTTTACCTAGTCCAGAGTCCTCAAGGATATAATAGCTAGTCATGAGCCAGTGTTATCGGTGAGAGTTGGCCTCTTTCTTGATCCAGCATTTATGTATAAACAATAATTCAAATGAAATTGCAAAGCAGCCTAGTAGTACATTTTATGCTCTCAAAAAAGGTAAAATTTATGACAAAATGATCATCTTTGACTCAAGATATTGACAAACTATGGAACGAAACTCCCATGTAAGCATACCCTGTTGCAATATCAAGGCTGTTATTTCTCCATAGATGAAATCCGTTCTCTTTCTGCTTCAAAATTTACTTGCTTAAACTGAACTACATGGACAACGTCTTTAAATTCAAATTCTCGTGTTTCTTTCTTGAACCTTTCGATCAACTTGTACCTCATGTCGTTCACGTAAAAAGATTGTGTGGTCTCCAAAAGCCACTTTGCCTCGCCCCAAGTCCTTGGTTTCAGCAAATTCGGTGTAATAAGAAACTTCCCCAGCTTGTGTTCCCCTTGCCTTGTAATCTTCAATACCAGTTAAAAGCATATGCGGCATCTGCACTGCAAAAAGGTTTGGATAAACATTTATAATGACTGCAAAGTTTTTGCACTCTTATTAACAATTGACACATTTAATATAAAAAAATTCTTGAGTCTCTTGACACTTGACCATAAAGCATGTACGATGCTTACAAATACAGTATTCCATCAGGATGCATCACATGTAAGCTTCATTTGTTTCAAAAGAAATATTTTTCATCCGCACTTTTTAGTGTTTGTTAAGAAGCTGAACAGTCGGTCAACAGAAATCGTTTTACGGGAAGTCAATGCACATTCAAGCTTGATATTCCCAAAAACAACCTTTTGTTTTCAAATTTGCAAGTCATTTCCGGAAAACAAACATCAGCTTCCCAGAAAATGTTTCCATGAAACAAGCGGAGGCCTAATCAACTATTGTTTTCCCTAGCTTCCAAAGATTAGTGGAACAATGTGTTTCATGCAAATTGTGGGTTCCAGATCACAATCTAGCAAGGTTTTAGTAGGGGCAACTTCTATTAAAAGATGTTAAATAAGATAGCAAGTACCAATGGACCAAACCTTGAACAAACATTGTTGTATAGCCACTTCTTTTCCACAATGGAATGGCAAAATATCAGCGGCAAGAAAAGATAAAAATATTTTTATGAAATTGAAGGAAAAGAAGAGAAAGTTTATCTTAGGATTACCGGTCAGCCGCTCTTTGCTTCAGTGATACAGTTTTGCGTTCATCGATGCACCAATATGACCTCTTCCCAAGTGATACTGTATCAAGAAATCCCACACCAAATTTACAGTGACATAACTTAAGATAATATGGATCAATTTTATTCGCTCACCATTCAAAAATGTCATAAAACAATGTCATAAGAAGTCAAGCATATATATTGCATCCATCAGGTTGGCTTAGTCAAGAATATACTATATTGTTATTTAGCTTATTTATATGAAAATTTATAGAGAATATGCATAAATCATTTTTTGACACCTAGGTTAAACAAAAGAATCAGTCTACTAATCCTCCACTTGGCATATAAATTACATAATATAAGACATACAACTAAATAACAAGGAAGAACAAAACAGGATTTAGTAAATCCGCCTTCAGAAGCAAGACATGTTCCATTTCTATAGAGGGAACATACAAAATATTGGGTCCATACTCCATTGGCAAAGTCTTCTTGTCAATTTACATTTTCTTTTTTGTTACATAAGTAATTTTCACTTGTTAATCTATTTAGTTAATAAACAAGAACTTAAATAAATATAATCACAAGAGAACAGCCATCTGGAAAATTATATGCTGAATTAGAGTGGTTCAAGAATAATGCGAATCATGGGAAAAATGATAGAAAATTACATCACCCCAAATAGCAGCAAGATCCTTAGGCGATTGATTCTCCGCCCTCTCAATGTCAATGATTGAGCCCAAAGGTTTATGCTTCAGTGGTGTAAACCTGGTGGCAAAGCTTGAACTCCTACAGAAACCAAGCGAACCCCACTTCAGAAAATCACCTGGAATAGCACTGTCTTTTTAAATTTTGAAGATCCGTAGGCAGGGAAGAACAAGTGAAACATTGCTTTGAAAGAAACTAAGAATATGAAGCACTGCCGGACAAGCACCCTACTGAAGACAGGACACTCCGTGAGAGTCTGGTCGCTAACTGCTTCATCATGTGTATCTGCAATGCCATGTTGTTTAAGCAAAAATTACAACTTTTTAATCCAAACCCTGGCAATCCATGTCAAATGTGGAATATAGGGCAAATGGATGTTAAGAAAAAGTCAAAAAAGGTTAAAGGAATCCCAATACACCCAGTTTGGTCAAGAGGCTTGATTTGGAGTCAGTACCCAACTTGGGTATTGATCATTTCAAGCCTCAACACTAAATCTAGCTTCTTTTTTCTTTGGGATATCAAAGCCTACGAGGTTAAACCAATTTTCTCACAAGAATATCTTCAAACAGTTTCAACGCATCATCAATCGCTCAAAAAATGTATACAGAAGACCATAAGAAAAACTATAACAGTTTAAAACCATTCAGTAACAGCAAATTGAAATCACCATGATTACTAAATGCATCGATTAGAACAATAATTACATAAGTTTGCAAGTATAAATGTATCCATTTCTAAGTACAATAAACGCTTTACCAGCTTTGTAATCGGTTGATAACTCCAGTTAAACAGTAACAGAGTCAGAGTTGAGCTACAATGTAATGGTAGTTTGATCCCTGAGTTGAATGATTGGATCACCGGACCTAACACTATAATATACTTTAGGTTTAATATTATTTGGGTTTAGTGTATCCTTAACTAGGACTAGAAATATTCTACTCCAAAACAAGTGAATATGTTTCTTCACGAAGCCAAACGGTCCTACAAAAGTATAAACAGTAAACTGTAAATATGATAGATCGCTAACATGCGCACCAGTTCTGTTTGGCAGCGGAGAATATACCCAGAAGTGTAGACTGTGGAGCGGAGTCCAAAAGTAATGAGGGCCGTGGTTCAACGAGTGGCCTCAGCAAGCGTCGAGGTCAGCAAGAATTGAACTTTCTCTCTCTACAAACTCTTATATATATATATATGTTATGCTATGGTGCCTCACCAGCGCAAGATAGCAATTGCAGGTGGAAGGGCGCATAGTATCGGCGATTGGGCCGGGGCTGCTCGTCCTTGTCGGCCTTCACCACTCCGACGTTGACTCTGATGCTGATTATATGTATGTATATGTGTAATGTGTATCATAATAAAGAAGAATGGAATAAAGCTTCAATTTTTATGTTTCTTTACAGATGTCGAAAGGTATTGAATATGAGATTGTTCCCAAATGATACAACAGGGAAAACTTGGGATAAAAATGTAAGTCACACGCTCTCTCTCTCTCTCTCTATATATATATAAATAAATATTTATATGATTTTGTATCTAACTGCATTTCTGATTTTGCAATACAAAAGTTACTGAATTTTAGTTGAGTGAAACTATTGGATTGGGCATTTATTTATAGCTTTGGTCAAAATGTGATCTTTTGTTAATTTTATTGTGCGAATTGGCAGGTTATGCAAATGAATTATGAGGTTCTATTAGGTACTGGGAATCACTAATTTTTATTGAATTTTGCCTTTTTAGCTTATTGGGAAATAATGGGATGGGAGAATGAGTTGACTTGCAAAGGGAGTTCTAAGACTGTTTGTATGGTACAGTTAGTCAATTTACATTGTATGGGATATTGAAGGGCAATAAGCCGGATTTTCATGTGGCAATGTCGCCTGACAAAGCAAAACCCTTCTATACTTCTGTAGTCGAAAAGTTCCAGAAAGCTTACAAAGTGGATGCAGTTAAAGGTATTTTATTTTTGCCTTTTTCTTACTAATGTTGTTTCTTTATCAAAGTATGAAATGTAATGCTTTTGTAGTTTTTTGCATTGACAATTTTGCTTGATATCACAAGTTGAATTCATTCTATAGAGGAAGAGAAAAAAAGAAAAGAGACGAAGAAGGCATTTACTTGCAGAGCTATAGGTTTTTCTTTGATTGAAGATTGACAATTTCCTGTGTGCAAGTATCTCATCATTGTGCAACTGCATGAAACTAACTAGGAGCTTAACAAATTAGAGTTGATTGAATACTTATGGTAGAATTGCCTAAAAGCAATAGTAAAGTCTAACTGTAAAATATGCTTGATATATATTTAACTGACAGTTTGGTGAGGATTGTTGATTCTTTCTCCCACCCTCCCGATTAGCAGTGCTAGAAATGGAACTCATCTTTAGCATTCTCTTTCAGAAGGTATGCTAGTACTTCACCTGCAGTGCAGTTAAGCTTGGTGCATTTCTGACTACTTGACTAAGCATTGAAAACATTAGGATTTAGGAACTAAGCCTATTAGAATGTAGAGCTGTTGTATTCTTTGAACTATTTCTCTTTAGCTAATCATAGGTTGATGAGTCTAATTGCTAGACAAGGTGGCATTTTGATTCATATACTAAAAAATTTGGAAATGGGGGATAGTGGGTATGGGTATGTATGCAAACAGCTGAAAATAGAAATTAACTTGGGTAAATTTACCTTTAACATCATGTGTATATAAAGACTAATTGAGCTTATTAAGGCAATTGCAATTTAACTCGTAAAAAGAAAAGGTAATTCTGAATGGGGTGTCTGCAGTAAGTTTGAAATTGTACTTGTCAAAATAAAAGTCTCTCTAGTTTAAGTGTGAATGAGCCAACCACACTTACTTGAAAGAAAACGTCTTTACAAGATTCATGTGGATGAATTCCCCACATGACCTATTGTATGTTCAAGACCGTCGAGTTTGTATTAATTATTTTTCCTCTTTCCATTGTTTGGCAGATGGTATATTTGGAGCAATGATGAAGGTTTGGTTCTTTTTCCTGTTTTTATTTTTTATTTATTTATAATTTTAGTATTTACATAGTTGTTGCCATCATCTTCTTGGGTGAAGGAGAAAAACTAGTATTAACAATGATTTTGCAAAAGTGAAGGTAAACTTGATTAACGATGGTCCAGTTACAATGCAACTCGACTCATCCCAACCATCCAAGTGAGTACCTCCTAACACCAATGAACTTTAGCCAATGCTTAGCATACCAAATTATTTGCATGTAACATGTTAATTTATGCAATACTCTTATACTTGAAGTGCAAAAATTACTGCACCCTTTTTCAGGAATGGGAATGATGAGGCAGCAGGAGCACCATAAAGTGATGGGAAAGTCGGAAGTATTTGAAGAATTGTTCTCAGCAGAACAGAATATCTTTGTCCTATTAGTAAACATGTGTCAGGGTTTTAATTCTACTTCATTACTTCATGTTTTTTTTGCCTGAAAAGATTGCTTCAAATAAGGACAATACATACAGCTTATGTGAAAATATGCAAGTCAAGGATGTTGCAGTGTCCTTGTTATTACTCATTAGTACCATTCCATTCGTCTTCTTGTTGGAACTCATTAGTTTCAGTGGGACTTGCATATATCCCTAACAGCGTTTGCAAATTGCAACAAGGGGAGGGGATTAAATTAGAACATACAACTCTGATAGACTGAGTATGTGCTTGCTTGTTGCAATGTTTACATAGACTTCAGAACTGGAATAGGTGCTAAAAGATGCTTCATTTGCAGTTTCGAACTTGAATCTGTGGAGCAAGGGAGTTGTCTTTCTAAAACTGGTTCCACAATGGCCTTCACACAATCACATTAAACAAAAAAACATTCAAGGTTAAGTTGCCAAAGAACATTTTCAACTTATACTATAAAGTAAGAAAACAAAAAAGAAAGGATATGCTTCGAATTTTAAAACAGTTCAATACTCCTTTTTCCCAAGGAAGTTGTATATATATATATATATATATATATACCATTAGTTTGTAGAGCAGCTTAATCCGTCATCATGTCATATCATTTATCTTTACATATTCTTTACACAGAAAGTATGTATTAAACAGCCCCACAACCCCCTAAGAAACACTTGGTTTTAGTTCTAGACTAGATTTTGGGGGTGCATATACATATAGGCCTCTTCACACATCATGCCACTGTTTCTGTAAATAGTGCCAGTAAAATGGCTTTTGCTGTGCATAATCTACTGTAGCAGCTCCAGGGCTCCTATGACTTTGCTGAGAGGATAGTTGCTGCTGTAAATAATGCTTCCTTTCCAAAAGGCAAAATCTCTGCGCGCCTGAACCACAATACATAATTTATAATTAACATGTGAGGTGATCTTATCAAAGTAAATAGAGTAATGGGAAGCACAGCAAACTGAATTTCAGTGAACCTACTCGTTCGCTCTTTTAATACTAGTAAAAGCAGTAATCAGGTTCTTGCAAATTTCCACAAGGGAGCTGGCTCCAACATCTTCCTTAGAATCAGATGTACCTTCAATTGAATATTCTGATGATAATGATAGATATGCCTGAAAGAAAAGTATGATAAGAAACTAAAATTAGAAGATTAAAAATAATATTGGCGGTATAATACTATCTAATAACGAAATTCGGACCCCCCCCCCCCTTCCCCCAACCCCCAACCCCCGACACTAAAAAAGAGAAAAAAATGTTGTTTGTTTTTTAACTTGCAAGTCATACTTCTAAGTTACAATCAAAGTCACTTGGACTAGTTGCATGGACTTTTATGAATTATTCAAGTGTTTAGAAATCCTAGCAATAGACCAGCATCCACAAAAAAGAAAAAGTTAGGTGATCACTCTTGTAGATGAAATACTTATGGTAGTATAAACAATCCGTGCACAGCTCAAAATGAATAAAAATAAATTTGGGGGGGGGGGGGGAATACAAGAGATGGGTATACAGCAAATTATGAAATAAGAAAATTTACCTGAAAAGCATGTGCCAAAAGCAATTGAGCTACTTCATTACTAATTTTCTTGGTGATACTTTTTGTGCTATTGCCATTTGAAAAGCACCTCAAAACACCACCAAATGTTGCATCGTCTGTTGAACCATTTGACCTCCGAGTACGAACAGATGGCTGCTATTCAGGGTACAAAAATGTGAAATGAATTACTTAAGAGAAGTGAGGCAGGTTAAATGGCATATTCATAATTATCGAGAGGGCAGACAGAACATACAACATAGACAAAAGAAGTAATTGAAACAATTATACAAAGACGAAAAATTGGAAATACCTCAAAAAATAAAATTCATGAACTCAGTCCTCATCTCAATTGGTTGACACCAACAAAAGAGGCAATTAATAAATTATATCTATCTGTCCCAAGCAATTCATTTTACAAAGTGAGAAGCAATCGAAGGTTGACGGGAAATGTAGGTTTTAAAATCCCCTAAAAGGCAACTGCATATACTTAAGCATAGATTAAAAGGGAGCCAAATTCACGCATGCATGTGCCTGCCTAGATACCAAGAAAAAAAGTAGTGGGGCAACGTTTGAAATTTCATACCTATTCCTCACTTTTATGTAAGTGACAACAAAAGGAACCAAATAAAGACATGCTCACTTGTGACATGTGAGTAGATGTTGTGATGATACATATATGGAAAGACTGTTGTAGAAAGAGTCTTGTGTACTGCTTTAAAACTGAATAAATTCATCATCAAGGTTTAAGAGCCAAATTACCTTAGCAATGTACTTCCGAAAATACTGCACAATCATTTCCAGCTTCCATCGAGGTTCATCAAAGACCTAGAAAAGTGCCCAATATCAGCAATTAAGTCATAGCTATCATAGGCAAACCTCCAAACATGCTATATTTTCTCATTTATGGTCCCAAAAAATTTGAAGTAAGCATCTGTTGAGAGGTTAAAAGGAAGATAAGGATAGGTTTTTTTCCCAACAAGATCTTGGAACATCCATCAATCACAGACAAACGATACAAGTCATTATGTGTAGGTAGTGACGCAACAGAACAGCAGACTTCAGGATCTTAAACAAACAACTCCTACAACTTTAAAAATAATAGAGAAATAAAGATCTAGTCAATTAAAGGTTACAGCCGAAATATCGTAAAGCATTGTTCTAGGGTATAGAAAGAAGAAAAATAGATAGACAGGTAGATGGACTAAAGTACCTGAAAAAAAGGGGAAAGGATATCTCTATTGTAAGTAAGCTCATCTAAAATGATCTCTGCCACAGGAGTTCTGCACCAAATTATGTAGTGGTTACAAGTCTTAACTAAGTGGTCAAATCTATGTGTGTGTGTGTGTGAGAGAGAGAGAGAGATTCTCTCTGCCTCAGGAGAGAGAGAGAACTCTTCTACAGTACGGAAAACAAGCAAAATACCTCACGCCATCAGCTCGTGTGGTAAGACCTTGAGTTTCTGCCTTCTCCTTTGAAATATCAAGCTCCATGATCTGAGGGTCCAAACTGCCATGGTCAATTTGGGAACTAATTCAAGGCATCCAAAATAAAAGGACAGATCATGAATTTACCATCAGTAAGAGCTTCTGCAAAGCAGTGCATGTACATTTTTCTACTTCAGGGAAAGCAATAGCAATAGCAGAATTACAATTTTCTAATTTCTCGGTAGAAGAATTCTCAGGATATGACAAATCATCAGTGCTTCCAAGATGAACATGACACATCTTACACATAATGGAGATGCAATCCTTGATTATAGCTTTAAAGACTATCCTTCTTGACCCCTGGATTTTTTTTCATCTAAAAGTTAATTTCAAATACGAAAAGAACCTTCAAATTTTGTAGGTAAGTTAGAAGTAATATGATGAAACAGATTACATATTGACCAAAATATAATATGATATTAAATCATTCAAATCGATAGCTAAAGCATTTGAGAAGCACACCAAAAACATATTAAGCAATGACTCCCTCAGAAGGGTCCACTTCATGTGTTCTGCATTAGAAAGAGGAAACATCATAAGCTAGGGAATGGAGGTTACAAGCGCCAATTTAAGTAATTAATAGAAGAAAGAAATAATTCACCTTTATATACACGGTTACGGGGTAAAAAGTCTCCTTCAAAAACATAAACAAGATACTGAAATAGTAACATTTTCCTCAGCAACTGCAACAAAATCATGCCAGAAGTAAGAACACAAGGACGATTTAACTTTTTCATGATTTAATGATGCAAAAAATTAAAACAAGAGGACCAGGTTGATTCATGGATCGAAATCTTTACACAAATTTGGAAAAGTGAGTAATCATTTGTCTTCAATTTGCTATAAGAACCCAAATTTGCGTTTCAAGCGAGATCCTAAACTTAAGAATCATGTAACTCAAGCTTCGAGACCAACATTTTTTTCTGTTTCTACAATTTCAGCTAACAAGCAGACTCAAGATTTTATCAAATACGTTTAACTTTAATTATAACATATGCATTATCCTTTTTGTGTAGGATGGTAATTAATGAGATGAGGGTAAAGGGGATAACCTTCGATTGTGATGCCTCGGAACTTGATTCATCATCAAATTTAGTAAGATCTTGTATTAAAATATGAAAACCCTGAAATCGTCATAGACAAAATTCAATAAAGAGATCCAGGTCACTAGATTCACTACATAATCAAGTAAACTGTAAAATAGAGCTATGAAGTATTTAACTCACAGACGAGTCAAGTGATCCACCAGACTTTTTGTGAGCTGCAGCTTTCTCACTAAAAGAACCATCCAGGCCAAAAATGAATGGAGACCAAGCCTGACTTCCAAGAGTGGTAACAATTATCAAAAGAAAGCATAAAAGCTACAAGTAACAAAGAGATCCGGACAGAAGCATTAAGGAAGGTAAGAGCTAAACCTCTTCAACCACAACTAGTTCAAGCAGAGAAGGAAGAGGTGAAGATGGTTCTGCTTTTTTCATATCCGATACATAAACCCGCGGGAAGCGCTGTAGTTGCGAGGATATTTTTTAATAAGAAAACTGTTAAATTATTTGAGAACCTAACTGTCAAAAATCAAACAAGAGCAAAAAGGGGTAATTCAATACCGTTTCTAATTCGTTTAAAAGCTGATAGCTTGACATAATTGAATCCAATGAACTCTCTTCTGTCAGTATTTGGAAAATAGCTTCGAACATTTTGCTGTTCCACCAAAGTAGATATCATATAGTCAAGAAAGATCAAGATGAGTAATCATGAACTGGGCCAATTACATTTATAGAAAAACAGACAAGAAAAAGAATTCCTATCAAGCCTACAAAGAAAAGGAAAAAAAAATTCTCATCAGTTTTTCAAAGAAAACTAATAAAGAAATATAAACTATCTATGGACTATAAGTCTATAGGCATATAAAACAAAGGGGCCACCAGTTTCATCAGCATATCAAGGAGCTTAATTTTGTTTAAACTCAATTATGAAATCAAACATCCAAATTGCCAAAGGTAGTTTTAGCCCCAGAGAGCAAAGAATTGGTGGATAATCATTGATCACGGACAACAGGTTTTCAAAAGTCATTTCTTCATTTTCTTTTTCAAAGCAGGGTAACAAAAAGCTCAGTATTACAGAAGCCCTATGCATCAGTATAATTCAAATATCACAAATTTCAGCTCCATTAAGTAGATTTTTCTAGTTAAAATATGCAACAACGAAAACCAAATGTAAAGAAAGAAGGAAAAAAGGCAAACTTTTGAAAACTTTAATATGTAGGAGAAACAACTGAATCCTAATATCCCTAAACAAAGACAACAATCTTCCTCCTAAACATTCAAGCAGACCGTTTTACATCAAACAATGCATATAATCACAAATTAGTTTTGGATTTCTACCAAAATAAAAAAATAGCCCCTCTATTCCACCAAAAGATTCCCATTTGATTTAGTTTCTAGTTCATTTGTGAAATTTCAAATTTCAAAATTGATGCGATTTTATTTGATTTTCATGATGCACTAGTTAATATTGTAAACTACCTAATTAAAATAAGTTCATATCACAATTTTAATTTTAGGACTTCCCAAATTAACTAGTACTTGTATAAAAATTAAATGGGACTCTTTTTGTGGAACATACGGAGTACAATACAGCCACAACAAACCAACTAGAGAGAAAAAGGGTAAAGTTAAGTACTGGGTAGGAGCAGTGCCATTTACAGGAACAATGGAAGCAGACCGAACAGCTTCAAGAAAAGCGAGCCCTAAAAAATTACAACAAAATTTCAGAAATCTAAAAACTGAAATATACAAAAATCGAATCATAGAGAATGGATATATATATATGCATACGATCGTCATTTAGGTCTTGAGTTTCTTGAGAAATTTGAGTCTCTTTTCTATTGAAACCAGAAGTATCGAGAATGGCCAAAGTATTCTCTTCCATTCCTCTGTTATCTTCTCTTCTACGATTCACCTCCATTACTCCTCTACTAGAAGAGTTCTGATTTCTATTCCGATTCCACTTCACTCTTCCTGAATTTGAGTATTGATTAAACCCTACAAATTAACTCGTCTTTCTTCCCGCCATATTTCGGGTTGCTGTGTTCCAATTGGTCGGTCAGTATTATTTGTCACCACGAGTTAAAAAAGAAGAAGGGTTAAATACACTTATTTTCCTCAAAGTATGACCCCTTTTATACTTGTAACACTAATGTTTAAAACTTTACATTAACATACTCTAAGTACAGTTAAGTAAACAAAAGTGACCCAAAAAAATTTTAGACAAAAAAAAAACGTCTGAATGCTAACGTGTCATCGGAAAAGAGTATTTTTTTTTATAATTTTTACTATATTTTACCATTAAAAAAATTACATGCATATCTTTTACATATTTATTATATATAAGAGTAAATATGTCAAAACACTTTATAAAAATTAAAATCAAATATCAGTATTAAAATATACAAATTAGAAATAAAATACAAACAAACTAATTATTATTAAAATCAGTATTCACGCTGTTAAAGAAGTCCAGATTCATTACTCTCTGTGGATAGCCGCTCCGAAAAAGTTTGTCCTCCTATTTAACAATAAATCTAGGGGGGGCATTTTTTAGTGACATTTTTTATTTATTTACTTATTTTAGTTTTTTTTTGAAATTTTTGTAAAAAATAGTGTTTTAGGTGTAATTTAGATACTGTGGGCAAGGAAATCGTGCCTTGCTAGTTAGGGTTTCGTGTTGGCGGAGGAGGAGAGAAATCCACGAAGAGCACAGAATTGATTGATTGATTGAAGAGGGGAGAACGACAGGTGGACGATTACTCCAATGACGCGTGGTTGAACCCCTAGAATCCGGAAACCTTATTAGGGTTATTGGGATTCCAAGAGCCTTCTTCCTCAGTGTTGAAAGAGTGTCCAAACCCCTTTAGTGCTTTTAGGTGGAATCACCAAGCCTTTAAGTCACCAAAAGGGTCTCTTTGATATTCCAAGAGTCCAAGTCTTGAGTCTGAAGAGAAGTATCCCAAACCCTTTTTAGTGCTTTTAGGTGGAATATCCAAGTCTTAAGTCACCAAAAGAGTCTGAGTCATGTGTCTGGAGAGAGGTCCCCTCCTTCATAGAATGAAAGGGCTATTTATAAAGCTTTCTGGAATTTAAGTAATCACATGCCAAGCACATGTCTTTAGGAAAATTTCAGAAATACCCTTTAGTCATTAGAATAATGCCCATATCGCCCTGTCCTTTTAACCACCAATTCAATCCCTCAATCAATTCCCAAAATGAGCAGCCTCCACGAGCCTTCTGCCTCGGGACCCGTCGAGGCTTCTCCCGGGTTTAATCCCTTTATTTCTGACTTATCCGTTTAATTAGGATATGCGAACCCTAATTTACACATTTAATGAGGCCGTGGAACCCTAATTGTGCATTTAATTAGGTCATGTGAACCCTAATTTTGCACATGGGCCCACATTTGCCCCTTGCGCGAGAGTCGCATTCCCAAATAGACGATCGCGCAAGAATACTTTCATACTGAAAAATCTTCTGAAAATCTTTCCATAGTTTGCCCAATATTTACTTCCTTATTTTTTTCTGGAAATTAAGACAAGGAAGATCATCAAATATTACCAAATAAAATTTAATTTAATAAAATCCTTCTTTTCGTAAACCAAATCTTTCCTTTTTACCAAATGAAATCAAATCAAATCATAATTTTATTTTGGAAATAAAATCAAATCTAAATTTTATTTTGAAAATATGATCAAATCATAATTTTATTTTGAAAATAAGATCAAATCTTAATTTTATTTTGAAAATAAGATCAAATCTTAATTTTATTTGAAAGCAAAAGATTTTATTTATTTATTTATGTATATATATTATCATCTATATATATATATATATATATAAATAATCCATTTTCAAAAATTACCCCTTGTTCGGAATAAAATTAAATCTTCTTTATATTTGATTTTGAAGATTAGATCCTTCTTTATTATCATTAAGAAGGAAAATCAAACATATATTTCGAAATTTCCCTTTGTTGGGAATAAAATCAAAAATCAAATCTATTCTATATTTAGGAAATAATATTTTTATATGTTTCTATTTAAAAATAAATTCAAAGATACTTATCTTTTTGGAAATCAGCTTGAATCCTTCCCTTAATGGAAAAAGAGTGATCGCTTCCTTTTCCGTTGCAAACATACTTTAGGGCTATACATGTATTCGTATGTATGCATCTCCCAAGCCAACATGGCCGAACCCTATTGGAAAAATGAAGTTTAAATGAAAAAAATGAAGTATTTTGAGGATCAACTACTATTTTAATCATAACTTTTCACTCATTTGGAGTTTCGGGATCCATAATATATCAAAACGAAGCTAGCGAGGAGCCCTACAAAGCCATCATGGCCGAACCCTAGGTGGCCTAAGGCAACATGGCCAAACCCTATGGGAAAAATGAAGTTTAAATGCAAAAAATAAAGTTTTGGAGGAGCAACTACTATTTTGATCATAATTTTTCACTCATTTGGAGTTTCTGGACCCATAATATATCAAAACGAAGCTAGCGAGGAGCCCTACAAAGTCATCATGGCCGAACCCTAGGTGGCTGAACCCTAGGGGGCCGAACCCTAGGGGGGTTTTGGAAGAGCAGTTACTATTTTGATCATAACTTTTGACTCGTTTAGAGTTTCGGGGCCTATAATATATCAAAACAAAGCTAGCGAGAAGCCTTATGAAGCCAACATGGCCGAATCCTAGGGGGCCGAACCCTAGAGGGGTTTTTGGAAGAGCAGTTACTATTTTGTTCATAACTTTTGACTCGTTTGGAGTTTCGGGGCCCATAATATATCAAAACAAATCTAGCGAGGAGCCTTACAAAGCCAACATGGTTGAACCCTAGGTGGTCGAACCCTAGGGGCCGCACCCTAGGGGTTTTTTGGAAGAACAATTACTATTTTGATCATAACTTTTTTCTCGCTTGGAGTTTCGGGGCCCATAATATATCAAAACGACCGTATCGATGAGCCCTATAAAAGTCATCACTACGCTATGACATATGCCAATATAAGTCCAAAAAGGCTCCGAAGGATGCCTTTTGGCCGTCCGAAGTTTTTTCAAAAATTTTCGGGAATTTTCTTCTTGCATAAATGTCCTCCCTAACTCTTTCTGACATTGTTTCATCTTCTTTTCAGGTGTTTTGAAGCTTTACTCTCGGACATTCCTCTTTGCCATGGTGAGCACTTCGAGCTCAAGCACTTTATTTGACGTCCCTTCCTTGCTTCTTTAGATCCCTTATGCTGAACTCTTTTTTTTTCTTGCAGGCCCTCCCTGTTGAACATTCTGCAGACTTGGGAACAACCATGGAGGCCCCGTTTCTCAATGATTGGGAAAGGGCTCCCCTCCTTTGGTCTTTTCGTCGTCTTTTGGAAGCAAGTCCAAACTTATGCCCGTACAACTTTTCCTCCACCATAAAAGGAAGGCTTGTTTCTATATCCAACGGCTTGTGGAAGTTGGGAAGACTTCTTGTCTGATTCATCTAACCACCTTCAAGAATAGCAGGCCCTACCTGTTGAACATTCTGCAGACTTGGGAACAACCAATGAGGCCCCGTTTCTCAATGATTGGGAAAGGGCTCCCCTCCTTTGGTCTTTTCGTCGTCTTTTGGAAGTAAGTCCAAACTTATGCCCGTACAACCTTTTCTCCACCATAGAAGGAAGGCTTGTTTCTATATCCAACGGCTTGTGCAAGTTGGGATGACTTCTTGTCTGATTCATTTAACCACTTTCAAGAATAACAACATTGGATCGACTAGCTACTTGGGAATGCTGATTATGTGGATAGCTGACATTCTTCTTGCATCCAGCTATGTATGAACATTTGTATCCAATAGGACCATGGTGTTCTTCTATCTAAATATTCATCACATTTGGGGTGAATGCACTTTTACTCTAGAGGATGTTTATGTCATCTATCGGTAAGTATTTGCCCCCTGTGCGTGAGTCACGCCTTTGGTGAGATGATCGCGCAAAATATTGTAAGTGTTGAAGTCTTGATTCCAGTGTCTGAACACTTCGTGGGGCTTGATGTTTTGCAATCCTCGAAAAAGAAAGTCCTAGGAGAGGGAACCTCTATAGGGAGCAGACCCTAGAAGGGTAGGCCTTAGAGGAGCTCTCCTAGGATATTTTTGTAAATCTTCGATCTAATCTTTTTTTACCATCTCTTGAAATTTCTCTTTCGTTTGGAATCATAAAGTCATTGAGAACCAAACATTTCTTGAAGGCCTGATAGCTTCGAAGTCCTCATAGCATCAAAGACCTGCTGATAGCCTCGAAGACCTGCTGAGGGCCTCGAAGTCATACTAATAGCTTCGAAGGCCTGATAGTATGGAGGACATGATAATAGCCTTGAAGATCTACTGATAGCCTCGAAGACATGCTGAGGGCTTCGAAGACCTACTGTTAGCCTCGAAGATCAAGCTTTAGGTATTCCTCTATCTTCAATTCGACAGGTCATGACCTTTGGATCATGAACTTTCGTAGTTCTTTTCATTTCCTATATCAGGAAATCATGTACATTTATTTCATACAAACTAACACTTGAATCTATACTTTTCTTTGCTTTTTTTATTTTTATTTTTAAGAAATTGTAAAAAAAATGTTCAAGTATAAGTGAAAGTTTGTCAATTTATTGATAATAAAATTGCTTTTAATGAAAAAGCATAAAGTTTCATATAATAAATCTTGATTTTGTCGGTGAAAGCATAATGTTCACCACTTTTAGAGATAAAGTGTAACTTTTTTCGGGGTTGAGGGCTTATACTCAGGCGCCTCAATTACTTTTATTAAAATTGAAATTATAACTTTTCGGGTCTGAGGGCTTATAGTCAGGTGCCTCATTCACTTTTGATGATAAAGTGTAAAACTCGGGTGCTTCGTCACTTGGGTCGTCCAATTTCTTGGCAAGTGCAATCTATGAGGACTTAAAAATGGGTGCCTCATCACTTGGGTCGTCCAATATTTGGACAAGTGCAGTCTACGAAGACTTGAAATCGGGTGCCTCGTCACTTGAGTCGTCCAATTTCTTGGCAAGAGCAGTCTACGAGGACTTGACCACCGTTTAGAGTGGACCACCATCTTGGGAGGGTTTTTTTTAGTCGTCAATTCTTGTGCCTCCTCCCTTGGTCATCCAATTTACTTGGTAAGGGATATTCCTGAGGACTTAAACCACCATTTTTGGTGGACCACCATCTTGGGTGGATTTTTAATTCATCTATAGTTCAGAGTTTGTTTGATGGTACGTAAAGCCAATATTTGAGTTCTTGACTTCCGGGCTTGCACCATGAGTGATGGTGTTGCACGTTTCTTCTCCTAGTTCAATCTCCCCGGCCGCTAATTTCTCATGGTATATCCTCCGTAGACTATAACAGTCCACAGTGGAATGCCCTGTGTATTGGTGGTATACACAGAAGTTTGATCTTCTTTTCATTTCTTCAGTTACAACCAACCGGGGCTTTGGAGGTTTCAGCACTCCGTGCTCGACCCATTGTTCGTACAGGCTCCTGAACGCCTTCTCGCTGCATGTGATAGCCTTCAGAACTGGCATTGTGGTATACTTGTCCCCATGATTTTCTCTACTTCGTTCAAATTTCTCATTTTTCTCCCTCTTGCCCCCTTGTGGTTTTGACTGAGAATCCACCAAAGCCACAGTTGCTGTCCTCTTGCTCTTCCATGTATCCATCGCATGACTGGTGGGGAATGTCATGATTCCCCCCAAGTCTTGTGCAAAAGATGAGAGGGTCGCAAATGAATCACACGCCTTGGTAATGAGGTGGGGCTTGAAGGAGTCTAAAGCACCATTGTTGCATATGCTAACCAAGTTCTTTTCTTCAATTGGTTCTACACACTTCTGTGTTTGGGCCCTGAACCTGCCAACGTAATCTGACAGCTCCTCATTCAGCTTCTGCTTAAATCGCATGAGCTCTACAATGGTTACCTGTTTCTGCACATAGAAAAATTTCTTTAAAAATTGTAATTTTAGGTCATCCCAATCATGGACTGACCCCTTCTCCAAATTATAGTACCAACTGAAGGCACTATCCGTCAAAGTCTTATTGAATTCCCGCATTAATAAGTTGTGGTTGTTCACTTCATCATATCCTAGCCACGGAGACATCGACTCTACAAACATGGCAATATACTCCCTGGCATTTCCTTTCTCTCCGTTGTATTTTGGAAATTGTGGGGGATGCTCAATATACCATGTCGGGTAAGGTTGCCTCCGAATGTGTGCCGGGTAAGGTGGAGTAAAGTCTAACTCTGAGGATCAGGATTTCTGCTTGCGAAGTTGATTGATCACATCGATCATATCATCATTCGTCACGTACTGGCTCGTGGCATGAACTCTCTGGGGTGTTGTGATATGCTGTTGTACCAGCGGTGTGTATGGTTGATGCACACTTGCATCATGCAAAGCTGGCACTAGTGGCAGTTGCTTGCTCACTCGCTGGACATGGATTGGGACGGTTGGCATCTATACCTGTGAAAATACTGGGAGAACAGTTGGGATGATGTTTGTCTGAGGTTGGCTTGCTTCCAACATAGGTTGTGGCATGTCACCACTGTTCTGAGGCTCTAAGTTGATCATTGGAACCGATTGACTTTCCGTCAATGGAGGTACAATCTGGTTCTCTTTGTTGTTGTTCCCATTGTTGTTGTCCTCCACTCCTGCTTATTCTCTCTGCGAACTGCCTGGGAACATAGCCTTGAAGGTAGGGATCTGCATCAACTGCTGGCAGAAATTCCCCATTTCCTCTTACTTCCTCTGCATTTTCAGCATCATGGTCATCATCATCCCTTGTCCTTCTCGTGTTTCCTTCAACGCCTTGAGCATCTCCAGTTGCACAGCATTTGTTTGCTCTCCACTTGCATCCTCACCTTGCCTTCCTACGTTGGTTTGTTGTTGATTGGCCATATGTGGTGATGTCGAACTTCCTTCTGAAGCGTCTTCAATAAGTGGTTGGTCAAAATCCAGATTTTCGCTTTGGAAAGCTTGAGTTGCTTGTCTTGGAACTGAATCCGGTAAGGTAATGCTATTTGTTGGTGAAGCAACTTTTCTTGTAGTTCTCTCACTTTGAGTTGTGAGCATACCCTTCAAGAATTCTACACCTCCCCAGCAGAGTCGCCAAATAAATGTGGGCAAGGAAATTGTGCCTTGCTAGTTAGCATACCCTTCAAGAGCGTTTTTTTTTCTCGTGACGAGGAACCTGAATAAAATTATCACGGGTAAGTTAATCATAAGCTCTTACGAAGTCTATACCGTGTTAGATACCGGTTCTAATCACTCTTTTATTTTACCTAGTTGTGTTCAATGTTTGTACTTAACTCCGGAGAAGTTAAACGTTGATTTATCTATTGAAACTCCATTGGGAGAAACCTTCGTTACCTCCACTGTTTATAAATCTTATTTGATTCAAATCGACACTTTCACGTTACGTGTTGATCTTGTCTCTTTGAAAATACTTGCCTTTGATACGATTTTAGAAATCGATTGGTTAACTACTCATCATGCTTTCCGTAAGGTTGTTAGCTTTCATACTCCTAACCAACCTGTTATGCGAATTCAAAGTAACCAAACCACTAAAGTCAATCATTGTCATATCAAGCCATAAGTAAAGAGCCCCGATCCTTTTGTTAATGACTTCCTTGTGTGGAATGCACCGAAGCCAGACTTTCTGTAGGTTACGTCGTGAATAACGATAACAAGTTGATAGGTATCATTGTGAGGTGCTATCTAGGTTAAGGGATAGAAGTCACAGTTGGTATCAATGTGACGTACTATCCAAGTCTTGGATGTGAGTAATAGTTTTGAATGATATTTTTATCATTAATAAATCTCTTGACGTATTCCTGAAGACTTCTTAGCCTACCCCAGAGCGTGAAATCGAATTTGGTATTGACACCAGTACAAAACCCATTTCTTAAACCCTCAAAATAATTTTTTCAACTAAAACGAAAGTAACATGCACCAAAGACGTTGACTCGAGCTGTTGAAGATTACGATCGTACTATTCAATATCATCGTGGAAGAGCGAACGTGGTAGCTGACGGGTTGAGTAGAAGATCGTATGCGTTTACAAGTATGATGTTGTTAACACAAAGACTCATTTCGTATAACTTGTAAATGATGAAGGTAGAGTTAAAGACTCTAGGGACCCACGTGAAGATAACGAATATACAAGTAAAATTGACTTTAATATATAAAGTTAAAGACGCTCAAGCTACATACCCAAATCTTATGAATGTGAAGAAGAAGGTTCAAGAGGGTGTTATTTTAGAAGCAAGAGTTGCTGACGAAAGGAAATCTCAACCCTCGATTTAATTGGCCCATTTGAAATCCTTGATTGAGTAGGAACTGTGGCTTATAGACTCGTTTTACCGCCAAATATATTGCGTGTTCATAACGTTTTTTTTCTCGTATCGATGTTACGTAAATATGTGGACGACCCAAACCACATTATTAATTTAGAACCGGACGAGATAGCGGATGATTTAACGTTTGAAGAGATACGTGTTACAATCTTGGATAAGAAGAATCGTATTCAACACTCAAAGGTTATATCTCAAGAGTTAGAATTTGAAGTGAAGTCAAGGTATCCTCACCTGTTTGGCATACCAGGTACGTACGTAAATTTCGAGGGCGAAATTCCATAAGGAGGGGAGATTGTGAAACCCCAGATTTTATGAATAAAGAATTAATTTTCTCGAAATAATTTTTTAATATTATGGTGTGAATTTGAGATAATATTATAGGGTTGGGTAGTATTTATAAATTTTGCAAAGTATGCAAGTTGTTATATTATATTCGATTGGTCAGGGAATATTCTTTGTGTCGGAAAATATTCGTACGACGGTACAATTATTGGTGGACCCCACAACGGAATTATTGTCGGATTGAGAAAACGACAAAAATATTTTATTAAAAATAACGGCGGAAGTTTTACCGTTGATACTATTGAACTACTGGGTAGTAAAATTACAATAATACGCGTTGTTGCATAGTAGCACACAGTATTGATTATTGATATTTATGTGAGAAGTCGCTCAGTTTAATTCAATTATTGTCGATTAATAATATGAATTATTATAACGATGATGACGTTTTCTTTTATTCGTATTATTAACGTAATAAAACATAAACATCTTTTTATATAAAACAGAATACTTTATTAAAGTTATTCTATAAATAGAATATATTATATTTTATTATGCATAGTGTTGCATAGTGTTTTGCATAGTGTTGCATAGTGTTTTGCATAATGTTGCATAGTATTTGCATAGTAAAAATCTTTTTATATAAATAGAATATAATATATTTTATTTAAAAGATTTTTCTTTAAATATGGACCGTCAGATTAAAGTAAATCAATCTGGACCGTTCATGGATTAGTTACTATGCATTCTATTTTCCTATAAATAGAAGCTCATTCCTTCATTATTTTTTTACGAATTCACTGAACTCTAGAGAGAGAAACTATAGAAAGATAGAAGAAAAGCTTTTTGCTACTTAACGTTTCTTCTCCTATATCCAGTTTCTGTTACGGTAAGGGGTGTTATTCTTTCTTATTCATGAAGAGAACTGTTGTTATTCCATTTCTTATTATTCTGTTGGAATAACCTGTATACGCGGTCTACCTTATACTTGGTGACATTCTTCTATTATTCTGTTGGAACATCCTGTCTGTGTGTTTTACACCGGACCTGGTTCAGTCTTTATTATTATTCCGTTGGAACATCCTGTCTGTGTGTTTTACACCGGACCTGGTTCCGTCTTTATTATTATTATTCCGTTGGAACATCCTGTCTGTGTGTTTTACACCGGACCTGGTTTCGTCTTTATTATTCTGTTGGAACATCCTGTCGGTGCAAATTTTGCCTGACCTGGTTCCGTTATTATTATTCTGTTGGAATAACCTGTCTATGCGAAGTACCGCATGCATGGTGATTTCTGTTGTTATTCCATTCTTTATTATACTCAGTTGGTTAAAGTTTTGACTTCTATACTCTATGAAATTAGTAGAATATCCTTGATATTTGCGCTTCATCCAGTATCTTTTCATGGAAATATTCTTCTGATCATTCTTGAATTTTACTCTACAAAGCAGTATCATGTTGACAATTTGGACGTTAGTAGTTCTTGGACAAATTAATTCTTGAACTTGTTTTATTGAATTCTTATATCATTGTCATCATCCTCATGTTTATGTTATGTTGAAAGTCATCTGTGGCCTGTAGTGCATAGATGGACTTGGTATGATTATGACCAGGGATTATTCGGTATAATCATGACCGTAATGTTATAAATGATGTGAAAATTAAAAGTCCTCATTGGCCCGTAGGGCATTGATGGACAGTTTTTGGTATGATTATGGCTATGGATTCTCTTCGGCCAAGGGAGCAAAGATGAATTGTTTTATGTCATGATCAGGACCGTTGATGAAAACACGATTATCTTTGGCCCGTAGTGCATGGATAATTCGTGGTCATGATACTAAAGAATATCCTTGGCCTGTAGTGCAGGGATGAATTAATGATGTGGATTATTTATTGAGCTGAGTCTCAGCGATAAAAGTGATGAAAAACTTTTTAAATCATAAAAGATAGTAGATTCTATTCTCTACTTGACTCTTTTAATGGATTGCTTGTTCCGCTGCAGTTAAACTTGATGTCTATTATATTTTATCAGTTTAACATTGTTGGAGGCTAATGATAATTTATTCTGCATTATCTTAGTCATAATATTTCTTACTGGGCTAGTTGAGCTCACCCTTTCTTTCACTGTTCTCTTCAGGAAATGAGAACATAGCAGGGACTAGTCGGGGAACGGAGTGACAGTCCAGAGGATAACATTAGTAGTCCTCACTATTCTGAGAAATATTGTATTAATAATTGTAATGAGGACTCTTTTTGAGTTTGTATAATCTCTAGTAGACAATAATTGTATTCAAACTCACAGTTATGTTTTGTCGTATTGTACACGACAGTTGTATTAGTAAGTTGTATTTGAATTTTGTACCATGTATCTGACGACCCAAGATGGGTGATGTATACCTAATTTTGGGGGCGTCACAAAAAGGGTCTCTTTGATCTTCCAAGAGTCCAAGTCTTGAGTCTGAAGAGAAGTGTCCCAAACCCTTTTTAGTGCTTTTAGGTGGAATATCCAAGTCTTAAGTCACCAAAAGAGTCTGAGTCATGTGTCTGGAGAGAGGTCCCCTCCTTCATAGAATGGAAGGGCTATTTATAGAGTTTTCTGGAATTTAAGTAATCACATGCCAAACACATGTCTTCAGGGAAATTCCAGAAATACCCTTTAGTCATTAGAATAATGCCCATATCGCCCTGTCCTTCTAGCCACCAATCCAATCCCTCAATCAATTTCTAAAATGAGCCGCCTCCACGAGCCTTCTGCCTCGGGACCCGTCGAGGCTTCTCCCGGGTCTAATCCCTTTATTTCTGACTTATCCATTTAATTAGGTTATGCGAACCCTAATTTACACATTTAATGAGGTCGTGGAACCCTAATTATGCATTTAATTATGTCATGTGAACCCTAATTTTACACATGGGCCCACAGATACATACAAGAAACAGAGCATATACAGTCTGTACAATCCCTGTTTCTTGTATGTATCCAAATTACACCTAAAACACTATTTTTTATAAAAATTTCAGTTGGAATAAATACTATACATTTTTTGAGAGGTACTACCAAAAAAAACCAAAAGAAAAATGTCGCTACAATGTCGCCACTTCAATGTCGCCGTAGAAGGACTCCCTCTTTAATATTTTGGGTTAAATATTTTTTTGGTCACTGTACTTTATGTCAACTTACAAGTGAGTCACTCAATCGTTTTTTCTTACAATTTTTCTTACACTCAACTCACTATACTTTACTTTTCTAACAAACCGTTAGAAAAACTGTTAAATCATGTTTACTTTAAACGGTTTGCCACGTCGGATTCCACATAAGAGAGAGAAAGCTGACATGACAAGAGAAAGAAAGTTGACATGGCAATAATGCTAATGCTCTTGAGTGGAAATGAAAGTTTTTTTTTAAAATACAATAAAATCAGAAAAGTCAGCATAAAATGGAAAAAATAAAAATAATAATTACTTATCTTTGTGATTATTAAAAAAATGACTTTTTAGATAATTAGTAACAAGTATAATTATTTAAAAATTTATAAAAATAAAATATATTGAAATTATAAATCAATTCTTATTGATTATATATATACATATTTTGACATTATA
This sequence comes from Panax japonicus, assembly GCA_020205505.1. Taxonomy (NCBI): domain Eukaryota; kingdom Viridiplantae; phylum Streptophyta; class Magnoliopsida; order Apiales; family Araliaceae; genus Panax; species Panax japonicus. The sequence goes on from CM035101.1 coordinate 73,340,336, forward strand.
TACATGCATTCTTACTTGGCAAATTAATAAATTATGTGTAGTAAAAATAATTTTTAATTAAATTTTAACATTTAAATTAGCAAAATATTTTTATTGTTCATCTTCTTCTTTATCTACCCCAACACCAGCAACACCACCACCATAATTCATAATCATCGCTATTATCCATAACCATTGGCAATAACCACCATTAATTAATTTCAAATCTAAATATTTGACTATAAGAAATAATTTGAGTACTTTGAATTAAAGAGAATAATAAAAATCTTCAAAAAATAAAACAAAATAACACATTTTCTGATTCCTTTTTATTCGTTTTCAAAACAGAACCAAACTTCCTAACCTCAAAACAGAGCAACAACGCAATGATGGTTTCGATCCTTTTTTGAGTTTGTTTGGTGTTGAATACAATCCTAATTTACTCGAAAATGGAAACCAGCGATGATTCACAACATACCATCAAACAAACATCCAAATCTAAAACCCTTAAATGAATAAGCAATACATACAAAGGATCCAGATCGAATCGATCTGATAAGATCCGCTAGAGTAAGAAATAAAATCGTAGTGCTTTTCCTCTAATTTCTTCACTTTCTCTCACTTCTTTTCCTTGATCGGATGTAGTCCAATCTCTTTCCCTATGCTGACTTTCTCTCTCTTCTTTCCAATAAGTTATGGGTTTAATTAGTAATTAATTACTTAGTTATAATCTATCTTCTTTATGATGCACCATATCTAAAACTTTTGTTTTCTAAAAATAATTCCAAAAGTAAACCCAACAAAGCATAAATTGTTTGATAACAAATATTAAAGAGAGAAATTATACATATAGAGAGACCAGATCGAGAAAAGAGGAACAAAATGAAAAGAATAAGATTACCCAAAACTTTAATTTTGTAAGACCTCAACTTTTATAAATAAAGATGAATTTTTCTCTAAATATTATTTTTGAATATTAAGGTATAAATTTGTTATAATATTATAGTTGTGGGTAATATTTATAAATTTTGCAAAGTAAGCAAGTTGTTATAAAATATTCGATTAGTCGGGAAATATTCGATTTTATCAGGGAATATTCGTACGACGGCACAATCATCGGTGGACCCCACAACGAAATTATTGTCGGAGTTAGAAAATGACAGAAATATCTTTTTATAAAAATAACGACAAAAGTTTTACCATTAATTGTTAAAATACCCGGTGATAAAAGTACAGTAATACGTGTGGTTGAATAGTAGCATGTGGTATTGATTATTGATACTTACATGAGAAGTCACTCTGTTTATTTCAATTATTGCCACAATAATTACTGCATAGTATCTCACGTTGTTGATTCAATTATTGTCACAATATTTTATATTATTCAATCAATAATTGAGACAACAAAGTTATTCATATTATTATTTATATTATTGATGATGTCTAGAAATTTTTGTCGAGAAAAAGGGTTTGGTCACCTAATTGCGCGCTAATAAGGAGAAATCATTATCGAAAATATTCAACACTTTCTTCTCTAGATCTCTGTTTGTAGTCTATCAAGAAATTTTCAATTAAATCTAGTTGCAGGATGTCAAGAACCCATGACTGTGTTGGGTGGATAGACATGGAATCACAATAATGATCGAACGTCTCTTTTTTATAAATCAAAAAATGAAATGCTCGACCCAAATCAATCAGATCCTATATATGTGCCTTAATCAATGAAGATATCAGAAAATATGCACGTTTATTAATTTCTCCCAGCTCAAAACCAACAATTATTTAACTTCTCGAGGATCATTTTTTCTGAGCTTGAAGGTGGTTCTGTTAGAAATTTATGGAAGATGATAAATTATAGAATAAGTGAAATATAACTTTGAAGAACACTTAAGAATACTTTCATTTTATTTGTCTCAAATGAACTAAGTACATGACAATTTATAGGACTCATATGAAGCTTCTAGAGCCACATTAATAATTACTACATAACCATATTCATGTACATGAACCTAACCATTACATTTTCCAAGACATTTTAAATACATTCATGTACATACATGTATCATGTATTTAGACATTACATATTCATGTGTTTAATTAATTCATGAACATTCTAGAATTAATTTGGTTTAGTTAACAAGGCACTATAAGAAAAAAGTTTATCAGCGACCGCCTATCCGCGACCGCATACGGTCGCAGATAGCCATCAGCGACCGCATACGGTCACAGATAGCCATCAGCGACCGCTTGCGGTCGCTGATAGTCGTCGCATAAAATTTAGTCGCTGGGATGCACATCAGCGACTACTATTAGCGACTGAACCATCGACGACCGATATCAGCGACCGGATATGCGGTTGCTGATAGACCTTTTTTTTGTAGTGAGGCCTCACCATAAACCAAATTTATTCTTCACAATGTCGTAAAAACTTTTGATCTTCCGATTCCTTCAAATGCTAGAAACTCTTTTGCCATTTTCATGGATGTGAATGAGACAAATAACATTTTTTGTTTACTAGATCGTAAGTCAAGCTTTTAAAAATCAGTTAAAGCAATACTTATAGGACAACATTCAAATCTTCCAATTGCGATCAGGTGTTTAATTTGTGCAAGAAACTCTTCCATATCAACACGTAATAATTCCCTTTGTTTATCTAGTTTCTGTTTCTTCACCTTAAGTTCTTTAATGGAATCATTCAGCTCTGCCCAATCCTTGCCTCTTCTTTCAAGATACAAATTGATCTCTTTTTTCTCACTATCAAGTTTATTCATTTCTAAATTAACTTATTCTATTTCTTTTGCCAATGTTTCCCTTAGTTAAGTTATATGCTTCAATTCTTCCTTTAAGAAAATATAGTTCCATCTTGCAATTTTTCTATCAATTTCACTTTGGCGAACGCCCCATCATTTGGTGGCACATCACACTCATCTCCAGTTGCTGGTCTACCATTCTCTCTAAATGCATATTGTGGTTTCACTGTCAGGAGGACCTTCTCTTCCTTCTTCATTGTCTTTACGGCTTTTGACATAGTACTAGTAGGACAGAGATACCCATCTTTCACAATGAACTCCACCCCCATCAGATTTCAAAATTAGCATTTCATCCTCAAGCCTAGCCTCATATTTAACTAATACTTCATCTAGGTCTTTAGTATTTCGCCAGTTTTTTCCTTCAATAAGTATCTTCTTGAATATTCCTCCATCTTTACATATATCCTTGACACTTGACCAAGAGAGCAACTCAACCTCAAACTGAAGAGTTGTATTTAGAGGAATAGTTAGTGGTGATCCAGATTCCCTATAGACCAACTCGGGTGGTATGGTGAAGACATATTTTTCACCGTTGTTCATTATTTTGATACCTTCATCCCATCATTTTATTACTTGACCTCGACTGAGCTTAAACTTAATTAAATGGTTTACCACGGTCACGACTCGAATCAAACTGGATTCCATCAAGCAAAGTACCCACATAATGAACTTTAACTTCATCACCAGAGCCAGGATGTTCCCATCCTTCAACTTCCTTAACCAGCTTCTTCCTCAGCCCATTCTTTTTCGATCTCCACAAAATTCATCACTCTAAATATTAAATCATTATTTTTGATACTCGAAATATTTTTCTCATGCTCATCCAAATTTTCGAACTCTTTCTTCTCATTCTTTTTCGTCAACAATCTCTTCTATTTTTTTTCAATTTCGACAGTTTCTTCGACGCTTTCTTTTTCTTCTTCTTTTACCTCTTCAAATACTTCTTTACTTGGCGTCTCTTCAATTTCTCTCTTTTTATCTTCAACTTTCATAATTTTATCAACACAAATCTTTTCGTCTTCCTCTTTCGAGATATCTTCAAATTTTTTTTTTTACGTTCTTCTTCAACTTCATCAATATCTTTTATAAGTTTCTCATTTTCCTCCAAAAACCAAGACTCTTTAGGTAATGATGTACCTTTATAATTATTGCAGATCAATTCAAGTTCATACCATAACCGAGGTAGAGAATCAAAATTCGCAACACGTTTCCAAACTTCTTCATGCATTACTCCTTGTAAAATCTTCCTTGTTCTTTTTCCTTTCATTTCTCGAACTTTTTTTGAAATACACTTTTTTGGATTTGCAATGACATCTTGCCATAAATTACAAGTTTCAAGAAATATTCTAATCCTTATGCTTCAAACTTTGTAATTTGTGACCACTAATTTTGCACCTAACCTAGGAAACATCATTTTTTTATAGTTTACCTATCCAAAACGCTATTAATGTGACGACCTTTGTTACGTTATTTAACTCACAAAACTTCTTTTTCAAATTTCTTCTCAACTAGCACCGTTGCTAGGTTGAAGTCCAGAGCTCTAACGTGCACACTTTGCACTGGCCCAGCGGAACACTTCGATGACAACAAATCACCTCTCTTGGGTCATCTACCTTTACTTCATTTTGGTTTAACCTTCTCTAAACCTTCGAATTAACCTTAGCTCCGATAGTACTTGTTAGAAATTTATGGAAGATGATAAATTATAAAAGAAGTGAATTATAACTTTCAAGAACACTTAAGAATACTTTCATTTCACTTGCCTCAAATGAACTAAGTATACATGACAATTTATAGGACTCATAAGATTCATGTACATGAACCTAACCATTACATGTTATCAAGACATTTTAAATACATTCATGTACATACATGTATCATGTATTTAATTAGACATTATATATTCATGTACTTAATTAATTCATGAACATTCTAGAATTAATTTGGTTTAGTTAACAGATTCACTAGTGGTACGTACTTAATTATTAACGGGCGGTTGGTCGTCGATGAAACTGAGATTGACAGTGGCGGTGCTGATAGTTGTTTTATCACTGGCTGTGATGCCACGACAAGTGCAACCTACAGAAATGGTTGGGAAGCTAATTAGTGACGTATCAGGAAAGAGTAATTATACAATATGATCCGTGTTTTCAGAAATTTGACCTGTAACGACGAGCTTTAGTGACGGTTGGGTCGGAACCGTAGCAATAGGAATTTTATAGCGACGGTCATTGGGTGACAATCAGTACATTCTTTTAAAGATAGCCTATTCTGAGGATTATAGTTTGGACGTCGGTATAGAGATTTTTTTGGGGTCATGAGCTGGCCGTCGTTACAGTTAATTTGGTGTTTGGTGATTCTATATAATACTGTAGATCGTATCCTGGCAACAATAATTATATTTCCACTACCATTAATTAGAAGTAATGGGTATGACAACTCCATAAGATTAATAGTCTTGAGATTATAATCTCATGAATTATAATACCGGGATTATAATTTTTGTAAATAAATATAGTCTACAAGTCTTGTGATATCATGTGTGCACACTTTAAAAAAAAAAAAGAATCCAAGATCTAAAAGTGGAGAAACATTATTTTTTTTCTATTGCTAAATTGCGAAATCTAATTAGCATGTTTTTTGTTTGTTAAATCTAACTTTTTTTTTAATTTTTCATTTTATAGCGGAGGGGGGCATTTGGCTTTACAATATAATTAGAGGATTAATTTCTTGACCCAGGCCAAACATAAGAAGGTAGATCTGCTACATTTATGGTATTATATAGTTTTGCATCAGCTGGTTCTGGTTATGATGACCTTACAGCCACTCTCCGTAAGTCCTGCGTCCCAATATTATTGACATATCATATTAAGAACACAAAATTAATCATGTTTACATGTAAATTAACTTATTTTCTTTTTGGTAATACGAAAAACGTACAGAATGTGTTATCTGTTTCCAAACAAGTGATGCATTATAAGATCCAGCTGAGGCAACAAGTGGGAGAAATACAAGCTGTAGAAATCATAAAAAACGCTTTAAGTTTTGGATCAAATGACTTCATCCAAAACTACTTTGCAGAACCTACGCGTCCAAAGCCATTCAGCTTGGAAGAAAACCAGAATTACTTGATTTCTGATCGGATGTTTCGTGCTATTAAGGTGATCTCTCTTCCTGTCTCTTCTCCCAAATAATAAGACGAGGCACACAATGTATGACAATGTGGGCGTTCCCGCAGTGTAAATTAAAACTAAAAGAGTGAGTTGTTCAACAAGTTTTAGAAAAAACTCAACCCCGCATTAGGGTACTGTTTTTACAAACAGAAATATTTCCTAAGAAATTAATGCTGTGGCAGGGCGCACACCTGATATTGTCAGAACAAATATGATGTTGTCATAATAGTAAGTGTAGCTTAAAGGTTATACACGCAAACACACACTTCTCTTTAGATTGTTTAATTCTCAATTTCTATATATAAATTCATGTCTGTAATAATCTGTTTTTGATTGTTTATTTTGAAGGGAGAATCGTCTAGCTAGGAGCAAAGAGAGTTGCCGTGGTAGGAGTCCCCCCTTTTGGCTGCTTAATTTCCACCAGTTGAAATGATAAGGGACAACGCAATTAAACTTATTATCAGCTTTGTCACTAAAAATTACTATTTGTATCGCTAAATTGAGAAAAATTGCATTGCATGATTAATATAATGGAGGAGAACCAGAAACTTATCATTAATCATCTCACGATTAGGCCTAATGGAATACCCGGATTGAGGATGCAAGAAGAAATAGTCAATGTGAATAATTGAATAATATTGCATTAAAATTGAAATTCAATACATTAATGGATTGAGTTGATTGGTATTTGGCTACATCGATCAGCATAGTTTCTTTGACGTTTTTGGCATGCAGTTGTAACGTTATATTTCAATCAATTGTTTACTGTATTAACTTAGATTTACACTGCTAAATTAATTAGTCCTTGATAATGGAATCGATAGCAGGTTGAAAGGACTTAGAGGCAAGATAGTAAGCCCTTTCAGTTGGGTGTATGGAATCCCAAAATACATATTTAGATACATCTCCACATACCACCACATTTCGATTGCAGATGAATGATGCTTCTAATAAACCTGTGCCGCAGCAACCTCTGCTAACCTCATCAAAGTCTGAGACACAAAAAGAGTAAAAACATAACGTGATATTAATGGGAAATATTATTGCATGGTTATGGACTTGCTCGAATATGCTATATATTACCTTAGTTCCACAAAAAAGAGTCGCATCTTGATCACTATTTGAAATCAATTAGCAAAATCTTAACATTTCAAATTGATGTGATTAGCTAAATTAAATGAAGTAGCCAAGTAGGTCAATTAGGATTTTTGGATTTTGCAATTTGATTTTCAAAAGTTAAAATAAGACTTTTTTGTAGAACGAGTGACCTATTAATATTCTTTTACACAAGTAAAAAATATAATATCTTGGTACCGAAAATTAGAGTGTCGTTTGAAAAAATTAAAAGTCAAATGCGATAATCTTTTGTGTACACGGGGATATTGAGTATATGAAAGGAATGATAAACGTAACTCACCAAACTTATGGCCCATGGTCATGTCTGCAATGAGTGTATAGGTATCCAAATAAGCTATTCTTGAGCCAGAATGTGCTAAGCCAGATTGCATGGAATTCAATTCATTTTGAAGCCTGATGTTGAATTCCCTTGCAACGGTGGATAAATCCTCAACACAAGTACGATTTTGAATCGGGCTATCGGAATAAAGGGTGATAACGATCGGCAAGCAACCCATCGGTGTCAGCCCCACAACTCCAATCCGCCGTGCTCCTTCATCCCACAAACCCTGCATGCATATAATTAATAAGAATATTTGCTTAATTAGACGTAAACTACTAAACTTGTTTGATGATTTCTTAGAGTAAAGTTTTTAATTTTAAAAAATCTACTCAAAGAAATTATGTCCAGTGTGTCAAACATAAAACTTGGTATTCAAGGGGGAAAAAAAGTATAAAAAAAACATGGCTCTCAATTTTAGTGGGATGTGGTGTATTTCAGTATTTTTATTTATTATGATAGTTAATAAGACCATATATATATATATATATAGGATCTCCATCCACAGCAACCGATTGTTGGGGAGCAACTCATTTTGGCCAGCCGCTACAAGCTCTACCGGCTTATAAAAAAATTGTCTAAGGCCGGTAGAGCTTGTAGCGGCTGGCCAAAATGGATTGCTCCCCAACAACCGGTTGCTGTGGATGGAGACCCATATATATATATATATATATATATATATATATATATGCACTTCAGTTTATTATTAAATAGAAGCTAATGCTACTATTAATTTTTTATTTATTAAGTAGAAGGATATATGAAATAATTGTTTTATAACAAAAAGAAGAAATTAATGGAGATTGCCAGTAAATAATTGTTTGGTGAAATCAAAACCTGCATGAATTGATGCACTTGTTTCACCAAGAAGTCCATGTACCCAAGGACATCATAGCTCTTCCTTCGAATTGGCACAGTGTAATAATTGACAATGAAGTCATTTGTACCAGCACTAACAAGAAATAATGCATTACTTATGACATGTTTGGCTCTTTTTTTCCCATCCCCGACTTCAAGTCTTGTTTTGTACTCTTTAAAATACTCCAGTTGCTTTGACATCGAAATCACAATCTGAGATATCAAACAAAACCCTCAAATCAGTGAATAGTGTTTCCATGCGTGCAGGATAGACTATAAATGTAGAATTGAAAGGGGAGTTAATGATCTCATCAGTCATCACCAACAAGTTGACAAAAACATGTGCTTTAATTTGTTCCATAAAAAAATTTGTTCCATATCTTTTTGTTACATGTACACCCTTAAAAATAAGAATTTACTCATTTATAAGTAGTGTGGTTTGACAAACAAATTATGATGATAAATATAGTGTTATTTTATATTATTATTATTGAAAAGTCGGATTTCTTGTTTGTTAAAAAAATGACAATTAAATGAGATTCTATTTTTGAAAAGAGTGTATATATATACGAATAATGATTTATAATACGTATTTGTTATAAATTTTTATAGAAGGCATATATACATTATCAATATCAATGAAAATAAAAAAAAAGTATAAGGATTAAAAATTAAAAATCGATGTCCGCTATTAATAGTAACGGACAGTAAAAAAACGTTTAAAGCAACGTTAATCAAAATAAAAGTTTAGTGTTTATTAACAAGGTGTTAGGGTTTATTAATCAGGATTAGGGTTTATTAAGCAGATTTAGGTTATAAAAATATTTTTGTGTTGGAAGAATTAATAATTCATAGTTTAGTTGGGAAAAAGAAATCCTCAAGAATGAAGGAAAAAAGCATGCAAAATATTTGCAACTAGAGAAAGAGAGAGGAGACGCTTAGTCTTGGTGTGAGTGGATCAAAGCCAGATCCAGCAGAGGCGAAACTGACTCCGGTCATCAGCTCATCCATGCTAAGTGAAGGGTCCAAATATGGAGGCACATAATCTTTGACACCAACATACCTAGCTGCACTTAAAAAATTAAAAAAATATACTTGCCAATACCAACTCGCACACCCAGATATGAATAAAATAAAATAAAAAATTAAACCTAAAATATTTGAAGTACTCACCGATGAAATCATTAGCAAGAAGTCCATTAGTAAACCTTCCGGTGGCCGTTTGGTTTGTAAAATCTGTCCCATAAGGTGGAAAGTTGCTCTTGAAAGGAGTCGTAATGTAGTTATTGTTTCCAGGATCCGACGTAGAGTCACCAAACACAAAAATAGCAGAAACCGAATTGTTTGAAGCCTTTTGATTTTCTAGGGTTTGAGCTCTAGCTTTGAATATAATTAGCAAAAGGAAGAAAATAAGTAAAGAAAAATGATTTTGAAGGTATGAATAGGACTTCTTGAAAATAAACCCCATATTAGATGTGACTCAATGATATAACTTGTAAGTAAAAAGGACTCCCAACTTTATGGTAACTGCCCTGCAGGCTATGGATAGCTGAGGAAAAAGCAACTGATTTTGTTTGACGAGTGGCCGGTCTAATTAAGAAAGGGATACTGAATCTTTGCTTAAATATTTAAATAAGTCTATTATTATATAAAATTACTTATATATATTTATATATATATTTTAATAACTCACATGATTTACTCTGAATTTACTGTGCACGTAAGCCGAACAATTAATTTTAGTGTCTTAGCTTTGATTGATGGGGTTGGGGAACCAAACTCTTCCCACAATGTCCAAATTCTCAACTATTTTTTGACTGTCAATTTTAATGTTAGATGCACCTGTTTAAAAAAGTTAGCTTGCAAGTTGCCAATTCACAAGAGTTGGTTGACTTGAAAATATTACTCCCTATATATACTTCAAGTTTTCTAGAAGAAGGTTAATTTGGTGGACTTGTATTCAATTCGTTACAAAAAGAAAGGTTTATTTTTTTATTTTTCCTATTTTTTTAATCTTTGTTAGTATTATTTTCTTACATTTTTTAGGAGTTTCAAAATCTCTATGGCTGCAAAAAGAAAATAGTGTAATAAAGTCACCTGTATAAATAGTACGCACCTACAATAGGACCTTAGAAGAGTTACTTCTGATTAAGCTTTTATTATTCGCAATTAATTTAATTGTCATATGGTACCACTTTTACAGCACCAAAGCCACTTTAAAGTAATCATATATTCATATTGTAGCCAAGCTACTGATAAATAAATAAATTAAGAAAATTGATATTTTTATTATTTTTATATGATCTTTTTTTATATGAGTATACAGTGAATTTTATTTTTATGTGAAAAAAAATCATATAAAAATATCAAAAATACATATAAAAATAATAATAAGTATCTCAAATTTAAACTCAAAAATGTGTTTCAAATTCTTATATATTACAAGCATGCAGTAATGGTGTTAGCTTAAAGTCGAAGAGACATGAGTCATTAGTAGGGGCCGTAGACCCTCTTTCTTAACGCGCAAGGCAAAATGGTGTTTGATGAATACTTAATGCAACCAACCAGGCTAGGTGTTAATTCCTCCTTGGAATTAAAATATTTTTAAACTCCATCGTCCGAAACTAAATTAACCAGAATTAGAGTTTATATTATCACATGATTATCATGCAAAAGGTTCACTTGATGTATGTTTGGTGGAGTTGTTAGATAAGTATTACTGTATAAATTACAATACGGTTAATTAAATGACACTATATTAATTAGGCATAATTAACTAATTATTTGAAAGTCCAATAATAATCTAGAAGGGGATTGAATAGATTATTACAGATATAAAATTATCGATCTCAAGTCTTTTTGAATTTTTAGATAATTAATTTGTAGCTTTTAGAAATTAATATGTAAGACAGTAAAAATTCAATCACACAATGCACAAAGAATATTTGTCTGGTTTACACAATACATATCTCAGGTATGTTGCTACGTTCGGTCTCAAGCTCTTCTCCAAGACTTGAGATTCTATTACTATGAGTAATACATACTTCTTCAACAGGCGAAAAAACATTTACAAAGTTTTATAGATAAACTTCCAACTATTCACAACTACCTATCTTGGACAACAAACTCTCAGCTTCTTTCTCAAACTTAGTTGTACTTTCTTTTGAATTCAGTTGTATTATATGATTCTTGGTCGAAGAATATTTACTCATTTTTCTCACAGATACATAAAATAAACTAACTCTGACTATTCCCTTTTTACAAAAGATTTTGATACAGATATGCTTATAAAATAAGTACTCCCTTTGTCCCAAGATAAAAGTCCTAGTGGACTTTTCACGCATATTAAGAAGATGAATGAAATGACAAAATTGTTCATAATAATGTCATTAAATATGGAGAGAGAATTAAAATAAGAAAAGTATGAAACATTTAATGCTACGGGTATAATAAGAAAATATGTGTAAAAGTTTGGTTATTAAAGAAAAATAGACATTTAACATGGAACTACCCAAATAACAATAAAGACTTTTATCATGGGACGGAGGGAGTAGATAACAATTTAAGACCAAGTAATAAAAGTTTAATAACTTTTATATGAGAGAAGTGTTTCTGTGTAACCATATATAATTTTAAGCTTTGTAAATATGCTTCTTGATTAAGCAGATAAAATAGTTTAAATGTAAATTGAAAATACTTCTGAATAAGCAAATATAAAGTTCAAATGCAAGTTTATAAATAATATTTTATTCTTTATAAATATTATTTATATCCATGGATTAATTAAATAGATATAACTTTAAGATAAAAGTTAAAATAACTTTTGTATTATGCAACAAGTATTTTTATGAATAAATGAATTTATGATCAAATACATGTGATGACAGACAACAAGTATAATAAATAAATCAATCAAACAATACTTTAGTATAGCATCTAACAAACATTGTACAATTAAAATAAAAAAATTAGTAAATAGAGAATCATAAAATATAATCAGTAACTAAATACATGTGTATAGGTACCGATAACCAAATGTATAGTAATCAGTAACCAAATACATGTGTAAAGGTAACCAACAACATTGTTATTAGCAACCTACATGTAATATAATCAGTAACCAAATGTGAATATTCAAGTAATCAACAACATTGTTATTATTAACATGCATATAAAATAATCAGTAACCAAATGTGCATATAAAGGTAACTAACTACATTGTTAATAGTAAACTTCATAAAATATAATCATTAACCAATTATATAACTAAAGGTAACCAATTACATTATTAGTAGTAAACTGCATACCTCTCCGGAATAAAATACTAGATCGTTTAGCTTGTCATTTATATGGGGCTTCACTAGCTCCTTCCATCTAAATAAGCGAACAACCGACGGATGCTCGCCAGTACATATACCCCGAGCTTTGAATGTCGGAATGGTTTCAAACATAAACACTTGGAATACACAAGGAAGCCCGTTCAACTTGTACAATTTGGTATAATGCTCCGTATAGAAATTATATATCGAACCACCATTCCTTCCTTTCTTCAAACGCCCCTTTAAAGCATTGGACAAAGAGTACTTTGTCATCTCAAACGCGACTTTCCCCCAAGGGTAACTACTAACATCACCAAAACATAAAAAATTAACAATTGCCCCATCCACATAATTTTCAGAAACTATGGATAGAATGAAATTAAATGTGACGCCCCCAAAATAGGTATACATCACCGATCTTGAGTCGCCAAATACATGGTACAAAATTTAAATACAAACTTCTTTGATACAGTACGACAAAACGTAGCTGAGAGTTTCAACACGGATAATTTCTCGTAGAGAGTATATAAACTCAAATAAAGTCCTTATTACAATTATTATCACACTATTTTACATAATAATGAGGACTACTATAGCCATCTATCTGGACCATCACTCCATTCCCCGACTTGTCCCAGCTATATTCTCATTTCCTGAAGAGGACAGTGAAAGAAAGGGTGAGCTCAACTAGCCCAGTAGGAAATATTATAACTTAGATAATGCAGAATAAATTATCATTAGCCTTCAACAATGTTAAACTGATAAAATACAATAGGCATCAAGTTTAACTGCAGTGGAACAAGCAATCCATTAAAAGAGTCAAGTAGAGAATAAAATCTACTATCTTCTATGATTTAAAAGGTTTTTCATCACTTTTATCGCTGAGACTCAGCTTAATAAATAATCCACATCATCGAATCACCCCTGCACTACGGCCAAGGATATTCTTTAGTATCACGACCACAAATTATCCATACACTACGGGCCAAAGATATTTTTGTATTCATTAATGGTCATGATCATGACAACAACTGTCCATCAATGCACTACGGGCCAATGAGGACTTTTACCACATCATTTGCAATATTACGGTCATGATTACACCGAATAATCCCTGGTCATAATCATACCAAGTCCATCTATACACTACAGGCCACAGATGACTTTCAACAAAATATGAACATGAGGATGATGACAATGATATAAGAATTCAATAAAAACAAGTTCAAGAATTAATTTATCCAGGAACTAACAACGTCCAAATTGTCAACATGATACTTCTTTGTAGAGTAAATTCAAGAATGCTCAGAAGAATATTTCCATGAAAAGATACTGGATGAAGCGCAAATATCAAGGATATTCTATTAATTTCATGGAGTATAGAAGTCAAAACTTTAACCAACTGAGTATAACAAGGATTGGAATAACAAAAGAAATCACCAGGCATGCGATAGACCGCACATGCAGGTTATGTGACACCCCCAAAAATAGGTATACATCACCTATTTTGAGTCACCAGATACATGGTACAGAATTAAAATACAACTTAATAATACAAATGTCGTGTATAATACGACAAAACATAAACTGTGAGTTTGAATAAAAATATTGTCTACTAGAGATTATACAAACTCAAAAGGAATCCTCATTACAATTATTATCACACTATTTCACATAATAGTGAGGACTACTAATGCACCATCTAGGACCATCACTCTGTTCCCCGACTAGTCCCAACTACGTTTTCATTTTCTGAAGAGAACAGTGAAAGAAAGGGTGAGCTCAACTAGCCTAGTAAGAAATATTAAGACTAAGATAATGCAGAATAATTTATCGTTAGCCTTCAACAGTGTTAAACTGATAAAATATAACAAACATCAAATTTAACTGCAGCGAAATAAGCAATCCATTAGAAGAATCAAGTAGAGAATAAAATCTACCATCTTCTATGATTTAAAAGGTTTTTTTATCACTTTTATCGCTGGGACTCAGCTTAATAAATAATTCACATCATCGAATCACCCCGCACTACGTCCAAGGATATTCTTTAGTATCACGACCACGAATTATCCATGCACTACGGCTAAAGATAATCATGTTTTCATCAACGGTCCTGATCATGCCATAAAATAATTCATCTTTGCACTACGGCCAAAGAGAATCCATAGCCATAATCATACCAAAAACTATCCATCAATGCACTACGGGCCAATGAGGACTTTTTCCACATCATTTGTAACATTACGGTTATGATTATACCGAATAATCCCTGGTCATAATCATACCAAGTCCATCTATGCACTACAGGCCACAGATGACTTTCAACATAATATAAACATGAGGATGATGACAATGATATAAAAATTCAATAAAATAAGTTCAAGAATTAGTTTATCCAGGAACAAATAACGTTCAAATTGTCAACATGATATTTCTTTGTAGAGTAAAATTCAAGAATGCTCAGAAGAATATTTCCATGAAAAGATACTGGATGAAGCGCAAATATCAAGGATATTCCACTAATCTCATGGAGTATAGAAGTCAAAACTTTAACCAACTGAGTATAATAACGAATGGAATAACAAAAGAAATTACCATGCATGCGGTACTTCGCATAGACAGGTTATTCCAACAGAAAAATAAGTAACGGAACCAGGTTAGTCAAAATTCGCACCGACAGGATGTTCCAATAGATAATAAAGAGGGAATCAGGTCCGGCGTAAATGCACAGACATGATATTCTAACAGAACAATAATAAAGATGGAACCAGGTCCGGCGTAAACGAACAGACAGGATATTCCAACAGAATAACAAAGACGAAATCAGGTCCGGCGTAAAACGCACAGACAAGATATTCCAATAGAATAATAAAGACGGAATAATAGAAGAATGTCACCAAGTATAGGGTAGCCCGCGTATACAGGTTATTCTAATAGAATAATAAAGAATGGAATAATAGAAGTTCTCTTCTTGAATACAAAAGAAATAACACCCCTTACCATAAAAAAACTGGATATAGGAGTAGTGAAGTAGCAGGCTTCTCTTCTTCTATAGATTTTCTCTCTATAGCTTCTCTGTATAATTTCTCTCTATAATAAGTGCTCTATAGCTTTAGTGAATTGGTGAGAAATGAAGGAAGAATGAACTTCTATTTATAGAAAAATATAATTTCGATAATTGCACATTTTGAGCCTCAGAAAATTACAGAACAATACCTCCAACTTTTCTTTCATTTTTAATTTAGTCCTGCAAGTATTATCAAACTTACACCACCTCCCTTAATAGTAAATAGTGTGATTCAATAGTAAATTATGTGAATCAATAGTTCTAGACATATGAAAATACGAATTACAGTATAGTACCTCTATCTATACCTCTATTTTTAATTTAGTCATGTAAGTATTATCAATCTTGCACCAACTCCCCTAATAGTAACAAGAATGTGAAATAATAGTATACACATGTGAACAAATAGTTATAATCATGTGAAATAATAGCAATCAATTGCTCATTTATCCGGTTAAATACCCGATTGGTCAAAATAACATCCAAACATCAATTTTTTATCGAAATAAATGTCGATTTTCACTAAAACAAATAATTCCAACATAATGAAACTATTTTTATCAAAAATATAAATTTTGAAATTTTGAAGTTTGACTATTCCCGAAAAAGTCAACTGTTGACTTTTTAACTAAATAGTAAAAACCGGCAAATTTTGTGTTTATAGTCTATTTTTATTAATTTCATCGTTCCGGACTCAAATATCACGTCCGCGTCTCCAAATTCAACTCCAAGCACAACTTCAATATTAATAACATTCATCATTAATATTATAACTCATAATATTTATCAACCAGGTCGTTCCCAGGAAAGAGGGGGCTTTCCAATAAGTATTTCTTCCTATTGGCGCGCAATTAAGTGACCAAACCTCTCATTGATAGAACTTCTAGACATTGTAAATATTGCAATTTAATAATATGAATAACTTTGTCATCTCAATTATTGACTTAATAATATATCATATAATGCAGATGATACTGTGACAATAATCAAATCAATAATATGAGAGATATGATGCAACAATTACTATAGCAATAGTTGAGTATAACTGAGTGACTTCTCATGTAAGCATCAATAATCAATACCGTGTGCTACTATGAAACCACGCGTATTACTGTACTTTTACTACCGATTAGTTCAACAGTATTAACGGTAAAACTTCCGCCGTTATTTTCAATAAAATACTTTTGTCGTTTTCTCAATCCGACAATAATTCCGTTGTGTGGTCCACCAATGATTATGCCGTCGTACGGATATTCCCCGACAAAAAGAATATTTCCCGACCAAATAAATATTATATAACAACTTGCATACTTTGCAAAATTTATAAATACTACCCACATCTATAATATTATCTCAAATTCACACTGTAAAACCCCAACTTTTTGAATAAAGATGAATTTTCTATAAATATTATTTTTGAATATTATGGAGTGAAATTGATATAATAGTTGTGGGTAATATTTATAAATTTTTCAATGTACGCAAGTTGTTATATAATATTCGATTAGTCGGGGAATATTCGTTTTAACAAGGAATATTCGTACAACGGCACATTCATTGGTGGACCCCACAACAAAATTATTGTCGGATTAAGAAAACGACAAAAATACTTTATGAAAATAACGGCGGAAGTTTTACCGTTAACTGTTGAAACACCCGGTGTTAAAAGTACAGTAATACACGTAGTTGCATAGTAGCACACAATATTAATTATTGATGCTTAAGTGATAAGTCACTCAGTTTTGTTGGTATTATTTATGTAATAATACAAAAAAAAATTTATATAAAACAAAATACTTTTATAAAGTTATTCTATAAATAGAATATATTATATTCTATTATGCATAGTGTTGCATAGTGTCTGCATAGTGTTTTGTATAGTAAAATCTTTTTATATAAAACAGAATACTTTTATAAAGTTATCTGTTTTATTAGACAATAATTAGAATATATTATATTTTATTATGCATAGTGCCTGTATAGTGTTTGCATCATAAATTTTTTTATAAAGTTATTCATTTTATTAGATTATAAATAGAATATATTATATTTTATTTAAAAGATTTTGCTTTAAATATGGACCGTCAGATTAAAGTAAATCAATCTCAACCGTTCATTAGTTAGTTACTATGCATTCTATTTTTCTATAAATAGAAGCTCATTCATTCATTATTTTCTTACGAATTCACTGAAACTCTAGAGAGATAAACTATAGAGAGAAAGAAGAAAGTATTCTGCTACTTTACTACTTATATATCCAGTACTCTTCTTCTTAAGGTAGGGAATATTATTTATTGTACTCATAAGGGGTGTTATTCTTTCTTATTCATAAAGAGAATTGTTGTTATTCCATTTCTTATTATTCTGTTGAAATAACCTGTATACGCGGTCTACCCTATACTTGGTGACATTCTTCTATTATTCTGTTGGAACATCCTGTCTGTATGTTTTACACCGGACCTGGTTCAGTCTTATTATTATTCTGTTGGAACATCATGTCTGTGTGTTTTACACCGGACCTGGTTCTGTCTTTATTATTCTGTTGGAACATCATGTCGGTACAAATTTTGCCTGACCTAGTTTCGTTATTTTTATTCCATTGGAATAACCTGTCTATGCAAAGTACCGCATGCATGGTGATTTCTTTTGTTATTCCATTCTTTATTATACTCAGTTGGTTAAAGTTTTGACTTCTATACTCCATGAAATTAGTAGAATATCTTTGATATTTGCGCTTCATCCAGTATCTTTTTATGGAAATATTCTTCTGATCATTCTTGAATTTTACTCTATAAAACAGTATCATGTTGACAATTTGGACGTTAATAATTTTTGGATAAAATAATTCTTGAAATTGTTTTATTGAATTCTTATATCATTGTCATAATCCTCATGTTTATATTTTGTTGAAAGTCATCTGTGGCCTGTAGTGCATAGATGGACTTGGTATGATTATGACCAGGGATTATTCGGTGTAATCATGACCGTAATATTACAAATGATGTGATAAAAGTTCTCATTGACCCGTAGTGCATTGATGGACAGTTGTTGGCATGATCATGACCATTAATGAATACACAAATATTCTTGGCCCGTAGTGCATGGATAATTGTGGTCATGATACTAAAGAATATCCTTGGCCGTAGTGCAGGGGTGATTCGATGATGTGGAATATTTATTAAGCTGAGTCTCAGCGATAACAGTGATGAAAAACCTTTTTAATCATAAAAGATAGTAGATTTTATTTCCTACTTGATTCTTTTAATGGATTGCTTGTTCCGCTGCAGTTAAACTTGATGTCTATTATATTTTATCAGTTTAACATTGTTGGAGACTAACGATAATTTATTCTGAATTATCTTAGTCATAATATTTTTTTACTGGGCTAGTTGAGCTCACCCTTTCTTTCACTGTTCTCTTCAGGAAATGAGAATATAGCTGGGACGAGTAGGGGAACGAAGTAATGGTCCAAAGGATAACATTAGTAGTCCTCACTATTCTGTGAAATAGTGTGATAATAATTGTAATGATGACTCCTTTTGAGTTTGTATAATCTCTAGTAGATAATATTTGCATTCAAACTCACAGTTTATGTTTTGTCGTATTGTACACGACAGTTGTATTAGTAAGTTGTATTTGAATTCTGTATCATATATCTGGCGACCCAAGATGGGTGATGTATACCTAATTTTGGGGGCGTCACAGGTTATTCTAACAGAATAATAAATAACGAAACCAGGTCCGGCGTAAAACGCACAGACAGGATATTCCAACAGAATAATAAAGATGGAACCAGGTCCGGCGTAGAACGCACAGACAGGATATTCCAACAGAATAATAAAGACATAATCAGGTCTGGTGTAAAATGCACAAACATGATATTCCAACAGAATAATAAAGAATGGAATAACGGAAGAATTTCACCATGTATGCGGTACTTCGCACAGATAGGTTATTCCAACATAATAATAAAGAATGGAATAACAGAAGTTCTTTTCATGAAGTCGAAAGAAAGAAATAATACCCCTTACCTTAGAAAGAAACTGGATACTAGAGTAGTGAGGTAGCAGACTTCTCTTCTTCTTTCTCTCCATACTTTCTCTCTATAATAAATGCTCTATAGCTTGAGTGAATTGGTGAAGAATAATGAAGAAATGAGCTTCTATTTATAAGAAAATATAGTTTTGATAATTGCACGTTTTGGGGCTCAGAATATTACAGTATAATACCTTCCTTTTTTCTTTCATTTTTAATTTAGTCCTGCAAGTATTATCAATCTTACACCAACTCCCCTAATAGTACATGAATGTGATTCAATAGTACACATATGTGAACAAATAGTTATATAATCATGTGAATTAATATCAATCAATTGCTCATTTATCTGCTAAATTACCCGATTTATCAATATAACCCCCAGACATCAATTATCATCGGAATAGATGTCGATTTCCACTAACACTAATAATCCCAACACAATGGAACTATCAAATTCATCTTTAATCAACACGAACTTATTCATCATTAATATTATAACTCGCAATATTTAACAACCAGATCGTTCTCAGGAAAGAGGGGGCTTTCCGATAAGGATTTCTCCTTATTGGCGCGCAATTAGGTGACCAAACCTCTCCTTGACAGAACTTTTAGACATTGTAAATATTGCAATTTAATAATATGAATAAATTTGCCTTCTCAATTATTGATTTAATAATATATCATATAATGCAGATGATACTGTGACAATAATTGAATCAATAATATGAGAGATATGATGCAGCAATTACTGTAACAATAATTGAGTATAACTGAGTGACTTCTCACGTAAGCATCAATAACCAATACCGTGTACTACTATGCAACCACGCGTATTATTGTACTTTTACTACCGGGTAGTTCAACATTTTTAACGGTAACACTTTCGCCGTTATTTTTATAAAAAGATAATTCTGTCGTTTTCTTACTACGACAATATTTCCGTTGTGGGTGTAAGAACCTGAATTTTTAGAAATTATTAAAATAAGAATTTAGTAAATAAAATTCTTAAGGCATGAGAAGGGTTCGAATAAGAATATATATATATATATATATATATATATATATATATATATATATATGTTGTGAGGTATCTGGAATGGTGTTGCATGGGGTAATATAAACTATGCAATAAGTGATTTATGTGTTTAATAAATATATCATTATTATATATTTATTATGAATTGTAAAGATAAATTAGTAAGAAGATGGATAAAAATTATCTATTGTTATTAAATAATTTATGTTAAATTATTTTATAATAGTAAGTTGGTGACATTAAATATCTGTGATAATTACCAATTTTTTGAGTATTAGTATGAGTAAGTATCAAGTCTAAGGCAGTGGAACCTTACTCTTTAATGGTGGATGTATAGGAGCTGGGCTAAACGATTCCTTCAGAGAGCGGAGATATATACGAATTAGTAACTGATCTAACTCACTGTGAAAACAGTGTAGACGAGACGGAAATAAATTTGTTGGTTGTTTGTGGGAAACCACTCAGTGTACTATATTGAATACTATTAAAGACTCGATGAGTGCTAGGTTTAGACTTGTATATATGTATGTTGTTGACGAGAGAAGAAAATCGATATACCATTAAAGTGGTTAGAGAATTATTGAGTAATTTGATACACGGCGAGAAGGGAAGATTAAAGGAATGTATATGTCTTATATATATACCTTGAATTATTTGATTTGGTGGAAGAGAAACAATTATACTATATTTCTACTAAAGGATATTAAAATAAATTCTAGCATTTGATTATTTTAATAAAAGGGGGAATATTATTTTGATATTACCTTATATAGCTTTGTACGAGAAAATGTGTGTGATTAAGTAATGTGGTAAATATATTAAAACATATTTGCTATATAAGTTGATGGAAATAATTTATCATAATAGGAAATAAACTTATTTTCTACATATAGTGTGTACGTGTGTCGTGCATATAAATATTTTAATAATACAAAGATATTATATTAAGAATAATATCTTGCGAAAATGAGTAAATCGTGTTATTATGATTAGTTCTTATATTTAGAGAAAACATGATAAAAACATCTTATGTTAGGGAGAAGTACATAATTTTGATTATAGTAATGTGGTGGGAAATGAATAAGTAATGAGAATAAGTAATAAGCTTAATTTAAGCATGTGTGATATGCTTAGTGTGGCAAAGTGATGGAATAAGCATTCATTAAATAATTTAATACATTTGTAGGTGCAATTATTTTATATTTTATAGTAGCTACATCTATATGATATGAATTGAAGTGTGACACTTCAATGGTAACTATATAATATAGGTAGTATTTGAATATATAGGTATAAAGGCTTGTATGTTAGCATTATGTACAAGTGAGATAATAAAATGTAACATGGTGCAATAGATCACTTCTATGACCATGTTATAAGATGTAATATTGAGAATAATATTATTTTGTGAGAGTATATTATTATAATCTTATGGACTATTAATTACTAAGTTCATATAATTATGTCTTGTGTGGCATAACTAGTGAAGTTAAATTAAAGGGAGATTTAATGGGAAGTATTAAGAGAAAATAAATGAGGAGTTAATAAATAATTGATATTAATTATCATTATAATAATTATGTGTATTTGAGATGATAACTTTTATGGAAAATGATGGGTTGAGAATATCCAACTATTTTATAATTAGCCCAATTAAAATATTTATTGGAATAAACCAATGTACATGGATTATATAATTCTATGTGAGTGGGTGTATATGTATGCACCTTTGGGGGAAAATATCATATAAACCTAAGTAAGCTAATAATAATAATATGGAATGTTGAGTTACATTGGAGTGTCCCAAATTGAGTGTCACATTTACTCCTAAACCTCAGTCACGTGTAGAACAAAGGCTAAAGCCTAAGTTCCTCCTTTTTCTTCCAAGCTTTGTTAGGCAATGATCATGGAGGGAGTGGGCACAATGATGCAAATTACCAACCAATTACCAACTCCTCTATACCCAATAGCTTCTTCTTTCTTTCTTTGGTTTGATTCATAGAGTAAAATCCAACATTGGTCCATGACTCTTCTATAAATAGAGACCCCCTTCTTCATTCTTCACATTTGAAATTTTGAGAATTCTAGTAAGTGAGTGGTAGAGAAGTTAGGAGAAGTCAGAAGTTAAGATTCAAGGATTCTCCATTTAGCTTCAAGAGGTATAACTCTGAAACTATGTTCTTAAATTCATGTTCTTTGCAAAGTTCTAAGAAAAAGTAGCTTTTGAGTCATAAAATTGATGGGTAAGGATTGTTATAATCCATAAATTGTTGTTAGATATTGTTAATATATTTAAATACGAAATCAACAGAAGTTAAACGAACCAATTTGGTTTAGAAACGAATTCGTAGTGAATGATTTCACTAAATTGTCCAAAACATGAATATTTACATGAATATGAGTTATAGATTCATTTTTGGGTTAGTTAATGTTTATGTTAGTTGATGGGTATTATGATATGTTGTAGTTTTATGAATTACGAATCCATAGAATCGAAAACAGACTAATTTGGACATGTATAACTCAAATTATGAAGGTAGAAAGGATTTTTGGCTTGTTATTTTGTAGCAGAGCATGAATCCGTGAGTTAACAGTAGCTATGCTCACCCCGGCGGGCTATTTATAGGGCAAGACCACCGCCCCGGAGGGGGTGGTCTGACTTGCAACTGCTGAAAAAAATCTGACAGAACATGCTTTACTAAAACGGCCATAACTTTTTCATACGAACTCCGATTGAAGAAATTCAAGATGATCCGGAACGAGAATGAATAGACTTACAACTTGTATGATTTAAGTTTTTCAATTTGAGGTCATTAGGAAGGGTTAAAATAGTCATATTTGTGACTGTTACGTAATCAAAGGCCATCGGAGGGCGTCGAGCGAACACATACACAAGTATAGTGCTCCCGACGATGGAATATGTTATTCTAAGTGATGTAACATGAAAATGCATGATAATAGACATGACATATAAGATTAACTTACTCATTATAGAATGCTTTAGCATGGCTTAGTATGTGTTTTGAAAAGAAACTTAGAGTTTTGAAAAACGAATATTGACGAACCTTGAGTCTTTGAAGTTATGATATTTTAACACATACATCTTGTTGATATATGAGTATACTTAAGAATGAGAAGTGATTTAAAGTTACTTTATTTATTATCAACTTACAATAGCTTAGTTGAAAATGATTTCTAAAGAAAACTTGAAACTTTAAGAACGAACTTAAAGTAATTTGAGTACTTAAAGTTCCAAACATGATAACATATATTCATGGATTAGTTAGCTATGAAATGAGATTAAAAGGTTCACCTAGTTGCTTGACCTTGGCCTAGAATAACTTTTAAAAGTGAACTTGAACGCCTTATGCCTCTAGACATAACGAATATATTCATCTTTTAGCTAAGCATGAATTGGACGTTTCAAGCGTGATTTAAAATACGTTTTTAAATAAACTATGTTATTACATGTGAAGCATGCTATTAGAGACTTATTAGTACCAATATATGGTTTAAAAGCTTATATCATCGAATCTTGTTAAAGAAAGTTGTTAAGCTTTATTGATTGAAATAAATCATTACGAAACTAAGTAGTTTGAATATGAACGACATAGATCACGTATCTATAAAATTTAAATATGTGTCGAACACATAGTGAGTCAAGTTAGTGATAAATGTATATGAAGTTGATGTCAAGTACGGATGGTTAAGGAATACCTATACATATATAGCAATTCTAAAAGTACGATGAGAAAATGAAATGAAGGTTTTACGAAACTAGTTAGAAAACAATGTAACATTGTTATTACATTGAGAATGCATGAAATATGTTACTGATGGATATGAATCCATGATTATATAATTGTGTAGGAATACACGAAGTGCAGTTAAGCGTTAAGCAGTAAGTTGTAGTTTATAAACTACGAATCAAGCAAGTCTTTCAGTTTCTATTTGTTATATGAATTTGATAACTGTTAGTTGAGCTATATTATGCAATGCAAATGTTGATGTATATATATAAAATACATACGAGATATGTATGAAATGTGAAAGTTGATCTTTGATGATATGCTTACGATATAAACCTCTATGCTTGTTATGTGAGAAGTAACATGTGTAGTAAATATTAATTGATTATGAATGCATGAACTGAATATGCTATTATATGCTATGTGCTGTATGAAAACTGTTAGAATTGCTGGTCTGTCGAGCTCACCCTTGCAAATAACCACTTTTGCAGGTTAAGGACTCACGGTAAAGATTTCGGGTTTCTTGGTTGACAAAGTAGATAGTTTCGCAATGAAGGATACTATTTAGATTATTTCTTGAACCATGTTTAGGTTCTAGGAGTGTACTTGATATATACTTACGATGTTTAATACTTGTTATATTGTAAGGATGTATTAGTTAATACATAGAGGATATCGAATCAAGATGTAAAATCTTATACAGTAATTCGAATAGAATGAATCATAACATAATTTGATTCAAGGATATGTAATCGATTCAAGTTAAGAAATCAATAGAAGATTTATTTTCAAAGGAGATTGAAAAAGTTTAAATTATTCTGCATATTTATATTATACCAAATGTAATCTAAAACAGGAATAGTAAATGACCAAGTTATGAAACTTATAAAAGTTTGGTGTCATTATAAAGATCTTGGAAATGGAGAGAATTTATATTCTAAATTGTAATAAGTAACTTTTATTCATTAAGTTACGAATGAAAAATATAAATAGTTTAATGATAGTAGTATCGCGGCGGACCGGATCCGAGGTTTGAAGGAACCTGGATTTGGGGGCGTCACAGTGGGGTCCACCTATGATTGTGCCGTCGTACGAATATTCTCTGTTAAAATGAATATTTCCCGACTAATCGAATATAATATAACCACTTCCTTACTTTGCAAAATATGTAAATAATACCCACAACTATAACATTATATCATATCCACACCATAATATTCAAAAATATATTTCGAGAAAATTTAATCTTTATGTATAAAAGTTGGGGTCTTACATTAAACACCAACAAAATTATTGACATCTTAACAACCTCATCATCGTCATCAAAAACTGCCTTCCGATATACCCTACCTATACTACTACGAGTCACAACTTTATCCCCAAAAACCTTTTCAACCATCAGATTCTCCATACCTTTGTATGCAGTTATGTCATCCTCACATTGTCATCTCAACCCAGAAATCAGACAGAACTTTGGCAAACCAAACCTAACTCTTTTCTCCCCGAACAAAAACCACATCTCACCGTCATCCCTCTAGTGAACCTCCCTCACAAGAGCATGGTGAAGAATCTAGGAATACATTTGGTGCTCACCAAACTCCATAAAATTCCCAAAACATGATGCCTTAAAATTCTCCAACTGACTTTGGTTCAATTTCTTGGTAATAATGCTGGGGACTTCCATGTCACACCAATATATAATTTTTCCAGTGAAATTTCTGTTGCGTTCCTCATAATAAAGATCTCATAACTGTAAATAAATAAAATCAGATTTACACAGTTATTAGTAACCAACAAATAATATCATACTAACCAAAACATAATATAACAATTACACAGTAGCCAAAATAAACTATAAAAAGTAACCAACATCCCAAATTGACTGCTCAATAATAGTTACCATATCATAATATAACAGTAACCATATGACATAATAAATCAGTAACCAAACAGTTATATTATATAATCTAATGGTAACAAAAAATATAAACATGTAGTATAAACCGGTTTATGTAGTAACCAAACAGTTATATACAATATTAACCAAAAACATAATTAAAAGGTAACCAAAATAAAAATATGTAGACCAAAAACATACTAAAGAAGTAACCGAACAGTTATATAACAGTAACCAAAACATGTTTTAATGGTAACCAACACATAAATAAAATATAGACAAAAACCAGTTTAGTCAACCAATGTATACTAAGCAAATACATGGTAATCAAAACAACATAAAAAGTAACCAAAATACCAAATTGAGAGAACAAAAAATGGTATCCAAATCATAAGTTAACAGTAACAAAAAACATAATAAAAAAGTAACCAAACAATTATATGTTAGTAACCAAAATATATTATAATGGTAACCAATAATTAAACAACATATAGACCAAACACAGTTTAGTCAACCCATGTATAATAAGCAAATACATGGTAATCAGAACAACAAAAACCAGTAACCAAAATCCCAAATCAAGTGAACAAAAATGGTATCTAAATCATAAGCTAACAGTAACCAAAAACATACTAAAGAAGAAACCAAACATTTATATGATAGTAACCAAACTATGTTTTAATGGTAAACAATCCATAAACAACATGTACATCAAAACTAATTTAGTCAACCTAAATACTAATTAAGCAAATACATGGTAACCAGAACAACATACAAAAATAACCAAAATACCAAATCGAGGGACAAAAAAAGGTATCCAAATCATAAGCTAACAGTAACCAAAAACATACTACAGAAGTAACCAAACAGTTATGTGATAATAACAATAACAAAATTTAAATTAACACACCTTTAGATTTTTGTGTGTGGGAATTATCTTCTGGCTATGAACTTGACCTTCTGTCTTAACTACAGGGACATCAAAATCAGATTCTAACTGCACTTCAGTATGCTTGATATCACCACGTATCACCAAACTATTCTCATTCTTATTGGATTTCTGACCTACATCATTCCCCTTCCTCTCCATAACAAACTTCTTCAAGTCCTTAACAGAATCACCTTCCGATCGATATTTTTTTCCTCTTTCCATCCTTCTTCCTTGTATCAATCATTTTATACAAAATATAAATACAACAAACCCAAATAATCAATACTCCATTCTGTTAATAAACTACATTAATATATAATACATTAAACTATTTAGACATTACTAACCTGAAACAATAATAAAAATCAGAATCGATCAATGGAGAAGAATAAACCAACTGAACCACTGTGCAACAACGATATCCAGTAACTACGATAATGACGAGCAACTAAACCAATAACGATCACGAAAATATAGAATAAATCACAGAAAACGATCGATATAGATGAAGAACGCACGAACAGAAGAAAGAAACAAGGGTTTCAGTATGCAGAACAAGGGTTTGTAACTGAAGAGTCCCGGTCAAATGATAGATGGCGGTTATCACGCGTTTAAAAAAAACCAACCCGATTTTAAGAGGAACACTGATTTGCCATGACAGCCCATTAATAATAATCCCTTAAATTAAGGACTCCTAATTGTATTAATATTGTAAATAAATATGATGATGTATAATATTTTTGTAATTATTTTATGGATGTCTGATTATTGTAATTATTTTTAAAAATATACTATAACATGTAATTAATCCTATAAATAAATCTTGTTTGTTGGCCAGTTGATTCATATTTCAGTGGGTTTGACGAATAATAGTCCGATTTTGGGTTTGATTAATGTTTGGGGCCTCATGGATTTGAGTTCATATAATAGCATAATAGTTATGGTTTTTTAATTATTATAAAAATATTATTTCATATGTGGATCATTTTTTAAAGTGTGACAGACATATATATGAATAAATGACACAAGCAGGACTAGGGATGAATGATGTGAGATTGTTTGTAATATTGAAATCTTAAATATTCTAACACTGTTGAATGATGTAGGGATTTGACTAAAGTTGTAAATTAGCATTCATTCATTCACTTGTATATCATCCCTTGACTAGGAGATCAATGGTAGGACATAATGCCTTGAAGATAATATAGTATGCTCTTTCAGTTGGATGAACTGAATCAAAAAATACATAACTAGAGACATCAGGGCAAATTGGTGATTTTGGATGGCACAAAAATGAGGCTTCCAATGATCCAGTCCCACAACAACCACTATTAATCTCATTAAACCCTGCAGAAAATATTCACAGGCAAAAAAATAATAAAAAAATTGTAATTAATTAATCTAGATAAAACTATGCATTAGGGAGGGAAAGAAAAAGGGGTGGGAGAAATGGAGTTACCAAATTTGTTAGGACTTTGGAAAATGTCGCTAAGCGGTTTGTATATGTCAGCATATAAGATTTTAGTGTTACTCTGTTGCATGTCCTTTAATTTTTGTCCAAGAATTTGATTGTGATCACTTGCAACTGAGGATAAGCTGTCAATGCATTCCCGTTTATGAAATGAGTCCGCAAGGTCTGAATTTAGAGTTATAACGACAGGCAAGCACCCAATCGGAGGGATTCCGGCAACTAGAATTTTCCGAGCACCTAGGTCCAACAAATCCTATATATATATATATATATATATATATATATATATATAATTACAAACACCATCACTTTAAATTTATTAATTAAATAATAAAAAAAATAACAGAACCTCGCAAAAAGTAGTTGACCTATGCTTGTTACAGTTTTGATAAATGTTATGTGAGTTGAAAATAATTATCTACATTGTGCCTAGATTTCTATTTTAAAATCTGGATTCAAAACAGAACTAAAGTATATTATGCAAAATGGATAACCAACTCAATAAAAATACGTGGTTTTGGGTTGAAATATATAATCTCAAGAAGGATGTGGGATTAAGTAATTATATACTCATGAGAACTATTAGTATATATAAGATACTATGAGATATTTATATGATAATAAGTATTATAGATAATTAAGATTATATTTAATATTATATAATTATTTTTTTAAATATTTTATACAATTTTAAAATGTCATATATTATAAAAATTGAGGACTGCATTTCAGCTGTCCTTGTCGAGAGACTAGCAAAGTAGTAAATGGTGTCTCGAAAGAAATATCAAGACAAAATCCAATGTGGGTGCGCGCGCGCGTGTATATATATATATATATATATATATAGAGAGAGAGAGAGAGAGAGAGAGAGAGAGAGAGAGAGAGAGAGAGAGAGAACAACTGGGGTTGTAGCTGGCTACGACTAATCATGCATATGGTCTAACTGGATTCTGGGCTCACAAGTCATAAATATGGATAACAGGACAATTGATGATGAAAGGTCATATATATAGCCACGATAGATAATTTACCTACATATCTAGGCTGATATTCTCAGCCATCCGTTAACTATACTGTTCCAATTTGGGATGCATGCATGTCCTACCCCATAAATTTGCATGATTCAGGCATTCCGCTCGCCATACATTTTGAATAATGTTACGTGACTAAAAATGGTTACAAAAAATTTGGATATAAATGTCGGATTATAACTATTTATGAGTGAATCTAATTGTTATAACTAATTATTATCATACATATTATTTTGTAATATCTAATACTTTGACATCAAAATATTATTGTTCATTTCAGATCCATGCATGCAGTCATTATTAACTACTTCATTCGTCCCATAATATATGACGTTTTAGATGATTTCATTTGTCCTAAATTATTTGTCGTGTTATATAATCTAGAAAAATTAATTACAATCTTTTCAAAATTATCTCTCATGAAAAAATGTTACAGATGTGAGAGAGGGTATGAGATAAATATGATAATATATGAGAATTTAATGGTATTATAGAATATTGATATTATATTTAATGTTATCCAATTATTTTTTAGGTTTTGTGCACAACTCTAAAACGTCGTATATTATGGGACGGATGAAGTACAAATGAAAATATTATGTACCAAATCAGAGTCCACATCCATGCATCGGATCCCAAACATATTAGAATTTCATTTGAACCAACATAAAATGCATCTCTAGCTCGTTTCAAAATTAGAGTTTCATCTGAATTTTTTATATTTCTCAAACATGTAGTTTTATTAGCAAAACACTAAAACATACAATATTGAATGAAAATTAGACAAAATAATATATATGTCCTAGTATGTCTATAAATGACCTTAATACGTTTATATATATATATATATATATATATATATATATATATATATACATATATATTAAAAACTAAAAGTCAAAATATAAAACTCTAAAATATTTGAAGTAATATTACAGGATGGATGGATAACAGACCTGTACAAATTGTTGGATGTTTTGCATTAAGAATTGGTTGTAAGCTGAGACAGTGTAGCTCTTTCGTCGAACGGGTAGCCCGAAATAATTGACAATATAATCGTTTGTGCCAGCGCTAAAAATAAATACAGCATTGTTAATCAGATTTTCTGTTCTTTCCTTCCCAATGGCAAGCTCAATCCTCTTTTTATACTCTCTAAAGTATTCCACTTGCTTTTCTACTGGAATTACTTCCTGCAAAATAAGAAATCAACATACTGAACGTATCCCAATAACTACACTAACTAACAATATAATAAAAAGCAATGAATCGAATATTAACCTGATTTCCAATATTTGTTTATGTTAGACTTATAATGAGCTTCCGTTTTCTTTGCTTAAATCTACTACTAGTAAAAGAGCCAATTTTTTGTTTATTTCAAGAACTAATTAAATTCCTCAAGTTTGTTTAATGTGCTTGCGTGTTTGAGTAAGAAAGATACGCTTATTATGGCTGTAAGTGTGTCATATCCAGAGCCGGCGGAGGCGAAACTAACACCGGTCATCAGCTCCTCAATGCTAAGCGTTGGGTCCAAATACGGTGGCACATAGTCTTTGATACCCATGTAAGAAGCTGACCCAAAAATTAAACAGTATTAATTAATTTGATCAACAGGCAATAATAAGGAAGTACTTCATATTGTTGTCAAAATAAAATCCGTCGTTTAAAGTGTTAAGTGTCGTAAGATGGCTGATAATATTAGAGCAAAAATGAAGTTGACAGAACAATACCTAAAGTGTTAATTGTCCCTACCAATTGTAAAAGTGTCACTAAATTTATGTTTAATTGAAAGTATCATTTTTGCTCTATAATATCAACAACCTTTCTAAATATACAAAATATGCAATTTAATTTAGACAACTGATATATATTGTTAAAACAAAAAATAATGTTGCGAAAAAGGTATATGTGTTGTTTAATTAAAGTGTAGTATCGCTAAATAATTGTAAAAGTGTCATTAAATACTGAAAACATCATTTTCACATCATTTTCACTTGTCAATATCAACATCCTTAACATAACCATGCAACTTACCAGCAAAATCAGTCACAAGCCGGCCATTGGTAAATCTTCCCGTGGGAATGTGATTAACAAAATCTCTCCCATACGGCGGAAAATCACTCCTAAACGGAGTCCCTATGTAGTTATTGTTTCCAGGGTCAACGGTTGAGTCGCCAAACACAAAAATGGCCGAAATGCCATAATTGTTAAAACCTGCCTTTGGGGTTTGAATTTGAGCTTCAGACGTGAGACCTAAAAGATAAAGAACAAGTACCAAAAGAGGCAACACACAAGGAGAGCTCATATTATCGATCTGAATAAGTAAATTACAAGTAATAACTACAACAAGATGACCAGATGCCAAATATATGGAACTTCTCCTATAATATATATATATATATATATATATATATATATATATATATATATATATATATATATATATATATATATATATATATACACACACACACACACATACATACTAATAGCGGTATATATACGGTGGCACAATCTTTGATACCCATATGAATGATTTTATTATGGTTTTATTTACTGCGTTATATAAATGTTAACATAATAAAATTTCTTAGAATAGTAATACAATTTATATAGTTTCAAGTATGTGACTTGAATATGAGATTATATAATTACAATTAGTATCATTGATCTTAAATGTCTCTAGTCGAGTACCATTGTTGATAGGACCTATCAACAATGATGCATTGAGACTAGTATGTGGATTGACTGATGACCAAATCTCATTGGTCATAAATATATGAGATATTAAGTCAATGCATAGGTATGTGTTAGAGAATGATATACTGGACAGACCCATCATGAGAATTCTATGTGGAGCATCGAATTGTCATTAGCGATTCTCATAGTGACAATGATGTAATGGTCTTCCGACCTGAAATCACTATATTTCTACATGAGAATTTATGTACTTTGATATCATCAAATGTCACATTTAATAGGATGGACTATAAAGGTGATTATTGGGTACATCATGAATCGTGTGAGGAATATGAGTGATCTAGATGGAATTTAACCATCCAATATATTAGGGGTGATATCCATAGGTCTCTTGATTGAGTAGGACTATGAAATGCATGGCCATGCTCAAATAGTGATTTGTTTCATATAGTCTACTCATTGATCAAGAAAACTCAGATTAAATTATGAAGAGTATGACATATTCCATGACTCGAGTTTAATCTAGGATGTCAAGGTTAAAAGGATTAAATTACATTAAAACATTGATCACGAAAAGGTTGCATCGAATCATCGATATTTTTATTACTTGGGTAGCAGTGATGCATTATGTGACGCCCCCAAAATTAGGTATACATCACCTATTCTGAGTCATCAGATACATGGTACAAAATTTAAATACAACTTCATTTATACAACTGTTGAGCTGTCGTATATAATACGACCACAGTTAACTATGAGTTTTAATACAAATGTATGTAACTCTCAAGGTACCTCGACCACAACCTTACAATGGTACTTTACATAAAAGTACAGTCAAAAACTATTTTAGAAACTAAAATCTTTGGGAAGTGCTCAAGAAAACCTTCGTACATGGGAGGTCATGCGTCCAGGTTATGATAGATATCATATGTCCACAGAATTATCCTTGGTTGACCCAAAAGTCCCCAAAAAAAACAAGAAGATTACTATCATCTTCTTTCCAATGGTGAGTCTTCTCTTGACATATAATTATCTCCGTTGTCTCCAAGTGAAAATTGTATTTCAAATATACTCCATGATCATATAGATATACTCAGCAAGTGGATGTGCACAACCATGTCTTATGATAACACGAGGTTGTATGTCATTAGACATCTTGTATGATAGTGGAAAAACACCATTCCAAAGTTGGGTTTGCCTCACCCTATTTGATTCACTAAATATAACTACTAAATGATGTATAGAATACAACACACTTTTCTATACTGTTTAGGGAGAACCTTCACAGCTAGAGACCACTATTCTATTCCCCTGTTATCCCCGCTCGACTCGGCAACACTCTTACGGCAACACTCTTATTACCTGAAAGGAATTGTGAAGCAGAAAGGGTGAGCACAACTAGCCCAGTAAAGAATATCATGACTAAAGATAATTAAATTATCAATAGCTTTCATCAATAATAATTTAGAGATTTAGAACATATGGTAGATGATAAATTTTTTTAACCATAGTTGCAGCAGAACGAGCAATCCATTAGAAGAGTCAAATAGAACATAAAGTCTATTATCTTCTCTATATTAAAAGTCCACCAATAATATTTTATTCCTGTAAAATAAATCAACAGTTCCTGTCCACAATCATATGAATAACTTATAATCATAATTGTGGTTCTAAATTCCTCTTCGCAACCAGGACGAAGATAATTTTCATTACCTATCTTCACATGAAACATCAAAAATCATAGTTATACCAAATCATAATTCCTGCTCATAATCATACTAATAAATTCATCTTTGCACTACGGCCAAAGATATTAATTAACAATTCATCTTTGCACTACATGCCAAAGACATACAACTGTATTTTAGAAAAGTCAAGTAGAGCATGATATCTACTATCTTCTACGAATTAAAAGTGTATAACCAATATTTTATCGCTGAGACTCAGCTTAATAAATAATTCACATCATCGAATTATCCATGCACTACTACTAAGGATATTCGTTAGTATCACATTCATGAATTATCCATGCACTACTGCCAAAGATATTCATTATTATCACATCCATGAATTAATATTTCATCACTGAGACTCAGCTCAATAAATAATCTACATCATCGAATTATCCATGCACTACGGCTATGGATATTCGTTAGTATCACATCCATGAATTATCCATGCACTACGGGCAAAAAATAATCGTGTTTTCATCAACGGTCCTAATCATGCCATAAAATAATTCATCTTTGCACCATTGGCCGAAGAGAATCCATAGCTATAATCATACCAAAAACTGTCCATCAATGCACTACGGGCCATGAGGACTTTTTCCACATCATTTGTAACATTACGGTCATGATTATACCGAATAATCCCTGGTCATAATTATACCAAGTCCATCTATGCACTACAGGCCACAGATGACTTTCAACATAATATAAACATGAATTAATTTATCCAAGAACCAATAACGTCCAAATTGTCACCATGATACTTCTTTGTAGAGTAAAATTCAAGAATGCTCAGAAGAATACTTCCATGAAAAGATACTAGATGAAGCGGAAATATCAAAGATATTCCACTAATTTCATGGAGTATAGAAGCCAAAACTTTAATCAACTGAGTATAATAGAATATATGAAACTACAAATGGATTTTCACCCGCCATGCGGTAATCCACGTATACAGATCATTTCCATAATTTAATAAGGAATGAATACAAATGATCATTCACCATACATGTGGTAATCCACATAGACTGGTTATTCCAACAGAATAATAAAGAATGGAATAACAGAAGGATTCACCATGCGTACGATAGACTGCACAGACAAGTTATTCCCAACAGAATAATAAATAATGGAACCAGGTTCAGCGTAAATGCACAGACAAGATATTTCGACAGAATAATAAATAATGGAACCAGGTCCGGCGTAATACACACCGACATGATATTCCAATAGAATAATAAAGACGGAACCAGGTCTGGCGTAAAACGTACAGACAAGATATTTCAATAGAATAATAAAGACGGAACCAGGTCCGGCGTAAAATGCACAGACATGATATTCCAATAGAGTAATAAATAATGGAATAACAGAAGAATTTCACCAAGTATAGGGTAGCCCGCCTATACAGGTTATTCCAATAGAATAATAAAGAATGGAATAACAGAAGTTCTCTTCATGAATAAGAAAGAAAGAATACCCCTTACGAGTACAACAAATAATATCCCTTATCGTAAAAGAAGAGTATTCCGACTGGTAGGGCGATAATATACTGGAAGAAAACTTGTACTATGCTCAAAGCTTTTTTAAACTATAAAGAAATACGCTCAAGATTATAGAAGAAGAACTCTCTCTATAGTTTCTCTCACTAGAGTTTCAGTGAATTCGTAAGAAATAATGAAGGAATGAGCTTCTATTTATAAAAGAATTGACTGCATAGTAACTAATTCATGAACGGTCCATATTGATTTACTTTTAATCGGACGGTCCATATTTAAAGCAAAATATTTTAAATAAAATATAATATATTTTATTTATAATCTAATAAAACGAATAACTTTAGAAAAGTATTCTGTTTTATAAAAAAAGATTTTACTATGCAAAATACTATGCAGGCACTATGCAAAATAAAATATAATATATTCTAATTATTGTCTAATAAAACAAATAACTTTATAAAAGTATTCTTTTTTATATAAAAAGATATTACTATGCAAAGCACTATGTATAATAGAATATTATATATTATATTTATAGTCTAATAAAACGAATAACTTTATAAAAGTATTCTGTTATATATAAAAAGCTTTTCGATCTGTTTTATTACATTAATAATACTAATAAAACAAAACTGAGTGACTTCTCACGTAAGCATCAATAATCAATATTGTGTGCTACTATGCAATCATGCGTATTACTGTACTTTTTAACACCGGGTGTTTCAACAGTTAACGGTAAAACTTTCGTCATTATTTTCATAAAAATATTTTTGTCATTTTCTCAATCTGACAATAATTCTGTTGTGGGGTCCACCAATGATTGTACCGTCGTACGAATATTCCCCGACTAATCGAATATTCCTCGACACAACGAATATTTTATATCAACTTGCTTACTTTGCAAAAAAAAAAATTCAAATATTACCCTTAACTTTAAACTTTTATCAATTTAACTATTTACCAAAATAGAAAAATTGAATACTTTTATTTCATAAAATTCGGTGTCTCACACATTACTAGATGTCACTCACTGTTTATAATTTTATAATATGATTTTAAAACTATTGTCAACGTAATAATAACCTATAAGGTCACACACAAAGAACGTAATTAAAAAAATTAATTTAAATTGTAAAGATTTAAATATGTCAATATGATTGATAGAATTTTAAATTACGAATTTAAATTAATAGGATAATTTGTATATAGGTATATTAATTGAGTAAGACTTAATTAATGTATATATATATATATATTACGGATTTTATTTTAATTGGATTAGGGTTTTGATTAATTCCTATTAACTACTATATATATGATATATAGCAGCCATTTTAAGAAACGATCATAAACTCACAACCCTAGCCGCTCTTAGAGAGAGACTAGAGAAAAGTTTAAAATTTTTGTTCCTTTGGTGGCTAGTACAACAACTCTTTTTATTGTAGAATTGTGCGACGATTTGTGTGTGTTCGTGTGGATACCATAGAGACGTAGTACCGTGAGGAATTACGTTGGAGAATCGAAGCATTTCAGAAAATTCTATAATCGATATAATATATATCTAACCACTGAATTAATTGTTTTCGCATGAATCCTGTTTTAGGGTCTCAGAAATAGCTTTAAAATTTTAATTTCCGTTGTGCGTTTCTGTGCCGAAACCCAACAGTGGTATCTATTTTTAGCAAGTTTTATTCATTTATTAAGTTATATGTATGCTTTCAGTACATGTATATTTGGAATTTAATAGTTGAGTTCTTGCAAATTAATATATATTGGTTGTTGATTTAACATAGAAAAGCCTTGAAAGTTAGGTACGACGAAGACTAAACTGCTAAATATAGTTGTTTAATAGACTAAGTAGTAATGTGAGAAATGAAAATATATTCATTGTGACAACCCCAAAACAGGTCCAATCCATCCAACCTATT
The DNA here is from genome assembly GCA_020205505.1 of Panax japonicus. Lineage (NCBI taxonomy): Eukaryota > Viridiplantae > Streptophyta > Magnoliopsida > Apiales > Araliaceae > Panax > Panax japonicus. The sequence goes on from CM035101.1 coordinate 73,378,002, forward strand.
CTGAGTCGCCAAATACATGGTACAGAAAACAACTATAACTTTATTACAACAATTGTCGTGCAAAATACAACAACACATATGTTGTGAGTTTTGATACAAATATATACCAACTGTGACTCTGGACACCAACTTGGATAGCACGTCACAATGGCACCTTACATAAAGGTACAGTCAATAACTGTTTTAAAAATTAAAATCTTTGGAAAATAATCAAGAAAACCTTCGTACATGGGAGGCCATGCGTCTAGGTTATAATAGATATCATATGCCCACAGAATTATCCTTGGTTGACCTAATAGACCCCAAAGAAAAACGAGAAGATTAATATCATGTTCTTTCCAGTGGTGAGTCTTCTCTTGACATATAATTATCTCCGTTGTCTCCAAGTGAGAATTATATTTCAAATAAACTCCAAGATCATACAGGTAGTGTTCGTAGATATACTCAGCAAGTGGATGTGTACAACCTTTTCTTATGATATCACGAGTTTGTATGTTATTAGACATCTTGTATGATAGTGGCAAAACACCCTTCCAAAATTGAGTTCACCTCACCCTATTCGGTTCACCAAAATTAAATATCAAACGACGTATACAATATGACACACTTATCTAAAGTTCTCAATAAAATTATTTTCATACTATTTTGGGAGAACCTCAACAGCTATAGACCATCGTTCTATTCTCCTGTTATCTCCGCTCGACCCAGCTACACTCTTATTACCTGAAAGGAATTGTGAAGCAAAAGGGTGAGCACAACTAGCTCAGTAAATAATATCATGACTAAAGATAATTAAATTATCAATAGATTTCATCAGTAATAAATCAGAGATTTAGAATATATGGTAGATGAGAAAACTTTTCAACCATAGTTACAGCGGAACAAGTAATCCATTAGAAGAGTTAAATAGACTATAAAGTCTATTATCTTCTTCACATTAAAAGTCCATCAACAATGTTTTATCCCTGTAACATCAATCAACAGTTCCTTTCCACAATTATATGAGTAACTCATAATCATAATTGTGATTCTAAATTCCTCTTCGCACCCAAGACGAAGATAATTTTCATCACCTGTCTTTACCTGAAACATCAAATATCATGGTTATACCAAATCACAGTTCCTGTTCATAATCATACTAATAAATTTATCTTTGCACTACGGGCCAAAAATATTCATTAACAGTTCATCTTTGCACTACAGGCCAAAGATATTCAACAACAGATCATCTTTGCACTACGAGCCAAAGATATTTAACAACAGGTTATCTTTGCACTACATGCCAAAGATATTCAACAACAGGTCATCTTTGCACTACGAGCCAAAGATATTTAACAACAGGTTATCTTTGCACTACATGCCAAATATATTCAACAATAGGTCATCTTTGCACTACGAGCCAAAGATATTCAACAACAGATAATCTTTGCACTACAAGCCAAAGATATTCAACAACATGTCATCTTTGCACTACAGGCCAAAGATATTCAACAACATGTCATCTTTGCATTACATGCCAAGGATATTCAAATAACATGTCATCTTTGCACTACATGCCAAAGATATTCATATCTCAAAGAAATACATAAACATTTCAGAATTTATATAAACAATAATTATAACCTTGTTGATCTATTCACCTTTGCACTTAAGCTAAAAATATTCAATTATAAATTCAATATGATCATACCAGTCAACGATTCAACTTTGCACTACTGGCCAAAGAGAACCCATAGTCACGATCATACCAATAATCTACCCATCTTTACACTCAAGTCAAAGAGAAATTTCATCATTAAGATTATAAAAATGTTATATATGATAATAAAAATAATATGATCAAAATATGGATTTAATTTCAAGAGTAAGATTCATAAATCAACGATAATTTGGTCAGAAAAAGAAACCAATTTTATCGAGAATAGTACCCATAAATAGTAACTCGTGAATAGTAACTCATGAATAGTAACCCCGACATAAAAAATGTAGAAATTCCATAATAAAATCCATACCAATATTTCGGTATAATCAAATTATCATTTCAAATTTTTCCAGAATTTTTGAAGGTCCGAAAAATTACAAAACTAAAAAACATAATAACCCTTAAAATCTCCTACCTCAAAAGAGCAGTATTTCTGACTAAAATATCAGATGTAAAGTCGAAAGAAATTTGCACCGAATAACAACTCTTAAAGTATCTAAATACTCACAAAAATATGCTTGATAATATAGAGAGATAAAACTTATGTTTCTGGTGTGATTTTTAATTCTAACTTAAACACCTATTTATAGGAAAATGCTCAAATGGATGATTTTAAACATCGTTTCAACACCTTTTAAAATTCATAACAAATCAACCGTTAATTTTAACGGTTCAAAATTTGTAGATATATACTCAACTCATATATGTATAACATATCCAAAAATCACAATAATCCAACGGTCAGATCAAAATTATAACACACCGATTTGATCTTTTAATACCTTAAATCCGACAAAATACTGATAAAATACCTCAATATTAATTCTTTTATTTATAACCACATAAATAAATTCATCATTTATATTCACATCAAATAAATATTTCTTTATCATATAAATCAATAATTAATTATTCACAAATAATATTACAGAATCATAATTATGACAACCAAGCAGTTCCCAGGAAAGAGGGGGCTTTCCAATAAGGATTTCTCCTTATTGGCGCGCAATTAGGTGACCAAACCTCTCATTGACAGAAATTTTTAGACATTGCCAATAATGCTATCTAATAGTATTATTCAAATAATATGAATTATTGATCTGATATTGGAAAATACTGTGCAGTGACAATTATTGAAACAACAATAATATAAAATATAAACGCAGCAATTATTGAATCAATAAAATAAAATATTGAACAGTAATTACTGTGACAATTATTGAGTAATGTCTTCTCACGTAAGAATCAATAATTCAAAAATACTGAGCAAAATCGTGTGCTACTGTGCAACAACGCGTATTACTTTACTTTACCCACCGGGTATTCCAACGGTGTTAACGGTAATGATTACGTCGTTATTTATAAAAACTCAAATTTGTCATTTTTTTCATCTGACAGTTATCCGTTATGGGGCCTACAAATGGCTGCGCCGTCGTACGAATATTCCCCGATAGAAAGAATATTCCACGACCAAACGAATATTCCCCGACAACAATGAATATTTTATAACCACTTTCGTATTTTGAAAAAAATCATATATCACCCTTAAATTTAACTTTTTATCAATTTAACCATTAACTGAATTATAATTATAAGAAAAATTGAATACTTTTATTTCATAAAATTCGGGGTCTTACATTCATCCATGAAATGATTGTACTTTTAATAGTAATTATTAATTAATACTTGAAATTTAGATTTTATGTTGTGTATGAACTATGGAGTACAAACACTACTATTTTAAAGCTTTACCAATTTAATTTATTTATAAAAATGGACTAATTGTTCTAATGTTTGTTATTGTCTTCTTACATTTGCTTAAGTGAGAAATTTTGTTTTCTCCTGTAGAGTTTTTAAGAAAATAATGGAGAAAATTGTCCTGAGAGGTGAAAATTGTAACACCACAGTTCGACATTGAAAGATATAAGAAAAACACTACTAAAAAATGGTCATTTGTGATGGCCAAAAGCCATCATAAAAATTAGGAAAACCATCACAAAAAGTTTACGTGATGGTTTTAAGCATCACAATGGTCGTCTTGTATACGCCCGTCATGAAAGGCTTTACGTGATGTTTTATATAGCAATCACGCAAACGTTTAGTACTTTTGTGATTATTAATTCAATCACATTAACACGTAATTTATTGTGATTGTCAAAGTCATCACACAAAAAATAAGACTTTAAGGATCAAATGTAAGAACGTGAATCTCTATTTACGTATAATTTATTTCACTGATTATATATATATTAATTGTATCAAATAATACTTGTTGGATTCGAACCCTCCCCCATTTGCAAACTAAATAATGAGTATTACCACTACACTAAACCCCAGATCATGATTATAATTTTAAAATAAAATATAAAAGGAAACATATGTGAGTTGACTTGCTAAATAAAATTACTTCCACATAAGATTTGGTGATTGCAATGACAGTCACAAATACTCTATAATGATGGTAAAATTAGTCATCACTGAAAGTCATCATATATTTTATTGTTTTGTAATGGCTTGAAAATTCCATCACAAAATACCTTCTTTTGTAATTGCAAATAAAAGTATTCACAAGAATCTATCTTTTTAATGATTGTCACGGCCGTCATAAAATATTATTTTGATTATTTCTTACATTAAAATATTAGTGATAACTTAAATGCAATCACGAAAATGGTATATCTATAAATGATGACTTAGCGAGTCACAAAAAGAAAATTTATTTTATGTGAAAAAATTAGTCTGATTGACATGACCATCACAATTATAATACATTGGTGGAAATATTAGTCATCACTAAGAGCCATTATATATACTATTATTTTGTGATTATTTTTAAAAACTATCACAAAGTTCCATCACGTATTCTTATTTTTCTAGTAGTGAAATTTGTATATATAAATAATTAAGTTACTAACAATAGTACATTCAGTCATGACTATTGAGCTAGTGGTTTAAGGCCTTATTTCGGGTTGCCGGAGGTAGGACACGAAGGTTGGTGCTATTATCCCACAATGGAGAGAGGAAGGTCCAGAGGTGAGGACACGAAGTCAGTCGATTTTATCCTACAATGGCTTGAGAGACAAAGATCTGTGGACCGTGTATGTGATCGGTTCTGACAGGAATTTTTTAACACCCCAATCCCACATTGAAAGATATGTGAAAATAAAATTTGTTTAACTATAAGGAATTAAGTTACTAACAATAATACCTTTAGTCATAACATTTTGGGTGAGTATGTGATGGACTAAGATTATCCAGGAAGATACTATTGGGCAAGTAATTTAAAGTCTTATTTGAATGGATTTGATTTAATTCAGACTTAAAATTTGACCTGAGATTTGTTTCGGACTCGGAATTTGATCCAGGTTCTTTCAAAAGCACCGTGAATGTGGAATGGATGACATACATAGGTACATTTTGTTATATGCATTCATTAAATGTTGTGGATTGCCATAAAATCAATAGTTGCCATTAAATTAGCCTATACTCTTGGGGAGTTTAATTAGCCCCATCCTCCGGTCAGTTACACCTGACTTTGAATTTCGCCTAATCAGGTATGTAAAAATTTACCAACTTTTTCTAATGTTGTATTCTTACTTTGAGGATTCATATATAAATTGAGTAAAATTTTAAAAAAAAATCAGAATTATTCATATAACATTATTGCTTAATTAAGTTGGTTATTGCATTTCAAGTGTTTGATGAAATAAGACTGAGAGGATATTCTTATGTTAATTTTAATGAATGTATTTTTTATATATATTTATGTTTTAAGTTAGTCGATCAATTATTTAAACTAGCTCGTACATTGAACGGGCAATCAACTAGTGTGTGTGTATTTGTCTATATATATATATATATATATATATATATATATATATATATATATATATATATATATATATATAGTGTATCATGCACATTGCTAAAGGAAAGTCTTTAAGTGACTTCCTTTGAGCATTCATAATAGTTTCTTCAATCAGCTCTCTATCCCTAATTTTGAATAATAATACATCAACAAATTATTATCTAACAGTTTCATTATCCTTATTTGACTCTCTATTTTAATCTCTATATAGGATTTTACTTCTAGTGTGAATGAGTCAAAAAATTGTTCCCTATATATGCAAAATGACATTTTACACTCTCATTTAAGTGGACAACTCATCAATCATACACAACTTGATAATTTTTTTACTACTTCATTTTCAAATTATAAAATTAATATTGACTTATTTTTTAAAAATTAATTTCAAACGTATTCAAATTTAAAATTAATATAAATTTATTTAATTTATGTCAATATAATTATAAATATTATAAAAGTATTATTAATTATAAAATTTATTATTTTCAAATTTTAAATGAATCATATTAATTTTAAATTTAACGAATCACAAATTAACTTTTTAAAAGTTAACATTGATCTTATGTACATTTGTAGCTATAATCCATTCAATACTCACTCTATAAATTATTTAAATTTTAAAATAAAATATAAATTATTATACAGTGGAATACAATTGAGAAATTATACTCTCTCTTTTATAAATTATAAGATTATTATTAATTTGATGTTTTGACTGTTGGAACTTTCAATTTTTAACTTTTAAATTTTATTATTTAAGTAATCAATATGAGGAACACGTTGGGTACATAGTGATAGAATTGAATCCCTATTTTAGATAATGACTCAATAGCACTATACAGTAAGGATATAGATAAGGAAACTGTTATGAATGCTCTTAGTAATTCATATTTCCAAGTCTATCTAGAAATCAATCATATACTAATAAATTCTCAATTAATCAACTTTTCAAGTCCATGCATTTAATTAATTAAGATTTAACTCAATCAATTGGAAAACTCACGCGAGTTCAGAATCCATTCCATCGTTCGATCCACAAAACTGACGATATCTCTTCAGATTGTTCCTCCTCTTCCTCTTCATTCAGTTTCTTCCCATTCCCCGCTCTTCCATCTACTCAAATTACTTAACAAACAAAAATATATAAAATTTCCAAAACAAAACCCTAACCCTCAACCATCAAACAACAAAGTTATGTGCGGCCTTTGTAGTAGTGGTGGCTGTTGAAATAACATAAACCACGCCCTCAAAAGATTATTGTAGAAGAATAGAAGATGATAATGAGGATTGGAACAAACCTACCTCTTGCTAACTAACTTTAGGAAAGTTTTAAATCCCCATATTTCCCAACATTTAAGTGAGATTGCGAGAAAGAGCTCGGACACTAAGGTAAATTACTCCATCCCTGGATCTTTTCTAGTACTGAGATTTGATGCATCCCAAATCTCTCATTCAGAGTTAAGATGTTTGGTTCTAAATAATTAATTTATGAGCAGGGCCATAATGAATTAACAAAACTTTTTAAGTTTTACTTATTAATTTTGTTTGCTAATTTTATTTATCATATAATACATGATGTTCAACAAAAAAAAGAATCTAATGTCTCAGAAGTTTTGTTATTAGTTGATACATTTAGCATCTGCTGATCTGGGTGAGCTGTCGGGGACACATCTGTGGTTCTTTCTCCTTTCAATTTCTCAAGAAGGTATGTTTTTTTTATATAAATAATTCTCATTCTAACTTGTATATTTAACTCAGTATGAAGTAATTTGCAATTTATATGGTGATTTTATGTACAAAGCATAACAAAAAACAGTGATATACTAACAGATATAGAACAAGACCTCAAATTTAAATAGAATCATCATATCCTTTTCATTCATAAAGAAATGATGGTATAAAAGATTATGAGATATATGTTAGGCATGAAACTACGTGTTATATGAAGCATGAAAACTGTTAGATTTACTCAGCTGTCGAGTTCAGTCTTGTAAAAATATAATTTTTGCAGGTATGATATGCTACACGATTTCTTGTTATCCGGATGATAAAAAATGGGGGCATGCGTGCAAGAAAGTTATTTCCTTTAAATAGGAGCTATAATATATCGAAATGACTATTTTTGATATGTATAAATGAGAATTGTACGAATATTTGAGTTATTCGATAAATGAAGGGTGTTTGTGTTAAGATTGAAATACAGTTTGACAATTACCTTAAAAAGTTATATTTTATAGGAATGATACTGTATAAGACAAGTTATAAGTTATATATACTCATATCACTCTGATCAAAGGAATCATTCAATGATTCTGAAATATGTAATCGTAAAGGTTGCGATTCAGAGAACGAAAAAAAGACAGAAAGATAAGTTTTTAATTATCTCGCATTTTTAGCTCTTTGAACATTGAATAATATTTTAGAGCTAGATAAATATAGTATTTAACGCACAAGATCGAGAAGGGAAATAGTCCTGATTTTGGGGTTGCTACTAGGGGTGCTCATCGATAAATAAACCAAATCGGTACCAAAAATACCGAACCGGTACCAAAAATACCGAACCGGTACTGATCCGAAATTACCGAAAAAACAAGAACCGAAACCGGTACCGAATTACCGATTTTGATACCGGTTCGGTACAAAATTGGTATCGATTTTTTTGGTTCGGTTTTTGGTTATACCGCATGGTAATACATATAATTATTAATAATAATTAAATAAAATTGTATATAATAATAATTTTTTTAAAAAACTAAGAAATCATTAACTAGTAATAATAATTAATATATAAAATAAAAATACAAAATATTATTAATATATATGTATATATATAATTAATAAAACTACTATTATATAGAAATTATTAATATATAAAAAAATTATTTAATATATAAAATTACAAAATATTTATTATTAATTATTAATTTATTAAATTTTGGTATTTTCGGTTTTTCGGTTTTTACTGAATTCAAAAAAGTCATTACCGCTACCGATATTGAAAAGTGTTAAAATACCGAAAAACCGGCACCGCCTGTACCGGTACTACAATTAAAACTTAATATGTTGAAGTTTATATATATGTAAGTGTTTACAATAAAGATTTACAATGTTTAAACAGAAGAAAAGCTCACTTTCTCTCTTAGATTCTCAGATTTTCTCTCTCCTGGGCCCTTTCTTTCTCTTCTATCTTTCTAAATGGTTGGTGGGGGTCTAATATATATAGACTCGGTCTTCTGCATGTAGACATGCTGAAAAGCCCAGTGGGTCCCATCACCTCGAAGTTTGTGCACCCTGATCGAGGTGCAGTTTGCTGAAACGTCCGCAACTTACAATCTACGAATCCTATGGAGATGTGTCATACCATTCCGTAAAGCTTTTTTCGAGAGCTACGCAATGACATAAGGATTGCCCTTTTTCGAATCTGAGAAGATGGGTTCATGACCAAACTGGCATCTTCGGGTCTTCACAGGTAGTCCGTTAAGCTGTTTTGCATAGTTTACAGTCGGAAGTGCTGCAATAACTCTTTATGACCCTATTTATAGATGTACTATAGTTGTTGATGTTGTCTTATCAAAATGACCTTTTTATCCTCCCGGGGTTATCTACGGGGGTTGATGGAACTTTTGGCTGTCTCTCGAGATTGTCTACGGGGTTTGATTGCAACCTATTCTATTCTGCCTCAGGGTTATCTCCAAGGTTGATTTGATGTTCCACGAGGTTGTTTGATTTGATTTTGTAGTCCTCTAGAGTTATCTTCTAGAGTGTGAAAAAGACGTTTTTGCCCTCCTACATAGTTGGTAACAGTAAAGCGAAATTTTGAGTGTCTACAATTCACAAATGTGGTATTTAATGTTCAAACATAATTGTAATTAGTACAATGTATTTGAAGGTTCAAACCTAGCTAATATTACTACTTCAAACACTATAGACACCAACTCTTATATAATACGAAGCTAAATAGGATTTTTGGAAGCTATATGACTAGACTTGATAAACGGGCTTGTTTGGCCCGTTTGTGGTACTTTAAAATAATCTTTCACTTCTTTGACGCGATAAATAAATTTAAAATAATCTTTCACTTCTTTGTGGTAATTTAATACCATAGGTTTGTTACTTTCAAAATAAAAATACTAAAGAATTTGAAAATCCCTAAATGGTGAAAAGTCCATAATGGCCAGTGATCAAATTGCGATATACCAAAGCCCACTTCTCTATGCTTTTCTGTGCTACCTCCTTTCGGTTTTTGGATTGGTAGTTAGGGGTGAGCAAAAAACGGATAAAATCGAATTACCGAACTAAACCGATTTTTTTAAAACGAAAGTTTTCGGTTATTCAGATTTTTTTGTAATTCAATTATATCCGATTTTATTTTAAATTTTCGGATTCGGGTTTGGTTTTCAATTTAGAGTTATTCGGTCAAACCGAATAACCGAACTATATATGTATAATAACCAAATTATAATATTATTATTAACTAAAAGTTAACCCAGTTGTACCTCATTTACATTTTAACATCTAGAGAGAGAACACTGCCACCAGACAGTCTAGACCACTGATACACGCAACATCACTACATCTTCATCTTTTACAATCTCTATCTTTTCCAAATCACTTCATCTTTTACAAAATAATGCCTTCAACTTCAACATCCCAATACTCCATCATTTCAAAAAATAGAGCACACCCACCGAACAATACACAAATATAAATAGAATCACCAAACACAAGACTGAGAATTTGGTATTTTAGAGGGATAAAAATGGTGCAACTGCTTATTTACAAAAATATAGGATCTATTCCTTTCGATCAGTCTTCTTCTGGTTATGATCTCCGACCTCTTCCCTCCATATCTAGTCTGCATTCTGGAATTCATGGCCATCAGGAACTGTCCAGCGATCTCCAATTTGTTCAAAGTAGAACGCACTAAGCAGCTGCAACCTGTAGCATGGTATTTTATGTGAATGCTTACATAGATCACTACAAGAAAAAAAACTTAAGTCCGGCAGATTTTTCCGTCAGAATTACTCTTATTCAGTCGAAATTACGTTATTATCGACGAAAATATCCGTCAGATATTCGATCGTAAATATTCGCGTCGAAAATAACGTCCGTCAAGAATTCTGTCGAAAATTAAATATCTTCGACGAACGTATCTCCGACGGATGTATGTCGAACATTATCTATCTTCAACCGAATATATAGGACGAAACTGTTCGTCGAATATAAGAGTAACTAAGTTCGACGGATACATTCCCTTGGAATTCCTTATTCCCGACTGAAAAATAGAATAACCCATCAAACATTAAAATTGGCTGATTATTACCTTAGACGGACTTTACGTCGGAGATAGGGTGTTTACGACAGATAATTTACATCGAAGATAACGTATGCTCGACTGAAATTAGGATATTTTGGTGTTTATTAAAAATTACTTTTTTGTTATTTCCGAGGGAAATTCCGTCGCAACTATCTTATTTCGTCGGAATTAACTAGCCTTTTTTTTAAATACAGATTTTAAAAGTTTAGTTTTCAGGTGTTTAAACCCATTAATGTACCTGCAACCTATCACAACCCAATACACAGTAATATAAACTTGTATCTCACATTCAAATATGCAACGTAACACTAAAACTTAATCTGCAACTCATTATCATTCACATTCAAATTCAAATATCCACCAAAACGTATTATAAGCTAACCAATTATAAATATAATTAATTAACCATAAATGTTAAACAATATAATTTACAATAGTTGTACAGACGCAATTAGACAATACAATATATACAAAAAGGTCTACCAATAACATGAATATATACAAATGAACTATAAACTAGTAAAAGTATGATCATCATGGCGGAGGTGAACGACGCTGCTCTGGTGTATGGATGTCAGACTCGTGCCCCTGCTCATCATCGCCAGCCTGGTCGCCATCGCCACCCTGTTGATAGAATCAAAAATATAAATCATTAGTCCATATATATATATATATATATATATATATATATATATATATATATATATATATATATATGTAAGAATTAACAAACTAGCCTTAATTGAAAAACATAAACAATAAAAATACCTGAGTAGGTGGGGGCGGACGAAAAGCCTCCTCCAAGAGGGTAATCACCATCCAGAGCATCTCGGCGCTCCAAGCGTCGAACTGCTCCCGTGGTAATCCCATACTCTCTGCAGAGGCCTCTGCTATAATATCCTAAGCAATCTGGTGAAGACGAGAATTGGAAGGCAACTGCTGACGCTGAAAGACTGGATTGGTATGGAACCTATCCGACACGGCCCCTATCAGCCACCGGAAGATATCGTCATCCAAGCCAGCTCTCGTATGAGATGGTCCGACATGTGCTCTCGGACGCTGGCGCTGACAGCCTATAAAGAGATACAAATTCGATTACTAATAATAATTTATATAATGTGATAAATTCGGATAATTTTATGAAACATTAAAAAATATAATCTCTTCATCTGTATATCGTTGAGACAACATCATCAAAATACAATGAGCAGAAGTTGACAAGCTCTTCCTCTGTATAACGTTCATCAATAGAACCCTCTACACGAGTTTTTTTTGACCTTTTGTTTTAATCGGCACATATACCTACGATAAATAATATGCAGACTTAGTGAAGTATTATTAATATGAGCAGGATAGAGCAATATATAGCAGTTTATATATTACCTCTCAAAAGGATACATCCACCGATATTGCACCGGTCCTCCAAGTTTGAGTTCATACGGCAGATGAATAGGCAGATGTTCCATCGAGTCAAAAAATCCTGGAGGGAAGATCATTTCAAGCTTTCACATGATAAACACAATATTATTCTCCATCTGCTCAACATCACTGTGCTTAATTATAGTTGAACAAATATCTTGAAAGAAATTTGACAGTTCGGTCAATGCATCCATAACTTTTCTGGGTAACATCTCACGAAATGCAATTGGAATCAACTTCTGCATGAATAATGACAATCGTGACTCTTGAATCCAGAAATTTTCAATTACTCAACCTTACAACAACGTTTTATGTTCGACGCATATCCATCTGGGAGCTTCAACCCAATAACCCACTTACAGACGTCTTCAACTTGTTGCTTAGTAAGACTAAAGGGAGCTTTAGGTTTCTTAGTGTTAGGGCGAAGCCACAATTCTGGCCTAATGCTCATTGCCTCCAAATCTTTTCGAGCATTGTCATTGTCTTTAGTTTTACCACTCGCATCTAACACGGTGTGAAACAAGTTCTCAAAAACATTCTTTTCGGTATGCATGACATCTATACAGTGACGAACTGAAAGTGTGACCCAATACGGCAACTCAAACCATATAGGCAAATGTGTCCAATTATGAGTCTTCCCGTACCCGGCTGCTCTCAATTTACTGTGTTCCTTCCCTGGCAAAGGAAAATCAAGTTGATTCAACCACTCCAAGACCTCACTGCCCGACAGCTGACCAACAACCCCCTTCTTCTCTATCTTTCCGTTGAACTTTGTAGACATCTTTCTGTAATTGTGATCAAGATCAGAAAGGAATCTACGTACGAGCACTACCAAAGAAATTACATTTCCGCCCATGCTGCAACTGGTTGCCTTGTACATCCCCCATACACACTGGACAGGACAGCTTCCCGTGAGTTGACCAACCACTAACCATCCCAAGAGCTGTAAAGTCAGTGATAGTCCATAACAGGGCTGCTTTCATCACAAAATTCTCGCATATCGATTTATTATACGTCTGAACCCCTGTCTCCCACAACATCTTTAGTTCATCCACTAACGGTCGAAGGTACACATTAAGATCTTTTGTAGGACTTTTATCCCCCGAAATGAGTAAAGTCAAAAACAAATACGGATCCCTCATGCACATTGTCGGTGGAAGATTATAAGCGACCATAATGACTGGCCAAACTAAGTACGGCTGGCTAAAATTATTAAAAGGGCAAAAGCCATCAGTAGCCATGCCAAGCCTAACATTCCTAACTTCTTTTGCAAAATCGAGATAATTTACATCAAATCTCTTCCATTCATCTCCATCTGCTAGGTGAGTCAGCTGACCAGGCACGACATCCCTTGTTCGATGCCAACTCATATGTTGAGCCGTATAAGAGGACATGAATAGCCGCTGAAGTCTCGGCGCAAGTGGAAAGTATCGTAAGATTTTCCTGGGAACATATTTCTCCTTCCCCCCACGTTTTGTAACCTTGTAGCACGATAAACTGCATATATCACACTGTCCCTTATCTCTGTCCTCCCCATATTATAACATACAATCCTGCTCACAAGCATCGATTATCTGATACCCCATATTTAACCCCTTGACCATCTTCTTCACTTCATAATAATTCGCAGGAAGAGTATGATCCTTGGGTAAGAATTGTCCAATTATAGCGAGCAAATCGTTGAAACCTCTCTCACTACATTCGTGCTCATTCTTGAAGTGTAAGAGCTTCGTCACTACAGAAAGCTTGGTGTTCATATCATTTCCCGAATGCAACGCGACCCCAGATTCAGATAACAACTTGTAAAAGGCAACATCTGTAGCATTAGCAACTTGCTTCGCACTGTTTGAAGAAGGTTCATATTCAACCCAGTCAATAGTAGTAGGGCCATAAGCATCAACCAACATCTCAACTAGATCATAGTTTTCGACGTATGAATCCCGTGGAATTGGTTGTTCCATAATATTTTCAATCACTTCTGATTCCCCATGATGAGTCCATACGAAGTACCTATCTACAAATCCACGAGAAAATAAGTCGAATTTAATCTCGTCGACTTTCTTCCAAATAGACTAAGATAACTTAATCTAAGTATGCACTCGGAGAACATATAGAGATCACAGTCGATTAATCCTCAAAATAACAAAAATGTACCGTTTCGTATTTGTACCGGCCTAAGTGAGAGACATAATATCCAATAACAGTCCCAAACTGGGGACTGTTCGACATTCACCCCTACTGAGTGTATGTCAAACGGGTTTCTAAGTTTCAAAGTATAGTACATAGTTTATGAGAATTTATGTGGAATCTCTACTTGAGTCGGCAACCGGGCAAAAAAAAAAGGGTCGTAGTTCCTGTTGTGTCCTATACTCGAATAATAAAGTTAATTCAATTACTACAAACATTCCTCACTGTTCCATCATAACAGATGACAACATCCCGAAGGAGTTCCATTACGCTATTGAATAAAGTTCAACAACTTACTGGCACTACTTCGGGATGTTGTCATCCGTTATGATGGAATAGTGACGAATGTCTGCAGTAATTCAATTACCTTTACTATTCGAGTATAGGACACAAACAGGAACTACGATCCCTTTTTTTAATTGTTGCCGAGGAACCGGTTGGAGTACTATTTAACTGCAACTGCTATGTCCAAACCTGCATACAAGAAAGATTACATATATGTAGGGAGAGTATTATTACATTTATATATTAAAAATTATGGCAAACTAAGCAAATGTTACTTAGTTTATTTTGCCAATGATAAAACTAAGTAAGTGGTACTTAGTTTATGAGAAATGTTAATTATTTGGAATCTATAGAGACTACTGTTCGACGTTCACTTCTAGTTATTCTTAATTTATTTTTCCAAAGATGATAAACTAAGAAAGTGGTACTTAGTTTATGAGAATTGTTATTTGGAATTTATAGAGACTACTGTTCGACATTCACTTCTAGCTATAAACTGCTATTTTGCCAATAATGATAAACTAAGTAAGTGGTACTTAGTTTATGAAAATTTTTATTTGGAATCTATAGAGACTACTTATATATTTTATTTTATTTTATTTATTAAACTAAATTAAATTAAATTTTTTATTACTTTTTATTTTATTTTGTATTATATATAATATATAATTTTAAATGTTTTTTATTAAATTAAATTAAATTAATTAAATTAAATTTATTTTAAATTAAATTTAGATTATTTAAATTAAATTAAATTTATTTTATTTTATTATTTTTATTTAATTTTATTTTTTATTGAATTGTATTTTATTTATTAGATTAAATCAAAAAAAATTTATTTTATTCAAATTAATTTGATTTATTTTTTTTTTTATTTTACTTTATTTTGTATTATATTACGTTATTTATTTTATTTTTAAAATTTATTTTATTGAATAAACTAAATTAAATTATATTTACTTTATTTTATTTTAGTAGTAAGAAACTAAGTAAATGGCACTTAGTTTATGATTTTTTAATATTGGGAAACTAATTACTAATACAATACATACAAGTCTGCAATTTCATAATTCTGACAGAATTTCTGTCATAAATTCAGTCGTAAATAACAAATATATCAAGATTAAAAACAGTCCTAAAATCAGTTACATTATGATAAGGAACCCAAATTTGATATCAATATTCTCCAATTTCCAAATTCCAAATAATATGCACTTAAATAATAGGCAGTCCACAAACCCAAAATCAAAATTCCAATTTCAGCAATATACAGTCCACAAATTCACAGCAACAACATATTATCCAAATTGGGTTAATCTCATATTCAAACTAAAATTAAAATAAACCTAAAACAAATTAAGCCACAAATTTCATAATTTGCAACAAATTAACCCTAAAGATCTAATACTTAGCAGAAAACTAACCTTGAAATTGAATTAATGTGCAACTAACCGACGGTGGTGGCTGCAGGTGATGTCAGTGATGGCGGTTCAACCGACGGTGTTGGTGGCGTATATTGGGGGTGGATGTAAGACCCCGAATTTTATGAAATAAAAGTATTCAATTTTTCTTATAATTACAATTCAGTAAATGGTTAAATTGATAGAAGGTTAAAGTTAAGGGTGATATATGAATTTTTTTTCAAAATAAGCAAGTAGTTATAAAATACTCATTGTTGTCGGGGAATATTCGTTTGGTCGTAGAATATTCTTTCTGTCGGGTAATATTCGTACGACGGCGCAGCCTTTTGTGGGCTCCGTAACAGAATAACTGTCGAATTAAGAAAATGACAAATTAAAGTTTTTAAAAATAACGGCGTAGTTGTTACCGTTAATACTGTTAAAATACTCAGTGGTTAAAACACAGTAGCACACGGTATTGCCCCAATTATTGATTCTTACGTAAGAAGGCACTACTCAATAATGGTTACAGTAATTACTGTTCAGTATTTTATTTTATTGATTCAATAATTGCTGCGTTGATATTTTATATTGCTGTTGTTGTCATTACACAGTATTTTTCATTATCGAATCAATAATTCATATTAGCTGAATAAAATTACTAGATAACATTATTGACAATGTCTAGAAAATTCTGTCTAAGGAGAGGTTTGGTCACCTAATTGCGCGCCAGTAAGGAGAAATTCTTATTGGAAAGCCCCCTCTTTCCTGGGAACGGCCTGTTTGCCAGTACTGTGATTCTGTAATATCATTTGTGAATAATTAATTATTGATTCATATGATGAGAAAAATATTGATTTTATGTGGATATAGATGGGGAAAATTTTTAATGTGACAATTGTTGAAAATTGAAATTTTATCTTTTTCTGATAAAATAATTCATTTAAATATATTATTTTAATAATATATTAACGGTGATGTTTTATAATGAATGTGGAATATGTGAGTATATAAGGAGGAAGAGTATTTTTGTGGCATTAAATGTTTAACACATATTTTGTGTGTTGGTGGACACAATTATTGACCGAAATTTGATTATAGCCTATAAAATCGCCCGTTTGTGGATTTCGGTCAATTTCTGTTTGAAATTTGGAAAAACTTTCTTCTGCAAAGTTGTAGATAATTGAATTTCCTATAAAAACTCACGAGATTCGAATTTTCTGGCAAAAGGGCTATTTATTGTGAATTATTGAAGTTTCGAAGCTCCGAAATAATTGATTTTTGGAAGTTTAAATTATTTTAAATTAGAAAAACGTTTTTTTCTTATTTTTTCTAGAAGGTGGCATGTGGTTATTGAGCTGAAATCAGATTTCAAGTGTACGCAGAAGATTTATTATATATATTATTATTATATTAAATTTTCTGCTTTGGTGTTCTAAGCATTTTCCTATAAATAGGGTGCTTAGGTTAGAATTGAAAATCACACCAGAAACTGAAGTTATCTCTCTCTATATTATCAAGCGTATTCTTGTGAGTATTTTGAGTATACTTTGAGTATTGCTATACGGTGCAAGTTCGTTCAGTGTTATTCCAGTCAGAGGTACTGTCTTTCGAGGTAAGGGATAGTAAGGGAGGTTATTTTCTTCTAAAATGATATTATTTCTTCAATATCATTATGCCGAAATATTGGTTGGAACTTTTTATCAAATTTGGAACTTTTTCATGTCGGGGTTACTATTCATGAGTTACTATTCATGAGTAGTAATTCACGAGTTAATATTCATGAGTTACTATTCATGAGTTACTATTCACGAGTTACTAAGCGTGAAGATGTTTTTTTGTGAAATTTCTATCTTTTGGTGTCGGAGTTACTATTCACGTATACGACACTATTCACGAATACAGCATTATTCATCGAAAAATAAAAAATTTCCCTTTTCGTCTAAAATATCTATTGTGGATACTAGCTTTGATTGTATCCATGTTTTGATCATTCTTGAATTTTACACCACTATGATTATTTTTGAGGTATTTTTGGACATGGATAAAATAAAGTACAAATCCTTAATCCTTAATACTTGTCATTTTGTTTCACTGGATTCGTTTCTTTAAAAATATTTTTCATCATCCTCAGTCTTAAATGATGAGATTATTGAATATCTTTGGCCTGTAGTGTAAAGATGAATGATTTCTGATGAATATCTTTGACCCGTAGTGCAAAGATGAACAGGTGTTTAAATGAACATGACCAACTGATGAATATCTTTGGCCTGTAGTGCAAAGATGACTTGTTAATGAATATCTTTGGCCTGTAGTGCAAAGATGACTTATTGATGTATATCTTTAGCCGTAGTGCAAAGATGAATTTATTAGTATGATTATGAACATGAACTGTGATTTGGTATAACCATGATCTTTGATGTTTCAGGTGATAAAAATTATCTTTGTCCTGGATGAGAAAAGGAATTTAGAACAACAATTACGATTATGAGTTATACATGTGATTGTGGACAGGAATTGTTGATTGATGTTATAGGGATAAAACATTGTTGATGGACTTTTAACATGGAGAAGATAATAGACTTTATAGTTTATTTGACTCTTCTAATGGATTGCTCGTTCCACTGCAACTATGGTTGAAATTTTTTATCATATACCATATGTTCTAAATCTCTGATTTATTACTGTTGAAGGCTATTGATAATTTATTTATCTTTAGTCATGACATTCTTTACTGAGCTAGTTGTGCTCACCCTTTTGCTTCACAATTCCTTTCAGGTAATACGAGTGTAACTGGGTCGAGCGGGGAATAACAGGGGAATAGAACGGTGGTCATCATTTAGTAGTTATATTTTGCGAATCAACTAGGGTGAAACGAACCCAACGTTGGAAGGGTGTTTTGCCACTGTCATACAAGATGTCTAATGACATACCACATCATGTCATCATAAGACATGGATGTGCTCATCCACTTGTTCAGTATATCTACCAGCACTATCTATATGATCTTGGAATCTATTTAGAATATAACTCTCAATTAGAGACAGTTGAGATAATGATATGTCAGGAGAAGACTTGCCATTGGAAAGAATATGATAGTAATCTTCTTATTTTTCTCTGGGGTCTATTGGGTTAACCAAGGACAATTCTGTGGCCATATGATATCTATAATAACCTAGACGCATGGCCTCCCATGTACGAAGGTTTCCTTAAGCACTTTTCAAAGATTCTAATTTCTAAAACAGTTTTCGACTATACCTTTATTTAAGGTGTCATTGTGACGTGCTACAGTTGGTATATATTTGTATCCAAACTCACAGCATATGTGTTGTTGTATTTTGCACGACAATTGTTGTAATAGAGTTGTAGTTATTTCTGTACCATGTATTTGGTGACTCAGAATGGGTTGGATGGAATGGACCTATTTTGGGGGCGTCACAGTGGAACCGATCGACAGTGGTGGTGGTGGCAGTACATGGTGGTGGTGGTGGTGGAATTGAAGGTGGTGGTGGCAGTACGTGGTGGAACTGGTGGTGTACGTGTTGGAACCGGTGGTGGTGGTGGCAGTACGTGGTGGTGGCGGCGATGGTGGTGGCGTGAAAGCAGTGAAGTCTCGGCGAAGAGGTGGTTGAGAGCTAGATCTAGAGAAATGAGAGTGAGAGAGAAAGAGAGAAATGAGATTATATTAAGGTCTACAGAAATGAGGAGGCCAGAAAGACGTACCGATTAATTAGATTTTAGGATTATCTTCGACGGAAAGTCCGTCGTACATACATTCGTCGTATGTAAGGTATCTTCGACTGACTCTTCCGTCGGACTACATCATATCCGTCGAAACTAATATTTGCGCTGGCGGGAACATTGGCTCCAATGGAATACATAAATGTTCGACGAACATCAGTCGAAATTAAAGTATTGTCGACTGACGTATCTTCTACTGAAAACTCCGTCGGAATAAATGTTATTTTCGAGGGACTGTGTCCGTCGAACATATATCCGTCGGAATTAGCCGGCTTTCTTGTAGTGGATCTTCGATGGCTTTTAACGAAATCTCCGTTTTTTTCCCAGCCCATCAAGGTCAATTCCGAATCTGATGGCTTTGGTCCTTTGTTTTTCCAATTTGTTGAATGCTAACATAAATCGTAATGGCAACAACCCAATTGTATTGTTGTTTGATTCAAAAGCGGCTAACATAGATTGTCACTTTGAAATGATTTTTGTTTTGATAAAATGAAACATAATTTCGGTCATTAACCGAATAACCGAATTATAAATTTGATTATTCGATTTTCGATAATTCGATTATTTTTAAATTCGGTTAATATTTCGGATAATAAAATAAGTAAAATTTTGGTTTTTAGTTATGACCGAATTGCTCAACCTGGCATGCAAGCCTAAATTCTATGTCCTTCAGTATTTACATAGGAACACGCGTTTCAAAAAAAACCATCTGATTTGCCATATCAGTCAATTAATAGTAATCCCTTAAATTAAGGAATTCTAATGACACTAATATTGTAAATAAATATGAAAAAATGTAATATTTTTGTAATTATTTTATAGGTGTATGATTTTTGTAATTATTTCTAAAAATGTACTAATATATGTAATTTATCCTAAATTAGGTTCTTTACATAAGTATACAACAAAAAGAAATTAATTACAAGAATAGTGCATCAACCAAATAATTACAAAAGGAGTGTAAATATTATAAAAATAGTACAATTCATATTAATAAAGAAACCTAAAATCAAAGAAAATAACTGCTATAATTAATAATTCAAATTCAAATTCAAAGATTTGGGATCTAACAACAAAAATAAATTCAAATTCAAAATAATAATAGTCACAACTATTTTCCAAAACCCAAAAACTACAACTATTTTGTAACAACAGTGGACATCCATTATCATTTTCTCTCTCTTCCTCCTCTAGTACCTTCTCTGCTCTAACCTCATTTCTCTACTACAACCATGACCACGTTTATACCAAGGTAAACCAATAAAAAATAGAACACTGTATAAGGAAGAGAGAGATAAGAGACTGATGTGAAATATAATATTGATAACCAAACTTTCGTACCAAGGTAACCAAACATTTATATCAAGGTAACCAAACCTTTATACCAAGTTAACCAAATCTACCTTCACACATGCAGTATGAATTTGTTACCTTGGTCTAAAAGTTTGGCAACCAATTTTATGAAGGTAAATAAAAAATAGGACACTGCATAGAAAAGAGAGAGAGATAAGAGAGTGATGTGTAATGTAATATTGATAATCAACCCTTCGTACTAAGATAACTAAAAATTTATACCATGGTAACCAAACCTTTATACCAAGGTAACCTTTTTTTTAATGAATATTTGGTTACCCATAAAAACTAAAATGGTTACCTTTGTATGAAGGTTTGGATACCAACTGTACAATATTCAAAATAATTTTATTTTTAAAAGGTTATTATGAATATATTGCAGTTGGTAGCCAAACGTTCGTACAAAGGTAACAATTTTAATTTTTGTGGGTAACTAAATATTTATAAAAAAAATAACGAAGCCATAAAATTACAATAGAAAACATAACATGACAAGCCCTTACCTGGGCACAACTCTAATCAATGTTCTAAAAGAGGCGGCGTGAATTCGATGGAATCATCTCAAAGCTGGTGAATGTGATCATAGCGGTTGGGGTAGTCCTGAGCAGGTTGGTGGCACAACCACGGTAAAAACCAGTGATGTCTTCTTGCTGAAACACTTTTTTGATGCAGTCAACCACACCAGAGTATCGCTTCTCAGAGTGGTGCCCTTGTTCTTGAAGCCTTGAACGCACGAGTATTTGCAGAGGGCTTCGGTCGGAGAAGACGACGAGTATTTGCAGTATATACGCCAGTCAATTCGTGTTTCATATATACGCCACTTTAGTTTGTTTTAATATGTAGATATATTAATTACTTAATTGAATACTAATTCCTTAAATTAAGGAATCCTAATTGAATACTAATTCTTTAAATTAAGGAATTCTAAATGCACTAGAATTGTAAATAAATATGAAAGTGTATTAATTGCGTAAAAATTTTATAAATATACTTTTATTATAATTATTTTTAAAAATATAATAAAATATGTAAATCTTCCTTAAATAATAGAGTCCAGGTGACTAGGGGTGATCATTCGGTTATAACCGGTTATAACCGAAAATCGAAATAATGTTGATTTTGCTATCCGAACTAATAACCGAAATTTAACAATAACCGAATTACCGAATACCGAATTACCGAATTGTAATTTCGGTAATTCGGGAAAAAACCGAATTACTGTTATTATTATTATTATTATTATTATTATTACTATTATTATTACTGTTATTATTACTGTTATTATTATTATTATTATTATTATTATTACTATTATTATTATTATTATTATTATTATTATTATTATTATTATTACTATTACTATTATTATTATTATTATTATTACTATTATTATTATTATTATTACTGTTATTATTATTATTATTATTATTATTATTATTATTATTATTATTATTATATTATAAAATCAATTTTTTAATAAGTAATGTTCGGTTATTCGGATACCCGAATAACCTGTTTTTCCAAACCGAAACCGTAACCGAATAGTGAATAATAATTCGGATATAACCGAAATTGTAAAAAAAACCGAAAAACCGAAATAATTCGGTTAAAAAAATTCGGTTCGGTTCGATTTTTCGATTTTAACCGATTTGTGCTCACTCCTACAGGTGACCACATCACTTATGGACAGAAGATATTTAAGAAGAGTGAGCAAGGTTTAACATTGAAAATTAAATATCGAGATCACTTTTTGAGACCGAATTTAAAGTCACACACTACTTTGTCGGTGCAAAAATTGAACTCTTACCCCCTTAATTAATATACAAGGATGGAATAATCATTGAGACAAGTCTGTTGTGTTGCTATAGGGTATAGGGAGGGAGGACCACACGCACCCCTTTGCCTTTTGTGTGGTCATGAACCTCTCACTTTTGGCTAGGCTACTCCAAATTAATTTGAACATCTAGGCCGTTCATTCGGTTGAAATTAAACTCTTAAACACATATCTATCTATCTATCTAATTAAAAGTTTATCAAAACTACCTTACCTAGCTTTATAACTTAACTAAACCCCTAACTTAACTTTCATTTTTCATATTAAATTATAAAAGAAAATTTTGTTACAGGAAAATAATTAATAAAAAGTCAAATCGACACTCAAAAGAGGGAGGGAACAATAAATATTTGCTGCAAGCTTTAACAAGCCAATACTACTTATTTGACTAGTTATGTTTCCATGCAACTCAACACATTTATTTCTTGACGAATTACTACTAACCTTTTTCGATTTTGATTTCAATTAAATGTAACACATTTCTTGATTAACGAATAACGAGAATCAATGTATGGAGTAGTCCACCCCTCAGGCCCTCACCAATTGAAGTAGCCTTGTTTAATTCTTATAAAACCCGATCCTTTTGACTAGCAATTTTGTTAGTATTGTCAAATTCAAACTTATTAAAAAAATACAGTTATTATACCAAATTTATTATTAAAAGTATAATTATATCCATTAGTATTAGTAGTATATAATTTGGGAATTATACACTTAGGAGTAGAATGAATAAATGAAAAGGGTAAATTTATACTACAACTATTTTAATTGTCTTAAAAAAGTGAAATAAAGTTAATTTAGGACAATAATAATTCTCTAAAACTGAAGTTAACTTAGGATGGTGGAAGTCAAAATTTCCATTTGTAAATTCTAAGATTAATTCAGACGAATTTATGATAAAAATGCTCCCAAAATAATTGAGGAGGAAAAGGAATCAATAGTTAATCTTCTGTGTAATTCATCCGATCGAGGCGACAGATATATGTATGTTGAATTAACAATGACCAGTTCAGGTTTAGTAAGAATATACGGATAGATATATGGTAGTAGTAGTAATTTTAAATCACCAACATTTCTTCTGAGGGCTACTCCATCAGTCTCTTAATATAAAACGTTTTAAAAAAAAAAAGTATTTCTTAATATATGACGTTTTAGAATTTCAAATAAGTATTAATTGTTTAATTTTTAATATTATCTCAAGTATTAAATATAACTTTGATTCACTCACTATTTTTTGTCCAATAAATAAAAATTTCTTTTTTCAATACAAGGGCAATATAGAAATTTGATATTATATTTAATGTTATATAATTATTTTTTTAATATTTATGCATAATTTTAAAAAATCTTACTATATTAAAGGAGGTAGAGAGAGAGAGAGTAATTAATAACTTTTAGATACATTCCCAATAAATAATCGTAGTAAACACTGTGCGATAGAATTTGAATGACATTCCTAGCTATCATTCAACTTTCTTAATTGACTTTTATGTTTAGTAGGAGTAACTCCAAATACTAAGGTACTCCTTCCGTCTATAAAAGAATCAAAAGTAAAAATAAATGAAATAGAATAAAAAATTTCAAATGAATCCCATTAAATAAATTAGTTACTTTTCATTTTATATGTTTTATCTCATTCTTTTACTAGAGGAAAAAATATATATATTTATTAGTCATCCTTTTGAAAAAAAGGAAATATATATATATATATATATGGGTCTCCATCCACAACAACCGGTTGTTGGGGAGAAACCCATTTTGGCCAGCCGGTAGAGCTTGTACCGGCTTATATATATATATATATAAATTCTCTAAGGCCGGTACAAGCTCTACCGGCTGGCCAAAATGGGTTGCTCCCCAATAACCGGTTGCTGTGGATGGAGACCCTATATATATATATATATATATATATATAATAAAACACAAAGAGAATATAATTTTCTGATATTTTATTCATCAATGTATCAGATATATATACAAGAGTATATTGCTAAACTTATGCTATTATTACAACAAGATATTCTATTGCTATATTTAAATGATCATAACTGCACAATTCTAGCATGATATTATGGAGATAATCTCTCCATTATTATAGGAGAAGATTACTCCCAATCACATATTCTAACATCTCTCTTCAAGGTGGTGCATGGATGTCACACATGATCAGCTTGTCAAGACAACTTGTAAACACTTTGTTGGATACTGCTTTTGTAAGAATATCAGCAAGTTGAAATTCTGACCTTACAAAAGGAAAATGGATAATGTCGGCTTCAAACTTCTCTTTGATGAAATGTCTATGAACTTCTACATGTTTTGTCCTATCATGTTGAACAGGATTATGAGCAATCTCTATAGCTGATGTATTATCCCAATAAAGATTCATTGCAATTCTTTGAGAGAATCCCAAATCTTTCATCAAATTTTTTAACCACAATAATTCGCATACTCCAATTGCCATTCCTCGATATTCAGCTTTAGCACTTGATCTAGACACCACAGACTGTTTTTTACTTCTTCAAGTCACAAGGTTGCCACCTACATAAGTGAAACAACCGGATGTAGAACGTCGGTCATCAGCTGAACCAGCCCAATCAGCATCAGTATACCCTTCAACATCTAAGTGTTCATGTTTGGAGAATAATAGACCCTTGCCTGGAGAAGATTTTAAATATCGCAAAATACGTTCTATAGCATCCATGTGAGGATTACGTGGATCATGCATAAATTGACTTACCACACTCACAGCATAAGCAATGTCAGGTCGAGTGTGGGATAAATAAATTAATTTTCCCACAAGTCTCTGATATCTCCCTTTATCTGTAGAACTAGCACGAGAACATTGAAAAAGCTTATGATTTTGCTCCATTGGATTATCAACTGGTTTACATCCAAGCATCCCTGTTTCAGACAATAAATCGAGAGTATATTTATATTGTGACATAAATATACCATGCTTGGATCGAGCTATCTCAATCTTGAGGGAATATTTAAGATCTCCAAGATTTTTCATTTCAAATTCGGATGCCAAATGTTGTTGTAAGCACTGAATTTCCTCAGCATCATCACCTGTTACTACCATATCATCATCATATATAATTAAGGTACTGAGTTTACCCATTTTATGCTTTATAAACAAGGTATGATCCGAATTGCTTTGATTGTAACCAAAATTTTTCATGACTTGAGTAAATCTACCAAACCAAGCTCTAGGAGATTGTTTCAAGCCATATAAAGCCTTCCTGAGTTTGCAAACTCGAGTGATACCTTCATATTCTGAAATACCAGGAGGTGGATCCATATACACATCTTCTGTAAGGTCTCCATGCAAAAATGCATTTTTGACATCGAATTAGAGTAAAGGCCAATCTTTATTAGCCGCTAAAGACAGAAGAACTCTCACAATATTAACTTTAGCAACTGGAGCAAAAGTTTCTTGATAATCAATCCCATAAGATTGTGTATACCCTTTGGCGACAAGTCTCGCCTTGTATCTTTCAATAGTTCCATCTGCATTGTTTTTGACAGCGAAGACCCATTGACATCCCACAGTTTTTTTTCCTGTTGGAAGGACAACAAGATCCCATGTACCATTTCTTTTTAGAGCCTTCATTTCCTCTGCCATAGCTGCAGTCCAATAAGGATATGCCAAAGCTTCCTGTAATGTACTAAGAATAGAGATAGAGGATAATTTACACACATAAGATGCATATGAGGCAGACAACTTGTGAGATTAGATATGATTACTTATTGGGTATTTCACTTTGGCTTTTGGATCGGGTTCATATTTATTAGTTGGAATCCCACGGGTAGAGCGTTGTGGAAGTGCATGATGAACAAGGTTAAATGGCAAACTAATTTCAAAAGAATTTTTGGGTTGTACCTGTAGGGTTGTTGTTGGTGATGACTCTGGAGAGGAATTGGCCGGTGCATTAGGAGGTAATGTACTATCAAGAGGTTGTTGAGACTTTTCACAATGATCATTAGAGTCTTGTGAACAAGGATCAAGAATTGTAGATGTGACAATAGTGGAGGTATCCTCGTCCAACGGTCCACTAGTGGGTAAAGTTGCTAAATTTAGATCAAAACACAAAATATAATCATGACTTACAAATTGTCGAACATATTCAGGACAAGTAGGCTTTAAATCTGGAAGAGAGTAATAAAATTTTGACTCGTCAAAGATAACATCCATAGAGGTATAGAACCGACGAGTCTCCGGATGATAACATTTATAACCTTTTTGAGTAGACTCATAACCAACAAAGACACATTTTAAAGCTCTTGACTTAAGTTTTGTTCGATGTTGAGGTGAAAGGTGTACATAAGCTACACATCCAAAGATATGAGGCATCAATTTAACCAACGACGGAAGCATACAATGATCAGCAAGGACATCAAGCGGTCGTTGAAAGGATATGGTACTAGAGGGTGTACGATTAATCACATAAATAGCTGAACTAAGAGCATCTCCCCACAAGTAAGTAGGCACACTACTTCCAATTATTAGTGACTGAATGACCTCAAGTAATTATCAATTTTTCCACTTAGCTACTCCATTTTGTTGAGGAGTCTCCCGGCATGATGTTTGATGAATGATACCTTTTGAATGTAAAAAATATGTTAACTCTCTCTTGAATTATTCACGTCCATTATCTGAACGTACCACTTTAATAGATCTGTCAAATTGGGTGAGTACCATTTGATAAAAGAGACGAAAAACTGCACAAACATCACTCTTATGTTTTAACAAGTATACCCAAGTCATTCGAGTACAATCATCCACAAAGGTAACAAACCATTTTATTCCATTATTCGTGGAAACTAGGGAGGGACCCCATACATCTGAATGTATTAATGAAAACGGTGTAGCAACTTTATTAGAAGACAAAGGAAATACAGCACGATGACTTTTAGCCATAACACATGTCTCACAAATGAAGTCTGAAAGGTTACAATTAGCAAATAAAGATGGAAATAATCGTCTAAGATATCCAAATGATGGATGACCAAGCCGTTTATGCCACAACAAAATTTCTGCGATATTGGTCGATTGATTTGTACTCATCATATGTGCTAGATTATGGTGAACTTGTGATGATGTGCCACCCTCTAGATAGTATAATCCTCCTCGTTGTCTACCACTGCCAATCCTCTCCTTGGTATGTATGTGATGAAAAATACAATGAGTAGGATAAAACAAAGCTACACAGTTAAGGGCCTTGGTATCTGACTAATGGAAAGAAGATTGCATGTAAGGGATGGAACATGTAGTACATTAGAGAGAGATAAAGTGGAGGATAAAGGAACATTACCAACACCAGTAACAGGGGATGACACACCATTAGTATTAGTAATAGCTAAGGAAGAATGTGAAGGGGATAAAAAACTAAATTTTGAAGAATCACAAGTCATATGATCATTTGCACCTGTGTCAATTATCCAATCATTATTTTTAGTACATGAAAGAGAGCTAAGGGCAGTACTAGTCATACCAGTTTGTGCAACTAATCCTGTAGAAGATGACACTGTCTGTTGTTGTAAAGAAGTGTTGGCAGAAGTTTTCTTTCCTTTGGGATGCCAATTAGGATAACCATAAAGTTTGAAGCACGTATCAACAACATGGTTATCACCATTACAGTAAGTACATTTATGTGTCCCTTTCTTATGGTCTTGTCATGGATTACTCCTTCTAGTAGCCATAGCAGTACCATCAGTAGATATTTCGCCCATCATAGCATCTTGACGATTTGCCTCAGCACAAACCATAGCATAAACAACGTGAATATTTGGAAGATGTACAGTGGCAAGTACCCGTCCACGAACCCCATCCAGTGATGAGTCCAAACCAACCAAGAAAATATAAACACGTTGAGAATTAATCTTAGTGGTATATATCTCAATGTCAGCTTTGCACTTCATTGCACAATCATCTATAGTACAATCTCCTGCCAAAGTTTTTGTAATTTTCCCCAATAAGAAATAATAGAACCACCATTTTGACGAAAAAAGATTACCTCACAGTACAACTGATATGATTTTGAGGCATCTTGACTGACTGAGTATGTTTGCTTTGCCATATCCCAAATTTCCTTTGCTGTGGACAGGCGCAAGAAAATGGATCTGATGTCTTTGGTCATTGCATCGAGTAACCTGGATTTGATCATGCAATTTTTATCTTCCAATGTTTCATATTCTTCAGAATTGGTATTCTCAGGTGTAGCCTTTGAACCTGAAATAAATCCCCAACGCTTTCGACCGCGAATTTTATTTTGTGCATTCAACGCCCATTCCACATAATTGGTGCCATCAAGTTTCTCTGGAGTAAGAGAAGAAGAGACGTCTTGCATATGTAGTGCTGGTAAAGCTATGGAATTAGTTTTTGCATTCCCAGCAACAACACCATCATCAATGGTAGGAGTAGTCATGATGGGTGGGTAGGAAAAAAATTATGATCAGAAAAAAAAAAAGAAAAAAAGAACAACCTCCGGTTCCTAGGATAGATAAAGGAAAAACGGAGTTGACTTTGATACCATGATAAAACACAGATGGGAGCTGTCGTTTACACTCCTAAATTAACCTCACTTTCACTTTACAAATTTAAACAATTAGCACAGTAGTAAGCAAGGATCGATCCCACAGAGAGTGATTTATTTTATATTTATCCTATGATTTCTAATGAAAAGGGGATTTTGAATTAATTAATTAATTAACAAGAATAACTAATAAGAATAAACAATGAATAAAAAGCTTCAGTTCTTCAGTTCAGTATCACCTTTTTATAATAATAGATTAATCAAGTGTAACATTATTTACCCTTCAGTGAAACTAATAGCCCTAGGTAACAACAAGCTCTGCTACCCGAAACTCCCCTTAGATTGTCACTCAATGAAACAAGCTCTTCACAAGATTCTAACAATTATATAACCTAGAACAAGCTCTCTAGATTTAATATAATAGCAGCATTAAGAACTAGGGAATTAGACTATTCCAAGCAACAAACACATAAGCTCGGATTGTTTAACTTGTCTTCTGATAATCATATCAATACTCAAAAGCTTGTCCACAATCAGGTATTACTAATTACTACTTGTGATTAGAAACAATATCAATTACACGTAATATTATTCCTTGATCTAGCATATGATATTCGTTAACCAACTCAATCCTGCAGAAATTAAATTAGTTAAGCCAAATAGCATTTAGAAATTAAATCAGATTATCAAGAATGAATTTCATGTGAGAAGGAATAAATAATGAATACTCAATTAACCATTAATTATAAATAAGGTTCAACATCCCTTAGAACTGAATAAAAATAACTTAGCTCATGTCTTCAATCCTCCAATGTTGTAGATGAGAGAATGTAGTAGATGATTGAATCCATAAATCCATGACTAACATCCTCTATTTATAGTGCTAGACAAAGTCCTAAATCCTATAGGATGTAGAAATCCAAATCCTAAAAGGAATTACAAATCATAACTAGTTTCCATAAAGAAATAAAATCTAATTTGGAAATAAATCTTAGTATAAAGTAAATCCTAATGCTAATAGAAATGTCAATCCAATTCCATGTAGAAATATGCCAAAATATGCATTTAGAAACTTTCCAAAAATCCAAGATTTTCCAATTTTCCCGCTCAAATTCGCTGGGGCGAATTTTTATTTCCTGTTGCGACGTCCTTTGGTAAAATGAGAATAACTTTTGATTCATGAGGAGTTACGGGGCCTGCGACCTATCAAAACGAAGATATCGACGAGATCTACAACTTTTATTCTTTGAGAATCGACAGAATCGTTCAGCATCAACGTCGAAATCGGGCTCCAAGTGACTGCTGTGTAAATTGCAACTTCCAAACTTTGAGGTTCAATGTTCGTTTAGTAAAAATATCATAACAGTTTCATATGAACTCCGATTGGGACGATTCAAGATGTTCCGGAAAGCTAAAGAAGAGCTCTACAATAAAATCCAAGTCCCAAGCCAAGAACATGCATCCAACTTAATACTAAAAATCTTGTAATTTTCTCTTTTCCTCATTTCAGCTCCAATTCTTCCTGAAATCATTAAACACCTTAATAAGCTCATATACACATGAAACATGCAAAAAAACTAAATATAATGGAATCAAAATAAGTGAATATTATGCACTCATCAACAGAGAATATAATTTTCTGATATTTTATTCATCAATGTAGCAGATATATATACAAGAGTATATTGCTAAACTTATGCTACTGTTACAACAAGATATTCTATTGCTATATTTGAATGATCATAACTGCACAATTCTAGCATGATATTATGGAGATAATCTCTCCATTATTATAGGAGAAGATTACTCCCAATCACAAATTCTAACAATATATATAACTTTTAATTTAATTGTGCTCAATTTAATTAGTTTAATGCATAAACAAATCATATAATGACACTTTAGTTAATAAGTTGGTGAATGGAAGTAAGTTAGAGAATTGTCTAACTCTTCAAATTCCAAGGAGGATGTGTCCGTGAGTATATACCTACATAGATTGAGAATTACTAAACATCAATAGATAATTACTGTAAAATTTAGTCATGGATTATCATCCTATTTTAAGTCACATCTTTTTCAGAAGTTTAATTTTCTTGAGAATTAGTAGTAATATAATTCACGTACACATGCATATACAAACATCAATCCAGAATACGATCAGATCTCATCAACTAACTAACTAGCTAGCTAGAGAATCTAGTGACATCCATCATGAACATGCAGACAGTTTTATACTTATTAATTATGTCCAACAAAGTTCAAAATTTTAGGAAACATGTCCAGAAAATAGCTGACATATTCATTGAATTGATACAGTAGATCTGGATGACCTCTAATTAGTTGTGCTTAATTGCATCTTAGGGAGTACAACTTAATTAAAGAGATGCACCAATTGATTGCTAGGTTATATATATAATTAATGCATGGTGAAGAAAAAGAACCAAAATTTGTCATTTGTAATCTACTTACTACTTATAACAAGAATCAAATTATATTCAAAAAACACTTTTTGATCAATAAAGATAATTCTATCTACACATTCAAATCAAATTGTACATTTAAAAACACACCTAAATTTCTCTCTTCTCATCTCTCCGCTCTCCACGACCCTTTTAATCTCCTCATTTATTATGATTTTATATACTCGATCCACTTAAATGTATTTTTAAATATACAAATCGAGTGTGTAGGTACATGTAGTATATCCTTTCAACAAATACTAGTAGTGTAAAGTTGGGCGGTAGTTAAATTATTTGGTCTGCATGTGGACCAAAATTATGACATTTAAGCATAGCATGCTGTGTATTTACTACACGCGTAAATGCTGTTGGCGCATTTCTCGCATGACACACATACCCATATGTATAACAACATTCATTGTGATCATGGGCAAGCTAGCTAGTAGTAGTAACATACTAGTACTATTGTATATATCTATATAACAAAATATAAATGATTTTAAATTTTTTGTTCATTTTAATAAATTATTTAGATCGTCTAAAATTTGGAATAAATTTTACCGTCCATAATACCAGAAGCACGGGACTGTTGTTAGTATATATATATATATATATATATATATATATATATATATATGGCAATTGTTTTATTGAAACAGTTATACCCTTAATTATTTATTTTATGATTTTTCATATTATTGATAAAGAGTATAGAGCTGATTGCTTGTAACATGTTTTTTTTAAAGTCCCCATATTTGAGAATACATAAAATATAATTTCATAATTAAGTACATCATTACTATTATAATATCAATAATTAATCAAACTTCATATAGGAAAAAGAAACAAACTCACAAATAACCCTCAATAAAGAGAAAACAAATGTGAGCTAGACCCCATATTTTTTGAATAAAGATTAAATTTTCTCGAAATATATTTTTGAATATTATGGTGTGGATTTGATATAATGTTATAGTTGTGGGTAATATTTACAAATTTTGCAAAATACGCAAGTTGTTATATAATATTCGATTGGTCGGGAAATATTCGTTTTAACAGAGAATATTCGTACAACGGCACAATCATTGGTGGACCCCCACAACGGAATTATTATCGGATTAAGAAAACGACAAAAATACTTTATGAAAATAACGGCGGAAGTTTTACCGTTAACTGTTGAATCACCCGGTGTTAAAAGTACAGTAATACGCGTGGTTGCATAGTAGCACACAGTATTGATTAGTGATGCTTACATAAGAAGTCACTTAGTAATACTCAATTATTGTTACAGTAATTGTTGCATTATATATATCATATTATTGATTCAATTATTGTCACAGTATCATCTGCATAAAATGTTTTTTTTATTAAATCAATACTTGAGACGACAAAGTTATTTATATTATAAACTGTAATATTTACAATGTCTAGAAGTTCTGTCAAGGAGAGGTTTGGTCACCTAATTGTGCGCCAATAGGGGAAAATCTTTATTTGAAAGCCCCCTCTTTCCTTGGAACGACCTGGTTGATAAATATTGTGAGTTATAATATTAATAATGAATATTGTTCGAAGTTGAATTTGGAGACGCGGACGTGATATTTGAGTCCAGAACGACGAAATTAGAAAAATAATCTATAAACACAAAATTTTTCGGATTTTACTATTTGGTCAAAAAGTCAACAGTTGACTTTTTTGGGAAAAGTCAAACTTCAAAATTTTAAAATTTATATTTTTGATAAAAATAGTTTCATTATGTTAGAATTGTTTGTGTTAGTAAAAATCGAAATTTATTCCGATGATAATTGATGTCTAGGGGTTATATTGATAATCGGGGTAATTTATCGGATAAATGAGCAATTAATTGCTACTAATTCACATGCTTATATAAATATTTGTTCACATATGTGTACTATTGAATCACATTATTTACTATTAGGGGAGTTGGTGCAAGATTGATAATACTTGCATGACTAAGTTAAAAATAGAGGTATAGATGGATGTACTATACTGTAATTCATATTTTTCACATGATTATACTATTGATTAACATTATTTACTCTTAGGGGAGTTGGTGCAAGATTAATAATACTTGCAGGACTAAATTAAAAATGAAAGAAAAGTTGAAGGTATTGTACTGTAATTTTTCGAGCCCCAAAACGTGCAATTATCGAAACTATATTTTTCTATAAATAGAAGCTCATTATTCCTTCATTTCTCACCAATTCACAAAATCTTTAGGGCGATTATTATAGAGAGAAATTATAGAGAGAAAGAAGAAGAGAAATCTGCTACCTCACTATTCCAGTATCCAGTTTTTCCAAGGTAGGGAGTATTATTTCTTTTTTATCTATGAAGAGAACTTCTGTTATTCCATTCTTTATTATTTTGTTGGAATAACATGTATACGCGGGCTACCCTATACTTGGTGAAATTCTTCTGTTGTTCCATTCTTTATCATTCTGTTGGAACATCCTGTCTGTACGTTCTACGCCAGACCTGGTTCTGTCTTTATTATTCTGTTGGAATATCCTGTCTGCGCGTTCTACGCCGGACCTGATTCCGTCTTTATTATTCTGTTGGAATATCTTGTCTGTGCGTTTTACGCCGGACTTGATTCCGTTATTTATTATTCTATTGGAATATCTTGTCTGTGCGGTCTATCGCATGCATGGTGATTTCTTTTGTTATTCCATTCCTTATTATACTCAGTTGGTTAAAGTTTTGACTTCTATACTCCATGAAATTAGTGAAATATCCTTGATATTTGCGCTTCATCCAGTATCTTTTCATGGAAATATTCTTCTGAGCATTCTTAAATTTTTGTCTACAAAACAGTATCATGTTGACAATTTGGATGTTATTAGTTCCTGGATAAAATAATTCTTGAACTTGTTTTTATTGAATTCTTATATCATTGTCATCATCCTCATGTTTATATTTTGTTGAAAGTCATCTGTGGCCTATAGTGCATAGATGGACTTGGTATGATTATTACCAGGGAATATTCGGTGTAATCATGACCTTAATGTTATAAATGATGTGGTAAAAGTCCTCATTGGCCCGTAGTGCATTGATGGACAGTTGTTGGCATGATCATGACCATTAATAAATACATAAATATTTTTGTCCCGTAGTGCATAGATAATTGTGGTCGTGATACTAAAGAATATCTTTGGCCGTAGTGCAGGGGTGATTCGATGATGTAGATTATTTATTAAGCTGTCCCAACGATAAAAGTGATGAAAAACCTTCTAAATCATAAAAGATAGTAGATTTTATTCTCTACTTGACTCTTTTAATGGATTGCATGTTCTGCTGCAGTTAAAATTGATGGTTGTTATATTGTATCAGTTTAACACTGTTGAAGGTTAACGATAATATATTATGTATTATCTTAGTCATAATATTTTCTACTGGGCTAGTTGAGCTCACCTTTTTACTTTTATTGTTCTCTTCAGGAAATGAGAACGTAGCAGGGACTAGTCGGGGAACGGAGTGACGGACCAGATGATAGCATTAGTAGTCTTCACTATTCTATGAAATAGTGTAATAATAATTGTAATAAGGACTCCTTTTGAGTTTGTATAATCTCTAGTAGACAATATTTGTATTCAAACTCACAGTTTATGTTTTGTCGTATTGTACACGACAGTTGTATTATTAAGTTGTATTTGAATTTATGTATCATGTAAGTGGTGACCCAAGATGGGTGACGTATACCTAATTTTGGGGGCCTCACAACAAACTTCCATAAATAAGAAAATAAATTCGCCTACCGTGAAAATTGAATTGAACCTGAGACATAAATGTGCATGGCATAATTTTTATGCATGTGGTTGCATGTACCATTTTTAAGATACATATATACAATATGTAATTATCCATATATACATAAGGCAAGAAAAAAAAATCAGTGAGAGCAATATGTATGGAAGAGTTCAAGACCTAAATATAGATCAATAGTAATATGTATTTTTTTTTAGGGTTAAGTTCAGATGACCACCTGGGGTTTGAGCGATTTTCCACTTAACCACCTATAGTCAGTAAAGCTACATTTAAACACCCGACCTTTTGAGTTGAAGTGAAAAAGTGTTTTCTGTCATAACTCTGTTAGTTAAATTGTATAAAGACTTAATTACCCTTCTTATATATAAACCACAGATGACGGAGCATGTGAGGGAAGAAGATGGCTAACTGCTAAAAAGCAGAGACAAAAAAAGAGTAGAGTACAACATATTATTCACATTCGAACTGCTAAAAAGCAGAGATTGATACTAGAAGCAACTGCAATCCAAAACAAGAAGATGGAATTCAGAAACAAACAGATGAAATGGTGCTATTAAATTAATCCTTTTCATCTTTACACAAAATATTTTTATGAGTCATGGCTCAGTACAAGGAACACAGTTATTAAATAGATGTGCCGATTGAAGTTACAATAAGATCACACGTGAAATCCCAACAGAAATTGGGAAGTTACAGAGGTTGAGCTTACCAAATCGCGATTGAAGATAAATTCCTCACTGGACTTCTCCAACCCCTGACCCAAATTCACATCAGATATTTCCTCTTCTGGGCTTAAACTCGTTCCCCAACAAAATGAAGAACCATACAATTATCCCCCATGAGGGAACAACGCCGAATTTAGAATAATCCCCCATGAAAGTAGTAGTAGCCTCCCTGTCAAAAATATGAAGAACCATTCACAAGTGACTTCATGTTTGAGAAATTAGGAATCCATCCCTTTGTCAAACTTTCCTTACAAATTAGCAATGCAGAGTTGGGAGGTGGGAATTTCTCACTTTTACTTTTAGCATTTGCGTGTGTCACAACTCTCCATCTCTGAAGAACAAGTTGAACAAATGAAACTTGGATCAAGTCAAAAATAATACTTCAGCAACTAATTTCCTCCAAGTTAAAAAAAGGGAATCATAAAATAAAGAGAGAGAGAGAGAAACATTTCCCCACATACATCCAAGTTTGTTTGGAGCTCTGCGTTGGCTTGTGGAGCTGGCATTGCCCAACTAAGCCTATATGTTTAATATATCATAACATAACAAGCATGCTGGAAGCTTACAACAATAATTAAAACAAACACAAAAGAATACTTTTAATATTAATGCAATAGTATAGTACAAAATTGCTGATATGTTGCAATTTATAACCATGTCAAATGGTATTCCATCTGTCTTCTTGAGGCAATGTTGAAAAACCTAAAAACCATAAAATAATCTATCTAAACCCATATAAAGCAGAGCATTATCTTCTTTCTTGATGCAAGGATGTCTTTGATACCTGTGGCACTGACGCAGACCCAAGTTTATGCAATTTTCTCCATTAACGAGTAACGTTATAGATAAAATCTGAAAAAGCCTTACACTTTATCCCCTATTTTTTTAGAGGTCGATTTTTGGAAGAAAAATAGAGGTGGGTTTTGTACAGATGCTCTGCAAATGGGGAAAATCGCTTGAACAAGTTCTTGGCTTCATCCAAATTCCCTTCCTTGCAAAACCCATGATGGCAACAGAACCTGGATACCCACTTCCCCGATCAAACCCTAGAGGCCGGACCTTGTGAAAGCCACTGCTGACGATGAGCATCAAGCTTGCAAAGCTACAAATAAACAATGAAAAAACTAGACAAAAATTAAATTAAATGCACACCCTCTTTTTCTTAGCGAAATCCTTGGCGTTTGAGGCAGGAGGGATGGAAGAATCGACAATTGAATCAAAAACCATAGTTGTGAATTAGATTTTCAGTAATAAAGAAAACCCTAATCTCGTCTGCGATGGAGGTCGTTTGATTGAGCTGTGTAGCTGGTGTTGAAGGAACTCTTCCAAAATTTCAATTGATCCTCCATATTCGATTTAGGGATAAATTAGAGAGAGAATGCAGGAGTGAGAAACGAGGGAGAACACTGTGGTTTGAGGAAGAAGGTTATTTTAGACATTTTTTAGTTTTTTTTACCGTTACACTCTCTTATCACGCATTTTTTGGCGTCTGACATGCACGCCCGGTTAATTTGGATGAAAAAGGTAACAGTTTCACTTCAACTCAAAAGATCGGGTGTTTAAATGTAGCTTTACTGACTATAGATGGTTAAGTGGAAAACCGCTCAAACCCCAGGTGGTGATCTGAACTTAACCCTTTTTTTTATTCTAAATTAAGTTTCTAACATGTGTTAAAACATCTCTCCACTTGCAGGGCTCCATGGACTCTCCTGGAAAATATTACTATTGAATTACATATATGCAAATACATGTAGGTAAGTTCGATAAACGTAAAAATTACAATACGTACGGAGTAGCACAATAGAAAACAGTACCTATTTTTCATGGGAGAGAGGTGAGTTGAATTAAAACCAATTTGACATTTTTGTTGGAGACAAAATAGAAGAAAACAGAAAAAGGAAGGGTAAGGGTATGAGAAAAAGTAGTATAATTGGGGAATGGATGAATAAATATGAAAATGTACGGTTGCATGGATCAAAAGAAATCCCCACTCCCGCCATAATGAACAAAGAGTCGAAGATTTTGTGTAGTACTCATGGATATAAATATATATATATATATATATATATATATATATATATATATATCCATTATTCATCATGGGTCTCTCTGACGAGATTGTGATTTTTTGCACTTTCTGCATGGTGGATTACATTTGCCTATCTGCCTGTCTGAATCTTGACGCACTTGTTGCTATCAAAACTACAAACATACTCCACCGGTCCTAATTAAAGAGGTTTTAATTTGATTTCACTTAAAAACCATGCATTTCTTATTCAACCATCTAACTTAGATCATATAAATTTTTTAAAATAAATAAGAGTTAGATTGGGTTAATTACTTCCTCCATTCCAGAATTAGACATATATATTTTTTTGTTATTCTGTTTCATAATTAGATATATATTTATAGTTTTACATTAAAAGTGACTTAAAATTCTTAGAATGTCATTACTCGTAGATTTAAAATTATCATGTCACTATGCATGTAACAATTCTAACAAATATTAAAATATGATTAACAAAATAATTTTTTTTTAAATGTATTTTTAGTTTCGGAACAAAGAGAGATACT
Source organism: Panax japonicus (assembly GCA_020205505.1). Lineage (NCBI taxonomy): Eukaryota > Viridiplantae > Streptophyta > Magnoliopsida > Apiales > Araliaceae > Panax > Panax japonicus. The sequence continues at coordinate 73,417,188 of CM035101.1, forward strand.
TTTCATTTTTTACCTTTCAAAAAAAAAAAAAAATTCTTATTTTGGGACATAAAGGAAAATAAGAAACGAATAGAAAGAAAACCTGGGTTGGACCAATGAGTACTATAATTTTATTGTGCCGTTCTCTCTCATCGTATGTTATTAGAGCATTTGCAATAATTTTTTTATCTTTATTCTTATTCTGTAATGTTATTGGGTCATTCTGTAAAATAGAGATTCAATTTTTTTATTATGTATCAAACATGTTCCTTATATCGATTCCTTAAATATTAAATTTTGAAATTTAAATTTAAAATTTAAAAATTCCAACAGTCAAATTATGATTTGAACGTTGCAACTATTTTTTATTTAAAAGTAATTGTTGTTTGAATTTAAAAATTGTAATTATTTTAATTTAAAAATAAATATTGCTAGAAATCAAAATATGCAACGATCATTATGTATTTATGAGAACTAAAACAACATTATTTTAATTATAAAATAATAAAATTTATAATTAGTAGTAATATTTTTTACAAAATTTGACTGATTTTTTATTTTTTTATAGTTCTCTTTCTTCTCTAAATCCTCTGTTTAAAAAATAAAAATGAGTGAATTTGATAGGCATGCATACCCAAATCAACAATTAAGTGAGATAAAGATCCTTTAACCAACATAAAATCGCAATAAATAGGGTGTGAAATGTCATTTTACATAAATAGGGAACGCTATTTTGATTCCCTCATCCTGAGGAGTCAAATCATATATAGGGATTAAAATAGAGAATTATATAAGGATAAGAAAACTGTTGGATATTGATTTATTGATATATTTTTCAAATGTGGGGATAGAGAGTCTATTGGAGAATCTGTTGTGAATGCTCTTAGTACATTTATTCTTAAAAGTTTATCGTTTAAAGTTTTTGCACATGGATTAAGAAAGTCATTTAATACTATCATTTACTACAACAATTAAAATTTATTTAAAATTTCATCACTACCACTTTATGGGAAGTTAGTATAAATATAAATGAGAGAACTACTTGAGACAATAAGAAAAGTTAAGGGTGATATAAGAAAGTAAATAATTTATTCACATAGAAAATTATAAATAACAAATAAATTAAAATAAATTTTTTCTTTTAAAACGATAATTTTTTAAGAACAGAGGGAGATACTATCATATTCCTATAGTAGGTTTAATTTATAACGTTAGTATTATTTAATCTTTCTATAATTAACTTTTTAGGTGAATAAAGACTACTACATAAATACTAGTAGTAAAATGAGATTAGATATTAAAAATGTGACAGCAGACTGAGTAATGAAAATCGGAGTATGAGGTTTGCATGTCAGAATCACACCGAACACCATGTAGACCAAGCCATTAATATTAATTAATTATATATATATATATATATATATATATATATATATATATATATATATATATATCTAATAAAATACAAATAATTTTGAATTTCCCGCTCATTCAATAAATTATCTGGGCCATCCAAAGTTTGGGATAAATCTCACCATCCATCTATCTAATAAAATACAATCTATCTAATTCTATCTATCTATATCTATATTCTATATATCTAATTATATCTAATAAAATACAAATAATTTTGAATTTACCGCTCACTCAATAAATATCTAGGACGTCCAAAGTTTGGGATAAATCCCACCATCCATCTATCTAATAAAATACAAATGATTTTGAATTTCTCGCTCACTCAATAAATCATTTGGGTCGTCCAAAATTTGGAATAAATCCCAACGTCCATAGTGCCGGAGGCACGGGACTGTTGCTAGTATATATATAAAATGGTTAGCATGAAGTAAACTTTATGTAAGTTCATTTTATGATCAATACAATGCTGACACTCAGATAGAGAGATCATCATCCTATCGTGTGTCCGCTTGTGTGTTGTCAACATTATATTAACCATGGCGTAAACTTACTGTGAAGTTCACTTCATTTTAACTCTATCTCTGGCTTAGTCCTTAATTTTATAGCATTAGGAGATGAATAGGATCCACATATACGATGAGATTGATAGCTTTATTTATTTGGTCATCATCTTTTTTCTACCTTTACATTGACCGAGCTGATATATATGCTTCTTCTTAGCAAAAGTAACACAAGCGCCCTTCAAATTTTCTATCTAATTTCATTTACTTAATTGCTCTCGTTTTATTTATTTATTATTTTTATCATTTTTACAAATGATACTATTAAAGTTTACATGGGCCGACTCACTTTACATAGTTTTATTATATAATTATTGTATTATTTATATTTTTGATATTATATTATATTATTATACTAATATATTAACTAAGTAATAATAAATTAATAATGTGTACGCTAATTCTTATATAAAAAAAATCATTTTTTTAAAAAATATATTATTTAACTTATAATAATTTAATAATAATAATTCATATATTCATATAATATAAATAACTAGTTGGGTCCCATGCCTCCGGCACTGTATGGACGGTAAGATTTATCTCAAACTTTGAACGGCCCAGATGATTTATTGAGTGAGCGGGAAATTCAAAATCATTTGTATTTTATTAAATAGATAAATAGATGGTATTTGTTTATATTCAAACCATTATATTTATATAATTTAATAATAAATATGATTAAATATAATTGGTTATAATATAAATTCTACAGCACACTAACTAAATTTTAAATTAAATTATATGGCCGAAACTTATTAGTATGGTTGAATAAAAATTGTTGATGAATTACTTACGGAAGTGGTTAGCATGAAGTTTATTTTTGGATAAGTTGATCAATTGGCCAATAGAGTGCTGATACGCAAGCGATATTCTATGTGTCAGCATTCTATTAGTCAATTGACTAACTTACCAAAAATTAAACTTGGTACTAACCGGATCCATTAAAACCGCTTGAAATTATTGATGTTACACTGTTGAAATACAAATGATGAATAATCATCACAACCTGCTCAACATTTAAATTACTATAGCATGTAACCTGCATAATTCACCAATAAAAAAATATAGTTAAATTGAACTACACTTTTTTAAAAATATGTACGAAATAAATATCAAACAAATTATGATCATCATACATCTAAAGTTTTGACGATTCATGAATGTTCATAGTTGATAAGTAATTTTGATGATTGAATGTTCATGATTGATAGTGTTGTGCAAAAAGTCGTGATAGTGACTAAGCTAGTTTTTTTCTTTTTTAACGATAGTGGTCTAAAAAAACTTAACGTAGGGTTTTGAAAGACAATTTCTAAATTTTACGGTCGACGGACGATTTGTGATATTTATTATACATATATAAATTTTAGGGTTGAAGAGTGACTCCTACAAATTAGGATTGAAGGACGATTATACATATATATAAATAATTATCAAAAAAAACCTAATGTATATTAATTATGCGACTAAAACCTGGTAATATATTTTTTATAAAAAAAGGGAAGATCAACGATGTAAATTGTATGCAAGTGTGTCCATTAAGTTGATTAATTGTTGCATCAACTTGAATTCTGCATTTTCCAGTTATATATTGTATCTTCTTGAGGTTCAGTTTTATATATTCCATGTCAAAATTAAAGAGAATGTCAAACAAAGAAGAATTAGCCGTGTACTCAAGCTAGACTTTTTCTTCTGAAATTTTGGAATTCCAAGTGAATAAATAGATTAAATTTTTCATGCCACAAAAAGTCAGCCAGCCCCCAACCCCAAAACCAGGCTACATCATGAATCATTCCCACCATCACCATTATGTTTATATCATTACTTTAAATATATGTTTGGCAACTAAATTATAATTATATGAAATTATAAATGTGTGACGACCCCCAAATAGGTTCATTCCATCCAACTCATTCTGAGTCGTCAAACACATGGTACAGAAAACAAGTACAACTTTATTACTACAATTGTCGTGCAAAATACAACAACACATATGTTCTGAGTTTTGATGCAAATATATATCAACTGTGACTCTGGACACCAACTTGGATAGCACGTCACAATGGCCCCTTACATAAAGGTAAAGTCAATAACTGTTTAGGGAGAACCTCCACAGCTAGAGACCACCGTTCTATTCTCTTGTTACCCTCGCTCAACCCAGCTACACTCTTATTACCTGAAAGGAATTGTGAAACAAAAGGGTGAGCACAACTAGCTTAGTAAAGAATATCATGACTAAAGATAAATAAATTATCGATAGCCTTCAACAGTAATAAATAAGAGATTTAGAACATATAGTAGATGATAAAACTTTTCAACCATAGTTGCAGCGGAATGAGCAATCCATTAGAAGAGTCAAATAGACCATAAAGTCCATTATCTTCTCCGTGTTAAAAGTCCACTAACAATATTTTAACCCTGTAACATCAATCAAAAGTTCCTGTCCACAATCATGTGAATAACTCATAATCATAATTGTAGTTCTAAATTTCTTTTCGCATTCAGGACGAAGATAATTTTTATCACATGTCTTTACCTGAAACATCAAAGATCATGGTTATACCAAATGATCACAGTTCATGTTCATAATCATACTAATAAATTTATCTTTGCACTACGGGCCAAAGATATTAATCAACAGACCATCTTTGCACTACATGTCAAAGATATTCATCAGAAATTATTCATCTTTGCACTACGGGCCAAAGATATTCATCAATAAGTCATCTTTGCCAAAGATAATCATATCTCAAAGAAATATATAATCATTTCAGAATTTATATAAACAATAATTATAACCATGTTGATCAATTCACCTTTGCACTTAAGCTAAAGATATTCAATTATAAATTCAATGGTCATGATCATACCAGTCACAATTCAACTTTTCACTACTGGCCAAAGAGAACCCTAGTCATGATCATACCAATAATCTACCCATCTTTACACTCCAGTGAAAGAGAATTTCAACATCAGGGTTATAAAAATGTTATATATAATAATAAAATCTATATAATAAATACATAGTTTTAATCTCCAGAGTAATATTCATAAAACAATTATAATTTGGTTAGAAAAAGAAACTAATTTTGTAGTGAATAGTACCCGTCAATAGTAACTCGTGAATAGTAACTCATGAATAGTAACCCGTCGTGAATAGTAATTCATGAATAGTAAATCGTGAATAGTAACTCCGACATGAAAAAGTTATAATTTGATAAAAAAATTCAACCAACATTTCGGCATAATGTGACGCCCCCAAAATAGGTATACAACACTCATTCTGAGTCACCAAATACATGGTACAGAAAGCAAACTACAATTTCAATAATATAATTGTCGTGCAAAATATGACAACACATACTGTGAGTTTAAATACAAATATTATCTTCTAGACAATATCCACACTCAAATAAGTCCTCGTTACAATTATTCAAACACTATTTTACAGAAATAGTGAGGACTGCTAAAACATCTCTCTAGAACCATCACTCCGTACCCCGACAAGTTCCTGCTATGTTCTCACCTCCTGAGAAAAATAGAACAAAAAGAAAAAGGGTGAGCTCAACTAGCCCAGTAAAGAATATTATGACTAAGATAATATACAACAAATTATCGTTAGTCTTCAACAGGGAAAAATCTGATAAAATATAATAGCCAACAAGTTTTAGATCAACAACTGCAGCGGAAACAACAATCCATTAGAAGAGTCAAGTATAGAATGAGTTCTACTATCTTCTAAGATTTAAAAGTCCATCATCAATATTTTATCTCTGTAACAACAATCAATATACATCTTTAATCAAATATTCATCTTTGCACTACAGGCCAAAGATATTCATTTGTATCACCAGTTGGTCATGTTCATCTCAACACCTGTTCATCTTTGCACTACGGGCCAAAGATATTCATCAGTTAATCATTTATCTTTGCACTACAGGCCGAAAATATTTAGTAATATCATCATTTAGGACTGTGGATGATGGAAAATATTTTAAAGAAAACGAATCCAGTAAAACGGAAGGACAAATAGTTGGGATTCGTATAACAGTTTATCCAAGATCAATAATACTTCATAAATACCAATTTTGAAGCAGAATTCAAAAATAAAGATCAAAACATGGATACAATCAAAGATAGTAACCATAATAGACATCTTGGACAAAAAGAAGAAAATTTTATTTTTTGGTGAATAGTGCCGTATTCGTGAATAGTGCCGTATACGTGAATAGTAACCCCGACACAAAAAGTTTCAAATTTGATAAAAATTCAGATCAATGCTTCGGCATAATGATATTGAAGAAATAATATCATATATGAAGAAAATAACATCCCTTACATCAAAATATCAGTACTTCTGATCGGAATATCGGTATAAGGCTGAAGAAAAATTGCACTGATGAATAGAAACTCACAAAGTATCTAAATACTCACAAAATACACTCAATAATCTAGAGAGAGAAAGAGAGAAAACTTGTTTCTGGTGTGATTTTCAATTCTAACTTAGCCCTCTATTTATAGGAAAATGTTAGGAGACTTGACCTGCAACCTGATGGCTTTACCTGCTACTATTCTCAACCACCACATTTGAAATAAATTCAGCACATTTCTTCACCAACCACAATTGGGGCCCACTCAATTCAAGAATTTTCCACCAAAATCATTTATAAACCTAATTTCTGAATCAGTCACCTCTTAAAATTCATAACAAATCATACGTTCATTTTTAACGGTTCAAAATTTGTGGACATATACTCAACTTATATATGTATAACATATTCAAAAATTACAATGATCCAATGGTCGGATTAAAAATTATAACTCACTCAATATATCTCAAAAACACTGATTTAATTTTTAATACCTTCATTCCGACAAAAATACTGATAAAATACATCAACATTAACTCCTTCATTTATAACCACAATAAATATATCCAACATTTATATCCACATAAAATAAATATTTTCTTATCATGTGTATCAATAATTAATTATTCACAAATAATATTACAGAATCACAATTATGACAACCAGATCGTTCCCAGGAAAGAGGGAGCTTTCCAATAAAAATTTCTCCTTATTGGCGCGCAATTAGGTGACCAAACCTCTCCTTGACAGAACTTTCTAGACATTGCCAATAATGCTATCTAATAATATTATTCAAATAATATGAATTATTGATCTGATAATGGAAAATACTGTGCAGTGACAATTATTGAAACAACAATAATATAAAATATCAACGCAGCAATTATTGAATCAATAAAATAAAATATTGAACAGTAACTATTGTAATAATTATTGAGTAGTACCTTCTTACGTAAGGATCAATAATTCATCAATACTGTGCATCCACATGTATTACTGTATTTTAACCACCGGGTATTCCAACAGTGTTAACGGTAACAACTACGCCGTTATTTATAAAAATTCAAATTTGTCATTTTCTTCATCCGACAATTATTCTGTTATGAGGCCCACAAATGACTGCGCCGTCGTACGAATATTCCTCGACAATAAGAATATTCCATGACCAAATGAATATTCCCCGACAACAATGATTATTTTATAACCACTTGAATATTTTGTAAAATTTGTACATTTCACCCATAACCAGAGAATTATATCAAATTAATACCTTATTATTCACAAATATAATTAGAGGAAATTCGATTTTATTTATAATAAGTTGGGGTCTTACACATAATGATATTGAAGAAATAATATCATTTTTTTAAAAAAATATCCCTTACAATCCATTACCTCAAAAGAGCAGTATTTCTGACTGGAATAACGCTGAACGAACTTGCACCGTATAGCAACACTCAAGATATCAAAATACTCACAAGAATACACTCGATAATATAGAGAGAGAAATAGAGAGAAAACTTCAGTTTCTGATGTGATTTTCAATTCTAACCTAAGCACCTATTTATAGGAAATTGCTTAGAATACCAAAGCAGAAAATTTAATAAAATAATATTATTTATATAACAATTTCTTACACCCACTTATCAACTGATCTCAGCCACCTTACACATGATAAAGATGCCCACAAAACAAACAAAAAACGTTTTTGTTAATTAAAACAATTAAAACTTCCAAAATCAATTATTTCGGAACTTCAAAACTTCAATAATTCATAATAAATAGCCCTTTTATCAAAAAATTCAAATTTCGAGAATTTTTATAGGAAATTCAATTCTCTACAACTTTGCCGAAGAAAATTTTTCCAAATTCCAAACAGAAATTGACCGAAATCCACATACGGACGATTTTACAAGCTATAATCAAATTTTAGTCAAGAAATGAGGTCCACCAACACACAAAACATGTGTTAATCATTTAATGCAACAAAAATATTCTTCCTCCTCATATACTCATATATCCCACATTTATTGTAAAAATATCACCATTAATATATTATTAAAATAATATATTCAAATGAATTATTTTATCAGAAAAAGATAAAATATTAATTTTCAACAATTGTCACATTTAAAAAATTTCTCCATCTATATCCACATAAAATCAATATTTTTCTCATCATATAAATCAATAATTAATTATTCACAAAACAATATTGACAACCAGGCAGTTCCCAGAAAAGAGGGGGCTTTCAAATAAGAATTTCTCTTTACTGGCGCGCAATTAGGTGACCAAACCTCCTTAGACAGAACTTTCTAGACATTGTCAATAATGTTATCTAATAATATTATTCAGATAATATAAATTATTACTTCAATAATGGAAAATATTGTGTAGTGACAATTATTGAAACAATAGTAATATAAAATATCAACGCAGTAATTATTGAATCAATAAAATAAAATACTGAACAGTAATTACTGTAACAATTATTGAGTAGTGCTTTCTTACGTAAGAATCAATAATTGGTGCAATACCGTGTGCTACTGTGCAACGACGTGTATTACTGTGTTTTAACCACCGGGTATTCCAACAGTATTAACGGTAACAACTGCGCCGTTATTTATAAACAACTTATATTTGTCGTTTTCTTCATCCAATCGCTTTCCGTTATGGGCCCACACAAGATTGCGCCGTCGTACGAATATTCCCCGACAGTAGGAATATTTCACGACCAAACGAATATTCTCCGACAACAGTGAGTATTTTATAACTACTTGCTTATTTTGAAAAAAAATTCATATATCACCCTTAACTTTAACTTTTTATCAATTTAACTATTTACTGAATAGTAATTATTAGAAAAATTGAATACTTTTATTTAATAAAATTCGGGGTCTTACAAAATGTATTATTAATTTTAATTTAAAATTGAGTTGTCAAAAAATAACTAAAATAAAACTCTTTACATGATCACTATTAGTTCATAATTCCCTTGAAGAATCCTTAAACCTAGCTATTAATTTTACTTTTAATTCTTACTATAATTAATTTGAGTTGAATTGCCCTCGAGTCAATCCAAAAAAACGCATGCACCTTAGTTTGCTCAAATAAACTCAAACTAGCAATAACTCCCCAACTAAATCCAACCCTACTGATCAATTGATCTCTTGACTTTCAGCCCTCAACATTTTATTAGTAATTAATTGCCCTCTCTCCAAAAGTCCAAACAAAACTAAATACTACTACTAAAGAGAAAAGTTAATCCCCGAATACATACATAAATACATATAAATATATATACACATATACAGTATATATATAATATTCAAGAAAAAGAAAAACAAAGAGACAAACTCTTCAGAAACAACCTAGCTATATACCATTACCCTCCCTGAAACTTTCTTTCCCCTCTCTCCCTCTCTCTGCCTCATTAAGAGCTTTCACTGTCAAAGATTCTACAAAGAGCCCAGGCATGTACTCTTTTCAAACTTTTCTTTGCTTCTCTTCCGGGGGAATTGCTTTGTAAACTTTGAGTACAACAATTATATTTATATATTCCCAGTTTTAATGCTCCAAAATTCGTAAGGGTATGGGACTCCTTGTCCTCTCTCTCTTTTTATTAATTTAATTTTATTTCTATTATTGCTTATCATTTCACAGGAGATTCCTGTTGATTGTTTTTATCTTTTTTATTTCTATGACTCAATAATTAACTTTTATTTTAATGTTTCTTTTATATAGGAGTAGTTTTTTATTTGGGGAGATCACATGGAAAGTGAACTGATCTGATAGAACATAGGGGTAGGTGAAGAGTCTAGCTCTATAAGAAGAGAAAAAGGAGAAGAGAGGAGACATTATATATAATTTATGTTGCCTTAATCCCAAAAAGAAGAGCAATAAATTTAAGGAGATCTAGCTATAATATTCATATCATGGATTCATCAAAAAGACATTGGCCTAGTATGTTCAAGTCCAAGCCTTTTAACACTCACCACAATCAATGGCAGCATGATATCAATTCTTCTCTCAATATCTCAACTACAACTTGCCACAAAGGCCCATTCACAACTTCTGGTAATTCTACTCAATTTTTCGGCTTTCTTTTCATTTTTCTTCCTTTTATGTATGGTAATTTGTTCTAGTTGCCAAGTTAAATATTTCCACAAATTTAAAGGAATAAAATTATCTTTGCGCTCTAAATTAATATATGTTGTTGTTCGTCATTTTAACCTTGCAGTGGAGCGTAAAAAGAGAAATTTAGAGCATTTTCAACAAATTTTACTACATTCATACACTATTGAAGCCTAGTTACTTTATGTGCTTAATTAATTTGATATTACAGTGCCTGGTTGTGAAGAGAGAAGTCCTGAGCCAAAGCCAAGATGGAATCCAAAACCGGAGCAAATTCGCATACTCGAGGCAATTTTTAACTCTGGAATGGTGAATCCACCAAGGGATGAAATAAGAAGGATAAGAGCTCAATTGCAAGAGTATGGCCAAGTTGGTGACGCCAATGTTTTTTACTGGTTCCAGAACAGAAAATCAAGAAGCAAACACAAACAGCGCCACCTCCAAACCACAACAACAAAATCACATACTCATAATCTCTCTCCTCCGGCTGCCGCCACTGCTCCTCCGTCCTCATCTTCATCCTCATCCGATATATCCTCACAAAAGTCGGTCGACAAGGCCTTTTCTATGAATGTGATGGAAGGGTTGAATTCTCCAACCGGTTCGGTGAACCAACCCTATTTTCACACTACTCCGGGAGAATTCGTGCCGGAACCCTACTTTTTTCCTGTGCACCAAATCCCAACCACACAAGGGTTTTGCTATCCAGAACTAACATCAAGTGTGGTTCATCATGATCAGACGGTTGGGGATTGCTCTAGTGTTTTAACTAATAACGACTTGATGAATCTTCGAAGTATGAATAATAAAAAGATTGGAGATGATCATGAGAAAATGAAGGTGCAGCAGCAGCAGCAACTAGGTTACACTATTTTAACTACTGCTCCTATTTCTGCTCAAACAACCCTTATTCCTCCTAATGTCTATCCCTCTGTTTTGTCTACCATCAATCACATTCAAGGTACTTAGCTTTTACATCTTGTCTTCTATTTTTTTCCATTTTTTTCTTGTCCAGAAATGATAGTTGTTTGACGTCTAGACTTTCTTTTCCACAATTTTGACTAGAAAGTTTTGTTACAAAATTAGTGAGACATTTATAAAACGATGAATTTTTAATTTGAAAAAGTAGTTTTTCAAAAATGTCCCTTAATAATATAGCATTAGTAGCATGCATGATTGTATTCAATCATCAAATAATAAATGTAATGACATATTAAGAATTTTATGCAATTTTAAATATAATATATAAAATAAAAATGTATCTTTAATTTTATACTACACTAAAAATAAAAATATCTCTAATAATAGTATATCTCTAATATAAGAATGGGGAGAATATATATTACTAATAAGAAAGCTTATATAATCTAGATTATTTGTTTAGATAAATATTATTGGGTACGGTTGTACATAATAACTCGTCACTCTTTTGATTATGTATCAGAGCATTATAATTTTCCAATAATAAATTTAGCCATCCATTAATTACATGAGTCACTTTAATATATAGTACTCCTAACCTAGACTAGCTAGATTACATATTTTTTTACTTGTGTAATGATACATATAGTTATGATGCTAAGCGTGAAAACTTTAGATAGCTTGGGAATATATGTCTGTTTCATATATACATATATACTAGACTGATGTATACTAATTAATAGATCTAACTTTAATTTGATACGTTACATGTTGGATATTAATTTTGTCATATTTGTCTCTTGATCCGCAATATGTGTTGTGTGTCTGGCTGGACGTGTGCATGGCTACGCTGGTACTACTGTTCATTGACTGCTGCTATATATATATATATATATGAAGAGGGATTAATAGCAAGTGACACTAAATTTTAATCATGCTACTACTATTAATAACAAATAAAACTTTTTTTTAAATGTGAACCACTTATTTATCTCGATTATATGGGCAGCCAAAATACGAGTATTTTCATAACAAATATTTGATATTTGTTATAGATCACTCCTCCATAGATATATAAATGTATGCATATTGTGTGAGGGACGTAATGATTCGGTGTGCGAAGGTGCAGGTGAGGATCCAGGAAAATCAACTGTGTTCATCAATGATGTGGCATTTGAGGTGGCAGTGGGGCCGTTCAATGTGAGAGAGGCTTTTGGTGAAGATGCAGTGCTCATACACTCCTCTGGTAAACCTGTGGTGACAAACGAGTGGGGTGTCACCCTCCAGTCACTCCAGCACGGCGCATTTTATTACCTGGTGCGCAATTTAGCTCCATCATCAAATGATCACACCTCCATTAATTTGGTACGTCAATCCTCTATCATGCATGCTTGAATTAATTAGATAATTGGACATTGGACTTGACAAATACGCTACAATTTTTACTGTTTGCAATAGATTTTGTTTTACCGTGAAGCAAAACAGTAAAATTTGGATCGCGTTTATTATAAATTGACCTAGATAGTATAATCTCATTGGGTTTGTTGTTCATGTATGAAAGCAGTTATAGTTTTGGTATTGGTGATATTTAATGATACGTTACATATTTTTATACTTCCTTTATTTTATAATAATAGATTTTTAAAAGATAAAAAATGTTCTAATTTATTTGTTATTTAAGTAATTTTTTAAAGGAATAAATTATTTACTTTTGTATATCACTCTTAACTTTTTTCATTATCCTAAGAAATTGTCTCCCTTGACTTTCTGTAAAATGGTAGTGATAAAATTTCACATAAATTTTAATTATTAATTTTTTTTTTAATTTATATGCATTAAGGTAAAATAATAATAATAATAATTATTATTATTATTATTATTATTATTATTATTATTATTATTATTATTATGAAATTGATGGAGTAATGTAGAGTAAATGAACTGTAAAGCTTTACTGCATAAGTTTGATTTCTTGTCTTTTCTCGGTTTGCAGATTTAGAAGATATGGGAAAGATGACGACTAGCTGTTTTTTCACTGGGGTTGTTTCAGTTTCTATCTATCTGTCCCTCTATTTATCTCTTAATTAAGTATTTATAAATTTCTACTTGTGGTAACTTTCCATGGGTTGAACTTTGATAAAATGAAAATCTGTGGACTAATATAAATATGTACTATGTTTTGTTTCATGCCAAATTAAGCAATTTATTAATATATGACAAATATCTGCTTTTAATTAATTTTTTCACTGGACGTGATTTTTTAATATTTTTATATGATATTTTCTCACATAAAAATTGGACCCATTTTCTTTTCATGTAAAAAAAATTATATAAAAATATTTAAAATACATATAAAAATATGAGTTTTCTTTTGAATTTGGCATTTATGAGGTAAAGGACAATAATTATTAACACATGTTGCAAACAAATGAATATGAATGCATGTGATGGCTGTAATTATTCTATATGCATCCAACTTTAGGTGATATCATATGTTCATAATTTCTGCCATTTTTTTAGGTTATTGTTTCTGCCAACTTAATTTAGGTGGATAAAAGTTGTTATATATTTTCAGCCAACAAATTAAAAAAAAAATCGAATTAAAATTTGTTGGACCAAGATACTTGTCAGAAATAGGAGCATGGTGCATGCATGAGTAGACCTGGCAATTTAAATTATAAATTGGTGGGTCAAATTAAATTAACAAAAATCATTTAGATTAGTTAACTATTCTAAATTATTTAAGTTGGTTAAAATCTTTGATCCATATTTTTAAAAATAAAAACAGGCTCAAACCAGTTAAACTGGTTTGGATCCATTTTTCCCCTCAATTGGTAGATATGGTATTACTTATATAGATGGATATTATCCTTCATGAAAAAAAAATGGTAATTTTTGTTCACATTGATTCATTTGGAGAGATCTACGGTTTTAGATCGAAGTGTCCACTTGGTTCGTATTTTTTAAAATTAATATGAATATTAGTATATGTGGCACCCCCAAAATAGGTATACATCACTCACTCTGAGTAGCCAGATATCACATTATAAAAATCAAATATAAACTTCATTTATACAACTGTTGAACTGCCGTGCAGAGTACGACAACAGTTAACTGTGAGTTTTAATACAATTATCGGTTGCATGTCATGCCGTTTTATAAATGTATTGAGAAACTTCGACAGTCTCGGACCATCACACTATTTTCTTGTTATCCCCGCTCGACCCAGCTACATTCTTATTACCTGAAAGGAATTGTAAAGCAAAAGGGTGAGCACAAATAGCTCAGTAAAGAATATCATGGCTAAGATAATTAATTTATCAACAGCCTTCATCAATAATAAATCAGAGATTTAGAACATATGGTAGATGATAAAACTTTTCAACCATAGTTGCAGCGGAACGAGCAATCCATTAGAAGAGTCAAGTAGAACATAATGTCTACTATTTCTTTCGAATTAAAAGTCCATCGTTGATATTTCATTCCTGTAATACTCATCAACGGTTCTTTGTTATACCCAAGACAAATAGAACTCTTATTACCTGTCTTCACCTGAACCACCAAAGATGTTAGTTAAATTCACAATTCATATTTATAATCATGTGAATCAACAGTTCCTTCTTGACACAAAGGATTAATAGAACGTTTACTCAATATCCTTACCCAAAGGCTGAAGATATTCAAATATAATAACAATGATCATACCAATCAGTTGTCTATCTTTGCACTACGGGCCAAAGATATTCAACTATAAAACCAATGGTCATGATCATACCAATCAACTGTCTGTCAGTGCACTACGGCCAAAGACATTCAACTGTTAACTAATGGTCATGATCCTGCCAATCACATCACTGAATTATCCATGCACTACGGCCAAGGATATTCGTTAGCATCACTAGTGGTCAAGATCATGTCATACACATGTCCATCTTCGCACCACGGGTCAAAGCTATCAAACAACAGATTATCTTTGCACTACAGGCCAAAGATGTTCAACAACATATCATCTTTGCACTACAGACCAAAGACATACAACTGTAAAACTAATAACCAACAGTATAATAAATAATGGAATAATAGAAGAATTTCACCATGTATGCAGTACTTCGCATAGACAGGTTATTCCAACATAATAATAAAGAATGGAATAATAAAAGAATTTCACCATGCGTGCGTAATCCGCACAGACAGGTTATTCCAATAGAATAATAAATAATGGAACCAGGTCATGCGTAAACGCACAGACAGGATATTCCAACAGAATAATAAAGAATTTAATAACAACATACTTCACCAGGTATACGGTAATCCGCGTATACAGGTTATTCCAACAGAATAATAAAGAATTGAATAACAACAGACATCACCAGGTATACGGTAATTCGCGTATACATGTTATTCTAACAGAATAATAAATGGAACTAGGTCCGGTGTAAAACACACATACAGAATATTGCAACAGAATAATAAAGAATTTAATAATATAAGGATTTCACCAAGTATAGGGTATGCCGCGTATATAGATTATGTATATGGTATGCCACGTATACAGGTTATTCCAACAGAATAATAAAGAATGGAATAATAGAAGTTCTCTTCATGAATAAAAAGAAATAATACCCCTTACGAGTACAAAAAATAATATCCCTTACTATAACAATATCCCTTTACCTTAGAAAGAAACTAAATACTGGAGTAGAGAGGTAGCAAACTTCTCTTCTTCTTTCTCTCTATAGCTTCTCCCTCTATAATTTCTCTCTATAATAAATGCTCTATAGCTTTAGTGAATTGATGAGAAATGAAGAAGAATGAGCTTCTATTTATAGGAAAACATAGATTCGATAATTGCACGTTTTGGGGCTCGAAATATTACAGTAAGATACATTCATCTTTTCCTTTATTTTTAATTTAGTCCTGCAAGTATTATCAAACTTGCACCTCTTCCCCTAATAGTAAATCATGTGAATGAATAGTAAATCATGTGACTCAATAGTTCTAGACATGTAAAAATACGAATTACAGTATAGTACCTCCATCTATACCTCCATTTTTAACTTAGTCATTCAAGTATTATCAATCTTGCACCAACTCCCCTAATAGTAACAAGAATGTGAATCAATAGTACACACATGTGAATAAATAGTTATAATCATATGAATTAATAGCAATCAATTGCTCATTTATCCGGTTAAATACCTGATTGGTCAATATAACCTCCAGACATCAATTATTATCGAAATAAATATTGATTTTCACTAACATAAATAATTCCAACACAATGAAACTATTTTTTATCAAAAATATAAAATTTGAAATTTTGAAGTTTGACTTTTCCCGAAAAAGTCAACTATTGACTTTTTGACCAAATAGTGAATCCCGAAAAGTTTTGTGTTTATAGGCTATTTTTACTAATTTCATCTTTTCGGACTCAAATATCACGTCCGCGTCTCCAAATTCAACTCCGAACACAACTTCAATTTTTAATAACATTCATCATTAATATTATAACTCATGAATAGTAACTCGTGAATAGTCTTTTGACATGAAAAGTGTGCCAAATACCCGAGTGAACAATACTAGAGTGAATAGTAACTCATGAATAGTACTCTGACACAAAAAGTGTCCCAAATACTCGAGTGAACAATACTAGAGTGAATAGTGACCAGGTAGTTTATGACAACTTGTTTACTTTGAAAAAAAAATTCAAATATCACCCTTAACTTTAACTTTTTATCAATTTAATCATTTACCAAAATAAAAAATTGCATACTTTTATTTAATAAAATTCGGGGTCTCATAGTATATTACTACCTCCATCCCTAAATAATTGACGTTTTGAAGTTTTTCACAATTATTAAGTGTGACGCCCCAAAAATTAGGTATACGTCACCCATCTTAGGTCGCCACTTACATGGTACATAAATTCAAATACAACTTACTAATACAACTGCCGTGTACAATACGACAAAACATAAACTGTGAGTTTGAATACAATTATTGTCTACTAGAGATTATACAAACTCAAAAGGAGTCCTCATTACAATTATTAACACACTATTTCACAGAATAGTGAGGACTACTAATGTTATCCTCTGGACTGTTACTCCATTCCCCGACTAGTCCCTGCTATGTTCTCATTTCCTGAAGAGAACAGTGAAAGAAAGGGTGAGCTCAACTAGCCCAGTAAGAAATATTATGACTAAGATAATGCAGAATAAATTATCATTAGCCTCCAACAATGTTAAACTGATAAAATACAATAGACATCAAGTTTAACTGCAGCGGAACAAGCAATCCATTAAAAGAGTCAAGTAGAGAATAGAATCTACTATCTTTTATGATTTAAAAAGTTTTTCATCACTTTTATCGCTGAGACTCAGCTCAATAAATAATCCACATCATTAAATCATCCATGCACTACAGGCCAAGGATATTCTTTAGTATCACGACCACGAATTATCCATGCACTACGGGCCAAAGATAATCGTGTTTTCATCAACGGTCCTGATCATGCCATAAAACAATTCATCTTTGCTCCCTTGGCCGAAGAGAATCCATGGTCATAATCATACCAAAAACTGTCCATCAATGCACTACGGGCCAATGAGGACTTTTAATTTTCACATCATTTGTAACATTACGGTCATGATTATACCGAATAATCCCTGGTCATAATCATACCAAGTCTATCTATGCACTACAGGCCACAGATGACTTTCAACATAACATAAACATGATGATGATGACAATGATATAAGAATTCAATTAAACAAGTTCAAGAATTAATTTATCCAGGAACCAATAACGTCCAAATTGTCAACATGATACTGCTTTGTAGAGTAAAATTCAAGAATACTCAGAAGAATACTTCCACGAAAAGATACTGGATGAAGCGCAAATATCAAGGATATTCCACTAATTTCATGGAGTATAGAAGTCAAAATTTTAATCAACTGAGTATAATACCGAATGGAATAACAAAAGATATCACCATACATGCGGTACTTCGCATAGACGGTTATTTCAATAGAATAATAATAACGGAACCAGGTCAGGTGAAATTCACACCGACAGGATGTTCCAACAGAATAATAAATGCGGAATAATAAATGATGGAACCAGGTCTGGCATATAGCACAGACAGGATATTCCGATAGAATAATAAAGACGGAATAATAAAAATGGAATCAGGTCCGGCGTATAGCACAGACGGGATATTCCGACAGAATAATAAAGACATAATAATAGAAGAATGTCACCAAGTATAGGGTAGCCCACGTATACAGGTTATTCCAACAGAACAATAAAGAAATGGAATAACATAAGTTCTCTTCTTGAATATAAAATAATAATATCCCTTACCGTAAAATAATACTTGATATAAGAGTAGTGAAGTAGCAGAAAACTTTTCTCCTATATCTCTATAGTCTCTCTCTATAGTTTCTCTCTCTAGAGTTCAGTAAATTCGTAAGAAAATAATGAAGGAATGAGCTTCTATTTATAGGAAAATGGAATGCATAGTAACTAATCCATGAACGGTCCAGATTGATTTACTTTAATCTAACGGTCCATATTTAAAGAAAAATCTTTTAAATAAAATATAATAAATTCTATTTATATAAAAAGATTTTTACTATACAAACACTATGCGGGCACTATGCATAATAAAATATAATATATTCTATTTATAAAATAACTTTAATAAAGTATTCTGTTTTATATAAAAAGATTTTACTATGCAAAACACTATGCATAATAGAATATAATATATTCTATTTATAGAATAACTTTAATAAAGTATTCTATTTTATATAAAAAGATGTTTCTATTTTATTACGTGAATAAAACAAAACTTCTTAATCAACAATAATTGAATCAAATAACGTGAGATACTATGCAGCAACTATTATAGCAATAATTGAACAAAACTGAGTGACTTCTCACATAAATATCAATAATCAATACCGTGTGCTACTATGCAACAACGCATATTACTGTACTTTTACTACCGAGTAGTTCAACAGTATCAACGGTAAAACTTTCGCCGTTATTTTTAATAAAATATTTTTGTCATTTTCTCAATCCGACAATAATTTCGTTGTGGGGTCCACCAATGATTGTGTCGTCGTACGAATATTTTCTGTTTAAAACGAATATTCCCCGACCAATCGAATATAATATGACAACTTGCATACTTTGCAAAATTTATAAATATTACCCACAACTATAACATTATCTCAAATTCACGTCATAATATAAAAAAATTTATTTCGAGAAAATTAATTCTTTATTCATAAAATCTGGAGTTTCACATTAAGGAAGTCATTTATTACTCCAATTTTGTCATTAAGATTGATATGTATTACCACAATTACCCTTGCATTAATTAAGAAAAGATGTACTCCATATAGTTGTCTAGATAAATGAAATACTCCATATAGTTGAGGGCAATAGAGGAAAAATTATAATTAATGCTTCCTAGAACCTTGGTAACATCAAATATATTAGAAAATTTTGAACTCCCTATAACGTCAATTATTTAGGGATGGAGGGAGTACGTAACATTAAATAAATTTATATTAATTTTTATCTTAAAATTTTAAATTAACTTCAAAAAAAATCATAATTAATTTATATTTTATATTATTTTTATCTTAAAATATAAAATTAAACAATAATTTAATCTTGCAACTTCACTCTGTATATTTTTGTAAAAATTTTCATACTCTTTTTCTAGAAATATTAATTCTCTTTGTAAAATACTTAATTTTCTCTAGAAAATTTTCTCCCTCCAATTCATAAAGTCACTCCCTTTCTCTAAAAAACTAACTGGTAAGAATGGTTTATAATATGCATAATTAACAAGTTTTCATATTGTGGGCAAGGAAATTGCGCATTGCTAGGTTTGGGATTTCGTGTTGGCTGAGGAGGAGCGAAATCCACGAAGAGCAAGGAATTGATTGATTGATTGATTGAAGAGGGGAGAACAATAGGTGGGCAATTACTCCAACGATGCGTGGCAGAACTCCTAGAATTCAAAAACCGTGTTAGGGTAGCAGGGATTCCAAGAGCCTTCTTGAGTCCTTCGAGTTGAGAGAATGTTCAAACCCCTTTAGTGCTTTTAGGTGGAATCTCCAAGCCTTTAAGTCACCAAAAGGGTCCCTTTGATCTTCTAAGAGCCTCAAGTCTTGAGTCTGAAGAGAAGTCCCCCCTTCCAAATGGAATGGAAGGGGTATTTATAGGGTTTTCTGGAAAGTAGTCATGTGCAAGGCACATGCCTTCAGGAAAATTCCAGAAATACACTTTAATCATTAGAGTAATGCCCATATTACCCTGTCCTTCTAGCCACCAATTCAATCCCTTAATCAATTCCCAAATCGAGCCGCCTCCACGAGTCTTCTGCCTCGGGACACATGGAGGCTTCTCCCGAGTCTAGCACATTTATTTCTGACTTTTTTCGTCTTCATTCCCTTAGATTATGTGAACCCTAATTTGCACATTTAATGAGGCCATGGAACCCTAATTGCGTATTTAATTCAATTAGGTCATGTGAACCCTAATTTTACACTTGGACCCACATTTTCCCCCTGCGCGAGAGTCGCATTTCCAAATAGACGATCGTGCAAGAAAACTGCAAGCCTTTGAACGCTTTTGCGGGACTTTACTGTACAGGTCTTGAAGACATTGTCCTAGAAGAGGGAACTCCTAGGGAGCCAAACCCTTAGAGTTAAACCCTAGGAAGGCAAGACCTTGCGAGGCTCTTTCTTGGACATATTGAAAAATCTTCTGAAATCTTTTTGTATCTTGCCCAATATTTGTTTCCTGGAAACACAATCAAGATAAATTAAATTATATATTAATAAATAAAATCTTATTTTATTTTTGAGAATCAAATCCTTTCAAAGATTTTGGAAATTAAATCAAAACATTCCTATTACAAAAATAATAATTTATTTTTATATCATTATATCATTCCCTGCTATCACGATTAGGATTTCATCGTTCATTGCTACAGAAGAATGCATGCTTGAACTTTCTGTGAACTTCCACCAACTCTTTCATTTTTTTTCAAATCAAACATTAATTTTTATTTCCAAAATAAAATCAAATCTTAATTTTTATTTCCAAAATAAAATCAAATCTTAATTTTTTATTTCCAAAATAAAATCAAATATTGATTTATATTTCTAAAATAAAATCAAATCTTAATTTTTTTTATTTCCAAAATAAAATCAAGTCTTAATTTTTATTTCCAAAATAAAATCAAATCTTAATTTTTTATTTCCAAAATAAAATCAAATCTTTCTTCTCGTCGTGGTGGTGATGGTCGCGACTCGAGACATGAATTTTGTATGGGGTTAGTATTGAAGTAAAAGGCAGGTTGATGCATGGGCGTGTCTTGCAAATCACCCCGTACCTATTTATTCCATGGGACTACTAGATCTTAAGTGTAAGACTCCGAATTTTATGAAATAAAAGTATTCAATTTTTCTGATAATTACTATTCAGTAAATGGTTAAATTGATAAAAGTTAAAGTTAAGGGTGATATATGAAAAAATTTTTCAAAATACACAAGTGGTTATAAAATATTCATTGTTGTCCGGGAATATTCGTTTGGTCGTGAAATATTCTTTATGTTGGGGAATATTCGTACGACGGCGCAGCCATTTATGGGCCCCATAACAGAATAACTGTCGGATAAAGAAAATGACAAAATTTAGTGTTTATAAATAATGGCGTAATCGTTACCGTTAACACTGTTGGAATACCCGGTTGGTAAAATAAAGTAATACGCGTTGTTGCACAGTAACACACGGTATTACACAGTATTTTTGAATTATTAATTCTTACGTAAAAAGTCACTACTCAATAATTATTACAGTAATTACTGTTCAATATTTTATTTTATTGATTCAATAGTTGTTGCATTAATATTTTCTATTATTGTTGTTTCAATAATTATCACTGCACAATATTTCTCATTATCAGATCAATAATTCATATTATTTGAATAATATTATTAGATAGCATTATTGGCAATGTCTAGAAAGTTCTGTCAAGGAGAGTTTTGGTCACCTAATTGCGCGCCAGTGAGGAGAAATTATTATTGGAAAGCCCCCTCTTTCCTAGAAATGGCCTAGTTGTCATAATTGTGATTCTGTAATATTATTTAATTAATTATTGATTTATATGATAAGGAAATATTTATTTGATGTGGATATAAATGATGGATTTATTTATGTGGTTATAAATGAAGGAATTAATGTTGAGGTATTTTATCAGTATTTTTGTCGGAATGAAGGTATTAAAAATTAAACCAGTGTTTTTGAGATATGTTGCGTGAGTTATAATTTTTAACCTGACCGTTGGATCGTTGTAATTTTTGGATATGTTATACATATATAAGTTGAGTATATGTCCACAAATTTTGAACCGTTAAAAATGAACGTATGATTTGTTATATATTTTAAGAGGTGAATGGTTCAGAAATTGTTGAAGTATCCGAATTTAGCATTTTGGTAGAAAATTCTAGAATTGAGTGGGCCCCACTTATGGTTGGTGAAGAAATGTGCTGAATTTTATTTCAATTATGATGGGTGTGAATAGTAGCAGGTAAAGCCATCAGATTGCAGGTCAAGTCTGCTAAAATTTTCCTATAAATAGAGGGCTAAGTTAGAATTAAAAATAACACCAGAAACAAGTTTTCTCTCTTTCTCTCTCTAGATTATTGAGTGTATTTTGTTAGTATTTAGATACTTGGTGAGTTGATATTCATCAGTGCAAGTTTCCTTCAGCGTCATATCCGATATCCAGTCAGAAGTGCTGCTCTTTTGAGGTAGGGGATTTTAAGGGTTATTATATTTTTCAGTTCGTACTTCTTCTGACCTTCAGAAAATTCTGGAAAATTTTGAAATGATATGTTGATGAGTTTTATTGATTGTGTCCAAAAATGGCGATTTTTGGATGTATAGATTAAGAGTTATGAATTTTACGAGAAAAGACTATTTTAAAAGTAACCGTTTATAACTCCTTCTGGTTAACTCCAGAATTGATGAAATATTTATTGGGAGTACATCTATATAATATCAGTGTACTCTGTAAATTTCGGAGTTTTTAGATAAAAGTACAATTTATGATAAATATTTAAATATTCGACAGTTTTAGCCATATGAAAAATAGTAAATGAATTTTAAAAATTCTAAGAAAAATATATGTTCAATATGGAACTATATTCTGCTAAATCCCAGAAAAGAAATATTTTTGGAACTGATTTAGTATTTTTCATGAAAATGGACTAGTTATGAATAAATGAGTTAAATATGTTATGTGAAGGAAGAAAATTGGAAAATATGATTTTATGGCTTGAGAATCATATATGTGGTATATGCAGATTTTTGATGAGGGTTTTGGTTATTGGTGATGAAACCTTATAAGTTTGGCATTTTATGATGATTAAATGCATTATTTAGTAAAGTGTAAACAGTTAAAATAAATTGTTTATAAGTTTAAGAAATGTTATTCTTTCAATATCATTATACCGAAATATTGGTATAGATTTTATTGTGGAATTTCTACCTTTTTGTATCAGGGTTACTATTCATGAGTTACTATTCACTAATTACTATTCATGGGTACTATTTACTACAAAATTGATTTCTTTTTCTAACCAAATTATAGTTGATTTATGAATATTACTCTAGAGATTAAAATTATATATTGATTATATTGATTTAATTATCATATATAATATTTTTATAACCCTGATGTTGAAATTCTCTTTCACTGGAGTGTAAAGATGAGTAGATTATTGGTATGATCATGACTAGGGTTCTCTTTGGCCAGTAGTGAAAAGTTGAATTGTGACTGGTATGATCATGACCATTGAATTTATAATTGAATATCTTTAGCTTAAGTGCAAAGGTGAATTGATCAACATGGTTATAATTATTTTTTATATAAATTCTGAAATGATTATATATTTCTTTGAGATATTAATATCTTTGGCCTATAGTGCAAAGATGAATTGTTGATGAATATCTTTGGCCAGTAGTGCAAAGATGAACTGTTAATGAATATCTTTGGCCCGTAGTACAAAGATGACCTGTTGTTGAATATCTTTGGCCAGTGGTGCGAAGATGAACTGTGGATGAATATTTTTGGCCCGTAGTGCAAAGATGAATTTATTAGTATGATTATGAACAGGAACTGTGATTTGGTATAACCATAATCTTTGATGTTTCAGGTAAAGACATGTGATGAAAATTATATTCGTCCTGGGTACGAAGAGGAATTTAAAATCACAATTATGATCATGAGATATTCATATAATTGTGGAAAGGAAATGTTAATTGATGTTACATGGATAAAACATTATTGGTGGACTTTTAACATGGAGAAGATAATAGACTGTATTGTCTATTTGTGTAACACCCCTTTCCGAAAAGGAAAGGGAGGTCACGTGCAAAGCACAACAAACCTCAAAATAAGAAAATAGAGCACTAATAACCCGCAAAACATTAATAGTGGTGATCCATTAATAGCGTACTAAATATAATTCTTCAAATAGAGTCAAAATAATCAAAACTTAAAATTTGAAACAACCTAGATGGTCAAAGGCAACTCTCTCATCACACTAGCTAGCCCTGAATCATCCCTGCAAACCTGCCGGAAGAAAAACACAGCATGAGCCAATTTTCCAGTACGGATATAAAGATACAAAAGATATACAACTAAAATATAAAATCAACTGAGACAAAATATTGCCTCTAACAAAAATAAAATCTCTGAAGATTTGAATAGAATATATTTGAACCAACAAAATTAATGAAACAGACAGAATATTAAATAAATAACGAACTGAAGTAACTAATCCGATGAATTGAACTGAACAGAAGCCAACAACTAATACAATAAAATAATAGGCTGAAACAAATGGCTGGGGTTATTTCATACCGATTGAGCTCAGAAATATACCTTGCCATATAGGCAAGTCAAAATAATGCCACACAGGCAAGTCAAAATAATGCCATATAGGCAAGTCAAAACCATGCCACACAGGCAAGTCAAATGATGCCACACAAGCAAGTCAAAACCATGCCACACAGGCAAGTCAAAATAATGCCACACGGGCAAATCACACATTGGACCGCGAATCCAAATGTATGCAAATCGGATAGGTGTGTTTGGCATAACATCACCAATCTGCAGAACAGAAAACTAAGGTTAACCCATACGCCTCCCACAACAAAACACCAAATGGCCCACTTCCTCTGGAACCCAAAACGGAGACGTCGTGGACTAATCACATCGCCACGGAAAGTGTCATGCCTCTCGTGCCAAGACGACATGCCTGTGGTACCCCCACAGGTGGTTATAGCTCAGGTATACCCTACGGTATATTCTAACAAAATATCATGTCATAACACATGCGACATAATACCAACAAAAAGGTTCTACATGTACATGTTGAACTAAATCAAATTATAGTCACAAGGTTTCAAAAAGAAGATAGCAACATGTACCGCTCTACAATTATCAAAATAAATATTAGACATGATAACCTCATTCAAAGAGTACAATTACGAGTCCAATGTGTCAACTCCAAAATGAAATAAATATATCAATTTCACAAGAAACAATTATGTGAAATAATAACAGAAATTCGAAACGAGGAAGAAAACGAACAAATCAAATTTAACAAAGGTATCGCTGAAAGAGTACGGAATCCGGACCTGATACTTCCAAACTATTTATAGCACACTCCACAAAATTTTACCCTCAATTGCCAACGATATCAAATACGAAACGTTATTTGCAACCTAAACATATTCACCTCAATTTAAAAACAATCCAATTCAATAATTCCAAAATAATTAATAATCCGTTTAATATGCCTTTAATCATCGCCTTATATCAATTATTAATACTCCAAATTTTATATTCCAAGTATAACTCTTTAAACTCCTTCCGTTCAGTTTAAACAATTTAATAAGATTTTAATACAATCCAATCATTAATAACAATATACTATTAAATTTATTATTAAAACTTTTATACTTATGCCAGTAAAATTAATTCAAAATACTATATATAACTTCAATTAATATTTAAATTTCGTATATACAATTTCCTGGCCAAAACTCAATGCTGTAAGTTAATGGATAAATCAAATCCTATAATAATAATAATAATAATAATAATAATAATAATAATAATAATAACATAATGATTGTTTGCAACAACTAGGTAAATATACATATATTATATATATAGAATCCTGTAACCAAACTCTATATATATATATCATATATATATATAAAATGTCAGAAGCAGTAAAAGAACTTATAAAACGCCAAAACTAGACTGCCATCATTTTATTCATCTCTATAAATCAAATCACCAAGAAAATTTTATAACCGAAAGTAGTAAAAGAAAAAAAAACAAAAAAAACAAACCTGATACAATTTTATCTCACAAACACAAACACAAACACAATCACAATAAGTGATTTGCCTCGATTTATAGCAATAACCAGCGACTTGACTTCTCTCTCTTTTCCTCAGATTGTATAAGGAAAATAAAATTAGGTTTAGTTATTTATTCACTTAAAAAGAATAGATTTTATTAATTAATATATTTATTAACTCTCCAAATTTTAAAAGGATTTTAATATTACCCAAATACAAAATAGACCCAATTAGTATAAAAGTCCAAATTAATATAATCACATACTTATTATAGTTCACACAAATTTAATACAATTGACCCAAACATAAGAAAAGCCCAATTAAAATATGAATTTAAATATTATTATTTTTTACCGGGTATTACAATTTGACTTTTCTAATGGATTGTTCGTTCCGCTGTAACTATGGTTGAAATTTTTATCATCTACCATATGTTCTAATTCTCTGATTTGTTATTGATGAAGGCTATTGATAATTTAATTATTTTTAGTCGTGATATTTTTTACTGAGCTAGTTGTGCTCACCCTTTTACTTCATAATTCCTTTCAGGTAATAAAAGTGTAGCTGGGTCGAGCGGGGGTAACAAGGGAATAGAACGGTGGTCTCTAGATGTGGAGTTCTCCCTAAACAGTATAGACAAATGTGTTGTATACATCTTTTAGTAGTTATATTTGGTGAATCATATAGGGAGAGGCGAACCCAACGTTGGAAGGGAGTTTTGCCACTATCATACAAGATGTCTAATGACATACAACCTCGTGTCATCATAAAACAAGGTTGTGCTCATCCACTTGCTGAGTATATTTACGAGCACTACCTATATAATCTTGGTGTTTGTTTGAAGTATAATTCTCAATTTGAGACAGTGGAGATAATGATAAGTCAAGTGAAGACTCACCATTGGGAAGAATATGATAGTAATCTTCTCGTTTTTCTTTGGGGTCTATTGGGTCAACCAAGGATAATTCTGTGGCCATATTACATCTATCATAACCTAGAAGCATGGCCTCCCATGTATGAAGGTTTCCTTGAGCACTTTCCAAAAATTCTAATTTCTAAAACAGTTTTTGACTATACCTTTATGTATGGTGTCATTGTGACGTGCTATCCACGATTGGGACATGAGTCACAGTTGATATATATTTGTATCCAAACTCACAGCATATGTGTTGTTGTATTTTGTACGACAATTGTTGTAATAAAGTTGTAATTATTTTTTGTACCATGTATTTGGCGACTCAGAATAGGTTGGATGGAATGGACCTATTTTGGGGTCGTCACATTAAGCTACCAAATTTCAAATGCTATGTCTTTGTTACAAGAACTGCATATCCATCTGCAAGGCCGAACCCTATAGGGAGGGGTCGAACCCTATGTATTTTTTTATTTTATTTTTTCAAAAAATAAATAAAACATTTACTTATCTTATTTTTGAAGAGTAAGGAGTTGATGAGCACGTCTTGCATCCAAATTGCAGGAAGAAATTTGTTGCCATATCACTCAATTAGGTGCAGCTTTCGTTTTTTTGCAATAATAAAGGGCTCCTTGAAGTTAGCCAACAACATTTTTTTTACTGCGCCTCCAAAATAGGCTTATGACCACATAGTCATAAGATTATTGCTACTTAGCCTGATGCCAATGTCCAGCATCTTTAGTGCCCCCGCTTGAGTCAAAGACTATTGCTACTGGTTATGTGTCATTACTTTATTTGAGTGTAGCATGCATTGATTATATATGTTATTTATATATATGTCGAACCCTTCACACCGAACCCTGCTAGACTGTGACTCCTAATTTACACTGTTCACCCGAAGGCACCATTGTCAACTTCTTTTTTTTGTTTTTTTTTACTGCAGATCAAGAAAAATTACCCAAGAATCCTTCTATGACCATCAATAAGCAATTCTCTTTGTGGCAAAAATCCTCTAGCCTGCACTGACAAACCAGACTTGGTATTTTATATATATATATATATATATATATATATATATATATATATATATATATATATATATATATATATATATATATTTGGCAGCCAACAAAATATTTTAATTCTTGACTCTTGCATCTAGAGTGCTAGCTAGGTGCTATTGCTTTAGTTTGGGGTAACATGTTTATAACGCTATTTTTTTTTAGGACCGAGGGAACTTGATTATAATCGTCCTCTAATTCATAACTTGTTTCGATTAGTGAAGGTAACTTGCATCCAAGAACAACCCTTAATTCACTTCGCCATTAAAGGTCAGTTGTAGTAATAATCTTTGGAGCAAGACAAGAAACAGACCAATACTCCCATTCCCAGAATCGGGTTTTTTCTAGTGACACGTCTGAAATAAGGTCTTCTTATTACACATATATACATAACACGGGTACGTAGCTCCACGCCCAAACCAATACGTTACATATATGATGAACATATGGCTTCTTTTGTTTGTGCTCTTTTCCTTGCTTCATTTTTATTCAGGTAACTCTAGTCTTTCTTTTGTCTTCCGATCCCCATTACCTTGATCATATCTTGGTTTTTTCCCTCGGAATCCATCAAAGAAAGGCTATAATTTTTGCGGCGAAAGAGTACTCGTTCCAAACGGTTGATTTATGGAGCAATAGAATCTCAAAGGAATAGAGGAGACAACCCCCTAGGTGGTCGAACCCTATGAGGAGCCGAACCCTAGAGGTTTTTTTTTCAGGTACCTCCAATCTTTCTTTTGTCTTCCGAGCCCCATTACCTTGATTACATTTCAATTTTTTCCCTCGGATAATAAAGAAAGATTTGACGTTCTTGTCAAGGAAAAACACGAATGTAGAAAAAAAGCTCTGCATGCGGCGAAACCACCCCAGTTTACCGAACTCTAGGGGTCCGAACCCTAAGAGGCTGAACCCTAGGGGGCGAACCTTGGGGGCACGAACCCTAGGTGGAAATCAACGATTAAACGAAATTCTGCTCTTTAGAGCCCTTTATACCGAATTCTTCTTGCTTGCAGACCCTCTTCGTTGGACATTATGCAGACCTAAAAACCGCCAAAGAGGCCCCGTTCCTCAGTGATTGGGGAAGGGCTCCCCTCATTGGTTTTTCCAACGTCTTTTGGGAGCAAGTCTAGAATTTTGACCGTATAACTTTTCCTCCGCCAAAGAATGAATATGCAGCGGCTTGTGGAGGTTGGGATGACTTTCCCTATTCCGATCGCATTCCCCGCATATGCATAGAGAAGTAAGAATACCCTTTCAGTCCCCTTCACTTTATGTTTGATTCATCTAATCGCCTTCAAGAATATCAAGATTGGACTGATGAGATCCTTGGAAACACTGATTACATGGATATACTCAAGAGTGTGGGAATCTTTTGTTGTGTTCAACTATGCAAAAACCTATGCATCAAATAGAACCTTACTGTATTGATCTCACGATAGTATTCCTCTACTTGCACATTCGTCACTGCCTGGGGGAATATGCACCTCTACTCTGGAGGACATCTATGGTATCTACCAATCTACCAGTAAGCATTTGCCCCCTACGCGTGAGTCGCGCCTTTGGTGAGATGAGCGCACAAAATATTGTAAGTGTTGAATTTTTGATTCCAGTGTCTGAACACTTGGCGGGGTTTGATGTTTTGCAAGCCTCAAAAAGCAAAATCCTAGTTGAGGGAACCTCTAGGGGAGCAAACCCTAGAAGGGCGAGCCTTAGAGGAGCTCTCCTGGGATATTTTGAAAATCTTCGATTTAATCTTTCTTATCCTCTCTTGAAATTTCTCTTTCTTTAGAATCAAGAAGTCATTGAGAACCAAAAATTCTGTGAAGGCCTGAAAGCCTTGAAGGCCTAATAGCTTTGAAGGCATAATATCCTCGAAGACCTGCTAATAACCTCAAAGGCCTGCCGATACCCTCAAAGACCTGTTGGTAGCCTCGAAGACCTGCTGATAGCCTCGATGACCTGCTGATAGCCTCGAAGGCCTGATAGCCATGAAGACCAAGCTTTAGGTATACCTTTTTCTTCAATTCGACTGGTTATGGCCTTTAGATCATGAACTTTTGTAGTTTTTTTTTCATTTCTTGTATCAGAAAATCATGTACATATATTTCATACAAACTAACACTTGAATCTATACTCTTTTTTTATATATGAATCCAAAGAAATAAATCAAGTATAAGTGAAAGTTTAACAAATTTATTGATAATCAAATTGTTTTTAACGAAAAGCATAACGTTTCATATAATAAATCTTGCTTTTTTCAGTGAAAGCATAAAGTTTACCACTTTTTGAGATAAAATGTAACTTTTTTGTGCTTGAGGGCTTATACTCAGGTGCCTCATTCACTTTTGATGATAAAGTGTTAACACTCGGGTGCCTCGTCACTTGGGTCGTCCAATTTCTTGGCAAGTGCAGTCTACGAGGACTTAAAATCGGGTGCCTCATCACTTGGTTCATCCAATTTCTTGGCAAGTGCAGTCTACGAGGACTTGAAATCGGGTGCCTCGTCACTTGGGTCGTCCAATTTCTTGGCAAGTGCAGTCTACGAGGACTTGACCACTATTTAGAGTGCATCTTGGGTGGATCTTTTTTTTTAATTTGTTAGTTCTTGTGCCTCCTCCTTTGGTCACCCAAATATTTGGCAAAGGATATTCCTGGGGACTTGAACCACCATTTTTGGTGGACCACCATCTTCGATGGATTTTTAATTCATTTGTAGTTCAGAGTTTTTTTTCGATGGTAGAACCAGTGTTTGGGTTCTTGACTTTCGGGACCGCACCATGGGTGATAGCATTGCACGTTTCTTCTCCTAGTTCAATCTCTTCGGCCGTCATCTTCTCATGGTATATCTTCCGTAGACTATAACAGTCCATAGTAGAATGTCCTGCATATTGGTGGTATACACAGAAGTCCGACCTTCTTTTCAACTCTTTCGTTACAACCAACCGGGGCTTTGGAGGCTTCACTACTCCGTGCTCCACCCATTGTTCGTACACGCTCCTGAACGCCTTCTCGCTGCATGTGATAGCCTCCGAAACTGGCATTATGGTATACTTGTCCCCGTGCTTTTCTCTGCTTCATTTAAATTTCTCATTTTTCTCCCTCTTACCCCCTTGTGGTTTTGACTGAGAATCCACAAAAGCCACAGTTGTTGTCCTCTTTCTCTTCCATGTATCCATCGTATGACTGATGGGAAATGTCATGATTCCCCCCAAGTCTTGTGCAAAAGATGAGAGATTTGCGAAGGAATCACAAGCCTTGGTGATGAGGTGGGGCTTGAAGGCCTCTAAGGCACCATTGTTGCAAATGCTAACTAAGTTCTTTTCTTCAATTAGCTCTGCGCACTTCTGTGCCTGGGCCCTAAACCTATCAACATAATCTGATAGCTCCTCATTCGGTTTTTGCTTGATCATCATGAGCTCTACAATGGTCACCTATTTTTGCACATAAAAAAATTTCTTAAAAAATTACAATTTTAAGTCATCCCAATCATGGACTGAACCCTTCTCCAAATTGTAGTACCAACTGAAGGCACTATCCGTCAAAGTCTTGTTGAATTCCTGCATTAATAAGTTGTGGTTATTCACTTCATCATATTTGAGCCACGGAGACATCGACTTTACGAACCTGGCAATATGTTCCCTGGCATTTCCTTTCACCCGTTGTATTTTAGAAACTGCGGGGATGCTCAATATACCCTGTCGGGTAAGGTTGCCTCTAAATGTGTGTCGGGTAAGGAGGAGTAAAGTCCAACTCCAAGGGTCGGGATGTCTGCATGCGAAGTTGATTGATCACATCGATCATATCATCCTTCGTCACGTACTGGCTCGTGGCGTGAACTTTTTGGGGTGTTGTGATAAACTGTTGTATCGGAGGTGTGTATGGTAAGTAAAGAGATTGGTTGATGCACACTTGCATCATTCAAAGCAGGCGCTAGTGATAGATGTTGGCTCACTCGCTGGACATGGCCTGGAATGGTTGGCATCTGCACGTGTAAAAATGTTGGGAGAGCAGTTGGGATGATGTTTGTCTGAGGTTGGCTTGATTCCAACCTAGGTTGTTGCATGTCACCACTATTCTGGGGCTCCAAGTTGATGATTGGAACCGACTGACTTTCCGTCGATGGAGGTACAATTTGGTTCTCTTTGTTGTTGTTGCCATTGTTGTTATCCTCCACCCCTGCTTGTTCTCCCAGCGAACTGCCTCGGAACATGGCCTTGAAGGTAGGGATCTGCATCAATTACTGGCGAAAGTTTCCCATTTCCTCTTGCTTCCTCTGTATCTCCAGCATCATAGCCATCATCATCCCTTGTTCTTCTTGTGCTTTCTTCAACGCCTTAAGCATCTCCAGTTGCACAACATTTGTCTACTCTCCACTTTCTTCGTCGCCTTGCCTTCCCACTCCTGTCTGCCTGAAATTCGTTAATTGTTGATTAGCCATGTATTGTGATGTTAAACTTCCTTCTGAGGTGTCTTCAAGGATGGATTGAGATCTAGATTCACGCCTTGGAAAACTTGTCTCGCTTGATTTGGAACTGGACCCGGTGAGGTAATGCTATTTGTTGGTAAAGCTCTTCCTGTTGTTCTCCCACTTCGAGTTGTGGGCATACCCTTCACGAATTCTACACCTCTCCCAGCAGAGTCACCAAAAAAATGTGGGCAAGGAAATTGCGCCTTGCTAGGGTTAGGGTTTCATGTTGGCTGAGGAGGAGAGAAATCCACGAAGAGCACGGAATTGATTGATTGATTGAAGAGGGGAGAATGACAGGTGGGCGATTACTCCAACGATGAGTGGAGGAACTCCTAGAATCCGAAAACTGTGTTAGGGTAGCAGGGATTCCAAGAGCCTTCTTGAGTCCTTCGAGTTGAGAGAATGTTCAAACCCCTTTAGTGCTTTTAGGTGGAATCTCCAAGCCTTTAAGTCACCAAAAGGGTCCCTTTGATCTTCTAAGAGCCTCAAGTCTTGAGTCTGAAGAGAAGTCCCCCTTCCAAAATGGAATGGAAGGGGTATTTATAGGATTTTCTGGAAAGTAGTCATGTGCAAGGCACATGCCTTCAAGAAAATTCCAGAAATACCCTTTAGTCATTAGAGTAATGCCCATATTGCCATGTCCTTCTAGCCATCAATCCAATCCCTCAATCAATTCCCAAATCGAGCCGCCTCCATGAGTCTTCTGCCTCGGGACACGTGGAGGCTTTTCCCAGGTCTAGCACATTTATTTCTGACTTTTTTCGTCTTCATTCCCTTAGATTATGTGAACCCTAATTTGCACATTTAATGAGGCCATGGAACCCTAATTGCGCATTTAATTCAATTAGGTCATGTGAACCCTAATTTTGCACTTGGACCCACACATATTAACATAGTATTAGTTTTAATATTGAAACAGAGAGTATATATTATTTTTTTTTGCAATGTATAATTAGGAGTTTTGTTTCAAGAAGTCTGTTTAAAAAAAAGTAATACGATTTTTGATATAAAAAAATTAGAGAGAAAAAAAAGTATATAAAAAAAACTGAGCGAATTTTTTAGAGAATGCATGTACACAAGTTTTAGAGATAAAATCTAAAAATTTTAGAGAGAGAAAGAATGTATAAAATATTAGAGATGGAAGGTGAAAGAATATATAAACTATGTAAGACCCCAACTTATTATAAATAAAATTGAATTTTCTCTAATTATATTTGTGAATAATAAGGTATTAATTTGATATAATTATCTGGTTATGGGTGAAATGTGCAAATTTTGTAAAATATGCAAGTGGTTATAAAATAATCATTGTTGTCGGGGAATATTTGTTTGGTCGTGAAATATTCTTGCTGTCGGGGAATATTCGTACGACGGCGCAGTCATTAGTGGGCCCCATAACAGAATAACTGTCGGATGAAGAAAATGACAAGTTTGAATTTTTATAAATAACGGCGTAGTTGTTACCGTTAACACTGTTGGAATACCCGGTGGTTAAAATACAGTAATACGCGTGGATGCACAGTATTGATGAATTATTGATCCTTACGTAAGAAGACACTACTCAATAATTATTACAGTAGTTACTGTTCAATATTTTATTTTATTGATTCAATAATTGTTGCGTTGATATTTTATATTATTGTTGTTTCAATAATTGTCACTTCACAGTATTTCCCATTATCAGATCAATAATTCATATTATTTGAATAATATTATTAGATAGCATTATTGGCAATGTCTAGAAAGTTCTTTCAAAGAGAGGTTTGGTCACCTAATTGCGTGCCAATAAGGAGAAATTCTTATTGGAAAGCCCCCTCTTTCCTGGGAATGGCCTGGTTGTCATAAATGTGATTCTGTAATATTATTTGTGAATAATTAATTATTGATTCATATGATAAGGAAATATTTATTTTATATGGATATAAATGTTGGATATATTTATTGTGGTTAAAAATGAAGGGGTTAATGTTGAGGTGTTTTATTAGTATTTTTGTCGGAATGAAGGTATTAAAAATTAAACCAGCTTTTTTGAGATATATTGTGTGAGTTATAATTTTTAATCCGACCGTTGGATCGTTGTAATTTTTGAATATGTTATACATATATAAGTTGAATATATACCCACAAATTTTGAACCGTTAAAAATGAACGTATGATTTATTATGAATTTTAAGAATTGACTGATTTAGAAATTAGGTTTATAAATGATTTTTGTGAAAAATTCTAGAATTGAGTGGGCCCCACTTGTGGTTGGTGAAGAAATGTGCTGAATTTATTTCAAATATGGTGGGTGGGAATAGTAGCAGGTAAAGCCATCAGGTTGCAGGTCAAGTCTGCTAACATTTTCCTATAAATAGGGGGCTAAGTTAGAATTAAAAATCACACCAGAAACAAGTTTTCTTTCTCTCTCTCTAGATTATTGAGTGTATTTTGTGAGTATTTAGATACTTTGTGAGTTTCTATTCATCAGTGCAAGTTTCCTTCAGCCTTATACTGATATTCCGATCAGAAGTACTGATATTTTGAGGTAAGGGATGTTATTTTTTTCATATATGATATTATTTCTTCAATATCATTATGCCGAAGTATTGATCTAAATTTCTATCAAATTTGGAATTTTTTGTGTCGGGGTTACTATTCACGTATACGACACTATTCACGTATGCGCTATTCACGAATACGGCACTATTCACCGAAAAATAAAATTTTCTTCTTTTTGTCCAAGATGTCTATTATGGTTACTATCTTTGATTGTATCCATGTTTTGATCTTTATTTTTGAATTTGCTTCAAAATTAGTATTTATGAAGTATTATTGATGTTGGATAAACTGTTATACGAATCCCTACTATTTGTCCTTCCGTTTCACTGGATTCGTTTTCTTTAAAATATTTTTCATCATCCACAGTCCTAAATGATGATATTACTAAATATTTTCAGCCTGTAGTGCAAAGATAAATGATTAACTGATGAATATCTTTGGCCCGAAGTGCAAAGATGAACAGGTGTTGAGATAAACATGACCAACTGGTGATACAAATGAATATCTTTGGCCTGTAGTGCAAAGATGAATATTTAATTAAAGATGTATATTGATTGTTGTTACAGGGATAAAATATTGATGATGGACTTTTAAATCTTAGAAGATAGTAGAACTCATTCTCTACTTGACTCTTCTAATGGATTGTTGTTTCCGCTGCAGTTGTTGATCTAAAACTTGTTGGCTATTATATTTTATCAGATTTTTTTCTGTTGAAGACTAACGATAATTTGTTGTATATTATCTTAGTCATAATATTCTTTACTGGGCTAGTTGAGCTCACCCTTTTTCTTTTTGTTCCATTTTTCTCAGAAGGTGAGAACATAGCAAGAACTAGTCGTGGTACGGAGTGATGGTTCTAGAAAGATGTTTTAGCAGTCCTCACTATTTCTGTAAAATAGTGTTTGAATAATTATAACGAGGACTTATTTGAGTGTGGATATTGTCTAGAAGACAATATTTGTATTTAAACTCACAGTATGTGTTGTCGTATTTTGCACGACAATTGTATTATTGGAGTTGTAGTTTGCTTTCTGTATCATGTATTTGGCGACTCAGAATGGGTGTTGTATACCTATTTTGGGGGCGTCACAAACTAAATATCATAACTAATTTATTTGATTAGACCATAATAATGGTAAGTTTAAAATTTATAATATGGGTTGAACTATATTTGACGCATAACTATATGATTTCAATCCACACAATGCATATTAAAAATAGGTAATGTGATTTTAGTTCTTAAATTAATGTAACTATAACCAAATTTTATAAACCAAAATCAACTCATAACTAATGGGGGTGTATTCAATTAAGATTTTTAAAGACTTTTAAAGATTTTAAAAGTTTAGTTGTATTCAATCAAGACATTTAAAGAGTTTATAAAAGTTTAGTGGTATTCAATCACAACTTTTTTAATGTCTTTAAAAGTTAGGTGGTATTGAATTAAGATTTTTTTAAAGTCTATAAAAGTATTTTGGTATTCAAAAAGTCATAGATTTTAAAGATTTCTATCAAATGGTAGATTTTGACAGACTTTAGAAGAAAATTATAGCTATCAACCCATATTCAAAGTCGTACCGCATCTCTAAAGATTTCTAAAGACTTCCAAATAAACACAAAGGTGGATAAAACTAGTTATTAATTGGACTTTTTCTTTTATTGGGTCAAATTAGTTATTTATTTTATATGGGCTAATAAATATTAATATGTGATGGATAAATAGTTTGATAAAATTTGGGGCATAAAAATAACTGGATTTATTATAATAAGAGAATTAACAAGATATATTAATAAGTAAACAAATAACTAGACCTAATCTGAATTGGTGAGGGAAAAAGCAGCCGTTCGAAAGTTTCCAATAGAAAGAGAGAAGAGATTTGTTCAACAAAAATGAGATAAAATCATGAAACTCTCATATCAGTTGTAAAGATTATGTATATATAATATATGAAAATAGAAAATATATGATGTGTATATTTTTTATTTAGTTTTCTGTCATTTTAAACGAAGGAAATTACTGTTAATTTTTGAGACATCCTCCATATTCGTCTTTAAGTGTCTTTGGTGTATCATAGTGAAATAATATAACATGTGGTTCTATTACTGCATGACAAATATATATATGTATTACTGCATGACAAATATATATGTATTTCATTGTCATATTATTTTGTGAAAAGCAGAGTTTGGTATTCCTACTAAAAAGCGTACGCATATGCATAAAATATATATAACTCAATGAAAAGTGAGCTTAATTTTTGTATTGTGTATGTAGTTTCTAAAATTTTATTGGTATCCGAGTATCCAAATGTATCATGAAATGAATAGAATAATGTGAACGCTTTCAACATATATAAAATATCATGCCACAATAATATAATGAGATTTACTCTTGTTCATGAAAAAAGAGGGAGATGTTGTACACATGGGCTAATTAACAATTGATATAAATTGCAAGATATATTAGAAGTATACAAAAGTCTATCACATTCTTGATAAAAAGTTTATAAAAGTTTGTTACTTATTTCATGGAGTCTATAAAATTCATTTTAAAAAAGTCTTTAAAGTCTGTGAAAGTCATTAAAATCCCACAAATTCTACAAAAGTCTGTCACTTAAAAAAAGTCTTTAAAAATCATAATTGAATACACCCCCTAAGGTTATAAACGAGCCAACTCGAAAAAATACGAGCGAGACTCGAATTCGTTAATAATATGATCCAAATCTGAGCATTAAAAATAGTTCGAATAAAAACATGAGTAGAATCTGACCAAGGTTATACACAACTTGTTTAAGATTCAAACTACTCGAATTCTTGATTCTTGATTGTGATTCGATACATACTTGATTGATACAAATTCGATTAGATGTGCAATACATTCTCTTATAATATATACAAATTTAAATCAAATTAGGATAATTAATTCTTATTATTTTATTTTGTTTTACATTTTAATTGTGATTTTATATTTGTAAAATGCAATAGTAAATATATTTTCTCATTTTTAAGTAAAATACCAAATTTAATTTATAATTACATTTTTTATAAAACTAGTTATTATATAGATACTCGAATTCGAGGTTGAATTTGAAGTTCGCGAGTAGTTTGAATATAATTTGATCCGAATCAGATCGTATTCGAGTAATAAATATTCTAGTCGAACCGAATTTGTATAGAATTTTTCAAATACAATTCGAATTTCAATCGAATTTGAGTAAGAATTTATCATTTCGAATCGAATTCGAGCAGCTCTATATTCGCTTCGTTTCGACTTGACTCGTTTACACCCTTACTCATAACCATATTTATTTACTAGACTTATTGAGGAGTACATATTCTTACTAAGCTTTAACATTATTAGATAATTAATTTAGATAATAGTTTAACATCTAAAATAAAACTAGTATACTATATTCAAATATTATTGTTGAATTTTGATCCAATCTTTAATTCTGAAGTAATTGTAAAATTACCCAAAAAATAATTGAGTCTATTAACTATTAAGAAAAATTGCTATTTTGGACAGTATGCTTATGAAGCGAAGGGCCGGTAGCTAGATCTGTATCATTAGTTAGAGTTACTTATATTGTACTCCCTCCGTCCCAAATTAATTGCTCAATTTTGACCTTTTTAAGTCAAATTGACTATTTTTAGAAATAATAATTAAGCATATATAAATATATTTCTAAAATTATAAAAATTAGGATTTGTAATAAATTGTATATACTTTCTTTTGATTATAATCTCTTCACCTATATTTTAGCAAAAATAGTAAAACGATTAGTTTTAAAAATGGTCAATTTGACTTTAAAAAGTCAAAACTGAGCAATTAATTTGGGACGGAGGGAGTATTATATAAGGAGAGAATCTTATAATTATATAATGTACTAATTTTAAATAAATCATATAATTTTTTTATTATTATTTTCGTTGGATTGTTAGTTTTTAAAATTTACCATACATCTATCAAAATTAGTTTATAATAGAGTACCCGTGGCTCAGTAAAAAAGTAGAAATGCCAGTGGTAAATTCATGACACCTGTTGCTACTTTATCATCAAAACAAAAGAGTGAAAATACATCAGAGAATTTATGACAACTGATTCTACTTTATTTGGTGCCAATATATGTGGAAAAGATAAGTACTGATAGCAAACTAGAAAGCTAATTAACAATATTGTCTATTCTTTTCAACAATAAAATAAATAAATAAGTTGTTTAAATCTTCGATGGTTGTTTCTTACGCCTAAAATAATAACACCAGTCGAAGAAATAAAATGAGACTAATGTTACTTTTAGACTGAAGAAATAAAATGAAAATAAAGAAGTAAATGAAAATTGATTTATTTGGAGATCATTTTGGATGACTAATTTACCATTTCACTGAGAAATGAAAATTTATTTTATTTTCTTGATTTTTATTCCAGGTAGGAGTATGTGACAATTTTATTATCATATTAATTGTGGGCAAAAAAATTAAATATTAGTTTAATAATAATGTTGAAAAATTATTTAGACAATAAATAATTCAGTAATTAAAATTGTTTTCTAAGCATCAAGCAATTGTGTGCATGTTCGATATATGCCTTAGACTTAAAAGACTTTTTGGAACACAGAAACGATTCGTACGATAAGAACAATTACACTAATACAATTTCAGTAATTAATACGGTACTAAGAATTGTCTTTCACTATTACAATTCCAATAATACATTACTGAGAATTGTTTACAGAAACTAAAATTACAGTACTAATTCCAACCTTCTAAACCTCCTGGCGATGTTACCTTTGATGATGAGTTTGCCATCTCTTTTGATTCTGATAATATGGCCCCTTTTTAATTTCTTTTCCTTTGATAACTGGTGTAACTTCCATATCCATGTTCCCCTCAACCTTCCTCATGAAAATACTGATAGTGAGAATTAAGCCTATAAGTACTGCTTCAATTTTAGCCGTTATCACTACAACAAAAAGACTTATCAGCGACCGTATATCAGCGATCGCATATGATCTCAGATGAGTATCCGCGACCGACTGCAGTCGTTGATAATTTGGTCGCTGGATGGACGTGTTGATATTGTATAATTGATCTTGCAGTACAATCATATATATCCATCATGATATATACGCTTAATAAATATATACATACAAATTTTAAACAACTTTAAGACATTATAGTCTTTTCCTTTTTGATTATATCTTTCAAATAATGTGATCGATAAAATATAGATACTATCACACCACACACCACGACAAATAACCAAACATATAGCTTAAAAATTATAAACTTAATTTTTCAATCCAAACTTATCATAAAGGTTTTGACAAGGAGTGGGAATGCAGTGTAGGTTAGCTACCAAATTTTCTCTGCATGTACGTGTATGCATTGACTGATGAATGTGTATATCATAATTCATATAGCTAGTGTGTGTTTCGGAACTGTAACTTCCTTTTAGCACGAATCAGGAGGGTTTGACCTGAAACGGCAACAAGTTCATCTTTCACTAAATTCGGCATGCAGCTCATTGTTTCTTTTCACTTTAATTCCCGAATGCATCTCTATATTATGCGTCCACACATAAATTGCTCGCAAAATATAATTATAGCAAACAATCACATATATAAAACACAAAATTTATATGTTCTGCTCAATTAAAAGTTGAGTTACATGTACTGTTGGTAGCAAATAAACTAATTGAAGGCGTAATTTCCTCCTTATATAATGTTATACATAACCCTAATTCACCATAATGTACAAAAAATGTATTTCGAACTAATTTTTCAGTTATCCCTGAATTAAAGTTTAATCAAGTTTCATCAATAATATATATACCCTTTTAGCGACGGACAGGGCGACGGTTCGGTCATACAACCGTCGTTCTATATTTTTAGCGACAGACAACATATAGCGTCGCTAAAAATATAGACGACGGTTATATAACCTAACCGTCGTTAAAAGGGTGAGCTCGGGTGAGTTGGATAAGGGTTGAACTTAAGATTCGGACTATATATATATATATATATATATATATATATATATATATATATATATATATATATATATATATATATATATATATATATATATATAGGGTATATCTTAAGCTCACCCTTATTCAACTCACCCGAGCTCACCCCCTTTTAGCGACGGACACGACGACGGTTCGATTATACAACCGTCGTCTATACTTATAGCGACACTATATGTTGTCCGTCGCTAAAAGTATAGACGACGGTTGTATGACCGAACCGTCGTCGGGTCCGTCGCTAAATGGAGGGTGAGCTCGGGTGAGTTAGATAAGGGGTGAGCTTAAGATCCGGACCGTATATATATATATATATATATCTAATAAAATACAAATGATTTTGAAT
The DNA here is from genome assembly GCA_020205505.1 of Panax japonicus. Lineage (NCBI taxonomy): Eukaryota > Viridiplantae > Streptophyta > Magnoliopsida > Apiales > Araliaceae > Panax > Panax japonicus. Next base: position 73,459,390 of record CM035101.1, read on the forward strand.
TTCCCGCTCATTCAATAAATCATCTGGGCCGTCCAAAGTTTGGGATAAATCTCATCATCCATCTATATAATAAAATACAATCTATCTAATTCTATCTATCTATATCTATATTCTATATATCTAATTATATCTAATAAAATACAAATAATTTTAAGTTTTTCGCTCACTCAATAAATCATCTAGGACGTCCAAAGTTTGGGATAAATCCCACCATCCATCTACCTAATAAAATACAAATGATTTTGAATTTCTCGCTCACTCAATAAATCATATGAGTCGTCCAAAATTTAAAATAAATCCCAATGTCCATAGTTCCGGAGGCACAGAACTGTTGCTAGTATATATATATACGATCCGGATCTTAAGCTCACCTTTTATCCAACTCACCCGAGCTCACCCCCCATTTAGCGACGGACCCGACGACGGTTCGGTCATACAACCGTTGTCTATACTTTTAGTGACGGACAACATATAGCGCCGCTAAAAGTATAGACGACGGTTGTATAATTGAACCGTCGCCGTGTCCGTCGTTAAAGGGGGGTGAGCTCGGATGAGTTGAATAAGGGGTGAGCTTAAGATATATTCCTTATATATATATATATATATATATATAATGAACCATAAAAGTTATTTAACTTTAACTATGAATCTCTATGAATCTTTTTATCAGAATTTATATATTTTTAACTTTAACCATGAATCTTTTAGCAGAATTTATATATATAGAGAGAGAGAGAGAAAGAGATAGGAGAGAAGAATGGTTGGAGTTTGACGGGTCTAAGATACTATATAATGAGTACAGTGTTTTTACTGTGGAAAGTAAGATTGATTGAGTTTGAGTGATTTGGATGTATCGGTCGGCCTGCTGCTGCTGCTAAAATTCCCTAGTAGCTCTACGTACCTCGTCCTTTCTTTCTACCTCTTCAATATTGAATATCGTCTTCGTACTGTTTCACTTGCATGAACCAACACGTTTTATATTATAATAAACTAGTAATTACCCGTGCCTAAAGGCACGATGTAACGAAAAATTAGATTAAAATTTGAAAAATATTACATTATCTAAAAACTTTTTGCAACTTAAAATAACTTACAATCAGACATAGCAATTATCATAATTCAATAAACCTCCACAATAATTAAATTTTCTTTAAAAATAGATATCCAAAAAAATTTAAACCTGTTTACAAAACTTAAAAATCATCAATAACAATTTTTATAATTCACCACACCACCATAATAACAATTATTATTACTACTATTATTATAATATTTATTATTATTATAATTATTGTTATTTGATTTGGGCGGGAATTTTTAGTGTGAGATGAAATGTGAGCCTTTAGATTAAGTTGGAAGAATTAAGATGAAATCTGAACCGTTCTTATTATTATTATTATAATAATAATAATAATTATTATTATTATAATATTATTATAATTATAAGAATAATATTATTATTCTTATAATTATTATTATTATTATTAGTATTAGTACTATTAGTACAATTATTATTATTATTATTACTATTAGTAGTAGTAGTATTAGTACTATTAGTACAATAATAATAATAATAATAATAATAATAATAATAATAATAATAATAATAATAATTTATTTGTGTGTGTGAAGAAGAGGGGATAGAGAAAGATTTTGTGTGTGAACATGAGAGAGAGTATGGTGTATGAGTGATTTTGATTAGGCCGGGAAGAAAAAAATATGAGCTTTTAGATTAAGTTGGAAGAATTAAGTTAGAATGAATCTGAATCGTCCTTGCTTTGTCAAATGGGTTCTGTTTTATTATATAGATTTATTATTATTAGTACTATTATAATTATAATTATAATTATAATTATAATTATAATTATAATTATAATTATAATTATAATAATAGTAGTAATAATAATAATAATATTAATATTGATATTAATATTAATATTAATATTAATATCAATATTAATATTATTATTATTATTACTACTATTATTATAATTATTATAATTATCATTATTGTTATTATTATTGTTATTTGTTTTGGGCGGGAATTTTTAGTGTGAGATGAAATGTGAGCCTTTAGATTAAGTTGGAAGAATTGAGATGAAATCTTAACCGTTCTTGTGGTTTATCAAATGAAATATTCAAAATTGTTTCTATTTTATTATATAGATATTATAATTATTTTTATTATAATTATAATAATTATTATTAGTAGTAGTACTATTATAATAATAATAATAATATTATTATTATTATTATAATTACTATTATTATTAGTATTAGTACTATTATAATAATAATAATAATTATAATTATTATTATTATTGTTATTATTATTATTATTTGTTTGTGTGTGTGAAGAAGAGAGGGGAGAGAAAGATTTTGTGTGTGAATATGAGAGAGAGTATGGTGTATGAGTGAATTTGATTTGGGCGGGAAGAAATATGAGCCTTTAGATTAAGTTGGAAGAATTAAGTTAGAATGAATCTGAACCGTTCTTGTGCTTTGTCAAATGAAAGATTCAAAATGGGTTCTGTTTTATTATATAGATAATCATAATTTATATATGAACAAGAATCATCATCATCACTCCCACGACTATCCTCCATCATAATATTTCTATTTTTTTAACTTTTTGTCTCTCCCTCTTTCTCATGTGATGGGTGTGTACGTACGTACATACATATATATATAGATAGATCTAGTTACTATAATATTAATTTTATGATATGTTGATTAATTAATTAATATAGTACTGATATAAAAATAAAGAAATCTCATTTGTAGGTCTTTATTATATTAATTAATTGATCAAAATTAATTTTATGATAATCACTCCCTATGTAGATAATAGATTAGATTTCCAACGTAGGAGCAGATGAAAAGTACTGTTAGACCAAGCCAAGATCAACTTTTTATTTATTTCTTTTATTAAAAAAAATTAAATCCTGGTTTTAGTTTTGAACATGTAGTACGTACGTATTCAAAAGCATAATATGCATGCATGTCTAGATACTTTTTGAATTAAACAAAGCAATGGACCAATGAGTTTTTATGTTACACAGTAAATTAGTTAAAGCATCATGAGTTGATATATATATATATATATATATATATATATATATATATATATATTAGAAAATCTAGGGGGACTGTGGTTTTCCGACCGGTGTAGTGACCGGCCGGAATTTTTTTTTTTTTTTGCTTTTGACAGTAAAATAATTAATATGATTTATTGAAATTAAAATTTTTATAAAATGCAGTGATTTAGGTGTCATTTTGAATACATTTAATAAATAGGGTTACGTGTTGTTTGTATCCAAAATAACACTTAAATCACTGTATTTTATAAAAATTTCAGCTACAATAAATCACATTAATTATTTTACAGTCAAAACCAAAAAAAAAAATCCGACCGGTCACTACCCCAATCGTAAAACCACGTTGCCCCTAAAAGTGCTATATATATATATATATATATATATATATATATATATATATAGCTCCTACTAGGAGGTGGAAGGACATGATAGATTCATTCAGAAATTAGGTTTGATCATATATGTGTGTAATCTTTAGAATTGGAGGAATCTTCAACAATAATATTACATGGATTATGGATAGCTAGCTAGCCTTTTTTATAATACGAGATAACCTCTCGATGTTAATAAATTTTATTTTAATTATAATAATCTATATTATTATCATATCAATTGACAAAGAAAGAATAAACTTTACAAGACCATCTTTATATATATTCTACTCTACTAATTAAGACTATATACTTGTATATCATTTAAACTTTGACTGATGAAGTATAATACAAATATTTCATCAATCACACATTATTCGCAACTCTTATATTTAAATTATAATTATAATAAATATACTAATTTTGTTATATTTTAAAATGTGTTATACACTCCGATAAAATTGCAAATAATATGAGACGAATGGAGTAACTTTACGATTATTTAAAATATAATATTAAAATAACTTTTGAAAATATAGATATACAAATGAGTAGCAAGGATCAAGTGCATACCCCTTATCTTACTCACCCGTGCTCACCCCCCCTTTAGGCGACGGTTTCGGTCATACAACCGTCGTCTATACTTTTAGCGACGGACAACATATAGCGTCGCTAAAAGTATAGACGACGGTTGTGTGAACGAAACCGTCGCCTAAAGGGGGGTAAGCACGGATGAATAAGATAAGGAGTATGCACTTGATCCGGACCGTACAAATGAGTACCTAAGTTGTCAAGAGGATAAACTTTCTTCTTAATTTTTTACACCATATCTACTTATATATTCTAAAAAGTGGATTAGGATATTCTCCATTATATTTATCTTTCAATTTCTCTTAATACACATTTAGCGACATATTATTTGCTTTAGCAATATTTTTAGTAACAAAATTGTATGCAATAAATTTTATTGTGTTGCTAAATTGTGATATTTATATTGTTAAATATGTATTTGAAAGAAACTTGAAGATATGTAAATTAAATAGATGGAATCTTAATCCCGAAAAAGTAATTATCCTTTACCGACAATAAAACTTTGTGAAAAACTTGAGGGGAGATGGAGGATTAGATTATGGGCCTTCACCTATCTATTAGTCAATTATATGAAACATTAATTGAATCAAGTGGGCCAATATACTACAAACTAAATTTTGTCCAATAAACTTTTAAAAGCCCAAGCCAGATTCAAACAAACGAATGTTTTTTAGGGTAGGATTACGTAAGTATACAACAAATAAAAAGATATTACAAGAATAGTGCACCAATTAAATAATTACAATAATAGTGCAATAATATGTAATAATAACAATAGTAGTGCAATACACATCACAGAACCCAAACCAACAAAAATAGAAACACCTTGATTCAAAAAGAAAACTACTCCACTTTATGCGGTCCTCTCCTTCGTCGTCTCCTTCACCGTTGCCGCCGATCTTGTAAGTCTTCTTCGTCGTCGCCGCTTCAACACTTGAAGAATATGTAGATCTGTAGATCTTGAAGATGTAGCCGCCATGGACGCCGATCTCCTCATCTATTACGGCCACAACCGCCATTATGACGAAGGTTGCCGCCGGCAAAGAAGGAGAGATTTGGTCGTGGTTTCGTTTGGCGACATCTTTTTGTGGGTTGAAGCCTTCGAAGGTGTTGGCATTGCATAAGACTCTGATGGCATTGTTGTAGAGGAGAGGGTTGCTTTTGATGCATACGGGAACAATTTTTAAATTGGGACACTGATTTGTAGTCAAACAATTTTAGTTCAGTTGGTAGCCAAACATTTATACAACGGTAACCATTTTAGTTTTTGTGGGTAACCAAGATAAATTTCAGTGCACTTGGTAACCAAAATTTTCATACAAAGGTAACAATTTTAGTTTTTGTTGGTTACATTTGTATTAAGGTTTGGCTACCAACTGCACTATGAAAAAAAATATATAATATATTTTTTATAATTACTTGGTAACCCAATAAAACTGAATTGGTTACCTTTGTATTAAGATTTGGCTACCAACTGCATTATAAAAAAATCTACAATAGCTTTTTTTTAATTAATTGGTAACCCAATAAAACTGAATTGGTTATATTTGTATAAAGTATTGGCTACCAACAGTACTATTAAATAAAAAAATCTGTAATAGATTTTTTAAAAATAAATTAGTAACCTAATAACACTGAATTGGTTACCTTAGTATGAATGTTTGGCTACCAACTGTACTATAAAAAAATCGCAGGTGTGGATATGGATTGGGGGTGAGGGGGTCTGACAGTACATTATAAATTATTTATATGTATGTATTCCCAATTTGGAGAAATTCAATTAGCTCGTCAAATATTTGATGGAAGCTTATGTATACTAGTTTGCTAAATGTGTATTGCAGTAATGGATATATTGATAAAGCTAGCAAAGTGTTTGATTCAATGCCTGAAAGAAACGATGTTTCTTATAGTGCGATGATTGTTCGGCGAAGGGGGTAGAATGGGAGGAGAGAGAAAGTGTTAAATTAAAACACTCAACTAAATTAAAGGGACGAGAATGCACTAATTTTGTAAATAAAATTTTAAATGCAAAAATTGTGTAAATATTTTATGAGTGCACTATTGTAGTAATAATTTTTAAAAATGTACTATAAAATGTAATTGTTCCTTTTTTTAGGCAAGCGATATTTTCACAACAATTTTTGATATTTTCACACGTAAAGTGTCGCTGTAGATGTAAAAATCGTCGCTATAGGGTCTATAGCGATATTTTTCGTGTGAAAATATCAAAAACTGTTGTGTAAATATTATTTCCCTTTTTTAATGTTTTTTAACAAACAAAAGGGTTTCAATTTTCCCACCAATTGAGTTGCCAACAAAACAAACCTCATTTCCAACCAACCCTTCCTTTTTCTCTCTCCTAAATGTGGGAAAAATTGAAAAGTAAACCTCACTTTTAAAAGAATCTATATAATAACAACTGATTCAATCAAAGAATTTAGATCAAATTTCAACATTTTGATCTCCCACACAATTTCTCTCTCTTCATTTTCTTCCTTCTGTATTAGAATTTAGGATCAGAAACAGAATTATACTCGTAAGAAGAACAGAAAATGGGGGCTTTTAGAGCAGATGAGGATTACGATTACCTGTTCAAGGTGGTGTTGATCGGCGATTCCGGCGTCGGAAAATCAAATCTGTTGTCGAGATTCAGTCGCAACGAGTTCAGCCTCGAATCGAAGTCCACAATTGGGGTCGAATTCGCCACTCGCAGCATTCATGTCGATGAAAAGGTCATCAAGGCTCAGATTTGGGACACTGCCGGTCAGGAAAGGTATTAAATCTCTTCCTCAATTTATTTATATGGGTATGTATTACGGATTCTGTTTTAGATAGGTCATTTGGTTGTGTATTGCTTTAATAGAAACGAGTTAATGAGAATAATTCAATTGTGAAGATGGCATTGTTTTGTTTCAGCGTGAAACAAAATGTAATTACTGATGTAGAGTTTAGAATTGTGTTGTGTGTGTCTATATTCAATTAGACATTGTGAGATTTTGATTTTATTTTTTGCTTTATCTGCATTATCTTTGATGACAAATCAAGGAATTATTAATCACATCGTAGGAGCTGGTAAAATTTTTTGCCATATGGTTCGTTTTTCTTGATGAATTTGTTGTGGAAAATTATTGTCTGCTGTTTCAACTTTCAATAGGGTTTTGTTGGCCATAGCATAACACTCCAAAAGGACTTCAAAATGTAATATTGTCTCTTCTTTTTGAAGTGTGGATGAAGCGACTATACCTTTACCCCAGTTTTCATAGAGTATGATCTGTTGAGTATCTGCAAACATGCGATCAAAACTAACATGTTGCTTTTATTGGAAGAATTTCCAACCTGTGATGTTTATTCTGATTAGTGTTCTCTTCATAATATATTTCCTTTTCTTTTCTTTTCTTCGGTTTGAGATTCATAACATAACATCCAGAAGGTTTCTACGTTATGATTGAGGATGGAATAGTAAGGTAAAAGATATAGCTTCCTGGCTGTGACTATTGCTATTATTAACTATATCTGAAGATTGCACTTTATCTCATGAAAAGCTGCAATAATCAGTATTTGAAACATCTTCCAGATATATTGTTTTTGTTAATCGTGGTAAATTATATAGTTATGGGATTTCTCTAAAATGAAAAGTGAAAATTTTGAAGAGTTGTGGAGAACATCATGTGAACATATATTCTGACAGATATGATTCTGGATCATATCAGCATAAATCTGGATAGGACTACTAGCGCTGTTTGTATGCTTTATGACTATTTTTGTTTTGTTTTTGGACAAGAAAGTTGAATGTTGAAGTCGTCGCTCCTCTGTAATTAATGCATGCAATTTTCTTTTATTCCCAAACAGTAGAACCTCTATAAATTAATATTGTTGAGACTGATTTTTTTTTATTAATTTAGAGAGTTATTATTTAATCGATAAATTAATAATTTATTAATTTAATGGGTGTTTTTCTATTCGGTGAATATAAATTTAATTTCATTAAAATTATTGCATTTTATTGATGTTTATATCATACTTGTTTTGATGCAATGTATCATATTTATTAAATTAATGTATCATACTTGTGAGGATGATACAATACCTTTGGAGCCAATAACACGGAAGGAAACACTCATAGTGTCAACAACTCTTCTACAAGTTTTTATTACAATTCGAGAATGCAACCCCTGAACTTTTGGACGCAATGAGAAAAATTAAGGATGAAATTCAATTAGATTTGAATTTCAAGACAAAACAAACGGGAATAAAATTATATTTTACAAGATTACCCTAGATATATTTGTAATTTAAAAGAATTATTAATTTATGATTTTGATGGAACCATATATTTATATAAGGGTCTTTTTAAAAAATATTATTTTATTATTTTATCAAAATTATTAATTTATCCCATTAGCCCAAGTCGGGACTGGGAAACAATATTATTTTAGAGAGATTATTAATTTATCGAGTATTAATTTATAAAAGTTCTACTGTATTTTCTGTTGTGAAAGCAATTGTAAGAGAAATCTTATAAGTTTGATATATTTTCTTCTTTTAAACTTGGAAGTTCTGTTTCACTTTTCCTTTGAAATTAATGATAATTTTCAGCTCCAAAGCAAACAATGAAATAACAGAATTGACACCAAACCTGTCGTTGTCAAAACAATTTTCTTTCTAGTTTCTGTTGTTGAAGTAATTCAACAGTGCTTCCAAACAATCTTGCACTTTAGTTCAACAATGTCACGTTTGAGCTATTTTATCTGATTAGCTTTTTCTTTGTCACAAGGTACCGTGCTATCACAAGTGCTTACTATCGTGGAGCTGTTGGTGCGTTGCTAGTCTATGATGTTACCCGCCATGTTACTTTTGAAAACGTTGAAAGATGGTTGAAGGAGCTACGGGATCACACAGACGCCAATATTGTCATCATGCTCGTAGGGAACAAAGCTGACTTAAGGCACCTACGTGCTGTTCCTACCGATGATGCAAAGGCCTTTGCCGAACGTGAGAACAACTTTTTCATGGAAACATCAGCCCTAGAGTCTCTGAATGTTGAGAATGCCTTCACAGAAGTACTGACCCAAATCTACCACGTAGTAAGTAGGAAGGCTCTTGACATTGGGGATGATCCAACCGTTTTGCCCAAGGGACAGACTATCAATGTGGGGGGCAGGGATGATGTATCAGCCGTGAAGAAATCCGGATGTTGCTCTTCGTAAGTTTGGGAAAATAAGTTTAAATATCTGAAGAATATCATTTACAGATTCTAAACCTTGTTTATACTTGGAAGGATGCTTCGACTACCTGGAGTAAAAGTTAGTATCCACTCCTTGCTGATCACTGATGTACCTTCATAACAAATTATGTGGTCATGTAATCATGTTATGTATTTAATTCAATTATTGGCTATTGGGTTATGATTTTTCACCTCTTATTTGAAAAATGTAGTACTAATCAAGTAATCAATACTAATGGTCTGTACTGTTTAGGTAGGTTGAATCATTGTGATGATTATGAATCATAATCGCAACTTGTAAGTTGAATAATTATAGGTCTCACAAGAATTTTTGCTGCTTTTATGCAACTCCTGATCTTTTTAGAATATTATTTACAGGTTATAAGCCTTGTTCAATGTAAATGAAAATTTAAACCGAACCATCCCAACATTTTCCAAGAAAATAACAAAATTCCCGGCACTAAACATCTTGTACAAAACAAAACAATAAAAGGCAAAACTTCTTTTAAAAGTATTTAAATAACATTCTTTATATATAAAGATCAAATGAAAATATCAGTTTTCATTAATTGCCAAGACAGGTATGATCTCTAATTCTGAACCACTAAACAACACAATACTTGTACTGTAAAGATTAATTGTTTGACAACTGCAAATCCATAATCATTTGCGAGCTTCAGTCTTCTTCTGTTCTTTGGCTGGTACAAAAAACAATACAAATCTATTATAAGTCCATGATAACAATTACAAGGGAAAAAAATGTATGAGAGAAAAAGCGCGGGGATCCAGTGAACTACCAGCTTTTTCTTCATCTCGCTTTTTAGCAGCCTCAGCCCTTTGTTGACGAATAAGAGCCAGACGCTCTGCATAACCCAAACACAAATTCAACAGTGTGATTATGAAAAATAGAAGCATCAACAGAGATATAGAAACGTCTTCCCTATCTTCTAGAAATAAAAAATCGTAGAGTGGATAGGGTTGAAGGGAAGAAGGAAAATATACAAGTTTGTACAACTCCTTGAACAAAACCCAGGAATATACATAACATGGCAGAGTAAATTGGAGAAAGAGTTCTCTCTCAAGGAAAGGTGTTAAGTTATCACAAAACAGCGTGTCCTAGGTTATCCTTAATCATCATATTACCACTAATAATCACCACAATTATCACCGCCACTACACCTCTAATCATCCGCCAATCCAGTCCACCCCAACCCAGTCAATCTGAGTCGCCTGTTCCTTCGCCCCATACAAACGCTTGTGCAAAACCATCCTATCCTCGTCCATCGCCGTCGGCACCAACAACTTATAGTTTAATACAGCGGATGCCAATTTTTATTTTATTTTTACTTTTACGGGCTCAACAGTTTAATACTGCGGAAAATTGAATTTAGTTGAAGTTACTCTACGTTCGGAGTTACTCTATGTTCGAAGAGTAGCTCTGCGATAACCGTTTGAAAAGAACCCATTTTTAACTACAAGCATGTAAATCATCTTTCCATATAAAGGAGATTGTGGCACTACAAGCAGAAAGAACACTCCCATAGGTGAACTGGTTGGGAATAAAACCCAAATAATGCATTCTACAAAATGTTCTCCACAAATCCTCGAATAATGAGTTTTCATTACAACCTAAAACCATGACATTCCAAGAAACAACATTTCAATGAGGAATTTTCAAATAACTTGAGTGCATCGCGCAACAAAGAAGATTTACAATAATAATCTACCAAAAAATTAGCAAAGAAGGTATTGGAATGGATATCATGGGTTTTAAGTAAATGGGCATGGAGGCATTTGGTGTCGTTGACCGTGTATTTTCTTGATTTGGCCTACTCATTGAAGAGTTGGAATGAGTTAAAAGTAGTTCATGCATTTGTTGTTCTTTTTCCTCCCAGAACACGCTTAGCAAAAAAAATTGAATTTGGCATCCACAATTATTTAATATTGTGGAGCCCGAAAAACTAAAAAATAAATAAATTTAGAGGAATATTTTGGTCATCTGTCTCATCCGAAATATTAAGCTGCGGTATACTAGATATTAAGTTATGGATGGGGACTCTATTTAACCGTTCAATCATGGACAGTCACGATAAGTTGTAAGGATACCATTATCCTTACAACGTTGGCTATGAATCGGTCTCTCTCTCTCTCTCTCTCTCTATATATATATATATATATATATAAGTATGCTTAAAAAACACGCAAGGATAACCCAGTCATATAGAAACCAAACAGAAAACAATAACAACTAGAATAACATTCCTTACCTAAATCTTTCCTCGCTTGTTCTGTTTTCCCTTGTTCTTGCAACTTCATATACCTTTCGTGAGCTTTCTGTTTCTCTATCTCTTCTATGTGAACAGAGAAAACATGACATTGATTCATTCTCTTATAGTACTACATTTCTATACAAAGTATCAAATATCAATTCAAACATATTTTATAAGAAGAAATTTTGATGAAAACAGAGAATTCAAGCATTAGCCTACAAAGAGTCCATCCACCCAATAACATTAACAAGTGCAATTAAGAAGAAAACACTTAAAAGAGAAAAGCTTTGCAATCTTTGCAAAGATCAGACACAAAATACCAGGGCACCCATGGCAGAGGCCCGTAAAGAAGCAAGGAAAAAGATATTGTTTTTCAATAAAACGAAAGATAAATATATCTCTAAAAAGTGGAGCATTACGCTCAATCCAGTTCCCAGAAACAGATAAGATCCGAGACTTATGAATTAGAAACTTGAATCAACCCCAAAGAGGGAGCAACTAATCAAGAACCACAAATTAAACTTGAAGTAACCCGCTTGCAAGAACCCCATCCCTTCCTCTCTTCTTCAATTTACGCTAATGGCCTCATTAATCATAGTATATGTCTTTAACTATTCATAAGTTTTTGACTTAACCACATAACATCAGCCTCTCTTAATCTCATACCCTCCCCACCCCCACCCCCACCCCCACCCCCCAAAAAAAATAATCAATCCCACGATTTGTATTGCTAAAGAAGACATTTTAAACACCACTTGCATTGCTTGCTGCTTGTCCACAAAATAGTCTCTTCCACTCCCTACTATAATGCTTCAGACAGACCCTACCACAACATTTCCCCTTTTCTCTTACAATGCAGCTACATCACAGTTGCTATTACAGAGTCAACCCAAAAATCCTCACATGCTTGATTCCAGGCTTATTTAACATTACCGTCATTCTGAAGCTATTTTTTGTTTTGTGTGTTAACAATCAATTGATACAAAGCATGGAACAAACAGATCTTACTGGAATATCTGGCCCCATATACTTCCTATAAGTAATTTGTGACATGCCAATATTGTATCAAGAATAAGGGAACCCAAGTAAGACTCCTACATACCTACCAAACATAATTAATGATAATCTAAGAAAGCAGTCAACCAGATCAAGCTATGACACTATTTGGCACATGCACTCAGAAGTTATACAAGTACGTTTGATAAATTGCAAAACTTGACTCTTCTTTACGAAAGAAAAAATGCAAGGTGTTTAACAAATAAAAAAGGTAAATAGGTTGGATCCCCTGTTAAAATTGCGGAGGGGAAATAAGGAGTTGCAAATCCAGTAAGAGGGGGTGGAGGGAGGGATGAGATAAATAGAGGTTTAGAAAAATAAATCCATCCATGCAAGGGAGGATTGGGATAATTTTTCTTTCCTCTTTCTTCACCTGAGGTGGATTACTACGACATGAGAAAAGAAGTAAGATAAAACAGAAGAACAAAAGAGAGGAAGTTTGGTGGTTTATCATTTATCAATCAGTTCTGTAAAAGAAGTTAGCAGATAAGCATTTACAAACCTTTCACGCCTTGAAAGCTCAGTTGTTTTCTCGATCTGTATAACAAACTTGGTGTTAGATAGTATTCACACATAATTACTTAAAAACAACATATGAATAATATACTTGAGACAGAAGGTAATGTACATCAATATCTCTCGCTTTCACATTCTTAGACTTAACCAAATTAGGATTCTCGACCTCGATGATACCTTGGGTTCCTTTCTTCTTCTGTTAAAAGACAGCAAAAAAGATTCTAACTTAATTAAGGTTATCCTTCCATATAAAACGAAACCAACAGTACCCATCTCTAACACAATCATAAAGGAAAATATATTTTGTATACAGAAATGAGCAAATTACTGACTTCCTCTCCCTCCTCAGAGTCATCAGACTCCTCTTCTGATTCTTCTCCAAGTCTCTCATCTTCCACTTCAGCTTCTTCCTGATAATATTAAATAAATTAAACTTCAAAAAAGGTATCCGAAAAAAAGACAGTAATTAGTGGCCTCGCATGTCTGAACTTGAAGGTAAGAAATAACCATCTCCGGACGCTTACAAATGTGTTTAACAAATCAATCCAAAGACTGCATGTCAGGAATCAGAATTTCCACTAGGAAATTGATCATACTTAATAGCTATATCATTTACTAGAGAATCATGCATGAACTATTCAAGGTTGCCGAATAACATTGTATCATTCTTTCATCTTTAACCACATGCTATCAAGCTGAGCCAAATGGCAAAAATTTAAGGAATGGCTTTATTCTCCAAAAAAAAAGTATATGAAACATTAAAGTCAGTAAAATTACCCGTTTAAATGTGCGAGGACGAGAGGAGGTGCCAGCAACTGAAACATTTAAATTAAGACGAAAAAGGACTGAATTTAGTCAATAAGATCTCAACTACAACCCAATAATAGCTGTGGTATTCATCCGTTAACTTGAAGAGGAAAATACATGAAACAAGAATAAAGTTCAATATGAAAAAAATAAACTTCCATGAAAAAGAAATCTACAATACTAATGTGCAAAAATAAATGTATATGAAAAAACAATCTAATAAATAAAAGTGATCCAAATTTTCACTAAACTCAATACGAAAGTAAATAGCTTCAAATTTTTTAAAGTAAATCATAATTCATTGGTGTTCATTTTCCAGTTCAGACATAATTCATATAGGCTATAATTTCTCCTTTACTTCCAGAACTCACAATTTCTTGTTTTCTCTTTTATGATTCCTAATCAGGGTCCGGCTGTCTGTGTTACGCAACTCAGTGGCTATCCATGTTACACAACTCGGTGTCCGTTATCAAATCCCATGCACACAGACTTTTATTTACTAAAATTTTTAAAAATCAAGGGGGAAAAAACTTGAAGATGGCACGACACTCCGACCAGGATCAAATTTAGTAATGCACAGAGTTATTAAAGGAAACACCACAATTTCAGCAGACCCTATTCACAATACCATTATTATAAGGCTTACGTACTCCCTTATTAAAAACTCACCCGTCCAAAAATGAAAGTCTTAGTTGACTTTTTTAACTTTCTTTTATGCTTACCAAGATTTGCCTATAACACACTTTGAGACATAATTTATTTTATTTTTTGAACTCAAATTTTGTTTTTGGAAAAAATATTACAGAAAATACTCAAGTTCCAAGCTAATATACTTAACACTCTGTTTATGAGCCTTTTCAGGTAAGGAATCAAAAAAAATTAAAATTTAAAAAAGTCTGAGAAAGGAAATGAAAGGAATATAACCTTCTCTAAAATGTGTTTGTGAATTTGGTAAGAAAAAGATAGACAATGAAGGATGTGTATGTCAAAATTTGTCAATGTTTTATTAATAAGGGAACAAAGTAAAGTTTCACCAAGTCAATTTTCTTTTCCTTGCAAATCTTACCATTTTGGTTGGGATAATTATTAAGGAAAGTTGGACCAAATTTCCTTGTTTCCTTTACCTTTCTCAACTTAAAAATATTACCAACATGGGAATTCAAATGAAAGATGCAACTTTTCTTAGCAATTCTATCATTTCCCAAGTTTTAAAAACTCAAAACCAAGTGCAAGGAAAAGGGTAAAAAAGGACAAATGGGACTCTCACAGTCTCGCTATATAAAAGTGGAGTAACATATTTCTAGGAACTTATTTTTCAATGAAAAACCAAGTTCCAACAGAATTTCATACTAAAAATTTTAAAGAACTTTAAAATCACGTAACATCCAACACATTCAGACTAAAGAGTAATTTAAAGATAAGGCCTTTACAATCACGTAACACCATAAAAATCCAACACATTCAAACTAAAGAGTATGAATATGTATCAATCAAACAGAAGTAAAATAATTTCAATAATTAAGCAAATTCTCCACACTCAAGTAATAGATAGATTACTCCCGCAAATTCTCATAAATCAGTCCAAATTCCATCAGTTTAACAATACATATGATGTAAAGAGATAAAATTGCATACTCATTTCTTCAGGGGTAGAGAACTGGCGTCGACCAGTGGGCTTGCCCTTGAACTTTCCTCTTCCCATATTTTCCCTTCTATACGCTCTTACTGTAACCGTGAGAATTCGAATATGGTTTGCCTGAAAAAATTATCAGAAGAAGCTAAAATTCAGAAGAAGAAAATCTGCCGATTTCAATTGCTTCCTCCTCAAAAATGAATGAATGAAGCTTTTTTATATTTTCTGTATATATTATTAAGCATCGAATCCCCTAAAAGAGCAACAGAAGAAGAAAAGGCAAAAAGCCCTAATCGTCGTCGTATAATATTATAAAGTTGAGTATTGTGGTGAGGGAATATTTGTGTGTATTTGGTCGGATATATTTTATCCATAGCGAATCGCCTCTTCTTAGCTTGGATTCTCAATTGGCCCCACTATTTCAACGAACATTATTTGATCACCCATGATTCCAAAAGTGGAGGACCCCCGGTCCACCTGTCTCATTTAATTAGGGCAAAACTAATGACCTGCACCGAAGTTAGCAGATTTCATTGAATATTTGATTGAAATTTTAATTTTTTAAATTAATTCTTTGAATTAATTATTATTTTTAAATTAGATCACTCTGTTAAGAAAAATTGACCGACGTTAAAATTTTATCTACGTGACTCTGAAAAAAATATACAAAAAATAAAAAAAAGTACACGTGGTAAAAAAATAAATAAGCCTTCTTTTTACATTTTAAAGTTTTAAAAAAATAAACATTTTAAAGTTTTAAAAATGACAAAAACATAATAAAATAAAACAAAAACAAAAAAATCAAAACATGACTTCAACTGATTTAACCACAACATTTCACTCCAAAAGCCAAAATTAGCAACAACACTTCAAAAATCTAATCAAATGTAAATTTAAAATCTCCAGCAGATTAATATTTACACAAAAGACTATTCTTTATTTCATTTTACAGCTCATTCAAAAATTGCATATTAAAAAAACAAACCTGGAAGTTTGGAATTAAAGAGACTTGTGCATAAAACTCATCTGTAGTAGCCTCTGCCTAAAATAAAATTATAAAAAAATCACAATTTTTAAACATTCAGTATCAGTGAGACCATATACTACTCAAAATCCCAAATTGAAACACTATAAATTAACCACATTTAGAAGTTCTGAAGTTTAAACCATTATTGTCAGACAAATAAAGATAACTTGTATTATGTTGTTTCATATAGTAGTTCTCAATGGAGAGCAGTGTGTATGGCAGTCACCTAAGAGTGAAATCTCAGTTCTCAGTGGAGAGCAGTGTGTATGGGAGGGAGTCGCCTAAGGGTGAAAACCCTCTATAACATATGTTGAACAAGAGTTAATTACATAATATTGCAGTAAATGCTCAAATATTCCATATGGTATAAAATTGATGTGCAACTGAAGCTGTTCGTAATTTTGTTACCAATGGCCTTTTGGTTCAATGATAGATATTTCTTCTTGTGCAGCTGATAGTTTGATATTGGATTGTTGATTGTTTTTAAGTAGGGAGTCGAACTCAAATTGCATTTTCTACCATTTGATTGAAGCATAAAATGTACTGGGAAGCTGTCACAGGGCTAGATAGCGTTGGGGACAGGCATGGGCTGTGACGCTGCCGACAAGCATTTGCATGCGCTGCTGGCGCAGTGTGATTGGCTGACCAAGTTTGAGGGCCATCACAAGGCAAAATTTCGGAGTCGAATTTTAACCCTGTGACAGATGCCTTGGTGCATTGTCCCTGTTGCTTTGTCCTGCTACAATATTCTGATAGAAATATAACATGGCCAACAAAGATTTAACAGGGTTTCTTTTTGTGAATCTCTGAATCTGTTTCATAGTTAGAATATCCTCTCTCTCTCTCTCTCTCTCTCTCTTCTTCATCCTTGTAAAGAGAAGCCACTAAGACTGAAATCACTTGGTTTCTCATATTATAGCTATATTAAATAATAATGTGTAAAATATTTATCTTTCCAATGAATTTTAAAAAGTAATTTTGAAATTTTATATCCAATTTGATCAGTCAAACAAAACATTAATCATATTTGTATTTCTTAATATTGTATTTTCTCCTATAACGTCAATTTAAGAAGAAAATAAATGATATACATGTAGACAAACTAGTTGGTAGCCCGTGCAATGCACGGGCTAGTTTGAATAGCAGATGGTATAATTTATTAAAATTACAATGAAAGAAGTATTTTTTTTATAATAAATTATTTTCATATAAATTTTTCAATACATTTTTTCATGACATGAGAAACAAACTTTAATAAACAGTGAAAGCTTTTTCAGATTGGTTTTTATTATTGGTAGGAAGGAGTAACCCCGGTTAGAAAGTCACTCTTCAACAACATTGTCTATCTAATTTCCTTCCATGTCCACTCAACATTGGGTTCCTGAGAAAGGGGAGCAAACATAACCTAGATGAAGTTCTTGTATTAAAAAACATGAGATTATTACTTCAAGTTCAAATTTGTTAAACATACAAAATTATTTTACTGCTGATAAGAAACATAATTCAGAAATACAAATTTTGAACGCAAAATTCTTTGGTTTTTCCTGGAAATGCTATATTCCATATCTGCACTTGTAACACTAAAGCTTGTAACACTGCACAGAAAGAGAGATGATAAAGAACATAAGTCATGATCATTTTTGATGTTCTCAGTTTATGAGCAAGGTCAACTCAGAAAGCAATATGAGGACAAAATTATTAAAACAAATGAAATGTGATTTTCAACATGACTTGAAGCATCTTTGTTATTGTTCTCACCTGCATAGCCGCTGTAGTTGCTAATAGAACATATATTCATCAAGCATGGCTCTTTCCTGTGCTGCTATATCAGCAAGTTCAAAAATCAGGCAATTCATCCCATCCACCTGTAATCCATGGAAAATAGATAAGGCCATATTCAGCAACTAAAATGAATATTCAGGACTATCTTAAGGAAATGGCATTTGATATCCCTGTGACTAATATAATTGAAGTGTGAATAAATTGTTGGTGAAACAGAAACATGTCAATATTTAAAGAGTGCAAGGCTGCAAGTCCTTGCTTTCACCATTATGTAACATATAAAAAAAAACCCCTTACAAATGCATGTTTCCTTCTGCATAATGTTTTGAGCCAAGTAAAAAGCATCATAAGAAACTGAAGTCACAAAGAACAAATCTATAAATTTTAAATTCATTGTAGATAGTATTGGCACATAATCATATATTATGGAAACATTGAGTCAGTATATCTCCCTGCAGCCCAAATTCTATTTCAAGAAGCTTCCTTTAAGTAATAAAAAAACACTTGTTTCCGTAAAACTAACTCTTCCTTTCACATATTGCAGACAAATAATTGAGATACTATATCTTTCAATAAATTCAAATTCTGCATTACACAAATACAAAGTTAAAATTGAGAAACCAACATATATAGTTTTGCAAATACATGAGAGAAAATAATGGATAAAATTGAGGTTCGTGATAAAGTTAAAAAAATAAAATTCGAAGATAGCAATACCATGTAGTTTGCAATTATCTAGAATAAAAAATAACAGGTCAACTTATATCTTCCTTGTGGTATTTGAGTAAGTATATAATATGCACCTGGGAACACATCACGTATATAATATGAATCCATATTGTTTTTTTTCTTTTTCGAAATAGTATGAATCGATATCTACAATTAACATGTAAAATTTTCTCTAAGAGGATAACATGTATAAAAAATGATTCATTAACATTAGCAAAACAAATATTAAAAATTTTATTGAAAAACTTACAAATTACAGGGGATGTTTACGCTGGCGAATGGGCCAATGGGCAGAGTCATGGATGTGGTATTCATACTTGTGAGGATGGCAACCGGTATGTTGGGGAATTTAAGTGAGGTTTTAAGCACGGGCTTGGCCACTATCATTTCAGGTAACTTTTGTAGATAGATGGGTGCATTTGATTTTTCTCCCTCTCTAAATGATCAGTTGGATTTCTGTTATGGTGCCATGTCTTTGGTTTAGTGTTATAATTTATTCCTAGTTTTGAGATAACAATTGAGAGTTTAGTAAATATGAATGTTTTTCCTCGTATGTAAGCTAAGTAGTTACTCTACCTGTGGTATTTACTCCACATATTTTTTTTAATAAAAATTGGTCTTGTACTCAATCTTAATGAATGTTATTTACAATGAAAATATGCTAAGAAGTAGATCAAAGGGATTGCTAATTTGTACATCACCTTATCAGATATGTGGAAACCTCCATGGTAAGAGGAAAATACTAATAGCCCTTCATAGGTATATTAAGATTGTATGTAGATAACTGCACCCAGCACCATCTCTCTTTCTTCCTCTATTACCAATAGGTTATACCCTTTATTTGTGCCTCGAGATTAGTAGAAGCGGTGTTACCATGAGCTAAGATATTTTAATACTTGAAATGGGTTTTCCCAAGTGATAGATGTGCTCAAATCAAAATTAGCAACTTAAGCAAATCAGTAACAAAATGCCACAAAATTAAAAAATCACCTCAATAATCCAGTCATAAATTAGTTAAGGTCTATAAATTTTCAGACTTGGATTAATGACAAAAATATATATAACCAACTAAATTTTACCCTGAAACAATTTGTTTTAGCATTCAAATTCAGATCACCCAATAAAAGAGAAAATGGTCTAATTCAAAAAAATATAAACATCTAAAATATCAAAGAACAACTGACCCATGTATATAAAAAATACAAATTCAGCCATTTTTATATGTAAAATAAAAACATAAATGAATCAAAAAAAACCTGGATTTGAGTTTGGGTTTGGATTGGAAATGCTTACTGAAATATATGTTCTGTTGGGTCATGATATTTCTCCTCTTTGGACCAAGTAAGTTGGGCTTACTTATTTAATTAATCCATTGGGTCTTCATTATTGAACCTTGAAAGTCACTGGGCCTGGGCCTAGTCATTATATTATTCATATTTAACCCTGTAAGACCGGGTCGGTTCGTTGGATTAACTCATTGGATCATTTAATATCTATTACTTTGACTTGTAATGATGAAAAAGCATGACAGTTGACTAAGGCGCCTGCCATGCATTAATGTGGATGGGATTATAGCCGGCCGGCGACATAAACAGTGACTAAAGGTAGTGAGTAGACTACAGGCAGACGGCAGGATCCATCAGATCACGGGGGCTGTGTCAGAGGTAGTGGGTGACACTGTAAACCAGGCAAGAGAGTATAACTTATCAATTAAGTCTTCACAAACAGGTGCATTCACACACACATTCTCATTCATATTCATATTCACATACACACACGGATGATTATTATCTCTCTCAATACACTAGACATTACATCCTCCATTGTTAACCTTGTGAACACGTATACTGACTCTCACGCCTGTGCTATCCCCCGGCGGTCCGGCCGTCAAGCTTGTGGTGTTTATTGTGTTTACTGTGAGATTTTGAAACCATTGGGTTGATTGATAAGATAGAAGAGTGGGTAATGAAATTGGTAGACATATTAATTAATTGAGCCAGATTAATTAATTGAAATTGGTAGATATATTAATTAATTGAGTCAGATTAATTAATTAATTTGAAATTAATTTTAAAATTGATTGAGTTAGAGAGACTGTGGTGTATTTATATATAAGAACTAGCTGGGTCCCGTGCCTCCGGCACTGTATGGGCAGTGAGATTTATCTCAAACTTAAAACGGCCCAGATGATTTATTAAGTGAGCGGAAAATTCAAAATCATTATTATATAGATTAGATAGATAGATGTATTTTATTAGATAGATGTATGGACGGTGGGATTTATCTCAAACTTTAGACGGCCCAGATGATTTATTGAGTGAGCGGGAAATTCAAAATCATTTGTATTTCATTAGATAGATTTATATTTTATTAGATAGATTTATTAGATATATGTATGGACGGTGAGATTTATCCTAAACTTTGGACGGCCAAGATGATTTATTGAATGAGCGGAAAATTCAAAATCATTTGTATTTTATTAGATTGATTGATATATATATATATATATACACGATCAAACTAAATTAAGCAATACATAGCGATCAAACTAAATTAAGTAATACATAGCGAGACTCATAGTTACTCTTAGCAGGCAATTTTTTTCACTATATTAATTCAAATTTCCACGGTGAGAGTCAAAATTTTCATTACAACAAGTTGCATTAAGACGCTGCTTGCATGAATAGTAAATACTAAATCTGTCCAACCTCATCTTGTTCACCTAGACACAAACTATGAAATCTCTATTGAATAATTACTGTTTGTTAAATTTATAAGATATTCAAGGACCTCAACCATAAAATTACAGACAGCACTGCCAAATATAAGTTGTAAACCTAATAAGAAACATGTCAATAAACTAGTATACAATGTAGAGGATTCAATAGGTAAAAGTAAATCCTGTAAGAAACAGTTTTGAAACCACATATAATTCTAGTAACTACTAACACCTAATTGTTTTCGAGGTTCACCACAGCAGAAAGTGTTAAATGTCATTGCAGACCATCTTCCAGCAGTTAGAATGTGCTCCAACTTTAAAACGGTCTAATGGGGCACTGCACATTAGTTGACAATGAACTATTGACAATATAGCAGACTCTTCAAGGTACAGTTGATGAGAGACTGAAAAGACCAAATGAAATGAGCAGAAAATCTAAAACTCTGCGTAAAGGGCCACTGGATAGGGACATGACTAACAAACACTTTTATTCCAAGTGCATCCAAGTTGTACACTTATGTCAAGTAGTAGCCAGTCAGATCGTCAACAAGGTAACCGTATGGCACACCAGTTCCATATTCCAACCCATCACTTGTAGGTGCCAGTCGGTTTGGAGCAGAATAAACATTTGGAGCACCATCCTTCAGATTGGATTTTGCCCTTCCCTTAACAGTACGCTTGTCTGATGGAACAGCTGTAAGCCTCCCCATTTGCTTTTGCAAATCAGCAACTGAATCATTACCAACCTTTCCTTTGGGACTCTTCTTCCCATCAACAAGCTTGAGTTCCAACCTATACAAGGCACAAGCGTCACAGTTACTGATCTCATACTCATACAGGTGCCATTCGAGATTTTTCATTGGTTGTGGATCCATATAGTAGGATCGCTTCAGCCCCTCAAACTCATTCACCATTTGCTTCCTTGACTCATGCCAACCCCGTCCACTATAATCTGGAAGGGACCTTTGCTTTCTATTTCCACTCTCAAATGCTCTTCGAGGCTTATCAAAAAAGAGCCACTCCCTAATTGTTTCACCTTCAAGAACTGTAAGATCAAAGAGCTCTGCAATCAAAGAAATCAAATTAGATTATTGATAACATAAAATCTTGCTCATTTCGAACACAAACATGAAACACATGTAAGAATCACAATAGCAGTAAACACTTACCAGGAGCATTCCATGGGGATTTTACAGTTGCAGCCCCCTCACAATCAGGAACACCAACATTTTTTCCCTCTGCTTTTGCTTTAAGAGCAGAAAAAAGTAAATTATCCTTCAGACCAATGCCCCCAGGACGTAGGACTGGAGACATACCAGGACGGCCTTCAATTGGTGCAAGAGCACCATGAAAGGTACTGCAATAGTCTTGATTCCACCCTTGTGCAGGCCTAGGACAATCCCAAAGAGCACATTTCGGTCCTAGGAAAGCAGAAGGTGGAGGGCAGATGTTTGGAAGAAAGCCAGATATCTGAGGCAAAACATCTTCACTACAAAGACCTGTACCTTCAAACCCAGTGAAGTAAGTTTGCTCAAACTCATGATGCAAATCATACAAATTATAGTCCAACTGAGTTGCAACAGCCATGTTATTGGCTCCCATATTGTTAACTCCTGAAGGGGAGCCTTTGCACTGATCAA
Organism: Panax japonicus; assembly: GCA_020205505.1. Lineage (NCBI taxonomy): Eukaryota > Viridiplantae > Streptophyta > Magnoliopsida > Apiales > Araliaceae > Panax > Panax japonicus. Next base: position 73,482,853 of record CM035101.1, read on the forward strand.
CCAACTCGAAGCCTTGCTGCTGTGGCACATGACTATGAGGAACACGAAAATCCTGCAACAATTTTGCATGTTTTCTAGTTAATAAAAGCCTTCCCTCCTATGAAAAGAAAGCAAAGAAGCGTGGAGTATATTTTATGATAGAAGATAACTTAGATTATACTGACCAAAAGAAGTGGACTAAATGATACAAAACTTTCATGTTGGATATGCTAATAGAATCCATAGAAAATGGACCTTAATGTATGAGACGTGGTACAATAACTTGGATGTTAGTTATGCAAACATGAAATTCATTAATAAGAGAACTCGATGCTTACAGCAAGAAGTTCGAACAAATAAATGCATGCTTGCAAGGGTAATGAAAAGGAAAAGCAGGAGACTTAATTAGGAGACATAAATTAAAGAGTCAAAACAACTAAAGACGGAGTTAAGTAGTAACTGGTACAAATGTAACATGACAACGTTGAGAGCAGACAGAATTTTCCAAAAAACATAAGCCATTCCTTTCAAATCCTTGTAATTTCCAGTACCTGTTATCTTTAGCCAAAAGACAAAACAACAGAGACTTGGAAAACTGAAGAGTAAAGAAGCAGCCCGGATCTTAAAGACAAAGGACAACCAATTACATTTCTTTTTCTTATCTATTTGGAAAAGATTTTCCTCTCTTCTGCGGTTGAGAAACCTTGGAGTAGTGGTGTGTTGAGCATCTTCACCCAAGTAAAAGATCCTTAGGGTAGTGAGGTGCGGAGCCTCACCCAACTACCCAAGTTAATTTTCCCTTGTTTTATCAACTGTTTTACAACAATTGTTCTTCTCCAAATTGCATCCTACATCATTACCTATCAAAACAAATGCTTTCTACGCATATGCCCGTCCCATGTATTCATGTGCATATCAAACTGCCGCCCAAAACTAAATGTAATTCTGAAAATAAAAAACAAAAAACTTTTACAAGACCTACAAAAATCAATCTTTCGTAACAACCTGTTGGGGAACAACACTGCTGCCAACTTTTTGTACATCTGGCTCTGGCTTCGGGGACGTTAATCCACTGGTGGCATCATCTTCTTCCTCACAAAGCTGCAACAGCCTACCAATTTCTGAAGAAAAGGACCCCAAACTCCCACCGCCCTGCAAAACCATCATTAACACCATCATTAACAATAAGTAACACATTCAAAATAATCAAACCTACACACATATTTAGATCAATTACGTCATCACCCACAATTTCAAAACCTCCCACATCATATACTTTATATCCAAGAACATTCTAAAACAAAATTTCAAAAGCACAAATGCACAATCCCGCAAGTCAACATAAATTGTATCAAATAACATCATAATCCATGCTTTCAAACACAAACACTCGCACACAAATCAATCTCTAAAAAACAATTCCAGATACCCTTTTCAAAACCCAATCTTTGTTGCTACTAAAACCAGTAACAAGTCTTTAAGCAAGTGCACTTCATATGTTTCACCTTCATAACCCAAGAATATATCCACCATTTTCTCCACACAAACACTTAACATGCACATATATCTATATCCATCCCAATAAACAATTAAAACACTACCGTCCACCAAATGTAAACAGCAGAAATAAATTGTGAACTAAAGATGCTCGACAGAAGAAATAAAAAAATAATAATAATAAAAAGAGAAACCTGGAAAGAAGAAGCAGGGGTAGGCTCGTTAAGTTCAGCTTTCCACTCCCGAAGCATCTGATGAACTTGCTCTTCCAGTAAAGCAACATCGTTCGAACGGCTCTCCTTCCTCGCAGACTGCAGATCAGAGAACATCCCCTGAAGATCATCCACCCGATTCTTCGCTCTGTCTTTGAATACTTGATGCCCAGCTACACTATTCTTCGTACCTTTCCCCATAGCCCAATCAAAAACCCTAATTTCCTGCACAAAATCCATTACTAATCTCAATTGCATGATACTATACATCAATTTAAAACAAAAATAGTAATAAAAAAAAGAGAGAGCATAATTTGGTCTAAATCACACCCTTTTCATCAGAATTTGCAAAATTACAAGGGATGACAATAGTCAGAGAAGAAGCCCGAGGGGTTTTAATAAAATTGACAAGGAATAGTGATATATTCGAAAAGTTGAGAGAATTGATCCAATGGGGAGTTTGATACCTGTTTCGAATGGGAGTGAAGAGAGAGAAAGTACTTTATTTGCTTTTATCTTGTTTTACTGCTCTCTCATGTCTCTCTCCCTCCTTTCTATGCTGCAAGAGCTCGATGGAAATTATACATTTTCCGGTTGCTGCAATATAGTTGGTGTCGGGTGAACTTATATTAATTAGAATAAAATGGGTTGGTTAACCAATTTTATTTATTCAGGTTGGTTAAAATTTAGAACCATATTTATTCAGGTTGGTTATGGTTTCAATCCGGTTAATCATTTTTCGACCAATATTTTGTTCCAAATCAAAAGTTAGACTCACAAAAATAATAATTGAATTTTAAATATTAAACATCACATAAACTCATTCTTAATTTGCAATTTTGCATCATCATAATTTAAAATATTCTCAGGACCCCACCCCACCCAACCCCACCCCACCCCACCCCACCCCACCCACCAACCACGCACCCCCCACCCACCCACCCCTACCCCGACCCACCCCAACAAGAAAAATATTATATGATTATGTATACACCCCTACCCCCACCCACCCCTATCCCACCCCCACCCCACCCCCACCCACTCCCTTCACCCCCACCCCCACCTACCCCCACCCCCACCCCCACAATTATATGATTATGTATACACCCCTACCCCTACCCACTCCTACCCCACCCCTACCACCACCCCACAAAAAAAAATATTATGTGATTATGTATACACCTCTTACCACCCTCACCCCCATCCACCCACCCCCCCCCACCCCCACCCCCACCCCCACCCACACCCACAAAAAATATTATGTGATTATGTATACACCCTCTATCCCCACCCCACCCCCTACCCTACCCCACCCCCACCCCCATCCCTACCCCTAACCCCTACCCCACTCCCACCCACAAAAAAATATTATGTGATTATGTATACACCCCCTACCCCCACTCCCTACCCCATACCCCATACCCCATACCCCACTCCTATTCCACCCATCCACCCCATCCACCCCCACCCCCACCCCCACTCCCACTCCCACTCCCACCCCCACCCCCACCCCCACCTCCACCTCCATAAAAAAAATATATTGTGATTATGTATACACTTCATCCCCTACCTCACCCAACCCAGCCCTTACCCCACCTACCCCACCCCACACCCACACCCACACCCACATCCACCCCCACCTCCACCCCACCCTCACCTCCACCAAAAATATAATATTATGTGATTATGTATACACTCCACCCCACCCACCCCTACCCCCTACCCCACCCCTTCCCTCCACACACCCCACCCTACCCCCACCCACCCGCACCCCCACCCCCACCCCCACCACTCCCCAAAAAAATTAATATTAAGCGATTATGTATATACCTCCCACCATCTACCCCTACCCCTGCTCACCCCTTATATCCGTCTCTCTATCTATAGTATATATTAATTTTATTTTTAAAAATTTTGTTTAAAAGTCAAAACATCTTAATATGGTTTTTAACCATAACCATATGGTTCCAACCCACATTATCCATATTAAAAATGGTTAATATGGTTTTAGTTCTTAAATGGTTGGTTAACCATATTTTGAAAACTAAAACCAACCCATAACCATATTTTGTCAGGTCTACTTTCACATAATAATTTTTTTTTTTGATATTTTCACAAAAATTATAATAATAAATACTCTAAAGATATGAAAATATTTATATTTACTTATAAAATTAATAAAGAAATTTGGATTAATAGAAGAAAAAGTAATTATGTATGTATACAAATATAAAATAGTACAACTGTAAAGTGTATACACACAAATTATAATTCATAAATTAATATTGTATTTGTATTTATACGTTAATTCATATGTATTGACATAATTTTATTAAAATTTACATGTACGAAAGAGACTTGGGGGTTGAATTTAAATGAGTATGAGTTCATGTGACATCCCTCCCACTACAATTCTCACTAGAGAGATTCCTCCTCTTTGTCAATTGCAGTATATATCTGAAAGTGTTTCTTGAAGAGAATGAGCAAATCTTGTTTCCAGTAATTTGTTCCTTGCAAAACATCAGAGCATGACTCAAAAATAAAGGAAGAAATCCACACACACACACACACACACACACACACACACACATATATATATATATATATATATATATATATATATATTCGGTCATGTTTTTTGTATGCAGCCAAAAATGCTGCAACAATTTTTTGAACTTAAAATCAAGAAAAATTAGCATTTAGCAGTAATACACAACTCCCCTTCTCTATCAAGACTCTCCTCTCACTCAACATTAACTTCAAAAATGGTACATCAGTCAACAAGTTTAGTAGTAGTAATACATTCTCTAGTATATATTTTTTCCCCGATACAAAAAGGGCCTCAAATTTAATTATTACTATTTCATTTACAAATAATGGAAAAGGAGTTGCTCGAACGTCAGAAACCAATCGGCAAGGACAACATTGTCCCAAAAAATAACAAAAAGATGAAGGTCTAATGAATAACAAAGTATTGGCATTACATATCTGTAATGAATTATTTGGCAGACAGAATTTCATTATCATATCACGATGATGGCTTTGCTGGATTGCCATCTTCACTATGAGTTTGCTTGGGCTTGAAAACTCCATCAAGACGTAATCCCCGGGGTAGCTGCTCGAGATCCTGAAGTTTGTGCCTAAGAAGCTCCACCTCTTTGGCCAACTCGTTATCTCGTTGCCTCAGTTCCTAATGATCACAAACACAAAGGGCTAAAGCATTAAACTTGGTCAAGGAATTGCTCGACATTTCTGAAGTATCGAGGACTGGAAGCCAAATCTCAATGGTCAGAACCATAACTAGTTATCAAAGAAACTGAGTCACGTACAATACGATTACCTTAGTAATGTGAAAGTTACATCCAATACTATTGTAGAACACAGTAAAGGAAATTTTATACTCCTTGAATCAATTCATGAGAATTTTTCATTATATTAGAAAACCAGAATGACCAAACTACTAATCTGAAATTCGAATTCCTTCTCAACACTCAACTACAATGAAGAGAAAAGAGTATAGGGATGCATATATGCTTGGATAAATAGTGAAAGTATAGGCAAAATAAAAAAGGAAGAAAATTGTGTTCAAGACATCACTTCACTTCGTGTTGCTTCAAAATTCTGTTGTACTTCTTGAAGCAGATACGAGGTGATGTTAAAAGTATTGGGCCATATAGGTAGTCAAGTTTCTGTTCTGAAGACTCTGATTATGAACACTACAATTTTCAGATGTGAAGTTTAACCCAGAGAAAATTTAAGAGGTAGCAAAAAGAAATGGCAAAAGAAAGAGAACAAGTAGAGGATAGGATCATCTTACGGAGATTAACTGACAGGTTGTGAATATAAGAAATAAGGAATCAATTTAGTGACCTGCATTTATACACATGGATGGCAGCAATGTTCTTGTTTAAGTAAAAACTTTCTTATTCTTTTTTGGCAACAGAAGATGCATGAACTTCCAATCTATTAAATCAATGTTACACAGACTCTTCATTTTGTCCTAAAGTACTTGTGTCCGACACTTGACACTCAACACTCAAACAAGAAACATGAGACCTATGGGTACTAGATAGGGGTGCTCATCGGTAAAAAACCGAACCGGTACCGAACCGAAAAATCCAGAAAATCAAGAACTGGTACCGAATAACCGGTTTCGGTACCAGTTCGGTACAAAGTCGGTACCGGTTTTTTTGGTTCGGTTTTCGGTTATACCGCAATAATTAAATAAATTTTTTTTATATTAACAAATTTTTTAAAACTAAGAAATGAGACTAGTAAATTACATTCTTACAAATACTAATTACAATTGTTAGTCTAAGAGTATTTTTTTATTTTTCAAACACACTTGAGAAGAGTACAACACAATTTAGCTCACTCTCTTGTTAAGATGGCCTTCTTTTTTTAATATCTTTTAATTTTACTAATAGAGGAGAGTTTCTCTAAATTTTATCATATACAAAGTATGTATTCGGATATCATTGAACATATTTTCCCATACTCCTTTCAAGGGAAAAAAAAAGTTTTAATTTATTAGTCCCTCTTTTATCCTACAAAATGTGTCTCATTAACTATATTTTTTCATAAAAAGATTCTAACTAAACTATTATCATATATTTAGGGTAAACAATTAGATTACCACGTTCTTTTTAAATTAAAAATAAATAGCTATTACTCATGTATTAAATAATATAACAAAATAGTAAAATTTATTAATAATTTAAATGATAGGATCCGTATGTTATTTTTTCTCTACTCATAATTAAACTTCAAATAAAAGTAATCATATTATTTTTTCCATTCTCATACCAAGCAATGGCAATTAGTTGGTGTGACGAACTCTGAATACAAGAAGCGCAATCTGGACCGTCGATGTCATTACTTTCTCTCCCTTGATGGAGGACGTGCAGAGCATTTTGGTATGGGTGTACGTGGACCAGTAGGGTGTCACCACGAGAGGGGTTGAACTGCCTTCCTAATCGACACTGGCAAGCTATTTTTTCTTATTAGGACTGAGAACTTCGGCCTATTAGCCCAAAGTTGGCATCTCTCTTGGGCTGATTGGGATCATAAGTTTTTTTGTTCATCTATAACTTCCGGATGATATGCAGCCACTGAATAAAAAAATTGGTCTTTTCGTTTTTTTTTTCTTTAGTATTTACCGAATTCAAAATTTTCATTACCGGTACCGAAAAGTATAAAAAAACCGAAAAACCGGTACCGGTTTGGTAAAAAACCGAAAAAAAACGAATTTTTTGAGCACCCCTAGTAAGACACTTCATTCTAGTGTAAAAAATTAGAAAAATTGAGGAGTATATGTGTTGGACTCTTCAAATTACCGTGTCCAACCAGACACACCATTCGAGGATGTGCAACATAGAATCAAATAATGTATAGAGGGAATCTTGCAGTAAAGCGAGCCTAATGGCCACATAATAATTTCTAAAAAAATGTTGGAGTAACATACTACATACAAAAAGCACACCCTTGTTTTTTTATCAGTGTTCTCACTTGACTAACCGATCAAGAAGTAATGTCAGAGTTTGTGTCTATAACCTAGTTCAAGACACCAAATTGACAATTAGTATAATGCACCTGATACGATAGAAGAAAATGTGATTAGAAGTTGATTTCCAGGAAGCATGTATTAAGGTATTGAAATCTGTAGAAAAAATTTTGAGTCTCTAAATGATATACAAAACACCTTAACAAAATATTTTAAAAAACCAACATCTGAACTCTCTGCTTTTTTCAACAAAGAAAAGATACAGTACTTCAAGATTGCCCTGGAGTGAAAATGAGTATAATGATATAATATCCTTTCACAGAGAAATAAATCAAATTACCTCTAATTCTTGTTTACGGATTGCCTCCTTTTTAGCTTCAGACCTAGAATTCCTTTGCACCTCAAAGATAAGAGCAACTCCTGCAACCTACATATTAATTTTGAAATGATAATGATTAATGAAACACTTGTTTTTGAGCTGTATGGGCAGCCTGCCTTCTGAACTGAATTTTCTAACACTGTCCATGACAAGCCACCATTCAAATACAGAGGGAAATGTTTGTTTATAATTTGCATGTAGAATATTATGCAAAAAATTTATACATTTTTGGGACAAATAAACACTGTAATGTGCAACACTGCTGCTGGAAGCAATCCAGTGGTTTCAAGAACTCATTTTCTCAAACCAAAAGGCCTTGCCTCAACTACTTGAGGTTGCTTACACTAATCCTATCACTTCAATATACAGTTTCTTAGATAATATCCTCTATTAAACCACAAGCCATGTACCTAACTTATCATCTCGATCCATGCTATTTTGGTTTTCCCCACAGGTATTCTGCTCTCACATCATGTTGTGAACAACCAATATGATCCTACTAAACCAGTTTATGACTACTACCAAGTAATTCTTTCATTTTAAATTAATTAATTACAGGTAAATGGGTAAGTAATTTGTTGATTACCGAGAATACGAAGATCTCCCCAATAAGGTCCACAGCAGCTTGAACAGCTTTCTCTTCATTTAGAGGCCGAATTTCAACATCAGTTGCATGACCATATATGCGTCTTTGCATAGTTGTTGTGAGTCGATGATTTGCCTGGTCCCACCAAACAGTAGTATTTAATTTGTGAAACATAAATAAGTCAAAAGACAAAATAAAGTACAAGAAGAAGAAGGGAAGAGAGAATATTTTTATGAAACATATCGAATATATCATTCACCTAAGCACAGCTGCATACCAGAAACAAATTATATAAACGGAGATATATGTTAAAGTATTACATAAGCACAAACTTCTGAAAGTGGCTAATAGGTAAAAGAAACTTGAAAAGATGGGTTGATAGGGAAATTGTATGGCAACATTAGTAAGAAAACCATTGCTTCTCTTACAAAGCAGCAGTGATCACAATTGTTTGAACATTCAATTGTCAAGTTTAATTTTCTTGATGGTAAGTATGCTAACTAGAGACTAGAGAGAGTTAGATTCTTATTGTATCTATAGACATGTTCACTTGTATGGAGTTCAATGTCACGTCTACATAGTACAATTTGATGAGATGTTACTTTTAAATGCACTAATGCAGTTGGCATCAGTTGATTATACAAATAGGGGAAAACTCATCCAGGAAGTCGTGAAGGGAACTTATACCTGAATATCTTACTAATGTCTAAACTATTGCAACTACGCTTTTAATATAACAAATGTGACTCTAAAACTAAATGAAGAAATGCAACAGGATCGCCCAAATTCCATACTGTATCCACCCTATCTAGATTTCCTATTTTCCCCATAAACCCATCTAGCAAACAAACTCCCTCAAAATCCCTTAACCCATGACACCTAAATCATACAAATCAACAATAAGTTTTTAATGTAAATTAACCAAATCAACAACAAAAATCGCACCAATAATTACCTGGGCGATGTTGATGATAGATTGACGGAATCTAGGATGCAAGCCAGCCTGTGTTTTGAGTCTACCAGCGAAGGGTTTGCTAAGAGTCTTTAAGGCAAGTGTCCCGAGCTTTAATAGAGGGAGGACCATTCCTCTTTCCCCTTGTTGTTTCTGATCTGATCACCCCTTTTATCTTTTGAACTCTATAATTACCCCCTAAATGTTCGATCTTTTGCCTATGACGAACTATCTGGGCACTAGATTCAAATGTATAAAACTATATATGGGGAGGATGGTGGTAATTAGGTTTGCAGCTGACTCGTTAAAACTTGAAAAGGTGAGTTTCTTGATAAGAAAGAGAAATGCGTGCGGAGCAAAATAGGGGAAGGTGACAGGAAGAAGAAGAAGAAGAAGAAGAAGAAGAAGAAATGGAGTAATTTTTTTTACATTTAATTGACGACTCTGATCTCTATCCAGTATCTACCTCCCGATAGGTTGATTTTGGACAAATGAAGAAGAGCAATGCTACGCAGACAGGAAAGCTGGACAGGTTTATTATACATTTTGTAATTTTTATTTTTTTATTTTTTTTTGTTAGTGACCCTTGAAAAATACTCCATCCGTCCCATGATAAAAGTCCTTATTACTATTTTGGGTTGTCTCATGTTAAATGTCTATTTTCTTTTAATAACCAAATTTTTACACATTTTTTCTTATTATGCTCGTAGCATTAAATGTCTCATACTTTTCTTATTCTAATTCTCTCTCCATATTTAATGACATTATTATGGACAATTTTGTCATTTTATTCCTCTTCTTAATATGCGTGAAAAGTCCACCAGGACTTTTATCCTGGGACGGAGGGAGTATATATTATTTATTCTAACAGGAATTTTTATAAAATATAATATTTTAAATATAATTTGGATACATATATAAATAGGAATAAGGTCCAAAAATACCCCTAATGTTTACACGGATGTCTCACTTCCACCCTAAATTAATTTTTTTTTCCAAAAGTACACTTAACGTTATAAAACACAGCTCAACTATGCCCCTCCCCGTTAACCAACATGCCAGATAGACAAACTGAGTTAAAATCAACTGACGTGGCAAAAATATTTTTTTTATTCTTTTCTTCTCTTCTCTTCTCTTCTCTGTTTTTCCTGTAATCAAACCCATTTCACTCTCTCTCTCCTCCAAACACCATCAGATTCCAATCCGCGCCATCACAAATAACCGAAGTGCCTCAAGAATTTCAAACCTTGTCTCAGAATCTCAATTTTAATCTAAAGTGCAGATGCACACATCAAAAAAGTATGAATCAAAGCAAAATCTGAGCTTTGTCACTCTGTTACCATCCCATCATCAAATATCAAAGATCTTACAGCACCCAGGAGGCAAAAGTGAAACAAAAAAAATTAACTAATCAACAATTAATGAATTTCACCAAACCCTAACCACGAAATTCTAATCCACCACAGCTTGTTTCCCAAATTAAGCACGAACCCACCCTCAGATTTTAGAATCTAATAGAACCCAGAATCCAGAATGAACCAATAATTTTAATTTAATAAAAACGAAAGATGAAACTGTACCATAGCCATACTCATGAACTACAACAAAGATGAAACCTTAAGCCCCAAAACCAACCTGCAAGGTGTTTGATACCCATAATGAAGAAAGAAGAAGAGAAGAAACACAAAAATCGGCGGCGTATGCGACGAAGATTAGAGATCCCAAAATTCGCGGCGTCGAAAATAAAAAACTCAGGTGCTCGTCGGAGAAAGTGGGGGACGTATGCGGCGGAGATTAGAGATCCTTTCAAAAAGATCCAGTTGAAGAAATGAGCTAGGTTAGGCCTTTTGATTTATGAGACTTTTTGGCATATTTGTCTGCTGCTGAATTCAATAATTTCATATAAGTGCTTGTGTAATTAGGATTCAAAGGGGTGATTGTGATGAAGGTTGAAGAGAGGGTTTAGAGAGAGAATGGGGTGTGGTTAATGGTTAGTGGTTAGATAGATAGAGTAAGTATTCAAGAAGAGAATGAGTTCGATTTTTTTTAAATTTTATTTTTGCCATGTCAGTTGATTTTAACGTCTGTTTGTCTATCTGGCATGTTTGTTAACGGGGAGGGGCATAGTTGAGCTGTTTTGAAAAAAAAAATTAATTTAGGGTGGAAGTGGGACATCCGTGTAAACATCAGGGGTATTTTTGGTCCTTATCCCTATACAAATATAGGGTTATACAGACTAACAAAAAAATGCAAAATGTCCAATTTTAATGTCTGCAAAGACTTATTCAATGAAGCAATGTTTTTAAATTCGGACCGGTCATCGAACCGAAAAAGTTACTAGGTGGATGGGTCACTGGTCCAACCAGTGGTCGGACCGTTACTGACCTAGTAACGTCATTAATATGTAATAAATAATAAATAATTAATTATATTAATTATTATTATATATTGTATATAATATTTAGTAAATATGTAAAATTAATCAATTTATTTACAAAAAAAAACTAAACATCTCTAAGATTCAAATTCCGAAATTCAACCACAAGTTCAAGTGTTTGATTAAATGAATGCAAAAAAATGTAAAATACCAAACAAAGTCTCAACTAAATTACTAAAATAAAATAAAATTCGTAATATTTTTTTTAATCTTTAAGGAGAAAATCGGTCACTGGTTCACTGGGTCAACCGGTTCAACCGCCGGTTCACCGGTTCTGAACGATTTTTGAATAAAAGTGGTTTAATGATTCAAACCGGACCGTTGAGTGAACCGGGTTCGATTTTTTTCGATTCTACCGACGGTGCAGTCGGTTTTGAAAACCTTGCAATGAAGAATGATAAATGATGAACTTTTTGTTGGGCTGAATTGTTTATTCCTTCAAAATATGAAATTGTTAATTTCTAATTACTAAGGGGTCTTTGATAAAAGTAATGAATGTATAATAAAATTTAAATACAAAATAAAATGATGTCTTTGATAATTGTCTATTTAAAATATCTGAACACGTATATTATCTTATTTTAATATTATAGACTGTTATAAATAAATTGATTATGTAATTATAAATAAATAATGTTATTTAAAAAAAATAAATATAAACTTTTGAACAATCTTATTAAGGTATACTATTAAAAATATAATTTTAAGAATAAAATACTAAAAAATATTAATAACATTTTATAGTACATAAAATCAAAACAACATAGTACAACAACATTTATTAAATTGATTATCCAATTTGTTAAACAAAAATAAAAAATAATTTGTACAACAAAAATTGTTTACAATAGCAAACAAAATAAATAATAAATGTAAATTTTAATTGTATTACTTCTTATGCATTCAATTATACTTTTTTTTAGTGAATCGTTCAAACACATTTAAAATTTAAAAATTATTAAACAAATTATCTGATTAATTAAAATAAACAAACAATCCGTTTAGTGTGATTTTGGTTTCAAATTTTAGATACATGACCTTTGTTACATTGGAGTAGAGTGTTGTGTAGTGTATTTGTGTTTAAACTTGTATTTATTTTAGTTCGTAATGAAAAAATGTGTATGCTTATATGCATTTCGACCAAATGATTAAAATTATAAGGATAATATAAAATATAACAAATAAAAAATTATTTTATTCTCAAAAAATAAGTTGAAATGGAAAGACAAATTTATCATTATTTATTTTTCATAAATAATCAATAAGAGAAAAAGTAAACGTAACAAAAAAAAATAAAAACGTGCCAGCTCATCGATCCGCACCTCAATTCTCCAAATCGAACGTACATAACAAACTCAGAAACAATTCCCATCAACGGCCATAATCACCTCGTAGCCCGGGCGTAACAGTCCACGTCACCTATCCGCGCCTAATGAATCCAAAATCGTGAATTCAAAAATCACACACCAACGCTCATGATTCATCTCATCTCCCGCCACAAATTTCAGAATTCTCCTATAAATACATCCCCAAATTACTCACTACAATCGTCCCAAGTTAAAGTCACTCTCTTCTGTATCTATAGACTCTACAGTTCTCTCAGAATAATAAAATTTTTAACCAATGGCTCGTACCAAACAAACCGCCCGCAAGTCCACCGGCGGCAAGGCCCCGAGGAAGCAACTGGCCACCAAAGCTGCCCGCAAATCAGCCCCAGCCACCGGTGGAGTGAAAAAGCCCCATCGCTTCCGTCCCGGAACCGTCGCCCTCCGAGAAATCAGAAAGTACCAGAAATCAACTGAGCTCCTCATCAGGAAGCTTCCCTTCCAGCGCCTCGTCCGTGAAATCGCTCAGGACTTCAAGACCGATCTCCGATTCCAGAGCTCCGCCGTGGCTGCCCTTCAGGAGGCTGCGGAGGCTTACCTCGTCGGACTGTTTGAGGACACTAACTTGTGTGCCATTCACGCCAAGCGCGTGACAATCATGCCTAAGGATATCCAGCTTGCACGCCGTATTAGGGGTGAGCGTGCTTGATTGTGGGTGGATTAGTCTATCTGGTTGGTTAGGGTTTTGGTATAAAGGGGTGTTGGGGTATCTGTATGTCAGCTTCTTGTTGTAGTGATTTACAAGTTGTAATGAAGTATTTTAATGAAATTCAGAATCTTTACCGTTCAATTGATCTATTTCCTCTGATATGTACGTTTACATGTATTTCAACAGTTTGCGCATTTCCGCTAATTTGTGTTTGTTTTCTCGCCTGAACATGTTGTAGTATATTTAGTCAGCTGTTCAATTTATACTGCTTGTTATGTTGAAATCTCATCATTTTTGGTTTCATCAGAAATTCTGTTGTTTGTGACTATTTACAGCTTGTTTCTATACATATATTCAAGCATATCAAGATTGGTGTAGCTATTGGACTTGCATTTTCTGTGTTGCTTGATGCTGAATAATGTGTCAATCTGTTGGTTTAGGGGTTGGATTTTTAGGTTTTAATGGTTTCTTTGGTGGTTTATTCGTCTTTATCTTTTATTTGCTCACTTTGCCTTCTTGCATATACACACTGAGCTATACGTATGATGGGTAGTGAACATATATGCATACCTACTAGTAATTTACCATAAATAAATTTCCTTCTGTACCTGTTGGTATATTCACAAATCTAACACCTTTATTTTGAATGCATAGTCTATGAAGACCCTTCTTTCTTAGGTTTGTGTTCTGTCTTTATAGTATGTTCTTGTGTATATAACTATTTATAAGTATGACAATTGAAAAAGTGTTTTTTTAATATATAAAAAAAATTCGCAGATGACATTTAAATAAATGATAATAAGACAATTTCATACTATTACTAATATATTAATTGATAATATAGTTAGTTATCTATGATGTGAAACGTTGAAAAAGGTTAATGGATTAAGGAGTATTATCCGATTACTCCTTTCAAATTTTGTACAAGTTTTAAACTTAGATGACGATGAAAAACATGTTTGTTTTGTAGGACTGCCGTTGCCATTGGGATTTTGATAAACTATGAAAAAACAAACACACTTTGTGTTAGTTTCTCTTGCACATAATGTGTGATTGCTTTGATAATAATAATAATAATAATAATAATAATTAATTATAAGAGTTTGTTTTGTAGGACTGCCATCAGGATTTGTTTTTGTGTGGATAAAATCATTTTTTCTGTGCACATCAGATATTGGTGTCTCTGGATAAACTTTTTTCCCCCACACCAGTCACCAAATATAGGTAAAAGCGGTTTTGTATATTGTTAGTGTAAGTTTATATGGAATCCCTTTTGAATAGGCTACAATTATGAAGAACCACCAGATGTCATCGTTTTCTGTATATTGTGTCCGATTAGTATTCCAAGCCACAAACCCTCTGGGACTTGTACCCCTGGGGGTGAAAAACTGTGATCAAGAAATTGGGTGTAATTTGTTTTCAATTCCTGTTATCTCTTTAGCAACGCAGATATCTCCCAAAAGCTTCAGCCTAATCAAAGCTAATTGAACTTATCATTGCCGAAACAGATCTTTCAAGCTTAGGATGGCGGGTACTGTGTTCTTGAAAACGAATCGCTTTGAGGTTAAACTCGAAGGCATTACCTTCAAAGCAAAAGATTTTGACCGTTTATGCGCCATGGATTTCCTTTTCCCCAAGGGAAAGGTTTGGCTGCATCCTCCTGTTGTTGGCCTTGATGTTATGCGCCACCCTCGTGACCCAAACATACTCTTAATGCTCTTGTGCTTTGGAGTAGGTTGTGTGATCCTCCGTTTTCGTTCTGGAGAAGCTTTATCTGAACCAATCCTCAAATTTCTCACAGATGAGAGGATTCGTTTTGTGGGTTTCGGTATCCCTGAAAAGAAAGATTTGTTTCCATTTGAAGAGTTGGGATTGACAAAAAGCAAAGCTGACATTGGTTACATGGCGGCTAAGCTTCGTCACGACCCCAAATACGCAAAGTGTGAACTGGCAGAGCTGGCGCGTAAAGTTCTTGGGATCAAGGAAATGGTGGGACTTACAGAGGCTTCCTCTTTTGGAAGACATGAGCAACTCAAATGTGCGATTTGCCAACTCTTTATGTCAAGTGTTATTGCCATGTCGCTTTTGCGTTTGGATAACAAGAAAATATTGGCAGATAGTCCCAAGAAGAACTCATTTCTGAAGACCTTGAATTCATTGCCATTGTTGAATGAGGGATGGTTCAAAACAGCTAAAGGTAAGAAAGATAATAACAAGTCTTTCGAAGTTGTGGAAAGTTTCTATGATATTGGCAATGAGGCCAAGTATACTTTATCTGATGATTATGTTCAAGCCAAAGGCAAGGTGGGTTTTTCTAGCGACGATTCTTCCCATATCAAAAGTAAGGAGGGTGATTCAAGCGACGAATCTGGCAAGGAGAATGCATCTCCCTCAAAAAAACCCTTGAAAGGTATCTTGAAGTGTCCATTTTCAGGTATGGATGCTTGCAAGTCTTCACCTTCTTCGCCTAGTTCCCCTCCATCCGGATTGAAAAGAGCCAACTCCAAGGGTCACAATGTATCTTTCAAGCACTGACATGGGTTCTGTATGAATTAGCTCTATGTTTCTCTGTTTGTATATGAAACCTCTTTACTCGCTCTGATTTTTAGCTGGAAGGGATAACCCATTTAAATTGTTAAGTTAATTGCTTCTTTTTTCTTTTCTTGTATGTATATATGGGGTTGAGATCCTACATACAGGATATAGGATTGTTGAAGCCTGATGCCCTGATCTCGCTTGTCCTGAAACCACCAAAATCATGAATGGCCTCTTTTTAGGTTTAGGGTACTGATGGAGCATTTTAGGGTGATTTTACTTATCTCCCTTCCCTAATATATCATACCATATCATCAGACAATGTATTGATAATTTATACTAATAATTCAATATCATTCATTTTCTTTTCTTTTTGTTTTTAATATCCTTCGGTTTTTGGTTTTTTGAAGTTCTTGTTGGAGTGAAGCCTTGTGCAATCTATTTTATTAGCATCACCCAATTCAGTGTTCTGATGCATTTTGTTCTTCTTTTCTTGCATAAAAACGCAGAACGGAGTGCTGTGCTTTGAGATTATAGCTTGCCTAGTTTCAAACTTCAAACCATGCTCAAGTTACAAAAAAATTACGGCCTAAAATCTTGTTATGAACTTGGTATTTGCAATCTATTGATATAAATGTCAACCATATCTAAACTTAACAAACGCTTGGACTAGATTCAGTTTTAAGCATCTGAACCGATCTTAGCATATTTGTCAAGGGAGGTTGCTTTAACATTTGAACCGACATTATTACGCTTGACAGACCGATTATTGCACGAGTACTAGATCAGATGTAAAGTGGCAAATGTTTATTCTTCCTGTCATAATCCTAAATTCTTAATGGTCAGATTAATGTATATAACAAATATAGTCCTTAAGCTTAGTTACATATTTTATATGGTTAGTGCCTGAAGAGTTTTGGATATTTTAACCAAACTGTGTCATTTTGTTGTGGAACACAACAAACTGGTGTTTAACATTTAACAGATGAGTTCATAAATGTGATTGTGCAAACTTTAAAATGGCAAAATCGATTTTTTGGCAAAAATTGAGAGGTTCCATTCTATTTCTAACATGCTATCAAGCTGGTTTATGACTTTAAATGTGCTCCATTAGTTCATTTTCAACAAGTCATTCTCCGCATAAAGAGCCATGTTCTCATTGCAGCAACTTGACATAATTAAGCCAATTTATTATTTCTAAGTTCTAACTCAACGGTTCCCTTCATTGCTAATCCATACCTCATAAGTCCACTACTACATCAATATATGAAATGGGTATTCAACAATGCTAGTTGTCTTTCCTACATATATACGAAAAGATTGAGTCTAGTTTAAACAAATGATCATCATAAATAATTTATCATGCGATTCCAAGTTAAATCATGAGGATTATATATAAATACAGGTAAAAGATTTCAATTAATCCACCAGTACTCAATTAAGCATGACCTTCCAAACGGAACGCCTTGATCTTGTGCTTGTCCCAAGTGGTTTGGTCATTATGTTTGGTTACAATCTCTATCTCCTCTACAGATGCCTTAATCTTCCTCACACCACTGTCATTGGCTTTGAAAACAATGACAAGAAAGCTTGGGTAGACAGAATTGTGCAGGCAAGAATCCATCTTTTTCCCTTAAAAATCAAAAACTTCATTCGGTCTCATTTTTTTTGGTCTAAATTCACAAAACTAGAACTTATTGTTTTTGCAGGGTGACAAGACAGATGCTAGTATGGCTCTAAATGTAATTTCGTCTAACGTATCTGCGGCAACTTTCTTAGCATCAGTTTCTTTAACTCTCAGCTCTCTCATTGCAGCCTTGATGTCAAACAATTCAAACATTTTCCAAAGTGAATTGGTATACGGGGATACAAGGGCAACAACCATGTGTATAAAGTACACAAGTCTCCTCATGTGCTTCCTTTTGGCATTTTCATGCTTCATTCAATCCTCAAGGAGTTTTATCCATGCTACCTATCTAATAAGCACACCAGATAGCAACATTCCTGCCAAAAATGTTGAGGCAGCTGTTATAAGGGCAGGTGATTTTTGGTCATTTGGGCTTAGAGCACTTTATTTTGCACTTAGTTTGTTGTTATGGTTTTTTGGTCCAATTCCTATGTTTGCTACCTCGGTGGCTATGGTTTTGCTCTTACGTTACCCAGTACCGGCCCTGGGCTAAAGCCCAAGGTGCCTGATCTTTAGGCCCAAAAATTTTTAGGGCCCCTTTTCTCCATTTTTTAGTGTTTTGAATTATGCTTTGAAAATATTGAAAAAGTCTGTTATTATATTTGGTATTCTTTCGTATTTATATTCTTTTGTTTAGAGAAAATTTATAGTGTTTTTTATACCTATCTTAATAGCAATTCACAAAGGGCCCAAATTTTTTTTTTCGTTTTAGGCCTTGAAAAACTCAGGGCCGGCCCTGACGTTACCTCGACACCAATACGACTCCGTTGCATCGCCATGATCGCCGCCCCAGAGGCAGCCTGTGAAAAGGGTTGATCGGCGAATGACCGGAGGACCTGCTGGTGTTGGGTACCTGTTTTAGAATTGGCTCTATGTGTTCAAACTTTTCTCTTCTTTTTGGGTATTCAATTGGAAACACAACATATATGATATAGGTTTTCAGAAATTTAATAGAGTTGTCCATGCAAAAAATATTAGAAAGGACTAGGTTGAGTGAGACAAAATCATGTCAGGAAAATATCAAAATTAAAATAAATACAAAAGTTATCCTAACAAAAATAAGTCGTATTGTACATTGAGATGCAAATTGGGCCGAGGGACTACTTTTTGCCATTCTTTGTAATGTTGGTTGCGTGGCCTAAATTGATATTAAACCCCACTACCCTTGTTTAGTCCTGATTTGATTTAATTGGGCCCCCAACTCAAGCTAAGCATTGGTATATATATAGTTATCATTCTTTTTCCCTTTTTCATTAATTAAATAGCTAGTTAGCCTCTTACAAAAGCCCTTCTTTTGGGGGTATTTTTTACCACAACATCTAGAAGATAGTACATATATGTATATATTTTTTGGTGGGGTGGCGTGGGGTGGGGTGGGGTGGGGTGGGGTGGGGTGGGGTGGGGGGAGTTGCGTGGGTAATTGAAGATGGTACAGACGTTAGACAGTAAATAAACATAGAAATTTACCACTAGTGACTCAGTAGTGGGGCAGAGAAAAAAGTAGTACAAGGTAGCAGGCATTGTAAGGGAGGCAGGAGCCTAGAGGCTAATGCCTAATAATATAGCTCATCAGGGCTAAAAGATTTATTTACCGTCCTCGTTAGCTTCAGTCACATACCGTCCTCATTAGCTTCAGTCACTTGGCATATATATATATATTTCAGAAATACTACAATTAATATAATCATTAATTAAAAAATAACTAAGAATGGATACAATTTTCAGTTCAATTTATGATAATTTATCACTCAATTGTAATATATAATTGTGAATAAATAAATACTGAACAAATTAGTTATATATATTATAACAATTAATGTCAGTATGTTTATCTATCTCATCTCATCACATTTATATGTATTTATATTTAACTTCCATTAATGCATACATATTCAATGAGTTTCTGAACAAATTAGGGTTTTGCTTTAATCATTATTTTGTCATCTCTGTGTTTTCTTTGCTGCTGCATAAAGTTTTTATCTTTACTCAGGCCACAACTTGAGATATATAGTATGTGTGTTTAATCCATACTACTTTCAGTGGACAAAACCAATAATAAAGAGTACAATTAAATGAGGCAGGCTAGGACTGGCTATCCTTATATATATATATGTGTGTGTTTCTTTCTCTTTTTTTTTTTTAAATTTAATTTAATATAATATATATGTTTTGGTTAAAAAGCTATCAATCATGTATAAAAAACAATATATACATTATGTTTTTAATATATATATGTGTATTCTTTTATGTTTGATATAATACGAAAATTAATCTATTTTATTATGTCTAAATATATTAAAAACATACGTTAAAATTCAAAATAATCTATTTTATAATATATTTTTTCGTGTATATATTTATATAAAATAGCATCGTTTTTGTATGATAACTCATGCAGTGTCATTTAATTTCCTTTTCACATTTAATTATATATAAGATAAAATTATAAATTATGTAAAAGTTTTATTTTAAAGTTATAGCTTTAGCGGATTTTGTCTCTAAAAAGAGTGAAATCATCTTCGAAATAAAATTTACAATTTTCCTTTTTGCGGGTTTAAAAATTGAAGTGCGACGTTATTTGTGGGACAAAAAGAGCTTTACCCACATTTAGCCAGCACAACACTTGGCGTGTACTCCACCTTACACGTAGGACCACCACTTATCTTACGTGGAAGTGCATGGTTGGCTCAGAATAAATTACTCCAAAATTTAAATGACAGATAGGAGGGGTGTGGGGTCAAGAGTGTGATAGTGACGTTTTAATGCAAATGGCTTTTGGCGGTTCGTGGACCGTACGATCAGACACGGTCACGCCGATCGATGTAATCTTATCAGTAGCCGACAACTACCCTGCTCCCCGACTAAGACCGGTCTAGTTCCTTTTGGCAAAGTCTTAAGTGGGTCCCAGTTTTATCTTTTTGCCACGTGTCCTTTTTTTTTAACGATTAGAGGTTCTCCATAGAGTCATTGTATACCATTCACAATGTTTATTTGCAACGGTATTAAAATTGATTATATTTTAAGGTTATTAAATCTATGGAGTAATTAATAAATCCTAATTACATATTTATTTTTATAAAATTATTTATAAAATAATTTAAAATAATCTCATGTTATGTTTATTTTGTTAATAATTATTTAAAAATTAAATAAAAATTTATCTTTTGAACAATTAATCATACCCTTACTACTAAGAATAAATATATCATATTCTCGTTACTAACTAGTCATTAGTTTAAATATAGACAGATAGAATAATATACAACGGTCTTTTTAAACAAAGTTAAATATTAATTTTGTCAATAAATTTTTAGTCACAAATGACAAATGGTAGGGATATTAATACCTCATTGGAATGACATTAAATAGTCTCTTTTAAGTTATTTTATTATACCGTGACTAATAATTCAACATTTATTTTTAAAAATAAATTATTAACTTAATTAATAGTTCAATCTCAAATATAATTCTTATAAACAGATATAACATATAAGTCTATAACTATGTAACTCCAGTCATTTGTTATGAGTTAAAAGTTTATTTTTAATTTATAAAAGGGTGTCTAAATACTAATTTATCCTTTAAATATATCAAAGTAAAGTTTATTAAATTTAAAAGAGACAAAGACTTTATAATAATATATTTGTATGGATCTAGAATGAACAAAAGTGACACTTATTTTATACTCTCTTTTATTTTTTAATTGTGTGAAATTTATATCTTAAATATTTTTTTATTAATACGGAGGGAGTAGTTCCGTCGACACTCAAGAAAACTAATCAAGTTATATTTTTGTTTACTTAAGTAGTGAATATTTTTTTTGATATTGTCTAATATTAGACTCCACTTCTATTGTTTTTATATAATTTATGCTCTTTTTCATTATTTGGGGGTACACAAGAAAGAATTTTAAGATATATAAAAGAATTTTAAAAAATTAACTTTTGTGAAAAAAGTGCAACAAATAAATTAGGTGGAGGATACATGATGAGATAGTGATCTTAAATAAATTAAGATATAATAGGATTAGGAAATTGATATTTTTATTTGTTTTTAATATTTCAACATAATCTTTTTTTACATGAGAAAAAAGTGAATATTATCTTCATGTGAGAGATGATTAGGTAAAAATATCAAAAACACACATAAAAGTAGCGTTTCTCAATGATTAAGTTGATGGGTTTAATTAAGTACTAATTAACAATTGGGGGCCGTTCGGTCCTCTTAATGACCGGTAACGACCGGTGTCTTTAGTTTTTTTTTAAACCACAATTACAAGAATAAAAAATAATAGAACAAGTTTGAACAAAAAACTATAAAAAAGTATATTTATTATTGAAAAAATACTGTAAACCGTTTACACCGGTCGTTACCGGTCATTAAGAAGACCGGACGGCCCCCCAACCCCTAATTAATCATTCATCAAAACTAAAACTTCATTATCATTAATTTAGTACCTAATATGCTTTAAACGAAAACTAGAATTCTTCTTAACATTATGTAAATAATTTGATTTTGGCATGTTATATATATATATATATACTAGCTGGATCCTGTGCCTCCGGCACTGTGTGGACGGTGAGATTTATCTCAAACTTTGAACGGTCTAGATGATTTATTGAGTGAGCGGGAAATTCAAAATCATTTGTATTTTGTTAGATAGACTAGCTAGGTCCCGTGCCTCCGGCACTGTATGGACAATATGATTTATCTCAAACTTTGAACGACCAAAATAATTTATTGAGTGAGCGAGAAATTTAAAGTCATTTGTATTTTATTAAATTATTATTAGATTATTAGATAGATAGATGTATTTTATTAGATAGATGTATGAACGGTGAGATTTATCTCAAATTTTGGACGGTCCAGATGATTCATTGAGTGAGTGAAAAATTCAAAATCATTTGTATTTCATTAGATAGATATATATCAATATTGTTTCCATTTTAGGAAAATGTTGATGCATTTGGATAAATGAATTTAATGAGAAATTAAAATAATTGGAATTAATATTAATACTCTAGAATATTTTAGTTGATTGATAGATAGATTAAGGAAAATAATAATGGCTTCCTAAAATCACGGGCTGCATCTGCGGCCTGCGGGGAAGTGAAGAAGAAACAAGTGTTAAGGTGTATGACTGACGTGACTAAAGTACGATGTAGAAGTAGTAACAAGGAAGCTTACCTCCCCCTCGCTCCCGCAAATTGGGTGGGGGGGGGGGGGTCCGGTGCCCCTTAACGACCGGTACGTCCGGTGTCCTTTTTTTTTCTTCTATAATTATGAAAAAAATAATAATAATAGAATAAGTTTGAATAAAAAATTGTAAAAAAAAAAAATTTTTTTATTGAAAAAACACTGTAAAACAGTTTATAGTGTTTTACAGTGTTTTTTCAATAAAAACCGTACTTTCTTTTACAATTTTTTGTTTAAATTTGCTCTATTATTTTTTTTTCCTCATAATTGTAGGGGAAAAAAAAGGACACCGGACGTACCGGTCGTTAAGGGCACCGGGCGCCCCCAACCCTCCCCCTCCCCCTACCCCTACCCCTACCCCTACCCCTACGGTCCCTTATTTATTTTTAAGTTTACTGCATGAGGAGGGGAGGTCAGCATTCTGTAAAAGCTGAATTCTCTTTCTTTCTTTCACCCGCGTAAAAGCCGAGGGACTCTGCCATCCCTTTTTCTTCTCCTCTCCTCGTTACAGACTCACTCACTCACTCACTGACTCTCTCTGTATGCACTATGCATGCATGTACCTCTCTGCCTACTGATTTTTTTTTTTGACTAAACGTCTCACTTTTTACCTCTGGTAATTCTCACCGGTAATTTTTGTTTGCTATTGATTCGTAAATAATTTAATTTTTGTTTGCTATTGATTCGTAAATAATTTAATTTTTGTTTGCTATTGATTCGTAAATAATTCTACTGTTAACGCAAGATCTTCTTCAACGTCCCAATCACGTAAGACGTCCTGATCTTGCACATTAAATATAGTCAACACCAAAAACTTGACGGCTTCGACCGTCGGAGAATATCTCAAGCGTGAGAGTCAGTACAGGCCGTTACAAGGGTTAACAATAGAGGATAAAAATATCTTGTGTCTTGAGTGATAAAATTATCAATAGTATGAATGCATACCTTTTCTTGGAGACTTCCTTGCTAGGTTATACTCTCCTGCCTGGTTTACCGTGCCACCTACTCCCCTGACACCTGTTAATCTCATCCCCTCTATCCACCGCTGGCCGACTGTCCAATCCTCATTAATGCGATGTAAGATATCAGTCAGTCATATCTTTGTCATCATCACCAGTCAAAGATGTAGATATTTAAATATATGCTGGGTCAGCCCACTGACCCGACTCAACAAAGAAGACCCAATTGATCGGGCCCAACTGAAATGACTCGGTAGATTTAACCAACTCGGCCCAAGTGAAGATATTTAGTCATTTGATGGGACGGTTCAATCAACCCGATCCAAGGCTTTCAAGATCCGACAAGATGACCCAATAGATTTAATCAAAGAAGTAGGCCCAACCAGTCCGACCCACTATGTAAAATATCATGATCCAACATCTACTATAACGTACATTCATATGCATATTTTGATGACTTATTCCGCGTGTGCGCCATCAAAATATGCATATAAATATATATGAACGGTTGTATTTAATAATATACTTTGTGTGGATTCATATAACTTGTGGACGGACGGACGGACGGACCAATGTGTTGTGTTAGGATTCTAGCTTATTGGTAGGTAGGTAGTTTAATTTATTCATGGTACGTGTGCTTTTTTAACTTTCACAACAATTTTTCTTTGGCTTTTTTGGAGTCATAATTAATCCAGATATTTCTTGCTACATAAGAACAAAAGGGAAGGGGAAAAAAAGTTTGCAAAAGTTAAAAGTTGAGTGAAATTAACTTGAATAAGCTAGCTTATCTCAATTATAATTAAGAACTTAATTTAAGATTTGGGGCAAATAAATAAATAGATTAAGTTGTTATTCTTACTTTTGGGAACTTATATAAGAAATTAATGTATCAAACGGAATATTGAACTCTCTTAATTATCCTCAATATATATATATATATATATATAATGATTTAAGAATCTTTAGGAAAAAGAAAATGATAAGATAAGAGCATTAATTAGTGATTAGTATAAAGGGAGAAATTAAAGAAAAATATTATTAGATATTATAAGTTGGTCAAAAAGATGGGAGTAAAGGGATTGGTTTTGATTAAAGATTCATCATAAGTAGTAGTAGCAGGACAAAATGATAGCATCACCATTATCTATTTCACAAAACTTTACTCATGCACGTGAGTTTTCCACTAGCTACGATCCAGGATTCCATTTGATGAATTAATTAATTATAAATGTATTAAAATTAAAAATGATACTAACTTTTACTACAAAATAATACTATAAAACATTGATATAAAACATGCACAATTACTACAATTACATGTCTTATGTTATTAGAGTATATATCTTGAATAAAAATTATAGTAATAAGAAGAATTGCAAATTACTTATTTAAATTAGAATCATAACTTGATATCATTTTCCATGAAATTAATTAGTAATTCTCAAGGTAGTTGACAATATATATGGATAGAGCTAGCAAATTCAATATTTTAGGAAGATGTTTAGTGCTTATTGCCGACTCCTAGACAAACTATTGAATCAAACATCCACTAATTTCTCTTTTGGATCAAAGGGTGACTGATTAATTAGAGTATATATATATATAAATTGGCCCCCCAAGTTTCAAGAAATCACCAGTTGTACATGCAGGTGGGAGAAAAGGGTTATATATAATGTTGTACCTTTCCTATTTGAGTACATGCATTTGATTGAAATTATACCCAAATATAGAGTGACTGTCTCAGTTACCAAGAATACGACAGAGAAAAAGAAAATAAAAAAAAATTATACTACTACTACTGTGTCTGTCTCTGTCTGTGTCTGTGTCTGTGTCAAACTGTACTGTACGGGGTAAATATGACTTTTTCTGTCTCCTAGACAAGACAAGCTGTCTGAATAATTAAGAATATGGGTGCCCCTATCACGTATTCAGTAATACTAATAATTAAAAATAATGTCTAGTTAGTGCACTTGGCGTCTGGGCGGGTCTGACTCAAAAGGAGTAAAGTGAGAAAATTAAAGGAAACACGGTGTTGCTCAATCACACGGATTAATGCAGTGCATAACACGGCATCCAATTTTAATTAGATATGCTCATTTTTTATTAAATTAATTTTATGTTTTGTACATTGAGTATTTTAAACTCTAAAACTTCAAAATATTACACTTAATTTAAGTCAAAATTATATAATAAAAATGTTAAAATGACTTATTCACCAAATTAAGAAAGGATGTTATTTTTAAAGATGAATATAAGAATTGTGATGATTATATTTACATTATAATATTAAAATGTTGGCTTGAAAACAAGAAGATTATAAGCTTGCTTAGTGACTGTTTATTTAGAACTGAATAGAGCAGAATCGGTCAGCCATTCAGTGCGTTTATTTTGAATAAAAATTGTCTCAATGGATGAATCGGTCAGATTTTTGATCTAATTGGCCAAGTGTAAATTTTTTAGTTGAATGACCGCTGGATGAAGTAATATATATATATATTTAAAATATTAAATAATATTAAATAAATTTATAATAATTTTGAATTTTTTCAAATGAATAAAATAATAAAAATTTATCATTCAAATGTTTCAGATATGTCAATTATCAAATAATCTATTTCATTCAAATTATTTAAATATTCAGAACTATTTCATTCAATTTTACCAAATAGTCCTTTAATGTCTTAATGTTTAAAGATGCCGTAGTTTACCTTTTAAAAAAGCATGGCTTAAAATATTGAAGAGCAAAGAATTCAAATAATTCCAAGAGCGTGTTAGAGGCGCGTGGAATGAAAAGTTATCCGGATTAGGATAAAAGACGAAGGATGAGTAGAAGCCAATTGGACATTGAGTTGTAGCCCGTTTTATCCGGGTTAGTGTCCTAGTTGTACCATCCTATAGGTCTAGTCATAGACCTCTGTTTGGGTTCTTTGCAATTTATGAGAACAGATTCTCTGTCCCTTTTATGTCCCTCCACTTAAATTTTAATATCTAGACTATTACTTAACACTAATAAATTTTAAAATTAAATAGAAAGACATGTGTCAAAATTTAAGTTGAGGGACACAAGAGTGACAGAGAATTTGGGGACAGAGGATCTGCTCTCACAATTTATGGCCTTTGATAAAGACCTGCCTATTTTTCTCACTGGCCCACATTGTCCACACTACACTACGTGAATTTACAAAATCACCCACCCCCTCTATGCACTTGGACAAACATTGTAAGTCAATAGTATTATATTCTGAACTATTTTATGTGTGGAAGTTTGTTGGTTTCCCTTGGACAGTTGAAACATAATCATCCCTGTCCCTCACCTGTAGGGTTACTAGTTTAATTCGAATATTTCATCTTATAAATTCAAATATTGGGTTTACACATTTTTCTTTGAAAATATTATATTACGAAATAAGGTATTTCTTTTCCGTTATAGAGTTGTGTATAAAAATTAAAAAAATAATTGTATAACATTAAATATAATATCAAATATCTATAATACCCTTAAATTTTTATAATTAATTACCGTACTTATCTCACCTTCTCACATATATAACATGAGTAATTTTAGAAAGATTGTAGTTGAGTAGTTTGAGGGTAATAGAATCAGAAAAAGTAACATTATTTATTTTCATATGAAATATTTTTACAATATTTGATCATGATATAGAAGTGTGGATGATTTTTGTAAAGCTTGATAATCTACTTAAATTATTCGGTAAAAGACATGTAATTTGTTTGTTTATATGATGACAATTAATTTAACAGCAAGAAGCATTGGAAACTCTAGCAATAGTAATATTCCTACTTCAATAAATTAGGCATAAATGGACAAGTTTCCAGTTTCGGCCAGAATATATATATACTAGCTGGGTCCCGTGCCTCCGGCACTGTATGGACAGTGAGATTTATCTCAAACTTAGAACGATCCAGATGATTTATTAAGTGAGCGGAAAATTCAAAATCATTATTAGATAGATTAGATAGATAAATGTATTTTATTAGATAGATGTATGGACGGTGGGATTTATCTCAAACTTTGGACGGCCCAGATGATTTATTGAGTGAGCGGGAAATTCAAAATCATTTGTATTTTATTAGATATATATATATATATATATATATATATATATATATATATATATATAAAACAGATCAGGTCCGGACTCCCGTACGGGAGTAAAATCCAGACCTTTTTTTTTTGTTTTTTTTTTGAAACAACTAAAAAAAAAAAATTATGGAACTGAAATTTTTCAATAATACAGTATTTTGGGTGTGTTTTTAATACCTACACCAACCAATGTATGTACAGTCTGCCCAGACTGTACAGACATGTTTTGTTATAGGCATCCAAATCACGCTCAAAACACTGTATAATGTAAAAATTCCAATTCCATAATTTTTTTTTTTTTTTAGTTGTTTCAAAAAAAAAAAGCAAAAAAAAAAAAAGTCCGGATTTTAACAAAATCCGGGAGTCCGGACCTGATCCGGACTCTCTCTCTCTCTCTATATATATATATATCGGGGATGATCTAAAACGGACTAAAAGAACGGACCAAGGAGAGGCAAAAACACGCGGGTTTCAGGATTTGGGTCGGAAAAACACGCGGGTTGACCCTGAAACCTGCGTGTTTTTGCTTTGGTCCGCTCCTTGGTCCGTTCTTTTGGTCCGCTTTAGATCCTCCCCGATATATATATATATATATATATATATATATATATATATATATATATGAGTTTCATCCACAACAACCGGTTACTATTTTTCTGGTCAACAATGACTTATATTTTTTTACTACAAATATTATCTTTTGTATACATGTATATACGATACGTAAGGAACTTATTTATTATTATTTTCATAAATAAATTTAATAATTTCACAAGATTTTTTTTATTATCGACTTTAATATTAATTTCTACGTAAAAATAATTTTTATAAAAAAAATAGTACTCCCTCCGTCCCAAATTAATTGCTCAGTTTTGACTTTTTAAAGTCAAATTGACCATTTTTAAAACTAATCTTTTTACTATTTTTGCTAAAATATAGGTGAAGAGATTATAACCAAAAGAAAGTATATACAATTTATTACTAATCCTATTTTTTATAATTTCAGAAATATATTTATATATGTTTAATTATTAATTCTAAAAATAGTCAATTTGACTAAAAAAGGTCAAAATTGAGCAGTTAATTTGGGACGGAGGGAGTATTATGTAATCAAACAACTTTTGTCAGTTTATTTAAACAAGATATTAGTCCAGTTAGTTAAACCGTACAATCCGGATATTGACAAATTATAAAAAATGTATGTAAATAAATATAAGACAAAAATTGTAGTCCTAGTAATTAGTAGTACTACATTATTCTTTAATTAAATTAAATTACCAGTAGTAAGAAGAAAGGACAGGAGGGAAATTTGTAGAATGGGAAGGGGACAGTATAGACCTCCGCCCGAAAATATAGGGGACTCATACAGACAAACGTGTCTTTCGTCGGATCCATCCATATAATATTCCTCCCCGCCCCCAATCCCCATTTATTTATTTATCTCTAATAAACACAATTCCAATTCCAATTCACTTTCTCTCTCTGCCACACAGTAGCTGTTACCACTGGCAGCGCTCTTCTTTGCAGCAGCAGCTGCTGCATTTTGCAGGCAACATACATACACATTTATGTTTGGAAATATATGTGAATTGTATCTGTATGTATGTATGTATGTATTATGTATACAGTCACTTGTATATATACATACAGTTTATGAGTAAGTAAATCAGACATTACTCAAAGTGTGATTTGATGTAGAAATAGTTTTGAGAGAGAAAGTAAAGAGAGGAGAGAAAAGAAAAGATTAAGTAGGAGGTGGAATTGCCACACTTGGCTCAGTTCCCCTTTTGATTGATTTCTCCATCTTAATATATCGATAGATTGAGCTCAGTGTTTTGTTTCTCTACTGTTCAATTTCTAGGGTTTTCAGATGATGTGTGGGTTAATTGATCTCAACACCTTCAACGAAGACGACGAGGAGACGACGCCGTCTTCCTTCGATTCGCCTACGTCTTCGTCGTCTTCTGCTTCGGCTCCGGCTCCGGCTCCGTCTATTTTTGCTGCATCGTCGCCGGCGGTGTGTTTGGAGCTATGGCACGCCTGTGCTGGACCACTGATTTCGTTGCCGAAGAAAGGGAGCGCGGTCGTTTACTTGCCGCAGGGTCACTTGGAATATGTCTCTGATTTTCCGGCCGTCGCCTCTGATCTTCCTCCTTACGTCTTTTGTCGCGTTGTTGATGTCAAGCTTCATGTAAGTTTTTTTTTAATTAAATGGTTATCTGTATATGTATTTTTCCGTGATGTTATCTTAATTATAAAGGTTTTGTTTTTCTATTTGCTTCAAAATGTGGTTAATTTCTAGGGTTTCAATTTGGGAATTTAAGTAGTATAAGGTCTCACTGATGCTGAATGTTTAAAAATTGTGATTTTTATTTTTTTTATTTTAGGCAGAGGCTGCTACAGATGAGGTTTATGCACAAGTCTCTTTAATTCCAGACTCCCAGGTTTGTTTTTTTTACTTTGCAATTTTTGAATGATCTGTAAAATGCAATAAAGTAAAGTCGTTTGTGTAAATATTAACCTGCTGGAGATTTTAAATTTACATTTGAATAGATTTTTGAAGTGTTGTTGCTAATTTTGGCTTTTGGGGTGAAATGTTGTGGCTATGTGAAACAGATTGAGCAGAAATGGAGGGAAGGGAAAACTGAAGCAGAAGTTGAAGAAGAGGATATCGAAGTTGCTGTGAAATCAATGACACCCCACATGTTTTGCAAGACCCTCACTGCTTCTGACACCAGCACCCATGGAGGTTTCTCTGTCCCTCGCCGAGCTGCTGAAGACTGCTTCCCTCCTCTGGTAAATTCAAGTACTTTTACTTCCCCATATTTTTAGTCAATGTTTTTTTTATTAAATAGAATCCTGAGTTTTGGTAATATTTTGTCCTGTAGGATTATAAACAACAGAGGCCTTCACAAGAGCTTGTTGCAAAAGATTTGCATGATATTGAATGGAGGTTCCGTCACATCTATAGGGGTATGTTGCAATATCTGATTTTTTTGTGATATTTTTTGTTTTACCTTGTATTGTGATTCCAGTTTCAATATTATTCTAAAACATACGTTTGACCAGGCCAGCCTCGAAGGCATTTGTTAACGACTGGTTGGAGTGCATTTGTGAACAAGAAGAAGCTCGTCTGTGGAGATGCTGTGCTGTTTCTTAGGTGTAGGATAGCTTCATATTTTTTAAAAAATGACTATTTTTGAACCAATTTATAATTTGATTATGTGGCAGGGGTGGTGATGGTGAACTGAGGCTGGGGATCCGAAGAGCGGGTCAAGTTAAAAGTGGAGCCAAGTATGCAGTAGTCTATAACCAGCAGTTGAATGATATCACTTCCGTGGTCAATGCAGTATCTACGAGAAGTGTTTTCAATGTTTGCTACAATCCAAGGTACATAATTATACAAGTCAATGAGTGGTTAGATTGGGTCTTTATAATTTTACTATTCCTACCAATGTCCTTCAGTCAGCTTGCTAAGCTAATTGACACACGCCAGTGCCATCTTGCACTCTAATAATCTGATGTGTATATGAGGTTCCTTTTTCATTGCTTAACGCAGGGTGGTCCACATGATTTTGACCTCAAATAGATTTATGATCTTCTGCTTTAAGCTTTTTCAAAAATATTTATTTACTTATGAATTTGTGAAGAACAAAGAAGTATGTTATACCATTCCTGTTTAGCTATACGCGGACCACTCTCGGTGTGTTTGAAGGTACGCTAATTGATTGTATGCAATGCAAATCTAGATATTTATAATGAACTTGTACTATGTTTATTGAGTCATTATGCCAGTCAAGTAAAATTGGGTTGAAAATGTTTTGGCGGTGTAGATCTTGACCCACTGTAAATTGCACATCAAGAGTAGATCCTTTAACCAATTGTGACGATGCCATCAAAAAGCAACTTGGTGTTGGTCAATTTATCATTCTTCAATATACTACAGTATTTTGTCAATTCTACTCTCATTGCGCGTTAAAGACCGCTTAATGCTTGGATGTAACTTATAAATTTATTATTATATTTTTGGGAAGGGGGGGTGTGGTGGTTGGGTTGGGTGAGGGATAAATTTGTCGGGGATAGTGTATGGTGTTTTTCAATATTCATCGGAACCCAAATGTAATTGTAATTCTTCTAGTTGTCTGTTGCTCCTTTGTCTTTATGATAATACTATAGACTTTCATTGTTCATTGCTCTACTGATTTCTGGTATCGTACGTACAGCTATATTATCTGCTGCAGTTCATCTTGTGTTTCGTTTAAATTGTTAGCTTTCTTAATAAATGTTGTACGTGTTTGGAATTGTACCTTTCATCCACAGTTTATACTTGATACTCTTATATTACAATATTCTAAAGCCGCTTTGGTTTCTTTACCTTTTTAACTTTTTCTGAAATTCAATTGCATTTTGTAGGGCTAACTCATCAGAGTTTGTAATACCTTTCCGTAAATTCTCAAAGAGCCTAGCTAATTCTTTTTCATGTGGGATGAGGTTTAAAATGCGTTTTGAAACAGAAGATGCAGCAGAAAGAAGGTTGGCCACCACTGTAATTCCCACTATGTAAGAACTTGCAATATCTAGATCTAATACATTTTGCTTACAGGTGTACTGGACTAATTACTGGAATTAGTGATGTGGATCCCCTTAGATGGCCTGGTTCAAAGTGGAGGTGCTTAATGGTATGTAGCTGTTTTAGCTTATTTACTTCTTCATTGAAGCCTCGTGCATATTTAATTTAATTGGACAATACTGTCTGTAGCAAATATATTATATGTTGTCGAAGCTTATGTCTCGGACCTTGACTTAGGGATTCAGGATTTCAATGAACAATGTCTTGCCTTATATCATTTATGATATGATAGGAATCTAATGTTTATTTGATGAACTCTTCATTTACTTAAACTTGACACACAATGTGGTATAATAATGTTGCTTAAATCTCCGAGTCCATACCGGTATGATATAGATTTGAGTTTGACAATTATGGTGAAAGCCTTTTACTATGCCATTCTTTAACTTGCTGGGATATCATCACCAGCTTGCTTAATTTCGATGAGCTTAGGTAGTAAATTGATTAATTAGAGTAACTGCTTTTTGTGTTGTGTTTTTGTCTCTGCACAAACATAAACATCCTGACTTTGGCTCTCAGTTTAAATATGTTTCATCTTATTCTTATCAGATTTGAAGTATGTTCTATCAGAAACTTAAATATTATCTTAACTTGCAGAAGCTTTGATGCCATTAGACACATTTGCTGTTCCTCCTAAATAAATGTTCTTTTCTGCATTATCATATTCTATTCTAAAAAGGTTCTCACTCTTTGATGACATTAAGTTTGAAGCAACTATTTAAATTATTATTGCAGGTTAGGTGGGATGATATGGAAGTTGAACGACATAACAGAGTTTCTCCATGGGAGATTGAACCATCTAGTTCAGTTTCAGGAGCCAGCTTGGTTTCACCGAGTACAAAAAGGAGTAGGATTGGTTTTCCTACAACTCAGCCAGATTTTCCTGTCCCAAAAGGTATATGTTTCCACAGGAAGTTATATACTTTTGGTACTCTCAAATGCATTTTTTTCTTGGTTAAAAATTAATTTTATATACTTCTTACAGATGGGGCAGGAATCTCAGACTTTGGGGAATCTTCAAGGTTCCAAAAGGTCTTGCAAGGTCAAGAAATTTTGGGTTTTCATACCTCTTATGATGGTGTTGATGCTCAAAAACATCACCCCCCTGAACTGAGGCGGTGCTTTCCTGGTTCCAAGAGTTCCTGGGATTCGAGAAACCTGATTGGGAATTCTGATATTTCATATGGAAGTGTAGGCTTTTTTGGGGAATCATTCCAATTCAACAAGGTCTTGCAAGGTCAAGAAACATTTTCAAAGCTTCCACATGGAAGAGGTCTGGGTGGTGTTAACCAGGTGCAGGAAAGCAGTGTTCCTGGAATCATTGAAGGTGTTCGAGTACCTAGCTACGGAACTGGGTGGTCTGCTCTGATGCAGGGGTACACTACTTGCATGGGCCCCTCGGCACCTTTTGTCCAAATGTCATCACCGTCTTCTGGTATAATGTTCCAGCAACCAAGCACTCCTGCTCCTAATTTTCGTGCAATATCTAGTGTGAATAGTCGGGAGAAGCTTGAGATTAACAAGCATAGTTCCTTTGACAAATCTGAAAGAAATTATGGAAAGTTCACATCATCCTCACCTTGCGAGCATAATAGCTCTGGGACGGAATATCAGCAAGGCCTTGCTTCTTTTGGTCTTTCAAAAGAAGAGGATAAGCAACCTGGTTTTCCCAATCTTTTTCTTGAAACTCAATCATCATACAAGGGGAGTCCAGAATTAGTTTCCACATGTAAAAGTAGCTGCAGACTCTTTGGTTTCCCCTTGACCGAGGGAAGTCCTGGCATTTGTAAAGAGGGAAATCCAACTCGGGTTACATCTCCATACGTTCCGAAAGCCTCTCTTCTGCCTTATGGCGAGGAGCAACTTCAATCAAAGCCTCAACTGGTGAGCAAGATATTGGGAGGTAGCTGTACCAAAGCAAGTGACATCTATTCTGCAAGGGATATGCTTCTTGACATTGCAATGTAGCATAAAAAGGGGACCACTTACTGATCCCTCCTAACTTGATTGGTCTGAGTTTGGAGCATTTATCTAGTAGGATAGAGTTTTTTAAATGGAGTAGCGAAAGGATATAGAGTTGTGTGTGTACAAGGGTAATGAGGATGATTTTGTTGAAGACAACAGATGAAAGTAAGTATATAGTATATAGTAATTTTACTTGCAAGATTATCATATGCTTCCTTGCTTAAGAAAGCAAG
Source organism: Panax japonicus (assembly GCA_020205505.1). NCBI lineage: Eukaryota > Viridiplantae > Streptophyta > Magnoliopsida > Apiales > Araliaceae > Panax > Panax japonicus. The sequence goes on from CM035101.1 coordinate 73,517,742, forward strand.
GAGGGTAACAATTACCAGCTATATACCTTGTTTATAACTTTATTTTACATGTATTTGCAGGGAATTCTAGCAAGTTAATGGAATCTAGAGAAAAGAAATTGTAATGGCGACATCAGTGCTTTGGAAGATATGCCTGGTACCACGGTTATTCTATCTTAGCTTTGAAAAATATTTGTAACTACTGTTATATAACGCATCGTTGAAAACTTAATTACAACAACGAAACTAAACTGGTTCCTTTTAATTTTATTTTTGTCTTTTCCTATGCGGCAATAGACTGAAATTGTTAGCCTGGAGTAATATTTTCTTGGAATTTATATGACAATTATTGCTTACTTCATGTATCTGGAGATGAATCTTTCAACTTGAAAAAGATCACATTCCAGGATATGCATATGTTGTTATTATTGTGTGTATGTATTCAATATTAAGTTTGACAAGGTTTAATTTTAAAAAATAATACATTCTAAGTTTTAAAAAATAATAATAATATTATATTTTAAAACATAGAGAGTATTATCTATAAAAAAAAATATTCTCAATGTCCTAAAAATTAAGTACTACTTTTTCATTATAAAAAAATAAGAGACTTTTTTTAGGATATTTAGTTATCATGTCATATTGAATCCCACATGGTTAAATATTAATAAAAATGAAGTGATGAAAGAAAGATAAATATGAGTATCATTTTATTACAATTCCGACAAACATCACCTCCACCTCCACCTCCACCAGTTAACTGCAGCAAAATCAGACTGAAAAGTGTTTTAAAAAAATAAGGGTTGGTAGGGTAGTAATTGTAGAGTGAAAGCCCAGGGCCGGCCTAGGGCTAGGGGGGTGGAAATCCATACAAAATTACAAATAAAAAATAAAATAACTCATGTTAAAACTCAAATTTCTTGAACCGAACTTAAACTTAAAATTATCTGCGAACCGAACAGGTTTGATTCGTTTGCGGGTCATTCAAACTCCAACCACTCTAACACTCTGTTTTTGAGTTTTGAACAGAAAAAAAGAGAATAGAAAATTTAAATTAGAACAGAAAAGAAAAGAATAGAAAATTTAAGTTTTTCTTTATGTTGTTTCTGAGTTTTTAATAGAAAAGAATAGAAAATTTAAAATTGAGGACATGAGTTGTAATTTAAAATTTATTATATTAAAAGTTTAGGGTATTATGAGAATTATAAAAAAATTACTTATTCCAATTTCTTTTCCGTCCAAATCAGGCAAATTTTGGACGGAAAACTTTGGCAAGAAAAGTGGTCAAATTTTCTATCCATTTTTTTCCGTTTATTAAAAAACTCAAAAATATAAGAATTGAATTTTTTTTTAAATTTTTCGTCTATTTCTTGTTTTTCTGTATATTTTAAAACTCAGAAATAGAGTGGAAGTCTCTAACCCTCCACCCTGTGGACCCAGCGAAGCTTCTATTTTTCTTCTCATTTGAGGCATTCTTATTTTTTGAGCTTGGTCTAATTTTACAACTATGAAGACAACTTATTTTAAGAAATCAACTATACATAAGACCCTTGTCAAATTTAAAATAAACTAGTAAGAAATATATATATATATATATATATATATATATATATATATATATATATATATATATATATAGTTTCGACAAGTTTATTAGAATATACGAGAATTATGAATTTTTTACACAAATCACGGTCAAGACAAATAATTTTTTCAATAAATTAGAAAAACAAAACGATTGACGCTTTGCCACAATGCCACCTATGTTACTGGAAAAGAAAAGTTTATATATATATATATAGAAATTTGATCAGGTCCGGACCTCCCGGACGGGAGAAAATCCGGACCCGAATTTTTTTTTTTTTTTTGTAGAACAACTAAAAAAAAATAAATTATGGAATTGAAAATTTTCAATAATACAGTGTTTTGGGTGTGTTTTTAATACCTACACCAACTAATGTATGTACAGTCTGCCCAGACTGTACAAACATGTTTTGTTATAGGCATCCAAATCACGCCCAAAACACTGTATAATGTAAAAATTCCAATTCCATAAATTTTTTTTTTAGTTGTTTCAAAAAAAAAAAGCAAAAAAAAAAAAAAAAAAAAGGTCCGAATTTTAACAAAATCCGGGAGTCCGGACCTGATCCGGACTCATATATATATATATATAATTGATAAATTCAAAAAATAATATTTCAACATGAAAATGGTCGTTATACATTCTAGCGACGTTTTTTATGACGATCGTCGCTATATATTTATAGCGACATTTTTCATGTGTAAATATAAAAAAAATTATGGAAATATCAATTTTTTATATATTTATATACTCCCTCCGTCTCAGGATAAAAGTTTTGGTGAACTTTTCACGCATATTAAGAAGATGAATAAAATGACAAAATTGACCATAATAATGTCATTAAATATGAAGAGAGAATTAGAATAATAAAAATATGAGATATTTAATGCTACGAGTATAATAGGAAAATATGTAAAAGTTTGGTTATTAAAGAAAAATGGACATTTAACATTGGACTACCCAAAATAATAATAAACACTTTTATCATGTGACCAATGGAGTATATAGGAAATTGATATTTTCACATCACTTTTTGATATTTTTATACGTATGACCCACATTTATTCGACAGCTTACGTGGGCAAAAAAATGATGTAAAAATATTAATTTATATATATATATAATATAATAGTAAAATTAATTTACAAATTAATATTTTATAAATAAATTTGATAATTTCACAAGATCTTATCCGAATAAAGATGAAAGCAGAGAAAAAATACAGTCGTCTCTCTTCTTATAAGTCATGGGCTCCGTCCAAGTGGTCGTTGAAAGTCAAGCCACCGCCCATCAAACACGGATTTATTCAAAGGGAGACTAGTTGATAGTCAAAAAAGAAAAATCTTATTTATAAAATTATAAATATTAAAGAATGTGTTTTAATATCATGTTTAACTTTCTAAAAACAACAAATTATCGTTTAATAGTAATGATAGGGTAACTATAATTTTTGAGAATATTATGTCATTTATTATTATTATTATTTAAAAATATTCTTTTTATTTAATAAATGAATTTTTGTGTGTGAAATAGATGAATATTTAATTTATTATTAATTCCACACCTGTGTTAGCACAGTCGGTTCCAACTTCCAACCATATGTTGTTTATTTTTTCCAAAAACCCACCAACATTTGAGCACCTTCAAGATCTAGAGAGAGATGGGAGCAGAGGAGGAGGAGGAGCTGGAGGTTAGAGCCCTAGAATCTACACCAACATGGGCGTTGGCTACAGTTTGTTTAGTCTTAATCACAGTTTCCATACTTCTTGAGCATTCTCTCCATCTTTTAGCTAAGGTATATACATACATACATATTCTATATCTATATCTATCTATATATATGTCTTCTTTCTCCAAATTTACTATACTAAATTAATCTACATTCATGAATCCTCAGTACTTCAACAAGAAGAGGAGGAAATCTCTTCTTACAGCTCTGGACAATATCAAATCTGGTGAGAAAAATGCATTAATCAATATACCTCCAACCCCATAAACTAAAATTGGAAAAATATTCTGTTAATTAATTATGCAATTCAACTAAAACTTTCACTATTTGGCAGAGTTGATGCTTATGGGCTTTATCTCTTTGTTCCTCACTGTGACTGAAGAGCATATTCCACACATCTGTATCTCAAAAACCATGGCTGCTCATTTTCGTCCTTGTCAAACTATCAAAAATGATCATACTGAGGAAGCACACATATGTGAAAAACAGGTTAGTGGTACTCACCCATTATCAATTCTACAAATTTAATTTTACCAGTTGAGCTTCACAGTAGAATTAATTTTACTCAATATTGAATTGCAAAGCAAAAAGAGATAGAAAAAATGTAGAGCATTTATCAACTCCCATGTTAATATTCATTATGTTGTTATCGACTAAAGGAGAAGTCAGCTGGATTTTAAAATGTTATCATTTTTTTGATGGAAATGTGCACAGGATAAAATGTCGTTGATATCAAGAGAAGGTGTTCAGCAACTCCAAGTGTTAATCTTTTCTGTGGCTTTCTTCCACATTCTCTCTTCTTTCTCTATTTTCAGTCTTGGAATGGCCAAGGTAATTTTCCATCAATTTTTTGTTCTTGTTGAACAATGAATATATCTGAAAAGTGAAATGACTTAAAGACACTTTACTATTTGAAGTTGATGTTTAACAACTTTGAAAAATAATATTGACTTGAGCTTTTCAAGTGGGGAAGACTTGGGCCTATTATATTACTGATTGATATTTTTGGGCCATACATTCTTCTAGATGAAAAGATGGGAATTTTGGGAGGCAGAAACAAGAACTTTTGAATACAAGTTTTCTAATGGTAAGCTTCCAATTTATAATCTTGTCCTTCTCTTTACAAGTCATAACTATTGTGAGCTAGGATTTATTTCTAATCTGGACCTTCCCTTTACAAGTCTTAATAATTGTGAGGGTGTATATATGCAACTGTACATATGGCTTTTAAATTTTCCTTTTCCAATAATGTTGTGTTTGAAACAACCCGGGTCAAATCCTGAGTCCGGAATAAATCTCGGGTCAAATCCCAAGTCCGAATCGAATCAAATCCATCAAAATAAAGCCTCAAACTAATGGCCTAATAGTATCTTCTTGGGTCATCTTAGCCCATCACAGGCTCCCAAAAAGTCGCGACTTAAAGGTACTATTGGTAGTAACTTATTTCCTTATATGCAGACAAATTTTTCCCCTATCTTTCGACGTGGGACTCGGGTGTTACAAACTCCTCCACCTGGGACTCCACTTAAATTTCTGACGTCCACGTCAGAATCCAATCACACACAGAGCCCAAAGATCTTTGCCTCGCTAGTCATTGTGGGATAATATCGGGTGGCTTCGTGTCCCCACACAGCCCAAAGATCTTTGCCTCTCTAGTCATTGTGGGATAATATCTCGGATCAAATCCCAAGTCCGAATCGAATCAAATTGTGGGATAATATCTCGGGTCAAATCCCAAGTCCGAATCGAATCAAATCCATCAAAATAAAGCTTCAAACTACTTGCCCAATAGTATCTTCTTGGGTCATCTTAGCCCACCACAGGCTCCCAAAAGGTAATGACTTAAAGGTACTATTGGTAGTAACTTATTTTCTTATATGCAGATAGATTTTTCCCCTATCTTTCGATGTGGGACTGGGGTGTTACAGTGTTAATATAAAGAGAGGAAGATTAGATGCCTTTTTGCAAACCTTTAACAATATACATCTTGGTTTTCTTGTGCTTTTAGTATATAGAAAAAAGTTAACAAGACTACAATATAAAATCCATTCTCTAGTTTAGTGCGTGTGACGATATCCTTTTTTTTATATATTATTTTTTTAATAGCATTTTTGCTCTTATAATATCAACCAACTTGTAGAAATTAAAGAATATAATCACAATGATAAATTGGAGGATCAATGTTGGACAATTTTAAAGACTTGTAACATTTTTACATGAGAGTATTTTAGTTATTTCTAGTTTATCAATTATCATATATTGCCATTATTATAATACCTAGATCCTCGAAGGTTCCAGTTTACTCATCAAACAACATTTGGAAAACGACATCTGAAATTTTGGAGCGAATATCGTCTCCTTCGTTTGACGGTTAGTTAAACAAATATATACACTCGATTTTGTATCTAAAATTGATATATGAGAATTGCTATTTGCATTTCAAATTTCTCTTTTAAGCTCCACCTCTGCTACAAGGTTAAAATGATGCAAATTTATTCAACAATGGGGCTCAAATAGAGAAATTTGGATTTCAAATATCACTCCAAATTGCTGCATTTGGATTGAAGGAATAAAGTGACAAAAAGGAACTGAATATCAAGTGGTGGTGGGGTGGTGGGCGCTGTGATAAGATGATATAATTGTTACATTCATGGATCCCACTCCACTACCTCTCCATGAAATGAAATCAAGGAAATTGAATGAATTTTTGTTCCGTGTAATGATTTATTTGCCGGGATGGGTAACCAAATACTCTTATTTTCATTCCATTCCATTTCGACCCTGATAACTTCAATCCAAACATAACATTAATATATTCATTCATTAGCACCACCTGATGTTATCTTAATACACAATTTGCAGGCTTCTTTTTTCCGACAGTTCTTCGTATCTGTCTCCAAAGTAGATTATTTCGTTCTTCGGCATGGATTTATTATGGTAACATATCACTTCAATAATCATTCTCCTTTCCTAAAAAAAACAATTTATTTAATTATTCTTTATTTGTTGTCACATTTAGGCTCATTTTGATGAAGGCAGTCATTTTGACTTCCAAAAATATATAAAACGAGCTCTGGATCAAGACTTTGGAGTGGTGGTGGGAATAAGGTAGCTAGCTAGCTAGTCTTTAATCTATTTAGTACAACTCTAAAATATATTTCTAGACTTATAGTAATTTGCTAGTCTTATACGTTTCAGAAAATAAATATTTGTTGGTAATTTTTATTTTTATTTTTGCAGGCTGTGGACTTGGATGTTTGCCATACTTTTCATATTCTTCAACGCAGATGGTAATTCTGTCTCTTCCTCTGTCTCCCTCCATTACTCAGGATGAAGTGTGCTAATTAACTTACTGTTAAATTATTTACTTGTATGCCACAGAATTTTACAGCCATCTCTGGCTTCCCTTCATTCCACTAGTGGTAAGCATATATATGTCACCCTGAATTTATAGACAAAAAAAAACAGGCTAGGTTAATTAACAGTAGGTAATATAAATTAAAAACTAATTAATTTGTTTCAGCTTTTTCAAATGGCAGATGCTGTTGGTGGTAGGGACAAAGCTACAAGGGATGATAACAAAAATGGGATTAGATACAAAAGATAAATCACATATTGTTAGAGGAACTTTGCTTGTTAGGCCAAGCGACCACTTCTTCTGGTTTGGTAAACCAAAACTACTTCTCCACCTCATGCACTTCATCTTATTTCAGGTGATTTCCTACATACTATGTACTCCTATATATTAATTTTATTATACAAACCTGGGTAAGTTTGTTTGTCGATGTCCCTAAAATGAAATTACTTCATTTTTAATTCTCTTTTTTGATCGACTCACATTTGTATATTTGAGACATTTTTATTTTGCACATTACCATACATACAGAAATCATTTTTAGCCTATTCCAACAAGTCTGGGTTAAAAAAACATTGAGTTGAATTAGGTTGATCACCTAGCTATTATGTATAAATAATTTACTCGTTTGTGTGAATCTTTAGGTGTTTTAGGCCTCATTTTTCACACAAAAAAATACATAAGAAAGAGTTGAGTTTATATCTATGTGGCTGAATAATTTTAGTCATCAACATTCATAGTACTTCAGAACTGGTCTCGTACAGAAATGTTGAAATACTTGCATTTCAAGGGATGAAGAGATCCTGATCACTTGCTTTTAAATTACTGGCAGAATTGAGCATATCATAGAACTACATTCTTTCATTTGGGACTAAAATGATTCGATATCTTTCCATATCTGCTATCTAATAAGAGCGTTTGCTCCTCTACTTGTTCTCATTATATGTACTTTTGGCCTTAATTCCAGAACTCCTTTCAAGTGGCATTCTTCGCATGGAGTTGGGTAAGAAACTTTAGAATCTTCAAAGATTACCGCCTCTTTCTTTTGGTGCTTTATGTAATAATGCCTTTTACTTATGCAGTATAAATTTGGACTTAGATCATGCTTCCACCGGAAAACTCATGATATTATCATAAGATTTGCCTTTGGAGTGGTAGTTCACATCCTTTGTGGCTACGTGACATTACCTCTCTACGCCTTGGTTACACAGGTAAATTGAAGATCAAAGATTTATTCAGAGCTAATTATGTAACTGATTTGCAGTTCAGAAAAGAAAAGTACCAAATCATTTCACAATAAAATTGTAGGTTAACTATTGGGGTCAAGATGTGGGTTTAAATGAACATATATGGGCCAAATATTCCCAACAAAAATTACTTGGTTCTACAGTGGAAACACATAAATACCCTTGGCTCCAATTTTCTTTTGGCACTTGTTCACTTGTTTATTCTGAACCACTAGTTGATTGTATATAATGTGTAATTCTATCAGATGGGTACGTCAATGAAGAAAGCTGTTTTCCCCGAGGAGGTGGAGAATGGTCTAAAGAAATGGCGAATAAAAGCCAAAAAGAACTTGGCCAGAAGAAACACCATTTCTGCACCTCCATTCGCCAGAAGAAACACCTTTTCTGCACCTCCATCGCTAAATACTTCACTACACTTTGCGCCACCTTCTGCTCACTGGAAACTCATAATACCTTCCTCGGATGACCGAATTGTCAACGTCCAAACTGTAAATAATCAAGAGCATGAAAAGTTGGGATCTTTTGAATTTTGACTAGTGAGCATTTGTGTAGGATTTACACAGTGATGAAATTTGCTAATGAAAGTCTTTGCATCCATAGGAAAGCGTTAATTTCCTCACGAACTATGACCAAGATCTATGTATTGTGGGTTTAGATATAGCATCAGTACCGGTTTGTAAGAGCCAATATAGTTTGAAATTTATAAACACCGTCTTTAAATTTTACCACAACACTAGAGATTAAGCTGAAGGTGACATGAAACAGGTGTGTTTTGAATTATCTTTAGCTCCAATAATAGAGGGTGTAAATTTAAAATATGCACTGTCTACGATAGGATAGTAGAGTTAAGTTGCATGTATATTGTTAACGCCAAGTTTCGCCGGCGCGTCCAATCACAGAATCCACGCGCTAGAACCTGCACAGTAACAGATCACACAGAAGCTTGACGGCTTATGCCGCCGGGGGATAGCTCCGGTGTGAGAATGAGTACAGGCCGTTACAAGGGTAAACAATGGAGGCAAAATATTTAGTGCTCAAAAGTAGGTATTACCTCATAATGTTAACCTAGGCCTCGTATTTATAGAGCTCACCACCTTAGAATCCTTCTCCCAGTTGGATTAGGACTCCTAATGTTTGGTAGTTACCATAACTTGGGTCCAACACAATCTCCTTAAAAGGTGCAAGTAGAATACAATCCCACCACTACCTTTGGAGTTACCGTGTATGAATAGGCCCCTAGACTCTGCACGCAGGAGAGCCCACTGTGCAGGCCCAAACGATCCTATTATCTGGTCTGGGCTTCGGCCCAAAGGACTCGAAGGCCCGACCCCTCATCATCACCAGAATGGGTTCGGCCCCGACACCGAGGGACTCATATGCCGACCCGAACACCTATAACACCTTCATGGGCTTCATCCCACCGGTCTATCAAGCCCTTCTGCCAAAAAGCCTTCGGCCCAGATGGAGGTCGGTAAAACGCTCCCGAACATTGCCCCCCAGTCTCTAGTTATAATATATTTATGACTAGAGACTTGAAAGGTCACGACAACTAATGATGAGTCATCTTGGGAAGTCCAACGGTCCAACGGTCTGTTATAGATATTTTAAACGTTGCACGCCTTTTAACGCCTGGACCCACCTCAACATTTATTAGCCGCCCTAGGGCTCCGTGCCGTACAACCTATAAAAACCCCTCACCCCCTTCATTATCACCTTTACTGACTCCTCCTCCTCAAATCCTCTTATTTGAAATTTTCCGGCAAGACGATTTCCGGCGAGATACTACTCTGTCGTATTCACCATTTTCCTCATCTCTTTGTTCGTTTGAGTGCTATTTTTCCTCATTTCTTCCTCTAAACCTCTTGTTTTCCTCACTTCTGACAAAATATGGCCGATTCCAGCATCGTCCCCATTTCTGAGCCTACCAACGTCACCGCCGGCGACCTCCTGGAGGTCATAATGCCGGATTCCCCCATTGACACCGCTCCTCTGAACCTTCCTAGTTCAGGGGATGCTGAATTTAAGATCCGAGACGCCTACCGCTCCTCTGAGGAATTCTCTCACCTCCATACTCGCTCCACCCTCACACCATCCCAAATGTCCGACATCAGAACTCTCTTCAAGATTCCTGAAGAGTATCAACTCAGGATCCCTCGGCCGGGAGAGAAGATGTTCTGGAGGCCCGAGGGTGAATGGGTGGCCGTTCCCCTATATGTCTTGAAGTACGGGGTTCGATTCCCTCTGCATGACTTCATCTCTTCTTTTTTGAACTTTGTGGGGATCGGGTTCGCACAACTCGTGCCGAACTCGTATATCCAGTTGATTTCTTTCATCGCCGTCTGTCAAGAGGTGGGTCTCTCTCCCGGGCTCGACCTCTTCTTTGCACTCTTCACCCTCGGCGGATCAAAAGAGCCCGGGCTTCGCCAACTCACCAAACGCCCCAACCGAACGGTCCCCATCAAAACCCCATCAAGCAACATGGGATGGCATGAACAATGGTTCTATGCCAAGGGATCCGACCTCCAACTCCTTCCCTCCTGGGCCCATCCTGCCGACCAGGCGGCCAAGATCTCCAAGTTCCCATCGGGCCGGGCCGAGGCGTTCAAGACGTTCTACGCCCGATGGAAGAAAACCGAGTGGAACGTGGGGATTCTAATGGACGAATCCTGGCTATACAAACATGGCCGTGAGTACCTTCTGCCTTTCTATTTTTAACTTTATTTCCTGTCCATCACTACATGTCTTAACCTTTTCTTTTCCATGCAGTAACTATTTTCAGGCCCGAGGGCGTCGCCGACTCCTTCGTGCCGGCTACCATTACTTCGGGGATCATCCGACCCCCCGTGACCGACGAGGCTGTTGAGGAGGATACCGTCCCAATCAACGAGCTATCACTGGGGTCCACGTCGGGGCCCGAACCCCCGAAGGCAAATAAAGGGGCGCTGAAGATGAGCCGCGCGGAGAAGGCGGCTTTAATGAAGAAGTCCAAGAAGCCCTCCAAACCGGCCATCAAGGCGCCTGCAAAAGTTCCTCCACCTCCCGTGTCGAGGCCGTCGCTACCACCCCCTCCTCCGACCGAGGTCATCGAGGATTCGGGGGAAGCTGAGGATGTTCCTGCCGAACCTCATCCAAAGAGGCTTCGAGTGTCGGAAGATCTTGATCGTCCGGCCGATCAGATGGTGGCGTCAGGCCCGGCACATGCTGCCACTCCTCCCTCCGGGCCCAGCTCCTCCCAGGGCTCGCCGACAACCTGCTGGCCTAAGAGCCCATCGGAAGTATTCTCGTTCTCCCTCTTCGAGCACTTCAAGCTTCCCGGTGACGACGATCGGTTTAAGGGGTATTCCTTGGAGCAGTTCTTAGTGGCCTTCATTCGAGCTCAGACTCAGGTATTTCTTTTCTTTGGTGTTATAATCACTGTTAGCAATTATAACGCTTATATCTTGCATTGATGCACATGCTTGTTGTAGGCCAACGCCATCTTAGCCCGAGCCATTCCCTCCCTTGGCAGATCAACAAAGCAAGAGATTCATCTGGGGACGGAGATTGAGCTGCTCGAGGCTGACGTGTCGGGGCTGCAGGATGAGCTGAAGAAAGAGCAGGAGGCCCTCGTTGAGACGCAAATTCGGGCGGTCTTAGCCGAGGAGAGGGTCAAGGAGTTGGAGCAGGAGAAGGGCTCGCTTCTGGCCGAAAAGGATCAGATGCTTCAGAAGATCAAGGATCGGGAGAATGCTATCGACCAGATAACCGACAAATATTCTGAGATGAACAGCAAGATGATGTTTTTGATTAAGGAAAACAACACCTTGACTGCTACTGTCGATGCATTTCCTGAGGAGATCGTCGAGGCCCGACGGCAGGCGATAGCCGAATATGAAGAGTCTGAAGCCCTGAACGATAAGGTCCTTGCCCAATTCGGAGAAGGATATGAAGCTTATCGGGAAGAGGGTAAGGCGAAGTTGATTGCTGCCGGGCTCGACGCCTCCATTCTTGATTCTTCTGATGGCGAGTCTGAAGCCGAAGACGAAGACGACCCCCCTTCAAAATAGATACTTAGATTTTTTTTTTTTTTTTTTTACTGTTGCCCGACTCGTAAGCGATCGGGTTGTAAAAAATTTTATAAGTATAAATGAAATTTACTTTTTTGGCCCATGAATGTTTGTTATCAGTTTTACTTAGAACTAATCTCGATCAGTTATGTTTGTCCGAACCTTCTAATCGGATTGCCCTTAAAGTTTATCTGATATTGAAGGGTCCGACAGTTATACTCGGGACTTATCTCGATCAGTGGCATCTTTTTGAACCTCTTGATCGGATAGTAGCCGAGATCTGTTCTTTGAAAATGTATTGGACTCTTGGTCAGTTATGTTCGGGACTTATATCGATCAGTGGTGTCTTCCCGAACCTCTTGATCAGATATTGCCCAAAGCATGTCTGTTCGAGTAGTAATGAAACATATGAATATAGATGAAGTTAAACATTGCCAAGAATAAAAACTTTCATTTATATCATTTAAATTGAGTTGGTTGCATAGACAAGAGTAAGAATAACACAACTATTACTGGTAAAATTTTCTAAGTCTTCCAGCATGCCATGTATTCGTTACCTCCGAACCATTCATTGCTCGAAGCCGGTATGTTCCGGGCTTCGGCACTCCTATCACTTCATAAGGACCCTCCCAGTTAGGCATTAACTTGCCAGTGTTCTGGGGGGTTGAAGCCTCCGACTCCCGGAGGACTAAATCTCCTACTGCAAACCTCCTAGACTTCACCTTCTGATTATAGTGTATGGCTGTCCGCCGCTGATAGATTGCCAGCCTCATCACAGCCGAATCCCGAACTTCATCCAGTAAATCCAGATTTGTTCTCAAGCCATCGTCATTGTACAGTTCTTTATATTGGCTGACCCGAAGGGTGGGTGATCCGATCTCAACAGGAATTAGAGCATCGGTCCCATATGCCAGCCTGAATGGAGAATCTCCCGTTGTAGTTCGTGGGGTGGTTCGGTACGACCATAAAACAGATAATAGCTCTTCGGGCCACTGACCCTTTAATTCATCCAGCCTTCGTTTTATCCCGTTGAGTAGGGTTCGATTTGTTACTTCCACTTGACCGTTTGATTGAGGATGGGCAACCGAAGTCTTTCGGTGTTGGATCCCTAGATCTTTCAGAAAGCCCTCGAATTTTGATCCGACGAACTGTCTGCCATTGTCTGAGACTATTGCCATCGGGATGCCGAACCGGTAGACTATTCCTTCCTTGGTGAACTTTAAACACTCCTGCTCGGTTATCCTTTGCAATGGTTTGGCCTCGACCCACTTGGTCATATAATCGATGGCCACGATCACAAAACTGACTTGTCCTTTAGCTTTTGGTAGAGGACCTAGGATGTCGATCCCCCACACAGCAAAGGGAATTGGGGATAGAACCGAGTATAACTCTTCTGGAGGTTGGTGTGGAATGTTGCTGTTCATCTGACATTTGGGGCACCTTCTGACGAATTCCTTAGCCTCTGTGTAGATAGTCGGCCAGTAATACCCCTGCCTAAAAATTTTATGTGCCAGTGACTTTGCTCCCATGTGATCCCCACAGATCCCTTCGTGAATCTCTCGAAGTGTGTAATCTGCTTCTGAAGGAGTCAAGCATTTGAGCAGTGGGGAACTAAAGGCTCTTCGGTAGAGATCTCCATCAATGAGGACGAAGTTCGAGCTTCGATGCTTGACTCTTCTGGCTAGAATTCGGTCCGAGGGTAGGGTCCCGTCGGCCAAATATGAAATATAAGGAGTGAGCCAGCAATCGAGTCGGTCCAAAGTTAGGATTTCTGTCTTTGGGACACTGGGTTTTTCCAAAACCTCTAAGTATACTGATCCTTCGAAGGAGCTCGCTTCGGTAGTTGCCAGTCGTGCCAGGGCGTCTGCTATGGTGTTTTCTGATCGATCCACCCCTAAGCAGCTGTGCGATGCGAAGTATGTGAGCTTATCTCTTACCTCGGCCAGATATTTGGTCATCCTCGTCCCCCGAGCTTCGTATTCGCCCGATAACTGCTTGACCACCAGTTGTGAGTCACTGTAAATGATTAACCTTCACACCTCGAGGCTTCGGGCCAATCGTATCCCTGCTAAGATGGCCTCGTACTCTGCCTCGTTGTTCGTGGCCTTGAATCCGAATCGAATGGCTTGTTGGACTTTGAACCCTTCTGGACTTGTCAAAATGACCCCTGCTCCACTGACGTCTGAAGTTGATGATCCATCCACGTATAATGTCCACGAGGTCTGCCCCGGTTGTGCTTCGGCCACTGTGTCTACCTCCGGCTCTGTGAAAGAGCACTCTACTACGAAATCTGCCAACGCTTGTCCTTTGATTGCCGTTCGGGGATGGTACTCTATAGCAAATTGTGTCAATTCCATCGCCCATGCGGCCAGCCGACCTGACACCTCGGGCTTATGCAGAATTTTTTTCAAAGGCTGATTCGTGTAAACCACCACCACCCGACCCTGGAAATAGTGCCTAAGTTTCCTGCTAGCAATTATGAGGGCGTAGGCGAACTTTTCCAGGTTCGGGTACCTCATTTCCGCGTCTCTGAGAACATGACTGACGTAGTAAACCGGAAACTGTTTGCCTCCCCTGTCCCTCACCAGTGCCGCCCCTACTGCCATCGGGCTGGCCGCTAGGTATAAATATAAGGGTTCAGAGGCAACCGGTTTCATCAGTAATGGTGCCGAACCCAAATACCTTTTGATCTCTTGGAACGCGTCTTCGCATTCTGAAGTCCACTGGAAGCTTTTGTCATTTTTCGGACCCTTGAGAGTGTCGAAAAAGGGTAGACACCCTTCTGCTGACTTTGACATGAATCTCCGAAGGGCTGCGATTTGGCCCGTTAGCCTCTGGACATCCTTGTACGTTCTCGGAGATTTCATGTCCAAGATAGCCGAAATTTTCTCGGGATTGGCCTCGATTCCCCTCTTACTGACCAGATATCCCAGGAATTTTCTGGAACCCAATCCGAAGGTACATTTGGTCGGGTTTAGCCTTAGATTGTGTTGCCTTACCGTCTCGAAGCAATCTGCCAAATCCTCCAGATGATCTCGGGCTGCCATGCTCTTGACGATCATGTCATCTACGTACACTTCCATACTTCTTCCCAGCTGTTTTCGGAATACGAAGTTCATCATACGTTGGTAGGTTACCCCTGCGTTCAGTAGTCCGAAGGTCATTTTCCGATACGCGTATATTGCCCGATGAGTGATGAAGCTAGTCTTCGGGATGTCTTCCTTATTCATCGAGATTTGGTGGTATCCCGAGAAAGCGTCCATGAAACTTAGCATCTCATACCCAGAAGTGGCATCAATCAGCTGGTCTATGTTGGGCAGGGGATAGAAGTCTTTAGGGCAGGCCTTGTTCAGGTCAGTGTAGTCGATACACATCCTCCATTTCCCATTTTGCTTCTGAACCAATACCACATTCGCCAGCCATTCGGGATAGTCGATCTCGAAGATGAACCCGGCCTCTAGCAATTTGGCAACCTCGTCGTCTATGATGCTCTGTCTTTCCGGGGCAAAGATCCTTCTTTTCTGTATCACCGGCTTCTTTTTAGGATCGGTATGAAGCCTATGCAGTGCGACTGATCTGCTTACCCCGGGCATGTCACTGGGTTCCCAAGCAAAGATGTCGGCGTATACCCTGAGCAATTCCACCAGACCTGTTCGCAGCTGGTCGGTTAACCCGACCCCAATCTTGATCAGTTTGTCTGGATTCCCTGGTATTAATTCTACATCCTCCGTCTCTTCGGCTGATAGAGCCATGGGTTCTGTACTTCCCTCCGTGAATGGCTCCAACTCGATGGTCATCACCTGCTTATGTTTACTGACCCCGATTCCTGAAGATATTAAAGTGTTCCGATAACACCTTCGGGCAATATCAAGATCTCCTTTTGCCTCCCCTATCCCGTTCGGCGTCGGAAACTTTAGTTTGAAGTGGGGTATAGATGTTACTGCCTGTAATGCTGCTAGAGTAGGCCTCCCCAGGATGGCGTTGTAAGCCGAATCCACTTGTACCACGAAGAATTTTACCATGATTTCTGTCTCCTGTGGGGCCGTGCCAAATCGGACTGGCAGTTCTATCGTGCCCGACACGTGAACCGGGTCTCCACTGAAGCCGTATAGGGGGCCTTCGCCCCCCAATTCCATCTTCTTTCCTCCCAAATCCATCCTCTGGTAGGCATGTGTATAGAGTATGTCGACTGAGGATCCGTTATCAATCATCATTCGTTTCATGTCAACCGGCCCGACCTGAGCTGTTATGACCAGAGCCCCGTCATGCGGTTCAATGTGATCGGTCGGGTAATCCTCGTCTGAAAAGGAGATAGTCGTGCCTGAGTACGGCCTGTCCTTCCGGGGCGAGGAGCCGGCTAATGATAGTACTGCCTCGAGATGCCCATTCCTTTTTCGACCGGTTACACGCCCTACCGACCCGCCCGATATCACATCGATAACTCCTCGGGGCTGGGCATTCAGTTGCGGCTGTGTTTCCCGGGGGGTTCTCTGACGTTCTCTTGGGGAGCCTCCGATCCCTCTCTGCCGACTACATATCGCACCAGCTGTCCATTCTGCACGTTCTTTTCTATCAGATCTTTCAGGTTGACACATTCGTCCGTTGTGTGCCCTCGACTCTGGTGATAAGCACAGTACTTATCCCGACCTCTTTTTCCCGGTCTGGTGACCGTTTGGCATGGTTCGAAAAAGGGTTTGTTCCGTATCTCCTCCAGTATCTTGGCCCGATCTGTGGTGAGTGCGGTGTACACTTTGTTGACATTTTTGTTTGGGAAGGGCGGCCTTCTACTACCCGACCCTCCTCCACTATAATTTTTCTTACTATAGTTGTCCGGCCTGCCTTGGGTATCGGGCTTCTGATAATTCTGTTTGTCCCGATCTTTGGACTTGTCGTACGATTGGGACTGTGGTTTGAAGTTCCCCATCGCTTCCTCAACTGCTATATGACCCTCGGCCCTGTGGAATGCCTCTGTTAAGTCCGTCGGAGGGTTGATCACCAGGTCCTTCATCAGCTTTTTGGATTTCCCGATGTCTAGCCCGGTTGTGAAAAATCCCAAGGCTTGCGGGGAGTTCAATTCTGTCACCGACCCCACAGCCTCTCAGAACCTTTTAACATACTGCCCCAGACTCTCATCGGGTCTCTGCCTGACCTGCATGAGGGATGCTGTGATCTTCCCCCGTCTCTTGTTACTCCCGAACCGAGCGTGAAACTTTTCTCGAAGGTCCCTCCACGAGCTTATTGACCCTGATGTCAAGGTTCCCATCCATTCTCGGGCACTCTTCTTCAGGGTGGTCGCGAACATGTGACACTTGGCCGCGTCAGAATGGCCGTAGTATGTCATTAACCTATCATACTCATCGGAGTGGTCATAAGGGTCTCCCAGCCCGTCGTAGGTCTCCATTGGGGGCATCTTCCTTTTGGGGTCGGCGATCTCCTGATTAATCTCCTTAGAAAAGGGGGACCCTATAGAGGTCGAAGGTTCCCCCGTCGAACTTTTTGCCAACAGTAGTTTTTCCAGCTCAGCCACTCTTCGGGCGAGGGGGTCGGACTCTCCTTCATGAGGGGACGATCGGGGTCTGTCCCTCTCACGTTCGGGTGTCTCGTCCCCCTTCTTTCCCGAAAGGCCTTGGTGTTCTGATCGGCGTCCTGCTGAACGGCTCCTCCTCCGGCTCCGACCGTCCCTCGAATGGCTCCGGTATCTACTCCTCTCCCTACCGGCCTCTCGTCTTCGGGGAGATCGAGACCGGCTGTGGTGCCTGCGCCTCCTGGAAGATGCCTCCTGTTCCCCGGCCATGTTAGCCATCTGTAGTGTGAGTTCCTCCTGTTGGAGACGTAGGACCGTCATGACATCTTTGTTTTGCTGCATCTTTTTCTGCAGGATGAATTCTCTCTGATCTCGACTTCCTTGTGGTTGATTCTTTTCGTGCACCTCCAATGCCAATGGATTAGCTCCGTCCATCCGACTAGCTTGGTTGGGGGTACGTTGGCTTTCATGAAAGATCCGCCTCCGGGGGGAGCCTGCCGACTGATTCTGATCGTCTTGGATTTTGGAACCCAGTCTGTCCTTCACCGACCCTCTCACCTGAGTAGTCTGGTGTGACTTGGCCTTTTCCCGGTCGGAAACTGCATATTCCACACTCGCCATCGTTTCTCGCCGGAAAAGAATCTGATTGTGATTGTTTAAGCACTAAGCCCTCCTTCTAGCGCCAATGTTAACGCCAAGTTTCGCCGGCGCGTCCAATCACAGAATCCACGCGCTAGAACCTGCACAGTAACAGATCACACAGAAGCTTGACGGCTTATGCCGCCGGGGGATAGCTCCGGTGTGAGAATGAGTACAGGCCGTTACAAGGGTAAACAATGGAGGCAAAGTATTTAGTGCTCAAAAGTAGGTATTACCTCATAATGTTAACCTAGGCCTCGTATTTATAGAGCTCACCACCTTAGAATCCTTCTCCCAGTTGGATTAGGACTCCTAATGTTTGGTAGTTACCATAACTTGGGTCCAACATAATCTCCTTAAAAGGTGCAAGTAGAATCCAATCCCACCACTACCTTTGGAGTTACCGTGTATGAATAGGCCCCTAGACTCTGCACGCAGGAGAGCCCACTGTGCAGGCCCAAACGATCCTATTATCTGGTCTGGGCTTCGGCCCAAAGGACTCGAAGGCCCGACCCCTCATCATCACCAGAATGGGTTCGGCCCCGACACCAAGGGACTCATATGCCGACCCGAACACCTATAACACCTTCATGGGCTTCATCCCACCGGTCTATCAAGCCCTTCTGCCAAAAAGCCTTCGGCCCAGATGGAGGTCGGTAAAACGCTCCCGAACATATATCAAAATTAATTGATTACTAACACGAGCATGAGATCTCGGTAAAAAAGAAAATAATTATAATATTAAGATTTAAATATGATTTACTACTTTAAACTATGTTATATTCCATTTTAATGATTTATCTTTCAATTTTGTCAATTAAATGATTGAACTATTAATTTTTTTTAATTACATTCAACTGAGACTGCCATGTTATAAATTGCTGACGTAGCTCTCGAAGTGGTGCCATCTATAGTTGATGTGTTTTAAAAAAATAATTTATTCACAATTTGTTAAATTCAAATGTTTAAGCAAGAGTAAATTTGGCATATTATTTTTTATTCTCCATTAAAACAAAACAAATCTCCTTCAATTCGATCGGCAAAAAACCCCCCCCCCCCCACTCTTTCGATCGATAAAACCCTAGGTATCAGAAAATCAAAATTTCTCAACAAATAATAACGAAGAATCTTCTGTACATGCGTTGGGTTGGAATAGAACGTAATCGAGGGGGATTTCCTTTGTATGCGAAGAACAGATCAACGTTGATGAGGAAGGGAGAATCCGTTTTCACATTAAAGTTCAAGATGTGGGAGATGCATCCTCTCAGATCTCCCTAGAAAGTACCGACCGTTGGTGGATAGGAGGTCTTGAAGACGGTGAGCGAGTGGGTTGTAGTGACGGTGACTTGCTTGTGTAAGTTGAGATTGACCAGGGATGTAAAACCCCAATTTTTTATAATTGAAATTAAAATTTCTCTATTTATTATTTTGAAATAGTAATAGTTGATTTGATTAATGTGGTTAGTTATGGGTAAAATACGCAAATATTTCAAATAAGCAAGTGATTATAAAATATTCATTATTGTTGGGAATATTTGTTTGGTCGTGAAATATTCTTGCGGTCGGGGAATATTCGTACGACGGCGCAGTCTTTTGTGGAGCCCATAACGGAAAGCGATTGGATGAAGAAAACGACAAGTATAAGTAATTTATAAATAACGGCGTAGTTGTTACTGTTAACACTGTTGGAATACCCGATGGTTAAAACACAGTCATACGCGTTGTTGCACAGTAGCACACGGTATTGCACCAATTATTGATTCTTACTTAAGAAGACACTACTCAATAGTTATTACAGTAATTACTGTTTAATATTTTATTTTATTGATTCAATAATTGCTACGTTGATATTTTATATTATTGTTGTTTCAATAATTGTCACTACACAGTATTTTCCATTATCAAATCAATAATTCATATTATTTGAATAATATTATTAGATAACATTATTGGCAATGTCTAGAAAGTTCTGTCCAAGGAGATGTTTGGTCATCTAATTGCGCGCCAGTAAGGAGAAATCTTTATTGAAAAACCTCCTCTTTCTTGGGAACGGCCTGGTTGTCATTATTGTGATTCTGTAATATTATTTGTGAATAATTAATTATTAATTTATATGATAATGAAAATATTTATTTATGTAGATATAAATGGAGAAATTTTTAAAAAAGTGACAATTGTTAAAAATTGATATTTTATCTTTTCTGATTAAATAATTTATTATTATATTATAATAATATAATAATGGTGATATTTTTACAATGAATGTGTGATATATGAATAAATGAGGAGGAAGAGTATTTTTGTTACCAAAAATATTTAAAACATGTTTTTTATGTTTGTAAACTCCATTTCTTGACTGAAATTTGATTATAGCCTGTAAAATCGTCCGTATATGAATTTCGGTCAATTTCTGTTTGGAATTTGGAAAAACTTTCTTCTACAAAGTTGTAGAGAATTGAATTTTCTATAAAAGGACATGAGATTCGAATTTTTCTGATAAAAGGGCTATTTATTATGAATTATTGAAGTTTCGAAATAATTAATTTTTGAATTTTTAAATAATTTTTAAAAGAAAAATGTTTTTTTCATTTGTGGGCATGTGTTAAGTGCTGAAATTAGTTGGTAAAAGTGGGCGTAGGAAATTTATATATATATATATTTATATATTATTAAATTTTCTACTTTGATGTTCTAAGCATTTTCCTATAAATAGGGTGCTTAGGTTAGAATTAAAAATTACACCAGAATCTGAAGTTTTCTCTCTCTATAATATTGGGCGTATTCTTGTGAGTATTTTGATATTTTGAGTGTTGCTATACGGTGCAAGTTTCTTTCAGCATTATATCCTATATTTAGTCAGAAGTACTATTCTTTTCGAGGTAAGGGGTGTTATTTTCTTCGTAAATGTTATTATTTCTTTAAATATCATTATGCCAAAATATTAGTCTGAACTTTTTGTCAAATTTTAAACTTTTTGTGTCGGAGTTACTATTCACGTATACGACACTATTTACCGAAAAATAAAATTTTCTTTTTTTTTGTTCAAGATGTCTATTATGGTTACTATCTTTGATTGTATCCATGTTTTGATCTTTATTTTTGAATTTTGGTTCAAAATTGATTATTATGGAATATTATTGAACTTGGATAAAACTTTAATATGAATCCCTAATATTTGTTCTTTTGTCTCACTGGATTCATTTTTTTTAAAATATTTTTTAACATCCTCAGTCCTAAATGATGATGTTACTGAATATCTTTGGCCTGTAGTGCAAAGATGAATGATTTCTAATGAATATCTTTGGCCCGTAGTGCAAAGATGAACATGTGTTTAGATGAACATGACCAACTGATGAATATCTTAGGCCTATAGTACAAAGATGAATATTTGATTTCAGCTATATATATTGATTGATGTTACAGGGATAAAATATTGACAATGAACTTTCAAATTCATATATAGAAGATAGTAGATTTCGTTCTCTACTTAACTCTTATAATTAATTATTATTTCCGCTGCGAATATTGATTTAAAACTGGATGTCTATTGTGTTCTATTAGATTTTTCCCTGTTGAGGACTAACGATAATCTGTTATGTATTATCTTAGTCATAATATTCTTTACTGGGCTAGTTGAGTTCATCCTTTTTCCTGTTTGTTCTATTTTTCTTCTCAGGAGGCGAAAATGTAGTGAGTACTAGTCGGAGTGTAGAATGATGGTTCTAGAAGTTGTTTTAGTAATCCTCACTATTTTGTAAAGTAGTGTATCAATAATTGTAATGATGACTTATTTGAGTGTGGATATTGTCTAGATGACAATATTTGTATTTAAACTCACAGTTGATGTGTTGTCGTATTTTGCACAATAATTGTATTAATAAAGTTGTAGATGTTTCTGTACCATGTATTTGATTACTCAAAATGGGTGTTGTATACTTATTTTGGGGGCGTCACAAGGGATGTGTGAACGCCCTGCATAGCTGGGAGGAGACAACTAAAGAGTGAGGTACTGAAAGTCAAGACCCCGTGTTTTGGTGGTACCGTGCTTCGATTTTGAGAAGCTCGGTTGCTGAGATTTATTCAGTGTTTTACAATCTAATCTAATTTGTGTTTATTGTTAAATCTAAATTTTAGATTAAGTTTGGTGTCTTTTTTAGAATACTCCGATTATTTTATAATGGTTTATTGTTGCTGGATTTTATGACGGTCGCAGCGGTCTTTGGGCTTAACCTTGCTGGAATCCATTATGGGGATTCAGTGGGTCTTTTCTTGTTGCGATGCAACCGTTTTGTCACTATAAGAAAAAGGCCTATCAGCGACCGCATATCCGGTCGCTGATAGTCTTAATAGCGACCGATATCAACGACCATATTATATTTCAGTCGCTAAGTGACATCAGCGACCGACTGCGGTCGCTGCTCGGTCGCTAGAACAAATTTCCCACCCAAAATTTGGCAGGAAATGTTGGCGCGTTGTTTTTTTGCGACCACTTATAATCAGCGACCGCATGCGGTCGCTGATAAGTTCATGTCATTAAAAATCAGCGACCGCATAGGGAGAAGAGGAAAGTAAAGTAGCAGACCTTCCTTTTAATCTATCAGACTTTCACTCGGCAGTAGCAGAATCAGAAAGGAAAAAAAAAGAGGGAGACCGAATAGGGAGAAGAGGAAGAAGGGGGAAAAGAGGGAGAGGAGGAAAACTCGTTCCTGTCGCGCAATTGGGTTGGCTTTCTCCTTCAATTGGTGTTAGGTACCAAATTATATAACAAATATTTGATATATATATATATATATTTGTGTGTGTGTGTGTGTGTTATGTTTTGTTTGAATATTTGGGTTTTTCTTCTTCTTTTCGGCTACTGTAGCTTGTGGGTTTCGATTGAATGCGATTTTTTGTTAATTTATGTGGTTCAAATGTTTGATTGAATGTATTAGTCTCCAATGTTAGTATAATGGGTTAGTCTCTAATGTTAATATTTTTTATATAATGTTGGTATTTGTGTTTGGCACTTGGAATTATTTTGTATAATGTTAGTCTCTAATGTTAATATTTTTTTGTATAATGTTAGTATAATGGGTTAGTCTCTAATGTTAATATTTTTTGTATAATGTTGGTATTTGTGGTTTATGAGTTGGTATTTGTGTTTGACACTTGGAATTATTTTGTATAATGTTAGTCTCTAATGCTAATAGTTTTTTGTATAATGTTAGTATAATGGGTTAGTCTCTAATGTTAATATTTTTTGTATAATGTTAGTATTTGTGGTTCATGAGTTGGTATTTGTGTTTGACACTTGGAATTATTATAGATTTCATACCTCTTCAAAGATATCTCTGTGGTCCAAATCTTGTTGGGTCTTAAGCATTTATTTTCCACCCAATGGCTTGTTGATTTCTAATGTAACTGTATTTGGGTTATTCCTAGGTCACACACTAGGGGTGAGTTGGTCTATATAATTGTGAGCGCAAGGACCAATGCTATATACTTTTAAAGAAGAGGAGATGATATCGAATTGAATTAGTTGTACTTACATTAATAAATGTCAAACCACTAACATTGGAGTCTAATATCCAATTAGTGCTGTTAAATGATGTAGGGATTTTAAACTAAGTGATCCACTAGAGCCTATTAAGGGACTGTTGGAGCTGATGGGTTGGGCTTGGGGCCGCGAGGCCACGCCAAGCTTAGCCAAGCCTCACGGGGCCAAGCCAAGCTTGGCTGGGGGGAAGTTAAGCCAAAATAGACAGTGCTAGGGAACTGTCAGTGCAACATAGAAGGTATCTAGACACACTTGGCTAATAGCCTTAGCACACTAGTTTATATGAATGAATCTCCAAGATACTCAAAAGTTGTATAAATGAGTTAAAAAACTCTGATATAAAGCTAGCATGAACTCGCAAATTCTTACAAGTATGCTTTTTTAATTATGACAGATAATATTAATATAATATTCAAAAGATAATTATTTAGTAATGTTATTATTGTTGTTTTATTTGCAGAAACGGTATAGATGGGAGGACGCGCAGGCTTCAGTGATACAGACATTATTCTGGCAGAAGTGCGCGGTCCGCACCAAAGATAATTTGAATAAAGAAAGACAAAAAGCCCTTCACAATGCCGAGATCGACCATCCAGGCCAGGGAGAAGATTACATGCACGAGCATAGTCCATGGTGGTGCACCCAGGCCATTTGGGCTGAGATGTGTGCCCAATGGATGGCTGATAGCTGGGTGAAGAGACGAAAGACTGCCGCCAACAACAGATCATCGGGTGTACCCGATGGCGAAAAGGCTAAAGGGACATACAAGGGCGGTAGTATTTCACAGTTGCAGCATATCACTGCCAGGGTACATATTTAATTACAAGTTTTAATATGTTTACAATCATATTAAATTGTAGAAAATATATCACATTTTTACTTAGTAATATTATATTTTTTTTTGTATAGGAGTCTGAGTCTCAAGGTCAGCCTATCCATTGGCTGGATGTGTACGTGGCCACCCGTGATGGTCTGCCTGAGGCTATCCAGATAGCGGTGATAAATTTTAACTTAATCTTGTTTATCAATGCTTACAAAAATAATTTATTTTTAACTATTCTCTTGTTAACGTGATGACAGGACACTTATAAGCGTTTATTGAATGAGCGCTATCCTGAAGGCACTCCACGTCCGCCTATTGATCAAGATTTGTGGGAGAGGGCGTCTGTTATGAAGAAGTACTACATTAAAGGTCAAGGACAACGATGACGCCCATCCTTCAGTGGCTCAAGCTGCTCTTCTACCCAGTCTACATAGTCATCGAGCCATCCAGCTGTTCATACTCCGGCGGACTGTGTGAGAGCTATATGTCAGGATCGAAATCTTCTGACGATACTGGGCGAGCATCTGGGGGCTCTGGATCCTGAAGAGTTAGCTAAGGCAGTGGTGGCGGCAGCAGCATCACAACATGGGGATGACGACGAGGTATAAAATCAATATGTTGTATATATTGTCTTAATATACAAATATTAACATAATTAGTATATATTTGTAACTTGTTTTATTATTTTGTTAATTGCAGGGTGATCAAGGAGACGATGATGCTTGATGTACTTGCTTTATATCTGTTTTGTAGTTATAGTATAAGCTTGTACTTTCACAAGTTATTCTTTGGATGTATGTGTGTAACTTAAACAAGTTTTGAAATATTATTATTGCATGTGTATGTTTATAACTTGTATATTCAGTTATGTTATTTAAACTAGTTTGGTGTATGTGTTGGTGGACAATGATGTTTATATTATTGTGTATGGTGTTTATCTTGTTGTGTATGTGTGTTGGGATAAAGCAGGTACAAAACAGGTGCAAGTTTTTGGGAATTCTGCAAAGCAGCAAAAACCTGTTTATATTTTTTTTATATCACCGACCGCATGCGGTCGCTGATATTTATTAGCGACGGCCATATGTCTGAGGATATCAGCGACCGACTCCGGTCGTTGATACCGATCGCTGACACGTGGACCACGTCAGCTTTGGTCTTGGACCATGCTGACTCAGATTAGCGACCGTATTTGTCATTTCGGTCGCTCATAGCAGTCGCAGATATGTCGGTCGCTACAAGTGGTCGCTGTTGTGCACATTAGCGACCAGATTTTGTGCGACGCCTATCAGCGACGGCAATCGGTCGCTGACGTTTATCTGCGACTAAAAGCGGTCGCTGATATGCGATCGCTGATAGACCTTTTTTTTGTAGTGTGTGTTGGCGAGATTTATGTTATTGGTCTTTGGTTTGTTAGGTGTTTGACTGATTTTTCCATTAATTAATTTGTTATTATTTTGGAAAGGTCAATTCTTGGTATTTCTTTGTTATTCTTCTGCAAATGTCAATTTTGTACTTGTAGATTTGTTTTTTTTAAGTTGTTCTTCATATAGAAGAAAGTAGCAATAGAATTATAATGGCTTTTGAATTTTTTTTTGGATAATTTCTGTTAAAGAAAGTTGTAACAAATTTTAATGGTGGTTTTTGGCTTTTATGGGTTCATTCTAATGAAGAACGAAGGAATGAATTGATGATGTATGTTTGTTTGATTGCATTTTTCTTATGTTATACTAAAGTGATTTTTATTTTCATGAAATAGTTTCTGTTTATTCTGATTGAATATGATATGAATGTTAAATTATTCTTTTGCCCCTTTATTTTAATAAAATGATTTACAATAATTTAAAAATTAAATTTCTTTTGACACATTAGCATGGTATCCCACATGTTCACTGTGAGACCCCGAATTTTATGAAATAAAAGTATGTAATTTTTCTATTTTGGTAAATGGTTAAATTGATAAAAGGTTAAAGTTAAGGGTGATATGTGAAATTTTTTTTCAAAGTAAACAAGTTGTCATAAAATACCTGGTCACTATTCACTCTAGTATTATTCACTCGGGTATTTGGAATACTTTTTGTGTCGGGGTTATTATTCACCCAAATTACTATTCACTCTAGTATTGTTTACTCGAGTATTTGGGACACTTTTTGTGTCAGAGTACTATTCACGAGTTACTATTCACCCAAATTACTATTTACTCTAGTATTGTTCACTCGGGTATTTGGGACACTTTTCATGTCGTAGTACTATTCACGAGTTACTATTCATGAGTTATAATATTAATGATGAATGTTATTAAAAATTGAAGTTGTGTTCAGAGTTGAATTTGGAGACGCGGACGTGATATTTGAGTCCGGAACGATGAAATTAGTAAAAATAGCCTATAAACACAAATTTTTTCGGGATTCACTATTTGGTCAAAAAGTCAACAGTTGACTTTTTCAAGAAAAGTCAAACTTCAAAATTTCAAAATTTATATTTTTGATAAAAATAGTTTCATTGTGTTGGAATTATTTATGTTAGCGAAAATCAACATTTATTTCGATAATAATTGATGTCTGGAGGTTATATTGACCAATCAGGTATTTAACCGGATAAATGAGTAATTGATTGCTATTAATTCATATGATTATAACTATTTATTCAATGTGTGTACTATTGATTCACATTCTTGTTACTATTAGGGGAGTTGGTGCAAGATTGATAATACTTGAATGACTAAGTTAAAAATAGAGGTATAGATGGAGGTACTATACTGTAATTCGTATTTTCACATGTCTAGAACTATTGAGTCATATAATTTACTATTCATTCACATGATTTACTATTAGGGGAGGAGGTGCAAGTTTGATAATACTTGCAGGACTAAATTAAAAATAAAGGAAAAGATGAAGGTATCGTACTGTAATATTTCGAGCCCCAAAACGTGCAATTATCGAAACTATGTTTTTCTATAAATAGAAGCTCATTCTTCTTCATTTCTCACCAATTCACTAAAGCTATAGAGCATTTATTATAGAGAGAAATTAATGAGGGAGAAGCTATAGAGAGAAAGAAGAAGAGAAGTCTGCTACCTCTCTACTCCAGTATTTAGATTCTTTCTAAGGTAAAGGGATATTTTTATAGTAAGGGATATTATTTGTTGTACTCGTAAGGGGTATTATTTCTTTTTATTCATTAAGAGAACTTCTGTTATTCCATTCTTTATTATTCTGTTGGAATAACCTGTATACGTAGCATACCCTATACATAACCTGTATACACGACATGTATTCTGTGAAATCCTTATGTTATTAAATTCTTTATTATTCTGTTGGAATATTCAGTCTGTGTGTTTTACACCGGACCTAGTTCCATTTATTATTCTATTGGAATAACCTGTATACGCGAATTATCGTATACCTGGTGATGTCTGTTGTTATTCAATTCTTTATTATTTTGTTGGAATAACCTTTATACGTGAATTACCGTATACCTGGTGAAGTCTGTTGTTATTCAATTCTTTATTATTCTGTAAGAATATCATGTCTGTGCGTTTACGCATGACCTGGTTCCATTATTTATTATTCTATTGGAATAACCTGTCTGTGCGAATTACGCACGCATGGTGAAATTCTTTTATTATTCAATTCTTTATTATTATGTTGTAATAACCTGTCTATGCAAAGTACTGCATACATGGTAAAATTCTTCTATTATTCCATTATTTATTATACTGTTGGTTATTGGTTTTACAGTTGTATGTCTTTGGCCTGTAGTGCAAAGATGATATGTTGTTGAATATCTTTGGCCTGTAGTGCAAAGATAATCTGTTGTTTGATAGCTTTGACTCGTGGTGCGAAGATGGACAAGTGTATGACATGATCATGACCACTAGTGATGCTAACGAATATCTTTGGCCGTAGTGCATGGTTAATTCAATGATGTGATTGGTAGGATCATGACCATTAGTTAACAGTTGAATGTCTTTGGCCGTAGTGCACTGATAGACAATTGATTGGTATGATCATGACCATTGGTTTTATAGTTGAATATCTTTGACCCGTAGTGCAAAGATAGACAACTGATTGGTATGATCATTGTTATTATATTTGAATATCTTCAGCCTTTGGGTAAGGATATTGAGTAAACGTTCTATTAATCCTTTTTGGCAAGAAGGAACTGTTGATTCACATGATTATAAATATGAATTGTGAATTTAGCTAACATATTTGGTGGTTCAGGTGAAGACAGTTAATGAGAGTTCTATTTGTCTTGGGTATAACAAAGAACTGTTTATGAGTATTACAGGAATGAAATATCAACGATGGACTTTTAATTCGAAAGAGATAGTAGACATTATGTTCTACTTGACTCTTCTAATGGATTGCTCGTTCCGCTGCAACTATGGTTGAAAAGTTTTATCATCTACCATATGTTCTAAATCTCTGATTTATTATTGATGAAGGCTGTTGATAAATTAATTATCTTAGCCATGATATTCTTTACTGGGCTATTTGTGCTCACCATTTTACTTCACAATTCCTTTCAGGTAATAAGAGTGTAGCTGGGTCGAGCGGGGATAACAGGGAAATAATGTGATGGTCCGAGACTGTCGAAGTTTCTGAATACATTATAAAACGGCATGACATGTAACCGATAATTGTATTAAAACTCACAGTTAACTGTTGTCGTACTCTGCACGGCAGTTCAACAGTTGTATAAATGACGTTTATATTTGATTTTTATAATGTGATATCTGGCGAGTCAGAGTGGGTGATGTATACCTATTTTGGGGGCGTCACATTCACCTCCACATCAGTAATTTCTGACGTGGTAGACCGGCCCTATTGAATTAAAGTGAAAAAAAATTTATAGTTCAATTAACTAATTGACAAAATTGAAATATGGATAATCGAAATAAAATATAGTCAGTAGTAATTTATATTAAAGCCTAATATTAACCTAGTTGACCCACTTTTAAAATTATACAAGTAGAAAGATTAATATTTATATCAACTCATATCAAATTATATTTGTAATCGATGTAAGACTATCTGTTCACATTAATAATTAATATTGAGATATTATATCAAATTTAATTAATCAAATAACTTTTTAAATAATTTTTATATATTTTTTAAAACGTCATTTAAAAAGAAACGTAAGGATATTAAGTCACTGGTGACCTTTCAATTCATGTAGGTTTGACATTTACATTCCCTCAATTTGCGTTAGTCTTGAAGTTGGTAGGATAAGGATTCGATTAGCATAAAGTTTATTTTTGAGTAAGTTAGTCAATTGACCAATAAAATAATGACACACATAGAATCTCGTCTGCGTGTCAATACTATATTGGCCAATTGACCAACTTACCCAAAAATAAATTTCATACTAATCACTTCCGTAGGTGAACATGCAACGCTATATTTCAACCAACCAACCATATGCTAAAAGTAATTAGCGTCTCTTCTTTAATATAAGTCGTTTAAGAAAGTTATTTTTGCTCCTTAATATAAATTGTTTGAAAATTTCAAATAATCATTAATTACTTAGTTTTTAATATTATCCCAAGTAATAAATATAAATTTAGTTCTCTCACTATTTTTTACTCAATAAATAACACTATTTTTTTTTCAATACAAGAACAATATAGACCATTGATATTAAATTTAATACTATACAATTATTTTCTTAATACTTATGCACAACTTTAAAATGAGTTGTATTATTAAAATTTTGTTTTAACGTACAGCTTAGTTTTGTGTAAAGGAACAATTTCCTTGCACTTGAATTAAAACAAAACAGTACTGGTTGGCCGGTGAAGTTGAAAGTTGAACAAGGCAGATTTATATTATATGGTCCAATCAAACCTTAGTCTATGTATGAATATGAATCAAACCTTAATCAGATTTATATTATATGGTCCAATCAAACCTTAGTCTAGGTACAAATTTCTGAGTAAAAATAGGTAGAAAGTTACATAACAAACGAAATTTGTTTGAAAAGATTAAAATAAAGAAGAAGAAGGGATTTTCTCGGTCTTAAGATTCGTATTTGAAAAATCAATCAGTATAACAACTATATATAAGTTGAAGTCCAAGTCCTTTCTCCTCGTCTTAATTGTAATATCCTAGTCTTATATTAAAAGACTAGCTGAGTCCCGTGTCTCCGGCACTGTATGGACAGTGAGATTTATCTCAAACTTAGAACGGCCCAGATGATTTATTAAGTGATCGGAAAATTCAAAATCATTATTAGATAGATTAGATAGATAGATGTATTTTATTAGATACATGTATGGACGGTGGAATTTATCTCAAACTTTGGACGGCCCAGATGATTTATTAAGTGAGCGAAAAATTTAAAATCATTTGTATTTTATTAGATAAATTTATTAGATAGATAGGAGAAAATTTTATCCGTAAATACTATTGAACCAATAATTTAAAAACTTATTTAAATAAATTTGATCCGAAATTTGTTTCGGTCCCAATAATTACTATATTTGGCATTTTCTATCTCTTCCCACTTTTGGTGGAAAAAAGAGAATTACTTCATGTTAACCATTCCTGGAGAGTATTATTTTAATAACAAATGCATACATGTTCAGGACCCTATGCAAATAAAATTCAGTCGGGTTAATATCAACGCACGTTTTTTCCTTTTTAAAAAAATGCTTATTTATCACGTGGCAGACGGTAACAGGTGACTGGATCAGGATGGGCCCATATAGTTGAGACGGCATTTTACAAGTCTCCAAAATGTTTGTCCAATCCAAATGCAACTTGTCCGTTGTTCGTGAACATTGACGATTGGGATGACGTAGTTGGTGGGCTTTTGTTGGTCCACCTTAAGGTGTGGACTTGCGCGTTCTTCTCCTCACCTCATTTTGAACCCTGTAATTTCCTACCCACGCACAGACTCGGACATTCCCATTAACATACTACACATTTGACATTATAATAAATTGGATGAATTATATATTCTATTATAGTTTTAAAAATAATTATAATAATAGTGTATTTATAAAATATTTATAAAATTAATATAATTTTATATTTATTTATAATATTAATGCAATTATAATTTCTTAATTTAAAAAATTAGTATACAATTAAAATTCAAGTAATTAAACATCACTCTTAATCAAAACAAAACTTTTCTTTCTCTTCTCTTTCCTTACCACTCTCCTCCTACACCATTTCTTACCGCCTTTGGCAAATTTTTGATTACCATATTTTTAATAATTTTCAATTAGATTAGTTCTCTTTTTCTCTCTAAAACCTTCACCCAATTCCACCATGGAAGCCTCCCAAACCCTATCCCGCATAGGTCTAGCTGGCCTCGCCGTCATGGGCCGCCGATAAAGACTTCCCCATTTTCATCTACAACCGCACCACCTCCAAAGTCGATGAAACCCTCGAGCTCACAACAAAGGCCAACTACCCTTAACATGCCACTATACCCCACGCGATTTCATACTTTCTACTAAAAACCAAAAACCCAGATATGTCATCATTTTTGTCAAAGACGACACCACTGTTGACCAAACCATCGCCTCTCCGCCCACATGGAGCTCGAAGATACCATCATCGACGCGGTGGCAACGAGTGGTACGAGAACAGTGAGCTTCGCATTTCCGAAGCCTCCAACAACGACCTGCTCTATTTGGGGATGAGTGTTTCCGACAGCGAAGAGGGTGACTGAATTGGTTAGCTTTTTATGAAGCTGCCAACTTATAAATCACATTTTTTAAAAATAAAATTATTATGAATATGGTGCAGTTGGTAGCCAAACATTCATAAAAAGGTAATCAATTTAGTTTTATTGGGTTACTAATTAATTATAAAAAATATAAGAATAATTCAATTTTATGAAATAAAAGTATTCAATTTTTCTATTTTGGTAAATAGTTAAAATTGATAAAAGGTTAAAGTTAAGGGTGATATGTGAAATTTTTTTAAAATAGACAAGTTGTCATAAAAAACCCGGTTACTATTCACTCTAGTATTATTCACTCGAGTATTTGGGACACTTTTTGTATCGGAATACTATTCACGAGTTACTATTCAGTCTAGTATTATTTACTCG
Source organism: Panax japonicus (assembly GCA_020205505.1). Classification (NCBI taxonomy): domain Eukaryota; kingdom Viridiplantae; phylum Streptophyta; class Magnoliopsida; order Apiales; family Araliaceae; genus Panax; species Panax japonicus. The sequence goes on from CM035101.1 coordinate 73,550,278, forward strand.
AGTATTTGGGACACTTTTTGTGTCAGAGTTACTATTCACGAGTTACAATTCATGGGTTACTATTCACCCAAATTACTATTCACTCTAGTATTATCCACTCGAGTATTTGGGACACTTTTTGTGTCAGAGTACTATTCATGAGTTACTATTCACGAGTTACTATTCATAGAGCTACTATTCACCATGAAAAATATATTTTTTTTCGGTCCAAATCATTTTCGAGTACAATATTATTCCATGATGAGATGTACTAATTTTTCAGACCGTTGGTTAAAATTATAACAGAAAAGCTTTTTATATAAAACAGAATACTTTTATAAAGTTATTCTATAAATAGAATATATTATATTCTATTATGTATAGTGTTTTGCCTTTTTATATAAAACAAAATTCTTTATTAAAGTTATTCTATAAATATAATATATTATATTTTATTATGTATAGTGTTTGCATAGTGTCTGCATAGTGTTTGCATAGTAAAAATCTTTTTATATAAAATATAATATATTATATTTTATTTAAAAGATTTTACTTTAAATATGGACCGTCCGATTAAAGTAAATCAATCTGGACCGTTCATGGGTTGGTTACTATTCATTTCATTCTTCTATAAATAGAAGCTTATTCCTTAATTATTTCTTACGAATTCACTGAAACTCTAGAGAGAGAAACTATAGAGAGAATTCTTCTTATATAATCTTGAGCGTATTTCTTTAGAGTTTAAGAAAACTTTGAGAGTAGTGCAAGTTTTCTTCGAGTATATCCTCGCCCTACTAGTCAGAATACTCTTATTTGAAAGGTAAAGAGATATTATTATGGTAAGGGGTGTTATTCTTTCGTTTTCATGAATAGAGCTTCTGTTATTCCATTCTTTATTATTCTGTTAGAATTACCTGTATGTGCGGTTTACCCTATACTTGGTGGAATGACCTGTATATGCGGTTTACCCAATACTTGGTGGTTTTCTTTTGTTATTCTATTCTTTATTATTCTGTTGGAATAACATGTATGCGCGGTTTACCCTATACTTAGTGGAATGACCTGTATATGCGGTTTACCCAATACTTGGTGATCTTCTTCTGTTATTCCATTCTTTATTATTATGTTGGAATAACCTGTTTATGCGAAGTACCGCATACTTGGTGAAATTCTTTTATTATTCCGTATTTATTATTCTGTTGGAATATCCTGTCGGTGCGAATTTCGCCTGACCTGGTTTCGTTATTTATTATTCTATTGGAATATCATGTCTGTGCATTTTACGTCGGACCTGGTTCCATTATTTATTATTCTGCATTTATTATTCTGTTGGAATAACCTGTCTGTGCGGATTACGCACGCATGGTAAAATTCTTTTATTATTCCATTCGTTATTATTATGTTGAAATAACCTGTCTATGCGAAGTACTGTATACATGGTGAAATTCTTTTATTATTCCATTCTTTATTATTATGTTGGAATAACTTGTCTATGCAAAGTACTGCATACATGGTGAAATTTTTTTATTATTCCATTCTTTATTATACTGTTGGTTATGGGTTTTACAGTTGTATGTCTTTGGCCTGTAGTGTAAAGATGATATGTTGTTGAATATCTTTGTCTTGTAGTGCAAAGATGATCTGTTGTTTGATAGCTTTGACCCGTAGTGCGAAGATGGACAGGTGTATGACATGATCATGACCACTAGTGATAATAACGAATATCCTTGGCTATATTGCATGATTAATTCAATGATGTGATTGACAGGATCATGATCATTAGTTAACAGTTGAATGTCTTTGGCCATAGTGCACTGACAGACAATTGATTGGTATGATCATGACCATTAAGTTTTATAGTTGAATATCTTTGGCCCGTAGTGCAAAGATAGACAACTGATTGGTATGATCATTGTTATTACATTTGAATATCTTCAGCCTTTGAGGTAAGGATATTGAGTAAACATTCTATTAATCCTTCGTGGCAAGGAGAAACTATTGATTTACATGATTATAAATATGAATTGTGAACTTAATTAAAATCTTTAGTGGTTCAGGTGAAGACAGGTGATGAAAGTTCTCTTTGTCTTGGGTATAACGAAGAACTGTTGATGAGTATTACAGGAATGAAATATTAACGATGGAACTTTTAATTTGGAGGAGAAAGTAGACATTATGTTCTACTTGACTCTTCTAATGGATTGTTGATTCCGCTGCAATTATGGTTGAAAAGTTTTATTATCTAACATATAGTCTAAATCTCTGATTTATTCTGATAATGGCTGTTGATAAATTAATTATCTTAGCCATGATATTCTTTACTAGGCTAGTTGTGCTCACCCTTTTGCTTCACAATTTCTTTTAGGTAATAAGAGTGTAGCTGGGTCGAGCGGGGATAACAGGGAAATTGTGTGATGGTTCGAGACTGTCGAAGTTTCTCAATACATTATAAAACGACATGACATACAACAGATAATTGTATTGAAGACCTAAGATATGTGTGTCGTATTTTATACGTCACATAATAATTGATTTTGGCGAACAACAATAGTGTGATGAAAACCCGACTTTGAAAACGTCAAAAGTGCACCTCATTAGAATGAATATGATAGTAATCTTCTCGTTCTTCTTTGGGGTCTTAAAATATTTGTTACTGTATTTTATATGGCATTGTAATAATTTGAGTTTGGATACTGTCTACGAGACAATATTGTATTAAAACTGACAGTTAACTGTGGTCGTATTTTATACGACAGTTCAACAGTTGTATAAATGGAGTTTGTATTTGATTTATATAACGTGATATCTGGCGACTCAGAATAGGTGATGTATACCTATTTTTGGGGGCATCACAGATAAACTAAATTATGAATCCCTAATCGTGTCCTTTATCTCACTAGATTCGTTCTTTAAAATATTTTTCATCATCCTCAGTCTTAAATGGTGATACTTGATGAATATTTTTGGCTTGTAGTGTAACGATGAATGATTAACTGATGAATATCTTTGACCCATAATGCAAAGATGAACATGTGTTGAGATAAACATGATTAACTGGTGATACAAATGAATATCTTTGGTCCGTAGTGTAAAGATAAATATTTGATTCAAAATGTATATTGATTGATGTTATAGGGATAAAATATTGATGATTGGACTATTAAATCATAGAAGATAGTAGACTTCATTCTCTACTTAACTCTTCTAATGAATTATTGTTTCCGCTGCAGCTGTTGATCTAAAACTTGTTGTCTATTATATTCTATCAGATTTTTCCCTGTTGAGGACTAATGATAATTTATTTTATATTATCTTAGTCATAATATTTTTTAATGGACTAGTTGAGTTTACTCTTTTTGTTCCATTTTTCTTCTCAGGAGGCAATAATATAGCGGGAACTAGCTGCATGGGGGTGTGGAGTGATGTTTCAAGGCAGTTATTTTAGTTGTCCTCACTATTTTATAAAATATTGTATCAATAATTGTAATGAAAACTTATTTGAGTGTGAATATTGTCTAGAAGACAATATTTATTTTTAATCTCACACCATATGTGTTGTCGTGTTTTGCACGACAATTATAATAATGAAGTACTAGTTATTTTCTGTACCATGTATTTGACGACTCAGAATAAATTGTGTGGACCTATTTTGGGGGCGTCATAGGAGTAGTGGTGGTTGAAAATTGCTTTTTTTTAAAAAATTTATTGGTTTGCGTTTTGCTTCAATGGTGGTGTGATAGGAGTTGTGTAGACTGTGTGGTTGTGAGCTTGGATCTTGATTTTTGTTTAGATGGTGGTGATAATGGTGTTTCTTTGTTCCAATAGTACCTTATGATTAAATTGAAAAAAATTAATAATTTAATTATCTGATTGAAAAAATTGAAAAATGAATAACTGAAGTAAAATATGACCAATAATTTAGGTCTAAAATATAAAAATAGTTGTGCATTGGACTCATGCTTCCATGATATACGTACACGCTTGTAATAGGCGCGTGGTAATAAAGATTTTCTCACGATAAATACGAAAAGAGGCCTCCGTCATGAACTCGTAAGTAAAGTAGCAACTTGGAATCCACCGCGCCGTTCACTGACGTAGTGCCACGTCCTAATAGTAACCGTGACGCTCAACAGTACGTCATAACCGTTGACGTTAAAGTCTCCACGTCATGCCCCCGGCCTAATCATAATATAAATCACCCACAATCTCATCGCCCTTCTTCCTCCTTTCCCTCTCTCTCTCTCCAACTATTTCTTTCTCTAAAATCTAATCTGTCCCAAATTAATAGTCACCATGCAACAGGCAATCCCATACAAAACTTGGCTCCCCACCGCCTCCGCCGCCGCCTCCGGGAAGTCACCGTCGGATTGACACCAAAGAAAACGCTATAAACGTGAAAAAACTGGCGGAGGAGAATGCAGTTATAGTGTTTGGGCGAGGCGGGTGTTGCATGTGCCACGTGGCCAAGCATTTGCTAGTAGGACTAGGTGTAAACCCTGTCATTTTCTATGTTGATGAGGCAGATGAAGCTGCCGTGATGGATGAATTCTCGAGAATTATCGGTGGCGGCGAAGATCGCCAGCCGACTCAGTTTCCGGCGGTGTTTATTGGCGGGAAGATGTTTGGAGGGCTGGAAAGAGTCATGTCTACACATATTTCTGGTGAATTGGTACCTATATTGAAGGAAGCTAAGGCTCTTTGGCTTTGAGGACTCAGTCAGTTAGCCTCTTTTGTAATTCTTGTGCAAAAATTTGATTCAGCAAGTAGACATAATGTCTATAAATTAATTAATATAAATAATTAGACAATTGATTGAATATTTACTCTCAATAAGGAGAGAGGTGGGTTTTTTTAATTTAGGGGTTTGAGCTTGTAGATCATTTATTTAAAACAAGTCTATAGAATCATCTTTTTGTTCCGCTTGGTCCATATATATATATATATCACATGATTTCATCTCAAGTTTCTTTTTTTTTATTTTGACTAGGATAATTAATTCAACTATATATATATGACTTTGCATGTTCTCTAGTTTAATTGATTTCGACATTTCGTATTTAAAAACAATCAAGTCTTGTTCAACTTTTTTTATTTTAAAAATAAGGAGGCCAGATGGAAATGAAAAGAAAATTATAATTGTCTGCCCTTGGTATGATCTGATCCGATCTCTGCTTTGATTTCAACTGCCAATGTGACATGACGACAACAAAAAATCCATTCAACCATGAGGGTATGCACAATCGCATGAAAATCAATATATAGGGAATTTATATTAACGTAGCTTTTTTTAATATTTTCGTATGTGGGGTTTATTTTCGTAACACTTTATAATATTTTTATATATAAGTCCTATTTATTAATATTAAATAATAGACTCCACATGCAAAAATACGCTCCAAAAATATTAATTCTCTATATATATTTATATGGGAAAAGGACAATATATTATACATGCATGTCATATATTGGCCGAGTTGCACTTTATACTTACAGCATTCACAACAGTTTTTTTTATCTCTATCTCTACTATGTTGTGCTATTCGGTCATTATGTATGATAGGAATTCAATTTTTCACTATGTACCCAACAAGTTTCTTATATTGATTCCTTAGATATTAAATTTTGAAATTTGAAATTTGAAAGTTCCAACAGTCAAATTATATTTTGAATGTTGTAATTAACTATTTTTTATTTAAAAGTAATTGTTGTTTGAATTTAAAATTTGCAATTATTTCAATTTAAAAATAGATATTGCTAGAAATCAAAATGTGCAACGATCATTATGTGTTTATGAGAACTAAAACAACATTATTTTAATTATAAAATAATAAAATTTATAATTAGTAGTAATATTTTTTACAAAAATGATCAAAATTAAAATTTGACTGATTTTTTTATTTTTTTTTATAGTTCTCTTTCTTCTCTAAATCCTCTGGTTAAAAAATAAAAATAAGTGAATTTGATAGGCATACCCAAATCAGCAATTAAATGAAAATTGACTGATTTTTTTATTTTTTTTTATAGTTCTCTTTCTTCTCTAAATCCTCTGGTTAAAAAATAAAAATAAGTGAATTTGCTTGTTATTTAATGTTGAGAGACTACTGAAATTGCTTGTCATTTAATTTATAATATTTTATGTTTGTATGTTTTTTTAATGTAGAGACTTGTATTTATATCCTTGGAGAAAAGCAAGAACGTATAACTAACTAATTCTATGCTGTTCACACAGGTTATAATTAGACTACTAGTGCCTAATATTGATAGGCCATAAATTTATTTGACTATATACATGTAGAGGGAAGAAGTTAGGAACTTATTCCATCCAAGGAAAATAGATTTCTCTTTACATCGAACTTGTGTTCGCTTCATTTCCCTGAAATTCCTCCGAATTGGGGGGACACGTGATGATGTGAAAGAATGATCTCAAGTCTCAACTGTATGTCATGCCACACACACACACACACACACACACACACACACACATATATATATATATATATCTAATGCTATTGTTTAAAATTAGAAAAAGTTTCATATTTTGTTAATGGAGATTTAATTAGTTTTACATGGTGAAGATTTACTAATGCTATTGTTGACATGAATGTGTTAAAAAAAAAAAAAAGAGTAGGCCGGTACAACTTGTACCGGCCGGAATATTTTTAAATATTTTATTATATCTTGCATAATTATTAATAATATAATTATATATCTTGCATGATTATATATTTATTATATTTATTTTTAATATATTAATATTAAAAATAATATTTATATTTATATATTTATTTATTTATAATATAATTATTTTTATTTTTATATTACTAATATTTATTTTTAACATTATATTTGTAAGTTAAAATAAATTTTGTGCAATATCTTTATATTTGATTAAAAAGTGAGAAAACATGAATGTGTTAAAAAAAAAAGAGTAGGCCGGTACAACTTGTACCGGCCGGAATATTTTTAAATATTTTATTACATCTTGCATAATTATTAATAATATAATTATATATCTTGCATAATTATATATTTATTATATTTATTTTTAATATATTAATATTAAAAATAATATTTATATTTATATATTTATTTATTTATAATATAATTATTTTTATTTTTATATTACTAATATTTATTTTTAACATTATATTTGTAAGTTAAAATAAATTTTGTGCAATATCTTTATATTTGATTAAAAAGTGAGAAAACATGAATGTGTTAAAAAAAATGAGTAGGCCGGTACAACTTGTACCGGCCGGAATATTTTAATATTAAATATTTATTTTGTTTAACTAGACTGACAATGTGTTAAAATGTGGGTCCCTCTTATTTAAATAGAAACCGGCAGAGCTTCTCACGGTTTGGTATTAATATATCCCAATCTTAGCCTTCCAATAAGTTGATCAATGGTACAAAAAGAGGGTGTTGCACAGTACTCACAGCAACCGGTTGCTATGGAAGGGCTCCCCAAATATATATATATATATATATATATATATATATATATATATATATATCTAATAAAATACAAATGATTTTGAATTTCCCGCTCACTCAATAAATCATTTAGGCCGTCCAAAGTTTGGGATAAATCCCACCGTTCATACATCTATCTAATAAAATACATCTATCTATCTAATAATCTAATAATAATTTAATAAAATACAAATGACTTTAAATTTTCCGCTCACTAAATAAATTATTTTGGTCGTTCAAAGTTTGAGATAAATCATATTGTTCATACAGTGCCGGAGGCACGGGACCCAACTACTATATATATATATAGGCTTAAATATAAATTACTATCCTAAACTATAGGTCATATTCCACTTCAGTGATTCACCTTTCAATTTTGTCAATTAGATGATTAAACTATTAATTTTTTCCACTTCTGTCTAATTGAGCTTGCCACGTCAGAAATTGCTGACATGGCTCTCTGAGTAGGGCCATGTCCAGCTGATGTGTATTTAAAAAAAAATAATATTTTTAGCATTTTATTAATTTAAATTGTTTAAGCAAGGGTAAATTTGGAAAGCCAAAAGTTGAACCTCCCCCATCTTCTTCCTCCTTCCCCCTTCATCCCAGACTGTTTCACTCTCCCTCACTCCTTTGGATATATTATTCGCATCAGCCATCAGCCATGAAAATCGCTAACATCAATCCTAAAAACATTTAAACAGACAAAACTTTTCAATCTTCAAGCTTAAAAACATTAGAAGCAAGTAAAGCCAGAAACTAAATATATGATATTATTAGGGGAAAATAGAAAATTGCTCCATAATATGCTACGAAGGAATATATGCAACGCTGCCATCGCCCATTGAAGTCTAAACAATTTCTCCAAAAGCCAAAAACCCTAACTATCCTCTTCCCAAGGGCTATGAATGTTCATACTTCAATTGCTTTAATCCTCATAATGATCAAAAGCCCTAACTTTATAAAAACAGAAAACAACCTGCCAAAGCAATGCAGGATTTTAACATAAATTACAAAAACACAACCTCCAAACTTTCAAATTGAATACCCAAAAGAAAATTTCAATAAAGTTGACATATTTAAACCCTAGGTCTTCAAATTTAGGGATAATTACAAACTTACGAATTAATTAAAGAGGTGAGTCGATGGATCGAAGAATTAACCGAAGTAGTCGAATAACAACATAGATCGATGGACAGATACAAGAAAGAATAACTACAATATCCAGATTAGGCAAAAAATAGAAGAAGAAGAAGAAGAAGAAGAAAAAGAAAAAAGACGCCAAAAACGTTCCTGCGAAGCCGGCGGCGCGTCGTCCCGGGAAGTATTAGACTCCTTCGTCTTGTCCGTTGCTGCTGTCGCCACCACCATTATCGAAAATCTCCGCTTGGAGACCGATTCATAGACCGTGAAAGATACCCTTTTCGATACAGACTGTAAGACCCTGAATTTTATGAAATAAAAGTATTCAATTTTTCTATTCAGTAAATGGTTAAATTGAAAAAAGGTTAAAGTTAAGGGTGATATATGTAAATATTTTAAATAAGCAAGTGGTTATAAAATATTCATTGTTGTCGGAGAATATTCGTTTAGTCGTAGAATATTCTTTCTATCGGGGAATATTCGTACGACGGCACAGCCATTTGTGGGCCCCATAACGAATAACTGTCGGATGAAGAAAATAACAAATTTGAGTTTTATAAATAACGGCGTAATGGTTCACGTTAACACTGTTTGTGACAACCCCAAAATAGGTCCATTCCATCCAACCCATTCTGAGTCGCCAAATACATGGTACAGAAAACAACTACAACTTTATTACAACAATTGTCGTACAAAATACAACAACACATATACTGTGAGTTTGGATACAAATATATACAAAATGTGACACATGTCCCAACCGTGGACAGCACCTCACAGTGACACCTTACATAAAGCTATAGTCAAAAATTGTTTTAGAAACTAAAATCTTTGAGAAGTGCTCAAGAAAACCATCGTACATGGGAGGCCATGCTTCTAGGTTATGATAGATATCATATGGCCACAGAACTATCCTTGGTTGAACAAATAGACCCCCAAAAAAATGAGAAGATTACTATCATATTCATCCCAATGATGAGTCTTCTCTTGATTTATCATTATCTCCACTGTCTCAAATTGAGAATTATACTTCAAACAAATACCAAGATTATATAGGTAGTACTCATAAATATACTCAGAAAGTGGATGAGCACAACCCTGTTTTATGATGACACGAGGTTGTATGTCATTAAACATCTTGTATGATAGTGGCAAAACACCCTTCCAACGTTGGGTTCGCCTCTCCCTATATGATTCACCAAATATAACTACTAAAAGATGTATACAACACACTTGTCTATACTGTTTAGGGAGAACTCCACAGCTAGAGACCACCGTTCTATTCCCTTGTTACCCCCGCTCGACCCAGCTACACTTTTATTACCTGAAAGGAATTGTGAAGCAAAAGGGTGAACACAACTAGCTCAGTAAAGAATATCATGACTAAAGATAATTAAATTACCAATAGTCATCATCCATAACAAATCAGAGATTTAGAACATATGGTAGATGAAATTATCATTTCGAATTTTTCCAAAATTTTTTGAAAGTTAAAAAAATTACGAAACTTAAAATCTTAACAACCCTTAAAATCCCTTACTATCCCTTACCTCGAAAGAACAGCACTTCTGACTGGATATCGGATATGACGTTGAAGGAAACTTGCACTGATGAATAGCAACTCATCAAGTATCTAAATATTCACAAAATACACTCCATAATCTAGAGAGAAAAAGAGAGAAAACATATTTCTGGTGTGATTTTCATTTCTAACTTAGCCCTCTATTTATAGGAAAATTTTAGCAGACTTGACCTGCAACCTGATGGCTTTACCTGCTACTATTCTCACCCACCACATTTGAAATAAAATTCAGCACATTTCTTCATCAACCACAAATGGGGCCCACTCAATTCTAGAATTTTCCAAAAAAATCATTTATAAACCTAATTTCTGAACCATTCACCTCTTAAAATTCATAACAAATCATACGTTCATTTTTAACGGTTCAAAATTTGTGGACATATACTCTACTTATATATGTATAACATATCCAAAAATTACAACGATCCAACGGTCGGATTAAAAATTATATGTCACGCAATATATCTCAAAAACACTGATTTAATTTTTAATACCTTCATTCCGACAAAAATACTGATAAAATACCTTAACATTAATTCCTTCATTTATAACCACATAAATAAATCAATCATTTATTTCCACATCACATAAATATTTTCTTATCATATAAATCAATTGTGAGACCCCAGATTTTATGAATAAAGACTTAATTTTCTCGAAATATTTTTTGAATATTATGGTGTGGATTTGAGATAGTGTTATAGTTGTGGGTAGTATTTATAAATTTTGAAAACTATGCAAGTTGTTGTATAATATTCGATTGGTCAGGGAATATTCTTTTTATAGGGGAATATTCGTACGACGGCGCAATCATTGGTGGACCCCACAACGGAATTATTGTCGGATTAAGGAAACGACAAAAATATTTTTATAAAAATAACGGCGAAAGTGTTACCGTTAAAACTGTTAAACTACTCGGTAGTAAAAGTACAGTAATACGCGTGGTTGCATAGTAGCACACGATATTGTTTATTGATTCTTACGTGATAAGTCACTTAGTTATTGTAAGACCCCAACTTAATATAAATAAAATTAAATTTTCCTTTATTCATTATTCTAAATTAATAAGGGTTAATTTGATATAATGCTTTGGTTATGGGTGAAATGTGAAAATTTTAAAAAATAAACAAATGGTTACAAAATAATCTTTTTGTCGGGAAATATTCGTTTGGTCGTGGAATATTCTTATTGTCGGGAATCTCCGTACGACGGCGCAGTCAATTGTGGGCCCCATAACGAAAAATGGTGGGATGAAAGAAAATGACAAATTTGGGTTTTTATAAATAACGGCGTGAATTTTTACCGTTAACACTGTTGGGTTACCTGGTGGTTAAAATACAGTAATATGCGTGGTTGCACAGTAGCCCACGATATTGCACTGTATTGTTGAATTATTGATTCGTACGTAAGAAGGCACAACTCAATAATTGTTACAGTAGCTACTGTTCAATATTTTATTTTATTGATTCAATAATTGTTGCGTTGTTAGTTTATATTATTATTATTTTAATAATTGTCACTGCACAGTACTTTCCATTATCAAATCAATAATTCATATTATTTGAATAATATTATTAGATAACATTATTGGTAATGTCTAGAAAGTTCTGTCAAGGAGAGGTTAGGTCATCTAATTGCGCGCCAGTAAGGAAAAATCCTTATTGGAAAGCCCCCTCTTTCATGGGAACGGCCTGGTTGTCATAATTGTGATTCTGTAATATTATTTGTGAATAATTAATTATTGATTTATATGATAAGAAAATATTTATTTTATGTGGATATAAATGATGGGTATATTTATTTTTATGTGGATAAAAATGAAAGAATTAATGTGGAGGTGTTTTATCAGTATTTTGTCGAACCGGAAGTATTAAAAATCATCCGTTTGTAGATTTCGTATATTTTTGGTTTGGAATTTGGAAAAACTCAAAGCCACGAAGTTGTAGAGAAGTCGATTTCAGGTAGAATGGACATAAAATTCGTATTTTTCTGATAACCGGGCTATTTTCTATGAATTGTTGAAGTTTCGGAAAAATAAAATGATTTTTTATTAAATTATGGGTGGGACCCATTTGTGTTCAATACACATGGGCTGCTGGAAATTTATTCAAATGTGGCTGGTCTAAATTCCAACTTAGCACATGCGTAGAATTTTGAATAAGAAATATATTATTTTATTATTTTAGTCTCCTTTGGCGTTCTAGCATTTTCTTATAAATAGAGGGCTAAGTTAGAATTGAAAATCACACGAGAAACAAGTTTTCTCTCTTTCTCTCTCTATATTACCGAGTGTATTCTTGTGATTATACTTTGAGTGTTGCTATACGGTGCGAGTTTCTGTCAGCACTATACCAAAATTCAGCCAAAAATACGGTTATTTTGAGGTAAGGGATGTTATTTTCTTTTTAAATGATATTATTTTCTTCAATATCATTATGTCGAAATATTGGTGAACTTTTTAATGAAATTTAGAACTTTTTGTGTCTGAGTTACTTATACGGCACTATTCACGTATACGGCACTATTCACCGAAAAATAAAAAAATTTCTTTTTGTCCAAGATGTCTATTTTGGCTACTATCTTTGATTGTATCTATGTTTTGATCATGATTTTTGAATTTTGCTTCACAATTGGTTATTATGAAATATTATTGATCTTGGATAAACTGTTATACGAATCCTCCCTAATATGTGTCCTTCTGTCTCACTGGATTCGTTTTCTTTAAAATATTTTTCATCATCCTCAGTCTTAAATGATGATACTATTGAATATCTTTGGCCTGTAGTGCAAAAATAAATGATTACTGATAAATATCTTTGGCCCGTAGTGCGAAGATGAACAGGTGTTGAGATGAACATGACCAGCCAGTGATATAAATGAATATCTTTGGCCTGTAGTGCAAAGATGATTAAAGATGTATATTGATTGTTGTTACAGGGATAAAATATTGATGATGGACTGATCTTAAATATTAGAAGACTAGCTATAACCCGTGCCTGAAGGCACGGCGAAACGAAAAATTAAATTAAAATTAATACAAACTCAATCATCAATAAATATATAACTACCAAAACATCGAGCTATTTGGTAAAGACAACCCGTGCCTGAAGGCACTGTATAATTCTCAAAAAACTAAAAATAAATTATGAAAAAAAAATTGAAATAAGAGTTATTTTGCGATAACATGTGATATATGGGACTTGCACTGCTCTTTTTTAACAAACACATGCTACTAAGAGGAGGCTTATCTCCTAGTGACACAAAATATAGACACATAACCAACCACCAAAACATCTTGAAATTAGATTAGATTAATACCAGTGCATGATGTACATATAACAACATAAATATACGACGTAATAAAAAATATTACATTATCTAAAGACATATACCAACACAACAATTAATACATACTTAATCATCAACACATATCCAACCACTAAAACATCAAGCTAGTCGGTACTAATTTCAAAAAAATTCGGCAGAGTTTCCTTTAAAAATAGATATCCAAAAAATTTTAAACCTGTCTACAAAATTATAAACATCAATACATATACAAACCACCAAAAACACAATCATTCTATACCCAAAAATCATCATAACCATGTATAATTAGTTAACTTTACAAAAGATGAAACCAAAAATATACAAACATGCAGAAAATAGAGAAACAACATTTTGAGCATAAGACCCATTACTTTACAGCTTACACCAAGTATTCTTTGCAGCTTACACCAAGTATCCTTCAATGTATACCTGAAAATATTTAAAATATAAAAATTATCGAAATATGTGAGTCAAAATAAGAACCCTTACTTTACCATAAATTATCTAAAAAATAAATGAGCGCACACATATTTACTTTATGAACAACGCAACGCTTTAAAAGACCTCCTCACCTTATATATTATTCCAGTACTCGGTCCTAATAAAAGTTTTGAGAGTAAATATCACTACCTGATCCTCAACCTTCATATGCTTTGAGAAAAGCTTGGCAGCATGACATTCTTTAGTCAAAGGTCGCAAACCTTGGGTTACAATTCAACAGAGGTTATCACAACTCTTACATTGGACATAGAACTAAAGAAATTAAGAAAGTAAATATGCAAATTTTGTCATATCATGGTCATATCATGTCATACTCAAATAGATTTGTATAGAGACACAGAAATAAAGAAGTGCCAAATTTGCAAACAGCCTTGCTTTATTTCTAAAGTATATAATTTTCCATCATACTCTACGCTTATTTCTAAAGCTTCAAGCTTCAGTGGGTACCCAAAACACTAAGTGCCAAATCCATTCACAAGCAGAGCGAATTACCTTTTCTGAACCACGGAAGTGTAAGCAACAGAGCGAGTCTGCACAAAGGGAATCCCAAGACGAAATCCAAATTAAGGATGACATCATATTGCATACATGAATGAAAACATAATTAAGGAAAACACACAATTAAAACATGCAAAAATATGCAAACATATTGGAGGGCTTCTCTTGTTCCCTCTTTCTAACGTACAATGCCCCTCTTTTTTCAATGTTAATACATAGTAGCATTGCATTTGATCAGTCGGATGATGAAGCTATAAGATGGTGATTGGTTGTCTACAGATGATATCATTGAGCAGAGATTCAAAAATATAGTTTTTGAATTTGGGGACTGAGCCATCAAGAAAATTGGTGGAAATTCAATAACCATAAGAAAAGTTCCCAGATGTTCAGTCCAACACAACAATAAAAGCTCCTTAAAGCAACGAAATTCAATTTATGAATTCTCCCGGATGGATTTTTTTAAAGCAACGAAATTCCAAAATTAAGCAGAAAATTCAAAAGATGAGGTACAGGGAAACGATGAGAAAAAGTATACCACAAAGGAACCATAAAAAAATTAAAATTAAGAACCCCATAAACCCAATAAAGCTAAACCCTCAGACAAATGAAAAAATCAAACTGAAATTGAAGAAACCAAGATAAGGTGCCGAGGAATTTCATACATTTTGTAAGGATTTGCCGTGCCTTGAGCGACCTAAGGTGTCGAGGAAGAGGAGAGCCAAGAGGATAACCAAGAAGGTCTACCGATGCGGATCGCCGTGCCTTCGACTTCTTCTCTGCTTATGTGTTTTTGTTTTTCAAGCTTGGGACAGAGAGAGATAGAAGATAGAAGAGGGCTATCGACTTCTTCTTCTGCTTTTGAGAGAGAGAGATAGAAGATTTCAAATTTGATGGGACACTTATCTTTTTTTCTCTCTCTGCTATGTTTTATAGATAAAGATAATTAAAATAAAGAGTAAAAAATAACAATTTTTAATTCTATATTGTTATTGGTTGATTACATATTTAATGTATCTACGAAGGAAGCAAAGTGGAAGAGTTATTAAAAAGTTACAATCAATCAAAATGGCTTATAAATAATAAAAAATAAATTTTGAAATCTTTATGAAAATTTGACTATTAAAGTTGGATATTCTTTATTTATTCATTGAAATCTTTAAATGTTTTGTGGAGTATGTATGGAAAGTGCGGGTGTGTTAAGAATTAATTTAGTCTTTTAGTTTAGTGTGTGTTCATATTCAGTGCTTCATTTTTTTGTGTTCCTGATTTATTTTCATTTTTTTTAATTATAAAGTGCCTTCAGGCACGGGTTATCGCTAGTGTTGGCTTAGACCTAAAAAAATGAACCAGAACTGTTCTCAAGTCTCTGCTCTAATATATTCCCTTGCTATATTAATCTGTCCTTCTCAAATTTGTTGCTAGCTAAGTGGTAGCGATTGTCCTCTACGAAAGAACACTCTACACCTTGGACAATAAAACATTAGTAAAGCAACGGTTTGAGCCAAGAAATAGGGTAGGAATCCTTTAGGTCATTTGAACTTTATACTCTTGTCGGCTCCATTTGGGTTTCCTATTCCTTTTCTTATCGAACGTTTGTTTGTTTATTAGCTTGTGGAGCTTTTAGGGCGTTTTTATTCGTCTACAAGTAGCTTATTTAACTCACAAATGTGTGTATGAAAACTTTAACACACAATATCATTTTTAGTGTAATGATCAAACACACTAAACACTATCACTACAAACTCTATAAACGTTGGTAACCGAACATACCTTATAACATATCTTATAATGTGTAATTCATCATGGTCAAAGTAAGATCACAGTCGGTAATCATGGCAAATTGCTACTTTAACCTAACTTTCAAATCATACTTTATTTTACTCTTTCAAACCAAACCATCTCTTGCTAACATTTTAAAGAAATTTCCGTTAGAAATTTTAAAGACAGAGACAGGAACAGAGGAGTTTCTTTAGGTCCATTTGAAAATAAGCAAGAAGTTTCAACAAATAAAGACACAACTTACAAGCAATGTTGCCACCCCTACACTATTTTTCAATTGTCTTACAAACTCTGGGGGACCATAAAAAAAAGTTCACGCAACCAGGTAAGCACTTTTAGGCAAAAAGGAAAAAGAAAAAGAAAATCAATTGTTTAATTACATAATGGCAGTTCCTTTTGGAGTAACGGATGCTTAAGTCATGTAACATTTGGTACTTTAAAGTACACTTAATATTTATTTATTTAAATAAAGGGAAAAGATAAAGTGGCCTAACAAATAGCATCTTCAAAAGAACATTATATTACTAAATAACACAGTGAGATCGGTGACACACTAATTTTAATTAAAGTTATGGTTTTCTTTTCTTTATTTTTTTTTCTGTTTTCTTAAACTATTACAGAAATGCATTTGTTGATATAAACACTAATAAGCTTAATGATATTAGCCAACGTTTGGTTTAAAATGGAATAACCTATATTTTCATTTCAAAACACCCGTATTATTGAGAATAATTTATATTGATATTCAGGTTAGCTTCCTTAAATGGCATAGAGAAGTACAGAAGTGCCAAATTGGCAAACATCCTTGCTTTATTTTCCATCATACTCTACGCTTATTTCTAAAGTTTCAAGCTTTAGTGGGCACCCAAAACACTAAGCGTCACTATTTGGGCTCATAATACAGTTTTTGAAATCATAAGCAAAAAATGGTCTGCGAACCAAATCAATTCACTGCTATTACAAATTAGTCAAAAAGCCACAAATGTCATGGATAACATCCTAAAATAGGAAAATCTGAGGATTAAGCTATCAATTTGACTTAATAGAAAACACAAAATTTAACTTTAAATTTCAATTTCTTCTCATTCCCAGCTTAGTTGAATACCAACGAAACTTCTGATCATCCAAAATCACAAATAGTACACACAACTAACTAAATCTAAAAATTTGAAACTAAATATTAGAAAAACCATATCAAAGTAAAACAGTTTATTAGATAGATGACAGCTCAAATAACAACCATACATAGGTGAAATAACAACAGAACTTCAAGATACTGCATGTCGAATAAACTGCAATATTTCAAGATATAAACTTCAAGATATAAGAGAAAAATATGCTGCAACATTTCAACCCATCTTAAATAGCACCTGTAAAATAGTGTTGAAATTTTCTATTGTGCATTTCAAATATCCTTTTACCTTGTGATATTTACATTGTGCTTATAGCAAACCCCAACAATTATCTATTTTCGGTTTCTTTTCACCTAATAGTTAAAAATATTTTTATTTTTATAAAGATGGTGAACAAAAGTCTAAAACGCCAAGAAATCGATACTCAATATTGAACCCTCTATTCTTCAAATACCCACTGAAATCGACTTCAATGTTTGTTTAATCTAAACCCACCAGAGATTTTCAAATCGAACAAAAGGTTACCTTGGGGTCCGTAAGATCTGAAGAACGATGAAGAAGCGAAGGACGATGAAGAATCCGTAAGATCTGAAGCGAAGGACGATGAAGAATCCGCGCGCTTTCAGCTGATACTTCTAGGCCTTGTGAACCCAATCCGCGTGCTTTCTCTATGATTTGGAGCGTAAATTAGGGGCTGGGTATGAGAGATAAATTTAAGGTTGGGTATGAGAGATAAGAGGTTTAGGAGAGTTGAGAGGGATAGAGTTATTTTGGGGGGAATGAGAACAGAGAGAGAGATAGAGGGTTTCAACTCAGAACAGAGAGAAAGACGGAGAGTTTGAAATTTGAATGAGAGAGCGAGCTTGTGACGGTCAAGGTAGGCATCCAGTAACCATCTCTGAAGCTCTGTCTCACTGTTTGGAGGAAACATGCATGTTCTCCAGCTTTCGAACACATTGGTGGTTTACAATTTGGATTGGGAACCTACTTTCCCTTGAGGACCCACATACTTTATCCCTCGCATCACTCTAGGCATGACACTCATTGTGTGTCTTCAAATAAGGAAATGATGAAACTCAAATTGGGTCAGATGCAGCAGCTTAGGTCACATGAACTCGGCTGACTTTAGTCTGCCGTAATATATAAATGTCTCACATAAAGTCATAAATATGCTTCTGAAAAAAGCCAAAGCCACAAATATAAAGTTGTTCAATAAAGTTATACAGTAACATACTTTTGGCAAGTTCTTTCTCCTTAGCTGCTGTCATCCTCATAAGTTTGGCAGCTTGAGCAAATGTTGAATGTCTGCAATTAACAAAGAGTCAGAGAGTTGTTACATTGTTATATTCTATTATGTGCAATAAAATTAAATATGTTTAACCATTTATTTAAATCCCTCCTTTCCTTTTGCCTAAAAATTAGAAATAACACAGAATGCAACACACCCATGATATATGGCCTTTAAATTACTGCAGTGTTAGACCAAGAAACAAAAGAACTAATATTCCTAAAGAACTTGTGTCTCAGGTATACCCGAGGAGGTAAGTGAAGTATGAAAGCAAAGGACAAGACTTAAACCAGTGTCTTTTGTACATCTTTCAACAAGCTTTACCAACATATTCGATAAGCTAAGCTACAAGAGTTTGATGAGTAACATGAAGTGTTACTACTACAATTTTTGAGTTCCTTGCATAAGGAATCAGCCTGAATGATGGGGACAACATAAAACAATGGAACTAAAAATTCTATTTGTATCTGGAAATAAATTGTTTTTGTAATTAAATTATTAGTTAGTGGATTTATAGTTTCAGAGAGGGTTCAATATTGAGCATTAATTAAGTGCTAGTAGTACAATATGAATATTTACTTGAAATATCGGTCACATAAACATTGTCCTATGGATAAAAACGCATGTAAAGAGCTTTACCCAGTGATATGAGAGGCTCTGTTTCTCTGTTCTGCTTTTCAAATTGTCATGTATTTTTGCAGACTTTTTTAGAAATGGGACTGGACTCCCATTTTGGAAAAGTGATTAGTAAATAAACACTTGTGTATAGAGAAAGAATGAATGATTGAATTTGTGAATCACTTTATAAGTAAATAAAACCCATCTTTTATACAGCATAAAATTGAAACACTGAGATAAAGACAATTTATAATGCTTTGATATTTAATTGGTTCATTAATTAGCTTCTCTCACTCTGCGCTGATGCCAATATTTAGAGGTCTATGGAGGCATTATATGTATGACCTCAATGGACATCTCCAGGATATGACCAGGTAGAATATAAGTACAAGTATGTGAAAACATTTTCCCTAGTCTTCATGTAGAGATTTTTGTATAAATGGTGAATGAATTAACAAATAATACATACCTAATCCAATAACATCAGAACCCTTCATTATCATCAGCCTCTTGCACAGATCAATAAACATCCTATGACAACAAATAGGAAATTAGCTTGGTGAAAATAGAACTTGGTAAGATGTTCAACCTCAAAGAATTAAACAGATTCCCACTACAAGACAGTTTACATTAGAATCTTTACTACAGATTCTTATCAACTAAACAGAAGATATATACCAGAACTAATTGAGATTCAAATGTAATAAGCATTTAATTTGTCCATTTAATTGGCATTTTTTTGTTATTTTTTAGGTATGCTTTTGTATAGATTGATTCATCGTATTTCTTGTATAATTTATATATAGTAAAGATTTCTCTCAATGCTTGGCACTTTAGTGTTAATTCTCTTCTTATTGAGGGATCCAGGGATCAAGCGATCTTTATTTTAAAGTTTATTGTAGCAGCATATATTGTTCCTGATCTACCTTGTTCATCTACAAATGATGTTCAAAATGTTCTCTAGCCTCGACTTAGAGGACTTTCTAACTGTCTATCACAATAGTAGGTACAAATGCAATGTCACAATAGTAGGTACAAATGCAATGTCTATCACAATAACAGTAGGACTTTCAATGTATGATAGTTGACAACAGAGAGGACATGAAGCTCTTTTTTTTGTGAATGAGTTGGATTAGGTGGTCATAAACTTGCGCTAAATACTTGTTATGAGAGCACCACCACTTCCAGATAATTTATTGGCACTCGTATTAATTTTTGTGATATTCTTTATGATACATTATTATGATATTCTTTTGATTTTTGTTATTGATTATGATGGATCTGTTGTATTTGATCTTACTATTTCATTTTCAACAGATGGAGCTTCCACGTTGGACTAATATAGTTAAGACTGATACAGTCAAGACTGATACTTTCAAGGAGCTTGCGCCCTATGACCCTAATTGGTATTATATTGGAGCTGGTATTCTTCTGGAATAATAACCAAACACGGACACATTTGTATTGTATTTCTATTTTGTCTTTTGTTTATTTCTCTTTTATGTAACTTATGGCAGCATCAATGGCAAGGAAAATCTATTTGAGGGGCGCAAGTGCCCCGCTACATCATTGCAAGAGCAGTGGGGGTGTTGCCCGTCACAAAGGGGTGAGTGCCTTTTTTGCAAAACATGAACATCGTTGACTTTGTGACTCTAAGGGGTGAATTATAGTAGCTTAGGTTGCCATTCTCATTCTTAATTAGCATGTGTAGTGATTCTCATCTTATCCTCCAAGAAAGGGGGATAATGAAATGATACATAACTACAGTGGAAGTAAAATAGAATTCAAGTGATTATCTCCTATTTCTTCTTATTCCTCTGTAACTCATTTACAACTATAAATTTGTTTTGTATTCTCCAAGGCTTATAGACTGAGCTGAGCTTATGCAAATTCTTCAAGTCACGAAAACTGGTTGCACTATAAAAAACAAACATAATTATTAAAAAACAGGTAACCAATTCCAAGCATGTTTTGCAGCTCTATGATGCCAATTAAATGCCAGAAAGGAAAGAATGACCAAAAACAGCACAATATAACCATTTGCTTTAGTATTTTATAGAAGCAATGTCACTATTAGTAGGATAAAGGAGAAAAACAAAAGTATGATCACATAAATTCTATGTACTCTTAAGACTCTTCTTTATTTAGATTATGGGGATTTCTGTGTGCAAACAAATGTTATTCTCTAGCACGTTTGGCAGCAAGAGCTTTTATGGGGATGGGTGACCATTCTGGCAATTTTAACCAACTATCATTATTCTGGGAACTATTCTAGAATCTTTTTAAGAAAGGTTTTACTTTAAGAGCAGCATAATACATTGTTGTTCCCGCAACGACAAACATGACCGAGAAACGGACAACACCTAGATTTATTATATAGATAACCAAAAAAACCAATTCTAACACATTTAAGCAATTAATAGAATATACACTTATAACAACTAAGAATCCATCAACTGCCACAACATTTAAGCAACCTTTGTGAGAGGGAAACACATACAATTAAATGTGAACTGATGAGCAAAGAAAACTACCTGTTGGTAAAGAAAAAACCAAGTGCTGGCAGGAAGTCCCTTTAACAACGAATGCCATTCATATCCCACTTAGCTTACCTTCCAGTTATACTACCTGTTGGTCAATACATAGTAAGTCAATCCACAAATATTCAGCCCCTAAATCAACTAAACTTCATGTTTATAGCAGGGCCTCCTAATATCCTCCTAGCTTTCATAAAAGTATACATATAACTTTCATAAAACATATTGCATGAAAAATTAAAGACAGCAGTATCAACCATCACATTCCTTAAAGCAATTGACATATAACAGGGCATCCTAATATCCTCCACTTAGCTAGTTTATTTGAAGCAATTTTTTTGATAGGGAAAATATATATACACACATATATTGTCATGCAATGGAGGCTTTTTTGTTTGTTTTTATTTTTTACACAAACCAAAAGCTTCCGAAGCGCAAAGAAATATAGCACTATACATTTTTTACCCTCTAATACATATTTAGCTGGATAGACAATCCAATTTATTTCCAATCAATCAAACTACCAAACCAAGCATAAGCATAATTTGCCAAAACACAAATAGATAGACAACTACATCTATTGAAATATATAGAGAGAGAAGTGAAAGTTTACCAGTTTCAAAAATGGAATTGACATTAACAATTGATGACTGTATCATGATATCATCGGGTTGAAGAAATGGCCTATCCTTGGCACAAACTCATTTTCCATCTCCTCATCTACTTCTTCTCTTTCCTCTTCTTCACCTCCGGCGCATTTTAGCCTCTTCCCGCAGCTCCGAATTGAAACAAATTGAAATAAAAATACCTGAAGATTTTATGTATAATCACTATTAACGGGAGATTACTTAATCTCTAGAGTTGCAAGGGCACAGGTAGATGAAATCAGTCATAACATATCAGTCATAACATATTCCTTTTACATTTTTTTTTTATAAATTTTCTTTCAAGTGCATACTTGAGTTAACATTAAACAATTGCTACCATATTGAGCAGGTACTGAAATCTGAGCATAAAGTAATGCGGAAGAAACCAATAAATATCTCTATTTTGATACATGGACCTTTGAGATTATATATACTTGTAGCAAATTTACAGAACAGAAATTATACCAACTGGCGAACAGAAATTTGACAATTTGCCTTCAAGAATAAAAATTCAAGCGTGGGGCATTTACAGAACAAAATTTGACAATTATACAGAACAGAAATTATACCGTGAATTCAATGGGAACCCGAGTATCAATTCGGTGCTGGTAATAGAGATCAATATAATCCGGGCTGCCAGAACAATATCTTTCCGAGTAGGTTTCCGAGTAGGATTTCTTTGGTATGATACACGTCGGAGGTGACGCCACTGTAGACGGCGTGGTAGATGAGTTGGATCATATCGAAGTCGGAGCTGATACTTCCATGACTTGTGAACTTCTAGGTACTTTCTTTGTGCTCTGGATCGTACATTAGGGGCTGGGTAATAACAGAGAGAAATAGAGGAATTCGAAGCGCTCTGGATCGTACATTAGGGACTGGGTAAGAACAGAGAAAGAGAGGAATTCGAAGCCAAATTTCTGTGTCAGAAGAGAGAGAGGTAGAGGGCTTGAATAGCATTTGAAATTTGAATAATTGGGAATGAGAGTTGCGGACGTGGAACTTTGATGGGACATTTGTGTATTTCTCTCTCTGCTCTCCTTTATATTATAGATAGTATAATTCATCCTCTACGTGACTCTTCTAATGGATTGCTGTTTCCGCTGTATTTGTTGATTTAAAACTTGTTGTCAATTATATTTTATCGGATTTTTTTTCGCTGTTGAAGACTAACGATAATTTGTTGTATATTATCTTAGTCATAATGTTCTTTACCGGGCTAGTTGAGCTCACCCTTTTCCTTTTTGGTCCATTTTTCTTCTCAGGAGGTGAGAACATAGCATGATCGAGTCGGGGTATGGAGTGAGGTTTCTAGAAAGATGTTTTAACAGTTCTCACTATTTTATAAAATAGTGTTTGAATAATTATAATGAGGACTTATTTGCGTGTAGATATTGTCTAGAAGATAATATTTGTATTTAAACTCACAGTATGTATTGTCGTATTTCACACGATATTTGTATTATTAAAGTTGTAGTTTGCTTTATGTACCATGTATTTGACGACTCAGAATGGGTGTTGTATACCTATTTTGGGGGCGTCACAGTTTTACTCAATTATTGTTACAGTAATTACTGCATCATATCTCTCATATTATATTGATTCAATTATTGTTATAGTATCATCTGCATAATATGATATATTATTAAATCAATAATTAAGACGACAAAGTTATTCATATTATTATTTGCAATATTGACAATGTTTAGAAGTTCTGTCAAGGAGAGGTTTGGTCACCTAATTGCGCATCAATAGGGAGAAATCCTTATTGGAAAGAGCCCTCTTTCCTGAAAACAACCTAGTTGTTAAATATTGTGAATTATAATATTAATAATGAATAAGTTCGTGTTGATTAAAGATGAATTTTATAGTTCCATTGTGTAAAATTATTTGTGTTAGTGGAAATCAACATTTGTGTCAATAATAATTGATGTCTGGAGGTTATATTGTTCAATCGGGTATTCGGGGTACTTTTCGTGTCGGGGTACTATTCACGAGTTACTATTCATGAGTTACTATTCATGAATTACTATTCATGAGTTACTATTCACGAGTTACTATTCATGAGTTACTATTCACGAGTTACTATTCACGGGGTACTATTCACCCGTAAAATATATTTCTTTTCAGTCCAAATCATTTTTGGGTACAATATTATTTCATGAGGAGATTAGTGGAATATCCTTGATATTTGCGCTTCATCCAATATCTTTTCGTGGAAATATTCTTCTAAGCATTCTTGAATTTTACTCTACAAAACAGTATCATGTTGACAATTTGGACGTTATTAGTTCTTGGATAAAATAATTCTTGAACTTGTTTTATTGAATTCTTATATCATTGTCCTCATCCTCATGTTTATATTTTGTTGATAGTCATCCGTGGCCTATAGTGCATAGATGGACTTGGTATGATTATGACCAGAGATTATTCGGTGTAATCATGATCGTAATGTTACAAATGATGTGGTAAAAGTCCTCATTGGCCCGTAGTGCATTGATGGACAGTTGTTGGCATGATCATGACCATTAATGAATACACAAATATTTTTGACCCGTAGTGCATGGATAATTGTGGTCGTGATACTAAAGAATATCCTTGGTCGTAGTGCAGCGGTGATTCGATAATGTGGATTATTTATTAAGCTGAGTCCCTGCGATAAAAGTGATGAAAAACCTTCTAAATCATAAAAGATAGTAGATTTTATTCTCTACTTGACTCTTTTAATGGATTGCTTGTTCCGCTGCAGTTAAACTTGATGGTTGTTAACGATAAATTATTCTGCATTATCTTAGTCATAATATTTTTTACTGGGCTAGTTGAGCTCACCCTTTCTTTCACTATTCTCTTAAGGAAAGGAGAACGTAGCTGGACTAGTCGGGGAACAGAGTGATGGTCCTAGATGGTGCATTAGTAGTCCTCACTATTCTGTGAAATAGTGTGATAATAATTGTAATGAGGACTCCTTTTGAGTTTGTATAATCTCTAGTAGACAATATTTGTATTCAAACTCACAGTTTATGTTCTGTCGTATTGTACACGACAGTTGTATTATTAAGTTGTATTTGAATTCTGTACCATGTATCTGGCGACTCAAGATGAGTGATGTATACCTAATTTTGGGGTCGTCACATCAATAATTAATTATTCACAAATAATATTACAGAATCACAATTATGACAACTAGACCGTTCCTAGGAAAGAGGGGGCTTTCTAATAAGAATTTCTCCTTACTGGCGCGTAATTAGGTTGCCAAACCTCTCCTTGACAGAACTTTCTAGACATTGCCAATAATGCTATCTAATAATATTATTCAAATAATATGAATTATTGATCTGATAATGACAAATATTGTGCAGTGATAATTATTGAAACAACAATAATATAAAATATCAACGCAACAATTATTGAATCAATAAAATAAAATATTGAACAGTAATTACTGTAACAATTATTGAGTAGTGTCTTCTTATGTAAGGATCAATAATTCAAAAATACTATGTAAAACCGTGTGCTACTGTGCAAACACGCGTATTACTGTATTTTAATTACCGGGTATTCTAACAGTGTTAACGGTAACGATTACGCCGTTATTTATAAAAACTTAATTTTGTCATTTTCTTCATCCGACAGTTATTCTGTTATGGGGCCCACAAATGGCTGCGCCGTCGTATGAATATTCTCCGACAGAAAGAATATTCTACGACCAAACAAATATTCCCCGACAACGATGAATATTTTATAACCACTTGTGTATTTTGAAAAAAAATTCATATATCACCCTTAACTTTAACTTTTATCAATAACCATTTACTGAATAGGAAAATTGAATACTTTTATTTCATAAAATTCGGGGTCTTACAAGGTACGTAAATTTCGGGGACGAAATTTCATAAGGAGGAGAGATTGTAAGACCCCGAATTTTATGAAATAAAAGTATTCAATTTTTCTATTCAGTAAATGGTTAAATTGATAAAAGATTAAAGTTAGTGGTGATATATGTAAATATTTTAAATAAACAAATGGTTATAAAATATTCATTGTTGTCGGGGAATATTCGTTTAGTCGTAGAATATTCTTTCTGTCGGGAAATATTCGTACGACGGCACAATACATATTTTGTTATATGTATCCAAATCACACCAAAAATACTGTATTATAGAAAAATTTCCGTTCCATAAAATATTAAACTTCTTTTTTAGTTGTTTTAAAAAAAGCCCAAAAAAATGTCCGTATTTTAACAAAATTTGGGAGTCCGAACCTGATATATTAGCAACAGTCCAATGCCTCCGGCACTATAGCCGGTGGGATTTATCCCAAACTTTGGACGGTCAGATGATTTATTAGGATGAGCGAGAAATTCAAAATTATTTGTATTTTATTATATATATATATATAGAACGGATATAAAACATACATTTTAAATAATATATTATAATTAAAATTACGTTATTTTTAAGATTTTTTTTAAAAATAAAATAATATTAAAAGAGAGTGATCCTACTTAATTCTTTTTAATGTAATTCAAGGTAAATTTTTTAGTTACACTTTCTTTAATTGAGTTTTAGTGTGTTTGTAAGCTTTTATTTGAGGGGAAGAGAAGAGATTTGGAGGTAAAATTAATTTTATTTTTGGCTCAAAACTTTTCTCCCAAAATTACCAAAATTAACCTTTTAAAATAAATAATATGACAATTCACTCTACTGTAATAAAATATCATATATAATTAAAATGACGAGAGCATTAGTAAAAGATGAACGTATTTAGCTTTCTTAATCTAGTGTGTGTGCGCGCGCGCAAGTGTGTAACAAAGTAAAAAAAAAAGACTAAGCAAAATAATTCTAATAGATAGATATTATTAAATCATATCATTTCTTATATTTATATTTATAAGGGTAATATAATAATAATTTAGCTTAAAAATAAGAATCATTTCCCTCACATTCCCTACTTCTAAACTTGCAAGAGAAAAATATTATTAAAATCTCATCACTTTCCTTCCTTCCTAAAAACTCGTAAATATGACAACGAAAAATTATAATCGATTTTCATCCCTTCCCCTCCTATACTTTTCCATCACATCCTATTTCATCCCTCCAAACTCACAAACACAACATTAAGGAACGAAAAAGTAAAAAAATGGTCCGAAACCACTTTTCTCTTTCCAAACTTTTCCATCCAAAAATGAACGTATTTGGACGGAAAGCTAAATAGCATAAGATTATTTTTTATAATCTCAATTATACCATCTAAATTATAAACATAATAAAATTAATATAAGAGCAAGTTAGTAATTTAAATGTAAAACTTTTTCTATTATTTTTCTTTATAAATTCAGTAACAACATGAAAGAAAACATACAATTTTTCTATTTTTCTCAATTATAAAATAAGAAAAATGATATATATGTAGATAAATATTTGACAAAGTTGAATTGCGACCATCGTAAAAGTGTATGCGATAAAATAGAATAAATTAAATTGGTCCCTTCTTAATTCATACATATCATATATAAACATACGTCGAAATCATAATTCGACTAAAAAATTTCATAATATATAAGAAGACTCGTAAATTACTTAATTTTCATTCTTTTCTTTACCGTCCCAAACATACAGTTACATAATTGCTTCCTCCGTTTTTAAATTAAAGGCTTATTCTCATAATTAATTTTAAAATTAAATATATATTTCATCTAATCTATTTAGACTATTTTATAAAGGGAGAGCAGTAAAAATATTTGCATCTCTCAAAACTGGGTCACATTTAAATTTTAACTTTCTTTCTTTTTCCCGCCTTTTTTCCTTACAGTTTCTCATATATTTTAATTTGTCACTCATACTTCATAGTAATTTGTACTTAAAATTTGTAGCAGCACGCCGTTATTACTAAATTTAAGCTCATATTTAAGCTAACTTTGATTACAAGATTATTTTAAAAACCATCCCTTTTAAAATCTCAAAAACGCAGGCAATTGAATGATAATGATGAAGAGGGTTGAGACGATTATGATATTTAGTTGTTGACATTTCAAAAGAGGGGTGTGGGGTGAGTGGGGGGGCTTTGATTGTCAAAAGCACATAATTTTGAAGAGGCCAAAATACTTGAAAGAAAACCTTGGACGTGTATTAGTTTTATTGGGCGGGCCTATTAAAGTTGCCATATTATGGTTGAAAGAATTAAAAGTGAAATACTACAACACAAACACAAGTCTAACAACTACGTACGTACCAGTTACCACCCCAATCGATCTCCTAAATTTCTCTGTCCTCGTTTTCTTTTTCTTGGTAAATTAAAAAAGCAAGGATGAATTAACCGTCTAGCTCCTTGATCGGTCTATATATTTGGGATCTCTCCAACATTGTAAGGGATAAAATTAGGATTGTAAATCTGAATATAGCTAGGGTTCTTGTGATCAACCTTACTTAAACTACTCAGTGATACTTTTTCATGATTAAGTACTGATAACTCCTCCTCCTTAATGGCAGCTGCAGCTTTAACACTTTGTCTAGGCTGTGTTTGGTGGAACACCTTTGAAACAACTAATTCTCCATCTTTTTCCTCCTCATTATCACCAAGCTGATATTGGTGCATAACCCAATTACTTTTTTCAGGCTTCTTCTGCCTCCCATAGTTTGTATAGAGGACTAATATTTTCTTGTACCCTTTTATACTCCCATCTATAAGAATTGGTCTAGTCTTCCCTGTTTTGTGCCACCTTGTTTCGCCCCCGCCAGCATCTATCGTCTGCACCTTTCTTCGCTTTCTACTCCCCGTTGTGTATGCATTTGAAGGTCGATGAAAAAAGTGCCTGATTTGGCCATCCTTATTTACTCCTGCATGCATGCATCATCCAAATATATCTTAATTTTAAACATATATATATGGAACTTAAATTTAAACAAAAGGATTCAAGATTTATATATATATAGAAGAATGTTTAATCCGCATGTTCCGACATTTATTACCATTTTTTAACTTTATTTATCACCATTAATGGTCCAAGTTATTCTAGATCTGATATATTTATGTACTGAAATTTAGACCATCAAACCAAACCAAACCAAAAGGTGACAAAAGAGAATATCCTAAAGGAATTCAAAACAAGCTCGATCCCTTTGTAAAGGGAGCAAAAATTAATTAATTTTGCACAAAATATATAATTAATGGATCTAGAGAGAATTAATAAATCGATCACCTGGTAATTTTTCAGGATGAGTATAACAAATTCCATTTTCTCCTTCATGGGTAGGAATAAATTGGTCTATAAGAGGGTGAAGCTTATAGTTATGATCATTATTATATACCACCTTTGCCTCTAAATGTTCAACAATCTCTTGATCAGATGGATGAAACTTCACTCCAGCTGGTAGTGCCGCCAGATCTTCAAATCCGGCCTAATTATTTCAAATTTTATTTAATTTAAAACCAAAAAAAAAAGTCAAATAAAAGAAAAGGCCAGGAGCTAGCTAGCTAGCTAACAAAAAAGAGAAGAAAATGAAATGAAATGATACCTGATCTTGAAGTTGTATAATATGGCTACATGAAGGGCATATTAATAATGTTTCCATTTCATTGCACCATCATCTCATTTTGGTCTTCTTCCCATCACTAATTTGATCTCTCTCTCCACCTCTCCAAACTAACCTAAAATTTTTGGTTCTACAAGCTTTTTGTTGCTGCTTTTGGGAAGGAAATTCAGAAGAGTTCTACACTTTTTCTGCACTATCTTCTATATTATATAAACAATTAAGTTACTTGGACGTCAAGTTTTGTTTTCTTTATCTATATGCATATATATATATATATACAAATTGGTTATGAGCTTAAAATTGTATAAAAGTATTTTGTAGTTAGGGTTTTATTATATTTGCACATTTCCAATCAATATGCATGGGGCAAGATCAAGATTGCAGTAGAAAAATAATTAATCCTTTTTAAATAATTGTATAAGATATATATGAGTCATGTTATTTATTGCAAAAGAGTTTTGTGGAATTATAATTGTGACATACATCAAATACATGAGATTTGATATAACTATAAAATTGATCTACAATGCACGTAACTCTTAATAAAAAATCAATATATAAAGTCACAATATATATATATATGGTGGTCATACACAGCTGTATATATTTTATTTGTACACAGTTTGTCAAAACTACGTCGTTTTGAGATATTTGTTTTAAAAAAACAGTTTCTATTCTCCAAAATTAAAAATCAAAAAAATAAAACGATTCATAAACCATTGTGTATGACAATTATTCTCTATAAATATCCGACATGTTGGGGATATTTATTGGTGTCGCATTCATAGATTGAGCTTCTCAGAGAAGCCGCGCAACAGAAACGGAAAGCTTCGGGGAGAAGCTTTTAATGCCTAGGGTTTTACTTTAACGTATGAATGAGAATTATTAGTCTTCCTCCTCCTCCTCAAAGGTCAAAATATATGAGTAATTAATACTTTTCAGTTTCACAAAAAATATGTCTCATTTGTCAAATGTTTTTATTAAAAAAATATTTTGTTGATACCAATATAAGACCAACAATATTATTAGTTTTTTGGTCATAATTTTATTATCATTTCACTGTTAACAAATTTTACAAATAATACTTTATTTTTTTAGTGGAACGGAGGAGTAATTAACAATATATGCTGAATATATAATATGGGGGCTTAATTAATTATGCATCTTTAACTAAAACAAACATACTCGTCAATTAGAATATAAAAAATGAAATTGTTAAATTCACAACAGAAAATATTATTTCCACAACAAAAGTGTTGCACCGTCGCTATACATCTACAACGACACTTTTGTTGTGAAAATAATAAAAAATATTGTGGATTTAACAATTCCCTATAAAAAATAGTTATTGTTTTAAAAAGAATATAATTATTAAGCATTTTGTTTTTATTTTTACCTTTTTCTAATCTATATAAATTCTTCACAATGAAGAAAACTTTTTTTGTTGAACAGAATTAAAACATTTTTTAATTTATTTTTCATCTGGATATATACTGACCTGGTCCCGTATAGAGAAAGTCTAATCCCAGTTCTGTTAATACTGTCATCACGTTATATAAATTAAGTGGTATATATCCAGCTTCTAGCCCACAATAGATTAGCCCAAATTCTTGCTGATTATTTATTGGGTCCTTTACATAAGTATATAACAAATAGAAAATAATTACAAGAAAAGTGCATCAACTAAATAATTACAAAAAGAGTATAATTAAGACTCATATTACAAAAATAGTACAATTCACATTAATAAAGAAACCTAAAATCAAGGATAACTAATAATTCAAATTCAAATCTTGTCTCTAACAACAATTTCAAATCCATATTTCAAAATTCAAATCAAAATGAGAAAATTAAAAATAAAAAATTATGAAGGAGCTAATGTTCATCATCCTCCTCTCTCGCCGCCACCGCTGCCGCCGCCACCACAAAAATTGACTAGTAACTGCATCACATTTAAAATAAAATTGGTAATCAAATACAACTGAATTGGTTACCTTGGTCTAAAAGTTTGACAACCAATTTCATGTTGGTAAATAAAAAATAGAACACTGTATATTTATACCAAGGTAACCAAAACTTTATACCAAGGTAACCAAACTTTTATACCACGGTAATCAAACTTTTATACCAAGATAATCAATCTACCTTCACACCTGCAGTATAAATTAGTTACCTTGATCTGAAAGTTTGGCAACCAACTGCACGAAGGTTTGGCTACCAACTGTATTACATGCAAAATAAATTAGAAACTTAATAAAACAGAATTAGTTACCTTGATATAAAGGTTTGGCTACCAACTGCATTATAAAAAACTGCAAAACAGAACTGTGATGACAGAGGGAGGGGGTGGGGCGTGGGCAGTGGGAGGAGGAGGAGGAGGAGGGGGTGGCGGAGG
Source organism: Panax japonicus (assembly GCA_020205505.1). Taxonomy (NCBI): domain Eukaryota; kingdom Viridiplantae; phylum Streptophyta; class Magnoliopsida; order Apiales; family Araliaceae; genus Panax; species Panax japonicus. Next base: position 73,582,713 of record CM035101.1, read on the forward strand.
GGGTGGCGGAGGGAGGGGGGAGGAGGAGGAGGGAGGCGGAGGAGGGAGGGGGGAAGAGGAGGGGGTGGCGGAGGGAGGGAGGGAGGGAGGGAGGGAGGGAGGGAGGGAGGGGGTGGGGGTAGCGGGGGGCAGAGGCGGGAGGAGGGGAGGAGGGGAGGCGGGAGGCGGGAGGCGGGAGGCGGGAGGAGGGGGTGGCGGAGGGAGGAGGGGGTGGCGGGGGGCAGAGGCGGTAGGACGGGAGGAAGAGGAAGGGGAGGCGGAGGGTGGGGAGGGGTTGGACAGGAGGAGGAGGAGGAGGAGGAGGCGGAGGGAGGAGAAGAAGGGAAACATAAATGGAGTGGGAGAAAATCGTGGGAGAGATGGGGAGAAAATTGTGGGAGAGATGGTTGAAAATTAAAACACATCCCATAATTAAAGGAATCATAAATATGTATTAATAATGAAAATAAAATTTTAAAGATATTAATTATGTAAATATTTAATGAGGGCACTTTTCTTGTAATTATATTTTTAAATGTACTATAAAATGTAATTGTTCCTTATTTATATATTAGTAGTACTAGATTAGCCTCAAATCCATGTAATTAACAAAATTAATGTACAAACTAAGGTGTTATTTGTTTACATCTAATTGTCTCTTAATGAACTATCTTTTATTCGCTAAGAGGCATAATGTTGTTGTTTTTTTTCCTCTGAATGTCTCTAAATCGGTAAGACAGAAAATAAAAACTTAATAATTAAGAGGTACCTCTTAATAAAATTTTTGTTGATGATTTTTTTTATATAAATATATTCAACAATATTATGTACTCATTTTTATTAAATTGAATATTTAAAATTATTAAATAAAATTTTACCCTTTAAAATTCTAAAATTGTGTCATTAAGAGACAACTTACTTTTTAGTTATCAAATAATTTTTTAGATTCAGACCTCATAACCATTCAGATTATCTAATTTATTAAGACATCATAATCATTCAGATCTTAATTTCTAGTTTTATCAAACACAACCTAAATGTGAAAATGACAAATAAAACCCAGTATACTTACTTTAATTGCTGCTTTTTATAATATCTATTTATCTATCTATCATCACTACTACAAAACAGTAAATAGACAACGCGGAAAAAACGTTGTGGTTTCTGTCAGAAAAACGTCGTGGTTAAGGGTGTTGTCTATTTGACACCCTTACACAACGTTTTATAAACGTTGTAGTTAAGCACAATTCACAACGTTTTTAAAGAAAAAACGTTGTGTATTTGTTTTCAAAAAATTAGCAGATGCTTAAAAACGTTGTAGAAAGTATGATTCCACAACGTTTTTTGGTTAAAAACGTTGTTGTTTAGCATATAAGACAACGTTTTTAACCAATTTATACAACATTTTTAAAATGTTGTAGACAAAGAAAAAAAAGAAAAAAAAATGTTGTGATTCACCTATATTAAATTTAAAAGGTCTAAATTCTCATTTAAATTTAAAGCCAAAATATATCAACCATTCAAAATACATCCCAATAATACCATTTATTTACAATTTCAAATTACTACATCCACAAAATATATACCAAACTATCCATATATAAATCTCAAATTCACTTTTCAATCCACAAAATAAACCAAACTATCCATAAAATTAAGTTACTACCTAAGCATAATACTTGAGTTTCAAAGAATATGATGAACATCTATCAGGCCAAAAGATAAAGAGCAGTAGTCTGCCAAATGTATTCCACACTGACCATCCTACTCTTACTTTATCAGTTCATCTTGTCCGCTGTACATTTCATCAAGGACCTTTATCATAGGACTTATTAATGATCCAAGGCCAGTACCGCTAGCTCCTTGATCTTCCCCATTACTTACATGCATATCAGAAAATTGAGACTGCACACCACCCTGAGTTGTAAGAGCTTGAGCTGCTATGATGCGAACCTGGGGTATATACACAAATCAGAGGCAAAAAAGATGGACCAAGTCAATTTATAAATATTATGTAAATAAAACAAATTAAGATGTATAGCAACACCTTTTGCAATAAAAGTTGCCTAGACAAGATATACAACATGAACCACAACCAGTATATCATTGAAAATTTACTTGGGATTTAAAAGTGATGTATAAAGTCCCAGAATCGATCATAATATAGCAATCAAGACAACTTCAACCAAAGCTACATGACTTTCAATAAAAAGTTTTAGTTAATTCAGGGTGGGGTGATAACATGTGTGGATAGGAGGCTCAGTAAAGAGTGAACATGTTATATCAGTTTGGCACACATTTTGCTTGGAGCTTTATCAGACAAATCTAAAAAGAAGTGAATCGCAGTGTTCAATCAATTCGGCTAGACGAGGTTTACCTTAGCATTATTAGACAATCTGGACATAATTTTTGGTCAGAATACAAGTCAATGGTTAGTAAAAGCAAACCTGCTCAGGAGAACCATATGCAATTATATCAAGAGCTTCATTCCAGTCAGTGGGGCCAATAGTACTAGCAAGTGTACGAGGTAATGGATGTCTCTCCATGTGAAAATCAGGATGTTCATAATTCTCCCTTAAAGAAGAAAATAAAATATGATCATCATATCATAAACAGGATGAAAGAGACATACAAAAACAAAACTGAAGTGTCAAATATGAATAAAGAAAAATGTGTTGGGGGGTGGGGGAGGGAAAGAGGAGTACCTATTAGATATTGGGCCAGAAACAGAACGCGAAATTTCACCACTTTGCTCTGCTAATTCAGACCTGAATATGCAAACACATCCAGAGATTAATAAAAGAGAACTGAAGCTAGGACAAGTAGGCAGCTGAGGCATAACAGAACTCAGGAAATCAAACGTTTATCTACAAAAAATGAAAAATCATAATAAACTACAATTTTTCTATCCAACAATCTCCAAAAATGCAGTATTCAAGACGCACTGATGTCACCACGGCAAGTGTATGAAAGGTTTGCATTACTTGCCAAAAAAGGCTAAAGAGCAAGTGATCTTTCTATACGACGGACTTTACATTAACTTTTACATTTTACTAAACTCTCTCTTTCTACATGCAGCAAAAGTATCTTTTCTTCCTCTTACTAAATTTTATAAACATTAATCTTCCCAATCAACTTCCCATCCATCTTTCTTAGAAGACCTGGAAGTAAGGTCATTAGCTGAGATGCTTCCGACATGGTGTCCCCCAGGGGACTTCACTGCCTTATCCTCATCCCAGTCATCATCCCAATCCTGATCCCAACCTTCTGTTGAGTCCACGTTGACAGCAGCAGCACCACCAGTTTCTGGTAACCCCATTTCAAGTTCCTGATATGGAACGCCTCCTTGCCATCTCCTCTTCCTTAACTTGCAGCAAGCCCATATCCCACCAAAAACTAGAGCTACTAGAAACAAGAAGTACACACCATAGATTGGAGTCATTTGCCTGGAATAAAATGAGAGCTGCTTCAAAAAGTTTTTCCCAGAGGCAGTAGCTGTGTGCATCGTGCAAATCCCATTTTCAGTATGAAATACTATTTTGTTTGTTTTGATCTCAGCCACCGAGATATTGATCTATAATCCAAGAAGAAGACTCAGAGAAGGTCATGATGCTCAAACTTGGGTACTCTCAAAACAATAAAAGAAGTTGGAAATTAGAATAAAGGCCTTTATATGATGCAAACTATACTACTGCACATACAATCAAGAAGTTTCAGATTAGCAGTCATCACAGTGATTGTACTCCATGTTGTTAACTTTAGTATACAGCTTGAAAATGAGAATGGCGCATACATAACTCAATTAGAATGAAAATGTACAATTTGGAGAGCAATAGGATTATGAATCAGAGAGACTCAAACCACAAAAATAGAAAACTTCTGCAGAAGTAAAAGTCCTATACACTCTGAAACAGTCCAACAACTAACCTTTTCTAAACCTAACATGATATTGTCAATTGTTGGACTAGACTGCTGGTTTGCACGAGAATTACAGTTAATAGAAGAAACAATGTTTGGCTCTTTCTTTCTATCAAGATAAAATGAGGGACCCTGGGTATACAATACAATTACAAATATATCCATATTCATCTGTGGCAAATCAAACAACTCTGGGTATACAATACGACACAGCTTAAATACCAAAGCAAGAAGCATTAAAGCACATAAAATCTTTCACTGAAGACGAAGGAAGCAACGAGCAAAAACCTAAAGTCATGTAAATAGAATACGCACCCATTTTCTCTAACAAAACGCCTCAGAGCAGCCCTAGCTTCCCCAGGCTTACCCTCCTTCCTTTTGTCCATCTCTCGAGCCTGAAAATCATGAACAGTAAGATAATGACAAACAAAGGTAAGGCACAAAGAGCACAAATATATACCAACCTTCCACTTAAATCGATCATCTATCATGGAATATCAAAGAAAGAGAAGAATATTGAATATCGACGGATGATTTGAAGACAACGGCTTCCCGGCGCCACTTGGGTCCAAATTTGGGGCGGGGATGTAGTTTTCCGTCGACGAGGAGGAAGGAGGCATTGTCGTCTCCATTACCGGTGAAGGAATCATCGCCAGTGAAGTCGAAGGCGGAATCGGTAGGGTTAGAGCGCTTCTAGGGTTTAACTGGTCCCCAGCCGTCGGGGTTGAAGGGGACGGCGCCGATTTCAAAGCCTACCAAATTGTTTTTCGATCTGATTTGAGGTGAGAGAATGAAGATGAGTGAGAGATAGGGGAGGGTGTAGAGATTGGGATTTGGGAGAGCAGAGAACTGCTTCAGATGTTGGAAGCGATGTTGGAAGGCTAGGAGAGAAAAAGATATACGTCTTTTAATTTTAACTAAGCTTCGTGTTTTTAATTTCAAGTTTTGCTCCGTGTTTTTGTTGATAGATAACGTTTTTAAGAAAAAACGTTATCTAATTAAAATAAAAAAAATGCCCTTTTAAATAGATAACGTTTTTGCATATATATCTACAACGTTTTTTTTAAAAACGTTGTAAAAAAAAAAATCACAACGTTTTTATAAAAAACGTTGTCTATTAAGTGTTGTCTATTAGGTACTTTGTAGTGGTGCATGGCACGGATGAGTGTAGTTTCTAATTCTAAATTGGAGGGTTTTTTTGTAATCTTAAAAAATTCATTAGGAAATAATTTTAAAAATTAAATTGGTGTAAATTATTTAACTTTTGATTACAACAGATGTTTTAATTATTTTTACTACTCTTAGGCACTTTACAAAATTATAAAAAATCAAATGAATTCTAACAATTGAAATTTGAAAATTTTGCAAATTAATCTTGAAAAGTTAAAATGAGACTGTAATTTTGATACTGCCATAGCTGAATTAAATTTCTGGATCCGTCCCTGCCAATATCAATCACTTATAATTAATTAATCATAAAAACAAATAAATAAATAAAACAATATATGCATGATGGCAACTGCATTTCTTTAATTCTAGGAAATTGATTGTTCTGCATTTTTGTCAATCAATCTATTAAGAATCTAAACAAACCTGTTATCCTATTATTTAAAACAAAACAAAATAAATATTACGTAAACATGTACTGGTATAAGAATAATAACCATCTAATATAATAGCAACAAATTAAATGAACTAGCTAGATCTATTCCACCAACGGACCGACCGACCATCCCGTTCCCGGTGGGTATAACTACTCACAAACCTTTTGCATTTTTAAAATAAGTATTTTAATAAAGAAATTGACAGGCCAAAAAGAATTAAATACAATCACATTAATATAATAGGGATATAAAAAAATAAAAAATGAAATGATTATTGCACTGTCCCAAGTCCCACCTCATATCACCAAGCTCCCCTTCTACACGTAAATATGAAAATTTGGAAAATATATATCTTTTTTAGGATTAAACTCATCGATTCATAAAATATTTGAATCCCATAGATAGATATATCTATCTAAGAATTGATGTTCTTTACAAAAAGAATATATGAAACTAGCTAGCTAGCTAGCTAGCTATAACAAGATCGATAAACGATCATCATGCATGAAAACTAATTAATATATAACCTGTTTTTATTTTGCACAATATATATATATATATATATATATATATATATATATATATATATATATATATATATATATATTATAATGAACCATTACTGATGAAAACCATAGCTTCATCTTCTAAATTGTTCAAAATAGGCACAACTTGAAGTATAGAAGGCCTATTTTTCCTTGAATTACCAACACAAGCTGCAGCAACTTTAGCCAATCTAACAAGTGGCTTCATATCCGATGGGATCGCAAGTCTTGGATCCAAAACTTCACTAATCCTCATTTCTTTAATCAAAGGCAATGCCCATTCAACAATATTATTATTATTCAACCCTCCTTTGATATCATCACTTCTCCTACCACTTAAAATCTCCAACAAAACCACCCCAAATCCATAAACATCACTTTCCTTAGAAGCACCTTTCCCATTAACCCAATACTCATCATCAACATATCCTAAAATCCCCATCTTTTCTTGGGGTACTGCCAAAATCGATAACCCATAATCACAAACCCTAGCAAAAAACATCAAATCAAGTAAAACATTTGAAGGCTTAACACAACCATGCACTATGGGTGGCACCACCACTTCATGCAAATACTCAACCCCTCGAGCCACCCCGGCTGCAACCCTCAACCGCCGCCCCCAATCCAAAAGGGAGGCCCCATCATTATCTTGATGAAGATAAAAGTCCAAACTCATCATTCCCACAAACTCGGAGACAATAATTCTCTCCCCGGGAGCCTCTGAAAACCCTAATATTGACACTATATTTGGATGATGAGCTAAAGAGAGAGATTTTAGAACTGATGAGAACATAAAACCGGCATTACTCAAAACTAAACGCGGGTGAATCCGTTTTACAGCAACTAATTCTCCTCTTGGTAACACACCGGTGTACACGGTCCCTAGCCGGCCTTTTCCGATGATTCTCCGGTTGTTAAACCCATCGGTGGCTGCATCGATGTCCATTAACGAATATGGATGTGCATAAATCTTTTTGGGAAGAATTTCTTCGCGTTGTACTGGTTTTTTCTTGCAAATGAATAAAAGGAGGATGGCAAGGATAAGGATTGAGATAGAGAGGAAAGAGAGAACAAAATCATAAGCAATATCCTTAGCATCACTCATGGCGGAATAGCTAGAGGTTAATTTAATTTGACAAATTTTGTTGTATACATAAGGAATTTACTTGATTATAAAGTGTAGATTAGTGGAAATTGACTTTTAATATATGAGATTGGAAGAGGAAGAGAGAGAAAAAGAAGGTATATACTTAGCGTAAATGTGAGGTCTTTGAAAATCAAGGTTGATTTGGTCAGAAAGTTTGAAGTCTCGTTCAAATTTTTTTTTAGTTATTTGGATATGGAAAATGTTCATGTAACATATTTACGCTTGTCAAATAACCAAACCTAATAAAATATTCAATATTACCATAATACTATGTCATCATGCGAAACATTTTTTTCATTTTAGAATTGATATTATTGTTACATTTTAAATGAAAGTTACTATTTAATTGATCTCTAAAAAAATATATTAAAATACATCATATCATAAATTTATTAATTTTATCATTATGTTAATAAAAAAAATGGCTCGACGATTATATTTTTTCTGAAAAGACATATATGTCCGGAAAAAAAACATATTCTATTTTTTATACTAACAAACGCATAGCTTAAAGTACTTGTAAGGAACCCAACTATTACAATCGTTTCTTTTATACACCGTAAAAATGATAAAACAAACCTTACAGAAATGAACATAAAAAATGAACTCAACTATAACCAACCGATTGAATTATTACACAAAGACTATTATACCCCTATTGAACAAATTGATCGTAGAGTAGAAATATATATATATATATATATATATATATATATATATATATATATATATATATATATACGGATCATAGAGTCACTGATCGTAGAGTATACTGATCGTAGAGTTGTAATAGTTGGGTTTCTTACAGTACTCTAGGCTAATTAAATAAAGTCTTATTATGTACAACGAAGATTTTTAATTGAATTATAATTGTGAATGAGATAAATAAAAATTAAGAATTATTTTAGCCAAATTTATTTTATCTTATTATATTTTTTATTTTCAATTCACTCAAGATGTAGTCAGATCGATCCGATCACTTTTCTCCAAAAACTCTGGATCCTGTGTCTAGAAAGTACATCTCTTTCTTACTTTCTTGATAGTTAGACCTGGCAATATAGTTGGTTAACTGTCGGGTCAACCCATATTAACTGGAACCAAATGGGTTGGTTAACCATTTTTATTTATTCAGGTTGGTTAAAGTTTGGAACCATATTTATTCAGGTTGGTTATGGTTCCAATCCGGTTAACCATTTTTCGACCCATATTTTGTTCCAAAACAAAAGTTAGGCTCACAAAGATGATAATTGAATTTTAAATCTTAAACATCACATAAACTAATTCTTAATTTATAATTTTGCATCATCATAATTTAGAATGTTCCTAGGGCACCCACCCCACCCCACCCCACCCCACCCACCCACCCACCCACCCACGCACTCTCACCCCCACCCACCCCCAAAAAAAAATATTATGTGATTATATATACACCCCTACCCCCACCCACTCGTACCCCACCCCACCAAAAAAAAATATTATGTAATTATGTATACATCCCTTACCACCCCCCACCCCACAAAAAAAAAATATTATGTAATTATGTATACGTCCCTTACCACCCCCCACCCTCACCCCCACCCCCACCCCCACCCATGCCCCCACCTACCCCCACCCACAAAAAAATATTATGTGATTATGTATACACCCCTACCCTCACCCACCCCGTACCCCACAACCCCCACACCCACACCCACGTCTACCCCTACCCCTACCCCACCCCCTACCCAACCCTACCCTAACCCACCCCCACCCCCATCCCACCCCACCACAACACAAAAAATATTATGTAATTATGTATACACCCCCACCCCACCCACCCCCACCCCCCACCCCCCACCCCCCACCCACCCACGCAAAAAAAATATTATATGATTATATATACACCCCTACCCCCACTCCACCCACCCACCCACTCACTTCACCCACCACCCACCCACCCCACCCCACCCCCTTATCCACCCACCCCCTTACCCACCCACCCCCCTCACCCACCCCATCCCACACCCCACACCCCCCACACCCCACTTACCATACCCAAATTGACCCACCCCACATCACCCTACCTACCCCACCTACCTACCTACCCATCTACCCCACGCACCCCACTGCACCCACTCCCTACCCCCCCACCCCCACTCACCCCCACTCACCCCCATCCACCCCACCCCTACCCATCCTACCCCACCCCACCCATCAACCACACCCACCCACTCCACCCCCAACCCCAACCTAACCCCAACCCAACTTACCCTACCCAAATTGACCCACCCCACCCACCCACCCACCCACCCACCCTCCCTATACATAATCGCTTAATATCATTTTTTGGGAGTGTTGGATGGGTGGTGGTAGGGGTGGGTGGGTGGGTGGGGTGGGATGGGGTGGGGTGGGGTGGGTGGGAGTGGGTGGGGTAGGTGGGGTAGTGGGGTGATGTGGGGTGAGTGGCGTGGGTCGATTTCGGTAGGGTAAGTGGGATTGAAGTGGGGTGGGTGTGGTGTGGTGTGGGGTGGGGTAGGTGGGGTGGATGGGTGGGGTAGGGTGAGTAGGGGGGTGGGGTAGGTGGATGGGGTGGATGGGGTGGGGTGGATGGGGTGGGGTGGGGTGGGGGTGGATGGGGTGGGGTGGGGTGGGGTGGGGGTGAGTGCAGTGGGGTGTGTGGGGTAGGTGGGTAGGTAGGTAGGTAGGGTGATGTGGGGTATGTGGGGTGGGTCGATTTGGGTAGGGTGAGTGGGGTGGGGTGGGGTGGGTGGGTGGGTGGGTGGAGTGGATGGGGTGGAAGGGTGGGGTAGGGTGGGTAAGGGGGTGGGGTAGGTTGATGGGGTGGTTGGGGTGGGGGTGGGGGTAAGGGGTGGGTGGATTGGTGGGGGTGGGGGTAGGGGGTGGGTGGGAATAGGGGGTGGGTGGGGGTAAGGTGGGTGGGGGTAGGGGTTGGTGTGGCGTAGGTAGGTGGGTACGAGTGGGTGGGTGGGTGGGTGGGGTGGGTGGGGTGGGTGTGGGGTGGATGGGTGGGTAGATAGGGGTAGGAGTGGGGGTGGGGTAAGAGATATATTAAAATATTAAAATGGTTAATATGGTTAACCATATTAACCATATTAAAATATTAAAATGGTTAATATGGTTTTTAACCATAACCATATAGTTCCAACCCATATTATCCATATTAAAAATGGTTAATATGGTTTTAGTTCTTAAACCAACCCATAACCATATTTTAAAAACTAAAACCAACCCATAACCATATTTTGCCAGGCCTATTGATAGTAGTATAACCTAATGAATAAGGTGGATTCAGTCCAGGAGGCTAGTTTGAAAAGTCGGACCATAAAGGGATAATTATGGGCTACCCAAATCTCTTGTTATGTCTTAAATGCAAAATAGGGAGTAACACAAAAACTTAATATGTACTTTTACTTCTATTCTTAAAAGATTATCATTTAAAATTAATCCACACATATTAAAAAATATAATTAATATTTAACAAAAATACTATATTATCCTTATTAATTGTGTCAATTAATTATTCACTTTTCAATGTTTCTTATTCAATTCAACCAATTACTTCTTATTCAACTAATTACTACTTGGATTATACTCCCTCTGTTCCTAAAAGATTGTCGTTTTAGGAGAAAAAATTTGTTCCAAAAATTTGTCGTTTACAACTTCCAAGGAGAATAAATTATTTATTTTCCTATATTACCCTTACCTTCTCTCATTGTCCCAAGAAATTCTTTTCCTTGTATTAATAATTTTCAATTTCCCATAAAGGGGTAGTGATGGAATTTCAAACAAATTTTACTTGGTAAATGACACTTTCTTAATCCATGTGTCAAAACCTTAAACGACAATATTTTAGGAACATAGAGAGTAGCATTGATTGAATAAGAATTATTGGGAAGGGAAGAAAGCTTTAAATAAGGGTAAAGTAGGGAAAAAATAGCTAATGTGTATATTGATAAACTTAAAATGACAATTTTTTTGGAACAAAAATTATTTTTTAAAACGACAATTTTTTAGAAACGGAAGGAGTACTAGATCTGGATGTACAGTGCAGAAATTTCAAAAAATTGAAATATTATCTCATATTGTCGTTTAAGGTTTTAGCATATTGACTAAGAAATTATCATTTACTAAATAAAATTTATTTAAAATTTCATCACTATTCTTATGGGAAGTTGAAAACTATTAATATAAGGGAGAAAATTTTTGGGACAATGAGAGAAGATAAGGATAATATAGAAAAATAGATTATTTATTTTTCTCGCAAGTTGTAAACGACAAATATTTTGAAACAAATTTTTTCTTCTAAAACGACAATCTTTTAAGAACGGAGGGATTAATATTTAGTTTGGGCCAATTCACAATTAATGGGCCTTTGGACAAATGTCACAAAACTAAAAGTATGAAATTAATTGATTAATACTACTCATACTACCCACCATAGAATATACATCTACTAGTACTATTTTGCTCAACTTAAAAGATAATTTGTGACCAATTTCTTTTTTGTTCTTTTCCAAGAGGTGAGGAAACCCATAACATGATTGTGGGGACAAATAAAAGAGAGAGCAACTTAAATAGATATAGATCATACTACTTCCTATAAAGGTCTTTAAAATATACTCCCTCCCTCCCTCCCTCCCTCCCTCCCTCCTTTTTTAAGTATGTCTTTTATTTGTCATTTGTAAATTTCAAAAAAGTATTAATATCTTAGTTTACTGTATTATCCCTACAATAAATATTTAATTATTTATTTTTTTCAATAAATTTTGAAGGATAATATTGAGATTGTATACTTATTTTCATCAATCAAACAAAACAATAATTATATTTCTTAATTTTTGTGTTTTCTCTTAAAACGTCAAGTATAAAGAAACGGAAGGAGTACTAGGATTTGGGACCAATATTTCTCCATCTATATTTTCCTTTTCCAACTGGAAAATAAATCAATATAATGACAGTAGGGTGGCAAAGAGGTGGCCATTGAAAAGTATTTGCAATGAAAGTTTCAAGGGAAATCACTTTCACAGCTTTTTTTTAAATTAAACAAAATAAATAATAAAAAAATCCCTACTCTTTACTTTTCTTTTCTTCTATTTTACTTCAAACCCAAACAGAATATATTTGTCAATTGTCACCATAGGTAACTTCACATTCACATTAGCAGCTGAAGATTTAACCGAAAGGAGAATAACATTTTGGAAATTGATATTTCCATATGACTTTTTGATATTTTAATATGAAAAGTGTTGTTATAGATGTATAACGATAGTAAAATTCATTAGAGCGACGATTTTCATGTAAAATATCAAAAAATCATATGAAAATACTCCCTCCATCCCTAAATAATTGACGTTATAGGGAGTTCAAAATTTTCCAATATATTTGACGTTACCAAGTTTCTAGGAAGCATTAATTATAATTTTTCCTCTATTGCCCTCAACTATATGGAGCATTTCATTTATCTAGACAACTATATGGAGTACATCTTTTCTTAATTAATGCAAGGGTAATTGTGGTAATACATATCAATCTTAATGACAAAATTAGAATAATAAATGACTTCCTTAATAAGTGTGAAAACCTTCAAAACGTCAGTTATTTAGGGATGGAGGGAGTATCAGTTTCCTAACATTTTACATTTATTTAAAGCAAAATCAAATATTGCCATCCAATGTAAATAAAAATTGGGAAAGAAAGAAACACATGCATCAGGTTTACCATCAATTAGCTTAAGGCCAGTCTGTATTAACCTCAGGAATGTCTCATGCAATGCGCTGCAGGTGGAACCCTTGAAGATTAAATGAGAGGGGGCCATTAAAGACCTCAACTACCATAGAAATACCCTCATCAATTCAGTAGTTCCCTATGCTCAGCTGCTTATACTCTATAATTGTGGAGTACTAAACACTACTGAAAATAATATTTTTACAGCAGAGTATTCCCATTATAGGATATTTGTCCCAAATTCATAAAGATTTACACTGGTAATTACAGTAAAAAGACACAGGTTAAACTTTCAACAGCCACCTAAAAGGTGCTTGAGCAGACACTGGAATACTGATATGGAGTAGATTGGTAAGGTAATACACTCAAACAAGAGAAGTTAATGTAGGTAATTTTCAAACTTAACAGAGGAAAACTTTTAACAAGTTAAATAATTTAAAATGTACAAACAAAACCTACCCATTGTAACTACTCTTCGTTTTTTTTTTGCTCTCTACCTATGGAGTTCAAACACCCAAAGCATTGAGCAGTATTTGTTATAAAAGATAAAAATCGAGCAGTTAGTTGATGAACAAGAAGAGCCAGAGCCTATATCCAAGTCCATGCTTTAGAAAAATATATGTATGGAACCTTCTTAGGCTACACTTCCTTGATCCGAGACATCTTCATAATAGTAAGGTGACAATATCCCATCCTTCTTAACAATCTTCAGCTGGTTTTCAGTCCCACCTATCTCTTGAAACATTTTAACCACTCTTCTCATTGAAGGCCGGTTTATAGGAAGAGGACTGGTGCAAAGAAGGCCTACATTGAGGACTTTGCATATTTCTTCCTTGAAACAAGAATCAAGTTTTGGGTCGATTACATGGTCTATGCCTTTTTTAATCCAATGTTGTGCAGACCCACTTAACCAAATCTTTTTCTCCAAACTCGGGATCAACTGGGAGTCTTCCTGTGACCAACTCAAGAATAACCACACCAAAGCTGTATGTATCACTCTTCTCATTCACGCGAAGTGTGTAAGCATATTCTGCAGTGTACATGAAACGCTTTTAAACGGAGGTATTAAAAGAGAAAAAGGAAACATACAAATAATCCTAGAAAATTTAACATTTCATAAACTGGTCATAAGTCATCACTATGATGACTTTGGAGTTTGGACCTATCTAACTAATTCAAGAATCCAAAGAGATGACATATTCTTTTGAGTAGCCAAATCAAGAAACAAAAACAGGGTTGTTTGATTGAATATATTATCTTTGATGAACACAATTTTTATGTTAAGACTTGCAGCTTGGCACAACATTCTTATACCACTACAGCAGCTATAGTCTAATTCTTGAAAGAGATTTGTATCCTCACGGAAATCATAATATCATAACCATACAATCAAGAAATAATTTATTGCAAGCAAAAATATTAGGGAAATGCCAATATGAAAGTTAAAGGGAATGAAATTGCTTCACTAACCTGGTGCAATGTAACCACGAGATCCTGCAATGACAGACATGGATTTATTCCCCTTCCCAATAGCATCAACTGCCTTTGCCAAGCCAAAATCCGCCACTCTAGCTCCAAAATCACCATCCAGCAAAATATTATTAGATTTCACATCTCTATGCACAAGTGGAGGAACACAATCGTGATGCAAATAAGAAAGTCCCTCAGCAGCATCCATCGCAATCTTGTACCTCGTCGGCCAATCCAACAAACCACTTTTGTTACTGTGAAGCAAATCACCCAAACTGCCATTAGGCATATACTCATAAACCAAAAGCTTACAATCTCTTGTAGTACAACAACACCATAGCCTAACAATATTCTTATGTCTTATCTTCCCAGTGTCTCAACCTCAGCTTCAAACCCATCGTTATGAACCGGGCCTTTCTCAACATCTCCATCCTCATCCACAAATTTTGATCCTCCCCAAAGCTTTTTCACAGCAAACAGCCTCACCATTACTCAAAAACACCTTGTAAACTTTCCCAGAAGCCCCACTTCCTATCAAATTATCTTCATCCAGAGCACCCAATATTCATATTCACTGAAAACCCAATTTATGAAACGACATCAATGTCCATTTCGATTTATCAATAGCTCTTTTTGCCTTCTTGAAATTCCTATACTTCCAATAGAACAAACCAACACCCATAACAAACACCAAGCCTGCAAGCAAGAAGATCGACCGCAGTGTCCAAATATAACCCAAGTTCCTAACCCCACCTCTACGATCACACAAACCATCCATCTCTCTACACAATCCAGGGTTCCCAAAAAAAGCTATCCCTATACATTTGCTTAGCATATAATGCAGGAATATGGCCTGATAGGCGATTACTGGATAAATTGAGCTGATTGAGCTTCAAATTCTGTAACCCAAGTGGGATCTTCCCAGAAAACTGATTTCTTGACATATCAAGATAATTTAAAACCCTGATAAGCTTCCAATTTCTGCTGGAATATTACCCGAAAAATCATTATTCGCAAGATTCAGCTCATTTAGCTTCTTCCAGGTATGAATTCCACTTGGAAGCTCACCAGACAACTCATTGTTATGAAGATCAAGTCTTCCTAACTGTTCAAGATTCACAATACTTGTAGGTAAAACCCCACTAAAGTGATTATCACTGCCTGAAAAATCCTTCAAATTCCACAAAAATCCAATCTCCTCGGGAATATTACCAGAAAAGTTGTCTTTAATATAATCAAAGATGACAAATTTGCAGCTGCAGCAATAGTTTTCGCAATTTGGCCTGAAAATGAATTTCCAACAAGCTCAAGCAAGAACACGTGAGGAAGCCCCAAAATCCCGCAGGAACTTCCCCGGTAAATTTGTTATACCCCAGCCTGACGCGTGTCAAGCTCCTACATTTGCCCAAAGTCGCTGGAATTTCACCTGAACTGAGTTGTTTATCGCGTAAAAGCTCCTCTATAAACACCTTTTTTCACACAAACTTGGCGGAAGTTCACCAGAAAAATTGATTGCTTGACACATCAATCCACAACAAAGGGCGAGTTTTTTCCGAGAATCTTTGGGTAATTCACCAATGAGTCGATTACTAAATAATCTTAGTTCGTACAAATTCGGAGAATTTGCTATACTTTCCGGTAAGGTTCCTTCTAAGTTGTTTTCATAAAGATTGAGCGACTCGAGTGGCAAAGAGCACAACTCGTTCGGAATCGCCAGTCAACTCATTCATCGAC